>JARLTB010000059.1:16155000-16878750 GCA_030141615.1 Unio pictorum
AAAACTACGCACCTTCGAAACTGAAGATTTTACAACAGAAATCGACATCTTCGGACAGCAAAAAGCTAGGTCAGTGCGACACAAGTTTCACTCTTGAGTGACATTTGGATTTGAAACTTTCCATTTATCGCACCTTCAATATCAATATCAATGAATTGAACGCTATTTCACGCCCTCTTATGAAAAATGGTATTTAGATATATATCAAATATAAGTCAACACCCACTCATGGAAGTTTGCACGTGGATTAATCTCAAAAAGAGTTACTCAGCTCAACGTTGACTTAATTTTCATACATGAGTAACTTGTATTCATAACTGTGTGTTTTATTCTCAGTATCTCAGACTCTATTTCGCCTGCATTCTTGAAACTTGACAAGTCGATGCGTCTCACGGAGAGTAATTCGAATTAAAGTAAGGTCACTGTAACAAAATTGTCATGCCCGTGTGACGTTTGTATTTTCTTCTATACCGGTCTCTATATTGCCGGCTAGTTTTGCTTCTTTTGGTGAGAGGATGAATTTTTACGATTAACAGCCTTGTCGGCAATATATTATGTACATGTAGAATTTCTATTTCCTTGGAAGAATATTTGTCTAATTCTACAAGGACTCAGTATTCTAAGTCTAGAACGAGGACTAATTTCATAACAGTTCTTTATCAGTGAAACTTTCGAAAAGTGCGAGGCAGCATCTTATTAACGGGTTATTTCAATCTCATGAATGAAATGTTTTCATATCTCATTTAAACCTTGGGTTTTTCTTATGATCTTGTTTTTTTTTTGTGTACATCATAAGCATTTCGCTTGCAACGCAAGTAAAAGTGTCTTCTGATTTCGAAACTGTATTCTACCTTCTGATATGCATCGTCTTCATTCAGGCTCACATTTGAAATAAATGCAGCCGTTGAGATAACGACTTCATACTTTGAACTTATTAAACGTCAATATGGCTCCTAAGAAGTTAGATGTAGAATGCAAGAACAATAACTCTGTGCTGGATGGGTCAACATTTTAGATGTTTTGTTCAGGCGACCAGGCAATTAATAGTCGGCATCCGTCAGTCTCACGAGAGCATGGGTCTGCGCTAATAGATGCTGACATCTGCTAGGCAGTATATAATGTGTCCATAAAGTCCGATGCGAGAATGGTAGTCTCAGCCACACTAACGTTTTGCTCTTGCGGCCAGTAGTTAGTTTGTTTCCTTGGTTCTGGGTTCTGGGTCTTTCTTTGATTCCTTTTTTGTGATTTCCGCCTAAGACACGTCTCGTACTTTGTGAGTCCTTTCTGTACCTAGTGCTGCCCGGTACGTCTATCTGTGGTATTATCTTCCCAAGTACATGTATTGTGATTTCAAGTACCTTTTGGTCACACTTGCATGTCTCTTTATAGCGTATATGAGGTGCACCAATTGTGTTTTCACTGTTTACAGCTGCCCATATAGGAGGTCCTTTGGAATGCTTCCAGTCTCCATTCTGGACACGTGTCCAACCAACTCAAGCGTCAATCCCTAAAATGGGAGTACATACTTATGACCCCTGCTCTATGAATCACTGTGCTGTTGGAAACTTTCTCCAGTAAATAATAATTATGTGCCTGAATCAGCGCACGTGGAATGCTTTAAGCCTTCTTTATTGTTGTGTATACAAAGTCAAGATTCATTCCCATATAGCCTTTGTATTTTAGGACTTTGGTATATTGTTTCAGCTTGCTGTAATCCCATACTCGTTTTGTCTGGAGAGTGTGGGGGCAGCTTTCTTGATTCGTCTTTTAAGTTCGCTCGCAAGGGAAAGATTACTGTAATTACTGACCCCAAATATTCGAAATCATGAACTACCGGCAGTTCAAAATCCCGAATGCTGATTGATAGAGACTCATAATACCCTTGTACCATCATCCGCAACTTGTTCAGTGCCGACATTTGTCAGCAAAATGATCCACAATTCGCTGAAGATCCTCCTTTGAGTGGGTACGGCTACCATGTCTTCTTGAAAATTTGAAGTCTATAATGCATTTCACTTGCACTTTCGTTTTCGTCCTCAGTTAATATTTTGTATATGATTTATACTGTATATTTGTATGTCAACACGGACCGGGTGCAATGTAGTTAATATTTAACCATATGTGGAAAGCAAAATCCAGAGAGCTGACCTACACTTGACTGGGGTCTTAGTATTGGGAATCAGCACTCTCAATCTCTCACATACTACACAGCAGAAACTGTAACTAAATCTAAACTTTTCAACCACAAGAACTGTTTTGTTTACTTATTTCAGTAATATAGCGGGAAGATTGCGTCGACGACGTAGTTCAGTAGAGCTAGCGATGAGTATATATCCCGGAGACCTCCTGGTTCAGGAGCACCACAAAAAACTGATCAAGAGAAATACTATTTCTGACTTTTATGCGGCGCGAAATGGATCCACTCCAAGTCTAACCGAAGGTAAGTACTAGTAAATGTAGTAGTTACAACATTGACATAATGATGAATAGTATATCTTTGGGATGGTGATGAATGGTATATTGTTATAGTGATGATACTGTTTATGGCTTAGTGATAAATGCTATAATTTCGGGCATAGCGATGATGTATAGATTTGGGCACACCGATGAAAGATATATTTTTTTACATAGTGATGTTTAATATAATTTTTGGGAATAGTGATTGAACGGTTCAATTTATCAGCTTAGTGATGGATGGTAGACCTTTTGTCAAAGAGATGAATGGTATATTTTTCGCACATATGGTTTAGTTACATACGGACCATAAGGATAATTAAAGCTACGTTGTTTCAAGAATATAAAATAAAGTTTTTATTGTATTCATCTTTTTTTTAAAAAAAATCTTTATCGTAGCATGTTATCATTTTTTTTTATTTTTTAGACAAAAAATCCAGACAGTCATTTTCATTCAAGAAATTGGTATGTATTCTCTCTCTCTCTCTCTCTCTCTCTCTCTCTCTCTCTCTCTCTCTCTCTCTCTCACACACACACACACACACACACACACACACGCACAACAATCTTGATCATTATTTTAGTAATATGTTCTCAGACAGTCTAAAATCAAAGCATCTCGACTTTATTTATTTATTTAGATGAAAACAAGGAGTAAGGAATCTTTAACGCACCTTGGTGATGTCCTAGCCAAACTGAAGCCGTCCGAATTCAAAGACAACCATTTAGCAGGGTATAAGGTAAGATAAGTGTTGCCTACCACGATATTTGTTGCAAGTTTCTGGAGTCCATATACATTAATCTTAAGATTGTGATCAGACACTGCGTTCAGACTTTGTGTGCAGACTTCTGTGTAAGATTTTCTGATAGTGTTTAACAGTGGCATAATTACATAGCACTCGTTATCTAATTTCATTCGTAACTGAATATCTGACAAGCGTTGAAGAAACATATTCGTATTACACGAGTTTATCTAATAAGTTCTGATCAGTTTATCTAATTAAGTTCTTATCAGTTTATGTAATACGTTTTCATCAGTTTTTGTGTAATAAATTCTGATCAGTTTATGTAATAAGTTTTCATCAGTCTATGCATAATGTTCTTATCAGCTTATGCAATAAGTTCTTATCAGCTTATGCAATAAGTTCTCATCAGTTTTTGTAATAAGTTCTCATCAGTTTGTATAAGTTCTCGTGAGTTTATGTAATAAGTTCTCGTCAGTTGATGCAATACGTTCTCATTCGTGTCGGAAATAATGTTTAAGGGCTGTCTTACAAACGGACGACGCATCAATTTTCCGTCTTCAACATGTTTTCTTTATCCACTTAAATTAGGCCAGTTACAGATTTACTTTGCATAACACCATGCATTTTTGCAAGAATAAAAAAGAAAATCTTAGATTGTAATTGTTTAATGGAAACAGAAGTTTAATTTAGGAAGAGGAAAACTCCTCAGTTTAAACAAATATAGCAAACGACTACAGGTAATACTGTCAACCTGCATTTATAAAGCAAATTGCTAAGATATGTTTAAAAAATTAAAAACTCGTGTTAAAACATAATAAGCTCAATCTAGTTAAAGGTTGTCTATTTGTAAAGTATAAAAATGACAAAACTCCATTGCTAGTTTGAAGTTATTTTATTTTAGGGGTGGTCATAAAATATGATTTCGGTATTTAGAAATGTATGTTAAATGATTGGCATGATCATTTAAATTATTTGTATCATTATCTATGTAAGTATGTAGATTGTATCTTTATTATTATTTATTTATCACGCTACTTGTATCGAACAAAAATGTGTCTCCGCCGTTACTTTTGTTTTCAAACAAATGCCACGAGAGCAAGACTTGATGATAACAATGTTTTTTTTTTTTGCCTTTCGTACATTTCTGCTAAAGTTTTGTCGCAGAAGAAAATAGTAATTACTCCCCTGTTTACTTATTTATTTACCAAGGAAGTGCATGTTGATGTAATGGAACCATATGGCAGGGGGTGACATAAAAAAAATGTAAAGTAGGTAATGAATGCATTAAATATATAACACTGATATGTAATATATGCATTAAATATATAACAATGATATATAATTAATGCAGTCAATATATAACACTGATATGTAATGAATGCAATTAATATATAACACTGATATGGCATGATCATGTAAATTAGTTTTTTTTATCATTATCTATGTATATGTAATGAACGCAGTAAATATATAACACTGATATGCAATGAATGCAATAAATGTATAACATTGATGGGTAATGAATACAGTAAATATATAACACTGATAGGTAATGAATGTAGTAAATATATAACAATGATATGTAATGAATGTAGTAAATATATAACAATGATATGTAATGAATGCAATAAATATATAACACTGATATGTTATACTGTTAGATAATTTGATAAATATTGATCTGGACATCTCTGACTAATTAATTATATGCTTTGCATTGTGTCATTGAGTTTACAAAGGTACAAGCTGACCAGCACACAACGAATGCAATTTGACAATTTGACCAAGATATATATATATATATATATATATATATATATATATATATATATATATATATATATATATATATATATATATATATATATATATATCGAACCATTGTTTTGCAAAAGATCCAGGTAAAAGAGACAAAACTGATACATGTACCAAGATGTAAAATATTTTCCATTCAGCAAGGAGATTGGAATTTATATGTTCATGAAAAGAAATTGAAATTAACAGTCGAATGGACAGTAAGGTTCCTAAATAGGTTTAGATTCATGTGACAGTCGGTGGAATCAATGACTGAAATCTTTAATTGATCATAAATGCGGAGACACTGGAGTTAGTGATAGATATGATTCCTAAATAGTTATTGAAAGACATTTACCTCTGTAAATATATAGATATATTTTAATGGTATAATGAATGGGTTGTACGACCTAAAGACAAGTCATCGTTCAGCTTAAATGAATAAAACATATCAAATTACGATAATCAGTTTAGTTGAATATCGCGAAATATTTTATCCTTTAAACACCAAACTCGAAATGACTACTACATAAAGAAATATGCATTGATGCTATGTGAGATTCAGTTAGGAATTTGTTCTGTGTGAGTGGAAAATGTCTAACTCGATCCTGAACATTATTACTGTCCACCTGAATTAGCATATGAATGCAAATCAGGTGTATAACTATAACCTTGAAGTTGTTCTAGATGATAGCATTTGCATGAAGATGTGCAGTAAGCACTTTATTACCCAGATAACCAGAACCAAATCACAAATGCCCTTTACACAAATATGATAAGATACATAACGATGATGAGTATAACTGTCAAGGTCAACGCCAATAATTACGTTTCTAGATGTCATGAACGTCTTTTGTTGTCCATGTGCCACCATCTGATAAACAAATTAGGGAGGTAGGAAACACTGTCTGAAATGCCATATGGCTATAATGCTGATTGTATATTAGAAGAGGACTTGTAGATTCCATTACACTGCATGTCTATTGCAAGGACTATTCATTGGCTTCATAGACAGTAAGAAACTAATTTAAGATAGAAATAATGTTCATAAATTATTACAAAGATGCAAGCAAACTATACCAAAACTATTACGCCTATTGAAAAAGCAATTATAAATCTGCCATTCACTACGTAAATAATTTGCAATTTAAAACTGAAAAAGGTACACGGAGTTATGTGATTTGAAAAACAGCTGGAGCGTGAATTATGCATCGAACTGAATAGAAATTCGACAGTAACAACAACAAAAGATTGCAATAAAAGATTTCTTCAAACTAATGAAGGAAAGTTAAGAGATGGAATATTTCATCAAAAGAATGTTTTGTATATCTATATGATGTGCTTGTTTCTTTTATCCACCTGACGTTTGTCATGGTTCTAAGAAGTAAGACGTTTGTCAATATTCTAAGAAGTAAGACGCGTGTCATGAGTCTAAAAAGTATGGGTTTTTTCATGATTCTTAGAAGTAAACAAGCTCTTTACTTGAATCGGAGTTCAAGAGTGGACCTTGTTTACGAGTTAGTGGGTTTTTCCGTAAGAAAAATATTCCGTCGCATGTCAAGTGATATTTTTATATAGAAAGGGGTTGGTAAACAATTATTTATTTCGTTTTCAAACCAGTCTTTGGTAATCGATGATTATATCTTGCAGATATAAATTGAGAGGTTGTTGTTTTGCATTTATTTTGGGTTTAACGACATTTTCAGAGCACGATTCAGTTATACAATGCCAGGTAAACTGGTGGATGACGAAAACGGGAAAACCTCGGTAATAACCACCGACATAGGGAAGCTACTGGCTAGCAATATCACATACCCAAATTGTCCGAGTCACAAATGGAAACATTTGACATGGTAGATGCGAGCGCTGTAGACGATTCGGCCATCGTGGGTACCAAATTTAAGAGGAATTATTTATTTAAATTATACATTGAATTTACAAAGTGCTTATTCGAGGGTTTTAGGGACGAAAACACTACTTTGCGTTTATTGAAAACTCATGAATGAAACCCTGGATTACGTCATTGTTGTACACGGGGGCATTAGAGACTGTTTGAATACCTTTGGAATATTTTATACTTTTGGACTTGTGATAATAACGTGCAGCTTGAACAACCAAGACAGACTAAATTTAATCATTATACCAACCTTCTCATGATCAGGCAAACTAGGAGCACATTCTCACTGCATGTGCAATGGGTGTCAGTGCCTTAATTGCATTAAAAGTTTTCTAATCATGCTCAGATTAACTTGATGCTCCTTGTCTGGAGCGTTGAAACTATTTTACCTTACTATAGTTAATATTGCCTTTTCAGCAGAATAAATGGCCCTGAATGGTATATACATATCACGTCACTGCAATGTCGTAAGGAGCTAAATAACGCAATCCAAACACATCATCATATCACACGCAATCTCAGTAAGACAAAACCAACACAAACTTTACAGACTGCTATTCGAAAATTAATCCAAAATATATTAATTGTACCAGTTAATCACTACATATATTGTAATATATAGCCATATAAAAGTAAAAGTGAGATCCAGAGACAACACTTTCCGAAATACATAAGGACATCATTTGGAAGTAACAGTCTTCACAAATTCAATGAATACAAAAGATTTGTTGTTACCTGAGCCGGTTAGAATAGATATTATTGCATAGAGCTTTAGTACTACAGCAATACACTTCATCATCTATAGTTAAGAATGTTTACAATTTCACTTGACCAGTGTCAATTGTATCCTTGTGCTCTTCCGCATGGTTTAAATTGAATATAACATATGCAAAAGCCGCCTAAATGATGGTAGGTGGTAAAAATTACTATGAACTAGATCACGTGACTGTAATATACATTATTGCTGAGGTTTAAGTCATTCTTAATTATTGGACACAGTAGTGCACTTTTTCCAGTCTCCTTTTTTGTCTTAGATTTTCAAGGTGCAGATATATTACCATGTACTCTTAAAGTTTACTCTTCCTTCGTGGTTATGATTATATTGAAAATATAATTCTGCATTAATTTTTTTCACATGCACGGCATGAGAAAAAAATGAGGATATGATTGCATGATAGGGTCAAAGACACATCTCACATGAGCAGGCATTCCAAGCATCCACACACTGCTGTTGAAATCCTTTTTAAGATGGTCATGCCACGTCACCACGAGAGACTACCAACGGGATCTTATATGGGGAGCTGAAGGAGGGAAAGCAATCTCAGGATGGTCAGAAGAAAAGGTTCCAATATTTCCTCAAGTTATTCTTGAAATACTTCGTAATTGATCTTGAGTCTTGGTAACATCTCACACAGGATTGTTCTTATCCATACTAGAGCTACAGACAATGAATGGAGAAATAGCAGAGACAGTGCAGAAGTAACAGAATACCCAGAAATACAGCACGTCCTCGTTTATAAAACAAGCCAAAGCAGAATCTCCTTTCAAGTGCGCCACAGACAGTTCGGAGCACAAATGGCTTGATCAGACTCATGCTTACTCTCAAAATCTAAACCAGTTAGGGATGTCATGTTCTTCTTCCAACCCAAAGGATAAACATCTACAGTGGTCCACTATGTAAATCATTTGAATAGAAAAGGTTTGAACAGCCTGACTTGAGCCCAAGGTACAGGCTCCCACCATTAACGTATTTTTCTTCAACATGTATCTTTATTGAGAGACAGTTACTCTGTTGAAACATTGTGTGACCTTTTGTGAGAAATGCCCTTGGCAAAAGATGTTTTATATTTTGAAATTCTTACTATTTCACTGCATTTTGATGTATCATCTCCACTAAATAACTTTCTAAGTCACAAAATAGATTGATCCTTACTTTTAATGTTTTCCTTCTTGATTCCATCAACTGGATCTATGTTTATTGATCTGTGACAAACCTATTAATTTATATTCCATAATTAAATGTTTGCAAAGTAGTCACCCATTTTCTGGTTTAATTTTGAGTGAAATAGTTCCACATTTTGTTTTCACTTTTCAGACCAAACATATTTTGAGAAAATACATTTCAGTGTGTAATACTAGTAATAATAATAATAATAATAATAATAATAATAATAATAATAATAATACTAATAATAATAATAATAATAATAGTAATAGAACATTATTTATAAAAGGTTACTCAAGTCAAACAGGTGTTTTCTAAAGTCTACTTCTTTTGGACATTATTATGTTTTTCATATGCTAGCATATCAGCAATGTCTACCTACCATTGCTCTTCCATGTCACTAATGCAGACCCTTCTGTAAGAAAATCTTGTTTTTACTTGCATATATAATGTGCAGTGAGATTGTTAGCCATTGTTTCAGTTATTTTCCCTCTGTCGTATTTAAATTATTCGCACAGTTGATGAAATTTGTGTAAGCATCTGGAGATCGAGGATCATATCATGTATAGTAGTATAGTATATACCATGTGTACATTAGTCTTAGGCCATAGTAAGTATATTCTTTGTCAGTCATTTAAAAATAACGAAAAATATCCAGATAGTACATTTGTTTTTTAAATTCTCTTGAGGTGTTGTCAAAAAGTTTATTTTGTTTTTATAAGATTGAGAATGATGAAGTAAGTAATGATAATTTCAATGTTGGACAACTTCCTTCAACAGTTGATGAAATATGTTTTTGATTAAAATGTCTTAATGAATGAATATTTGAGGAAGTTTTATATTTTACAAGGATCTTACTTAGCAAACCAAGAACCAATTTTCATGTTATAATCCTTTGGAAACATAAATACTGAAGATTCAAAAATAGGAATTTATGATGGAGTCATCACTGATTGCTGACTGTACATGATACTCTGGTAAAACATAAAGCATTTAAATGTAAAATGCTGTCTTTAGGGTTAATTGAACATCTCTTCATATTATACTAGATATAAGCAGTAATCAATTTATTTTAAATATTAATTATTCTTCTTTGGCAAAAGATATGCATTTACCAACACTGAGGTATAATTCAAGTATATATAAATATTCTAGGACACAAGCATTTGTTTTCAAGCTCTTTGCTCAGTTTAAAACATTGGTGTTCTTTTTCCATTTGAACAAGCAAAGAATATGTATTCTCCATTATGTTATTTCAGCTTCTCCATTGGTCTGATTTGATTGCAAGCTCAGACAAACAACCACCTAATGGAAAGCTGTTAAGCATTCCTGAGAAAGAGCGTAAGAGGCGGGAGGCAGTGTGGGAACTCTTCAAGAGCGAACTGGTTTACCTTATAGATCATCTAATGGCTATTAAACACGTATGTATTCTTAACACTCACAAACTGAGCTAGTATACAAGAAATATACATATATACATTAAAAGAAAACTTTAATAGCTCCAAATGGTATTGGAGTTTAATAATGAATAATGAATAAACATTTTATATTGAATAACATGTTTTTTCATGCTGAAAATATGAAAGTTGTGATATGCACTATGCAGGTCCCATAAACTATGTCATTTTGCTACTAGTATACCACAATTTAAAAAGAAAAAGTGTATATATATATATATATATATATATATATATATATATATATATATATATATATATATATATATAATCTTATATATATAATCTTACATTTTCCAAAGTTTAAGATATCTATATCATAATAAATATTGATTGGGCAGTAGACTACCTCTGCCATTGTATAGTAGACTACATCTGCCATTGTGCAGTAGACTACCTCTATCATTGTGCAGTAGACTGCCTCTGTCATTGTGTAGTAGACTGCCTTTAACATTGTGCAGTAGACTTCCTTTAACAGTGCAGTAGACTTCCTCTGTCATTGTGCAGTAGACTACCTCTATCATTGTGCAGTAGACTTCCTTTAACATTGAACAGTAAACTACCTCTGTCTTTTTGCAGTAGACTACCTGTATCATTGTGCAGTAGACTATCTCTACAATATTTCAGTAGACTAACTGTCATTGTGCAGTAAACTACATCTACCATTGTGCAGTAGACTACATATACCATTGTGCAGTAGACTAACTCTGTCATTGTGCAGTAAACTATATATATCATTGTGATGCAGACTACCTCTATCATTGTGCAGTAGACTTCCTGTCATTGTGCAGTGGTCTGCCTTTAACATTGTGCAGTAAACTACCTCTGTCATTGTGCAGTAGACTACCCCTAACATTATTCAGTAAACTACATCTGTCATTGTGCAGTAGACTACCTGTACCATTGTGAGGTAGACTACCCCAACATTGTTCAGTAAACTAAATATACCATTGTGGTGTAGACTACCTCTATTATTGTGTAGTAGACTATTTATACCATTGTGCAGTGGACTATCTCTGTCATTGTGCAGTAGACTATCTCTGTCATTGTGCAGTAGACTACCCCTAACATTGTGCAGTAAACTATTATACCACTGTACAGTAGACTGCCACCATCATTGTACAGTAGACTACCTGTACCATTGTGTAGTAGACTGCCTCTATCATTGTACAGTAGACTACCACAGTTATAGATCCAAATAGGCATGAGTATCATATATTTGTACATGTACATTTCAGTGTTTTATGGAACCATTGAAGAAAGTACAGGTGGAAGGTTTCCTCATGTATGCAGAACCATCAGATATATTTAGTAATTTGGATGAACTCTGCTATGTGAGTAATTTAATTAATATTTCATTATGATATGTTATTGAAGTAATAAAATTTATTATATGTTGTTTATGTTTAATAAAATTAATTTGAAATAATTCATTTTACAAATTTCATTTCCAATCTAAGAAACATATTTGTTCTGGTTTTATTTTCATCAATCTACATTTCATGTTTCAGTACCATTAACCACACAAACCAAAAATGGAAAGTTGATGGGGTGAACATTATATATAAATTATACTATATTATTATTATTGAACTAACTTTCTGTATGAACATGGGTAACCAAAAAATGGATGTGGACCTGTGGTTTGACCATTCTGATTTAAACTATTGCCTGTTACGGTCTCATTATTTTTCCTGTTTTTGAGCTTGCATTCATGAAATTATTTTTAACACATCTGTCTAATCTATCTATGTATTGGCCTTATGAAGATTAAAATATTCTATTGTACACAATTATGATCAATATAGCATATTATGATTTCTAATTCCTACTGTTTATTGAGGATTAATAAGTGTAAATGTAAATGTAGCCTGTATTACATACTTGAATTTTGTACATTTTCTTTTCTCGGTAAGATCACTAAAAACTTGATTTTTAAACTTACCCTTTTTAATTTTATTTCCAGGTCAGTTACACATTTTGCAAAGATTTTATCTCAGCCCTGGTAAAGGACATGACCTTTGGAGACTTTGGTCGTACCTCAGTATTAATCAAAGCATTTCAGCGGGTAATTGTGTGCTTTTCTTTAATTTTGCAACATACATATTGTTCTCTTATCAATGTTAGCACATGGTATCAATTGATGTTGCTGCTTTTTGTGACATTATGGAAACTGTCAAAAACATGGACCTTTTCATCATAGTACAATTTTGAAGAAAGCTCTTTACTTTTAGTTCTAAATGGATAACTACAGCAGAACTTATCCAGTAAGTATATGTTAGCATGTGCTGTTTCATACACTCTTCATGGAAATTTCCTTGATATGTGCAGACTGACCATGCAGTATATAGTTGTTTCCCTGGCCACTTTTGCCAGTTCAATTTAAGTATGAAGCAGGCAGTGGGTTTTTTCCACCATGCATGATCTAAAATAACATTATCCCTTGTTGAAGCTGGTCTCATATATATATAAATATATATATATATATATATATATATATATATATATATATATATATATATATATATATATATATATATATATATATATATATTTATATATATTTATATATATATATATAATGCAGTTGCATATTTCTGATATCATAACATGTGAACATATCAATTTATGTGATTTTGATTGGCCCAGAGAAGCCTATCAAATTATTGTGCAGTATTATCTTTACTGATTGGCTGCAATCATGGGAAAACCGTTTTAACCCTTCCTTCTGGAATGTGTTGTTATCAATTGTTTTGTTCGATTCACAAAATTTGGAGTGGAAATGGTCTTGTCTGTTTTATTATGGCTTGTCATGTCTTGTATAACATATCATAATATGAAAAATGGCTAAAACCTGAAGCAGGGTATTGCTCAGTTCATAGCAAATGTGTAAGTCAGGGTTAGAGGGTGGCGGTAAGCCTGAAGCAAAGAATTCACCCAATATACAAGCATGGTTTAAATGTTAACTTACAGAAGTAAATAAACTCACTAGTGTTCACAGAAGAATGTGGACATAAAACCAGTCTCCAAACTGACAGAAGTTTATCCAACCACTACATTTTTATGCAGTAAATATATGATGAGATTCCACCTCAAAGTAACATTTGTTTAGATATTCTTTAGTCTGCTGTTCCAAGTCAGATACTGCAAATAATCGGTCACAAATAAATTACAGTAAATATGGGAATTTTTGCATCTAGGAAACCTTCTTTCAAGTGAATATTGCTACAATGTTATGTTTAGTTGTGAAAATGACATGTTAGGACCTAGTTGTGAAAGTGACATGTTAGGACCTAGTTGTGAAAGTGACATGTTACATTACCTAGTTGTGAAAGTGACATGTTAGGTTACCTAGTTGTGAAAGTGACATGTTACATTACCTAGATGTGAAAGTGACATGTTAGGACCTAGTTGTGAAAGTGACATGTTACATTACCTAGATGTGAAAGTGACATGTTAGGACCTAGTTGTGAAAGTGACATGTTACATTACCTAGTTGTGAAAGTGACATGTTAGGACCTAGTTGTGAAAGTGACATGTTAGGTTACCTAGTCATGAAAGTGACATGTTAGGTTACTGCATTCTAGCCAGTACTGAAATCTCAAACATTGGACATTTTGTTCAAAAATGATTCTGTTTGTGCAAAATATTCTGTTTATTTAGACAGACACTTATTGTTTGAGTTATAGATTGTAAAAAAAGTATAATCTACTTTTAAATATTAATATTTGTTTAACTTTGTTGGTGACTATTTTTTTTTACACACAACACATGAAAGGTGTAATGTTTGTCAGAATGAATGGAATTACTTATTCTTCTTTCTATCTAAATAATTTACACTGACAAATTTTATTACACTCATGTTATCTAAGACCATGTGATTATTATTCTGAATGCATAGTTTTGCATTTGAATCCTGTGGTACTGATACTGAGCAGCACCTGGTAAATATTTATTGCTTAAAGAAACTAATTCATAAGCCAGCATAATTATTCCCAATTCTTCTTTATTCAACATATGATCCTGTTAATAAAATATTGGGACTATTTCATAGAAATTTAATTCTACACTGAATATAAATTTTTTAATTTTGACTTATTTTAGAACTCATCCCCATGTGCTCATTTTTGAACATTTAAGGAAATTTTCAACATTGTAATTTGAAACTGTATTTATCTTCATTCTTTAAATTTCTAATTTCAGTTTTCATCACACTCAAAGGATGGTGCAGTCTTTCACTCGTACTGTTTAAACTACACTAATGCCTTAAATTATCTTGAACAGTTACGAAAAACTGATGACTTTTGTGAATTTGAAAAGGTGAGTAAATTCTGCCAGTACTACACAGTTAGGTGAAAATGTTATCAAGAATTATTGGACAGTACAAGTTAAACTCTCAAATTTTATGATAATAAATAATATTTATTCATTTATTTATTACTAATTAATAAATAATTAAAATAACTTAAAATTTTGTTACATTATCAACTCTCAAATTTAATAATAGAAAAGTTAAATTAATTCATTGTTTGTTTTTGTATTCATTTTTGTATTCATTTATTTATCACTCAAAATAAATAAATAAATAAATAAATAAATAAATAAATAAATAAGTAAGTAAGTAAAGTAAGTAAACTAAGTAAGTTTAGTAAGTAAGTTAAGTAAGTAAAGTAGGTAAGTAAGTAAGTTAAGTAAGTACATAAATTAAGTTAAGCAAGTAAGCAAGTTAAGTAAGTAAGTAAGCAAGTAAGTAAGTAAGTATGTAAAGTAAGTTAAGTAAGTTAAGTAAGTAAAGTAAGTAAGTAAGTAAAGTAATTACTTAAGTAAATTACTTTACTTAATTAGTAAATAAATTAAGTTAAGTAGGTAATAAGTAAAGTAAGTAAATAAAGTAAGTAAGTAAAAAAGTAAGTTAAGTAAGTAAGTAGGTAAGTAAGTAAAGTTAAATAAAGTAAAGTAAAGTAAATGCACATTTACTAAAGTAAAGTAAAGTAAAGTAAAAAGTAATTTGCCCATAGTATATTTCACATTACATGTATATATGAGAACAATGCAACTGGATCTGTTTTTCTAAAACAATGTTCATCAAGTATGATACACATATTTATCAAGTAATAATAATAATAATAATGAGGACTTTGTATAGCACCTAATCTTTAGAAACTATAAGCATTTTACAACATCTATAATTGATATGACTACACTAAAGAAAAACAAATAACAAAAACAATGAAATTGGAAAACATAAAAACATGCTGAAAACATATAAGGTACAAAACATTATTAGGTCTCTAAGTTTGTTCCTGCAGTTGAAAAAGATGAGTTTTAAGTGCACTCTTTAAAGGGACCACTGTGTCTTTGTGTCTAATTTAAATGGGCAATTCATTCCACATCGCCGGACCCTGGTAGAACATTGTCTATTTGACTTCGTTTTCATTGTGGGAACAATGAGTATACGATTGTCAGAAGAGTACCATAAGGATTTTGCTGGTGTATACACATGGGTGAGGCTGGAAAGGTATGTTGGACTGGAGTATATTAGTGAAACATAGCATAGAGAACAAACATTTGCATTTGATTCTGTATCAAATGGATAGCCAGTGTATAGTACAGAGCAGTGGTGAGGTATGCTCTGATCAAGGTACTCTATAGGTGATCTGAGCAGCTGTGTTTTGAAGTTTCTGGAATAGATACTTTGATGAACCAGAGAGAATTGAATTACAATAGTCCAGTCTTGAAAGTACTAATGAACACACAAGTGTTTTAGTGGCATCAACTGAAAGATATTTGTGAATGGAACTAACTCAACTCAAGATATGATATGTTGGTGCAGTGTGAGAGTACTGTCTAGAGTAACATCTAGGTTTCACACTGATTGTATGAATTTAATGTTGGTGTTGCTGATATTTATTGTCTGAGGTAAAGGATGTGAATGAGAAAGTCTTTGTGTTGTGATCGGAATAGCCTCAGTTTTATCATCATTCAGCTGTGCCCTGTTACATGTCATCTATGATTTCACATCAGAAATGCACCTCTCTACTCCATGGATGGTAGTATCAACTTCAGTTGGGTGGCTAGACTTGTATATTTGGGTGCCATCAGTGTACAATTGGTGAGACACTTGGTGATGATCTATGACATCTGAGAGTGGCTGAGTGTATAGAATGGAGAGAACAGGTACAAGAACAGACCCCTGTGGTACACCACAACATAGATCAACTGGGCTGGAGTTTTTTCCATTTGCAGATACAATTTGTGTCCTGTTGACTAAGTAGGACCTGAACCACGGTAAGGCTGTATTCTGAATGCCAAATACATGCTGGAGATAGTGAAGTAATATATCATGGAATATTGTGTCAAATGCTGCAGACAAAGAAAGGAGGTTGAGGACTGTAATCTTTCCACTATCCAAGCAGAGAGAATGTCATTAAATACTTCCAGAAGAGTAATTTCAGTACTGTGGCAAATGCGATATGCAGATTGTACATTGCCAAAAGGACTGTTTAAATTCAAATGAGATACAAATATGGTTAGAACAACTTTTTCTAAGATTTTTTATAATGAACAGAAGATTAGAAACTGGGCAGTAGTTCTTTAAATCAGTATGGTCAAGTGTTGCTTTCATCAGCAGAGGCTTTCTGATGGCAGTTTCTAACAATTATGTGAATTTCCCGGATGAGAGAGAGATAATAATAACACCAGTTAGTCAAGGCAATATTGGGTCTAAGCACTCAAACAGCAGTGATATTGGAATTGGATCAAGTTCACATGATTTTGGTGCACTCTTCATCATGATTGTCTGTAGTAAACGTCATAGAGACAGGTTCCTATGCTCCTAACGGTTGTCACTGAAAGTCTGTATCATAACTGTATGTGACAAGTCAGTTAAAATTGTGTTGTCAAGCGAATCTCTAATGGTTCGTACTTTGTTACAGAAGAAATTTGCAAATCTACTGGAGAGAATGTAGTTGAAAGTGGTGTACATTTGTTCCTTGACATTAGTTTCTTAGTTATCTTGAAGAGCTCTTTGCAGCTGGAACTCTCTGTGATCTTAATACTATAGTTGGGTAATTTGGCTGAATGAAGTAAAGAGTATGACATACATATTTATCAAGCGTGATACACATATTCATCAAGTAAAGAGTATGACATACATATTAAATCAAGTAAAGAGTATGATATACATATTAAATCAAGTAAAGAGTATGATATACATATTAAATCAAGTAAAGAGTATGACATACATATTAAATCAAGTAAAGAGTATGATATACATATTAAATCAAGTAAAGAGTATGACATACATATTAAATCAAGTAAAGAGTATGATATACATATTAAATCAAGTAAAGAGTATGATATACATATTAAATCAAGTAAAGAGTATGATATACATATTAAATCAAGTAAAGAGTATGATATACATATTAAATCAAGTAAAGAGTATGACATACATATTAAATCAAGTAAAGAGTATGATATACATATTAAATCAAGTAAAGAGTATGACATACATATTAAATCAAGTAAAGAGTATGATATACATATTCATCAAGGGGCCCCGAGTGGCCGAGTAGTCTAAAGCACACTTCATTACAGATCACTGCGATCTCACCTCTATCTGCGTGGGTTCGAGTCTCAGATTTGGCCAATTTGGATATGTGAGAAAGCTTGTCAGTAACTTCTCATGGGTCAGTGGTTCTATCCATATTCTTCCTCCACCATTAATATTGGCCGCGATGTATTGCCTATTGTGTGCTGAAAAATAGTATTAAACCCTACAACATATTCAAGTAAAGAGTATGACATACATATTCAGCAAGTAGGACATACATATTGATCAAATAAGAAATATGACAAGCATATTTTTCCATAAAGCAAATGACAGTGATATTCTATTTATTTATTTATATTTAATAGTGGTGTGAGCAGGACTCCCGATGTAACAGACTTCAGTTGAATGACTTACTAATCAGCCCCATGCAGCACTGCACCAAGCTTCCCCTTCTGTTGAACAATGTCATGAAATACACAATAGATGAAGATGAGAAGGAACAACTTGCAGAATCTTTAGAAAAAGTGGAGGCTTCACTTCGTAAGTAAACCAATAGAACAATGAAGATTAATATTGTCTGGTTATATATGATACCATGGTCCATTTTTAAATAAAATTAAGTTAGGTTGTCAGATCAGACTATCTGGTTTATTTATACAAAGCATTGTGCTGCCTGTTGAGACCACTCTGGTGGTGTAGTGGTTTAGTGATGAGGGAGTTTGTCTGATCGAACACCGGATAAGTAATACCAAAAACTTATAAAAACTGGTACTAACAGATGCCTTGCTAGGCATGCAGCATTATGAGGTTGGTGTTAGGACTGGTCAGCCTGGTGTCAGGATAATGAGAATGGGTGGGACATGATGCTACATGTCTCTTGCATGATGCCCCAGTGCTAGACATCACTATAACCTGCCACACTGCAGACTTTTTAGAGATACAAGCGAGACAAAAATTAAAGCTATTTTAAAAATCCAAAACACACACATACTATCATGTTGTAAATACTTGCATAAATGTTATTCTGCCTGCAATAGACCAAAATACCATTTTAAAGGCTGTCTACCACCACAGATACCCTTTAATAGTTGAAATCTGCCACTTTTAAAAATTAAAAGATTATTTTAAAAATTGTTTTCTAACCACACATTGCAGACACCAGCCAGGACCAGTTTACTGGGGACTAGAATTGTTCCACCTGTGTAATGACATGTGTAATGACATGTGTAATGACATGTGCTGAGTGGTTGGATTAAGAATTGTTGAACAATAGCTAACATGTGTACCCAACAAGTTGTAAATTGATGAATTTGTTGTTGTAATGTGGAGAGTTAACTGCCAAAGTCAATTTTTCATATAGGTTTCTTAAGGTATAAAGGGATCAAAGGTAGTCCATAATAATGTTTGAGTCTTTTATTAAGACTTGGTCAACTTTTGGCAGAAGTGAAATATAAAGATCAACCAAGAAATTACTGCAGCATAAGCATTTGAGTAAATATTTTATTTTTATTTTAGGAATATTCAAGGGCAATTCTTTTTTTATTTCTTTTGACAATTCATGTCAGAATGCAAATACATGCACTTTATTTCGACACTTATAAACCACTAATAAAGAAAAGAATTGTTGTAAGATGTTTATCAATTATTGGAAATTAAGTGTGTGCTGAAGAGTAGCAAAGGTCCTGAGCATGTGTTGTGTGTTTTATGCAATGTGGATTTTAAAATGGTATATGGAGGAAGATATCATGAGATACATACAGAAACCATTGCATTGGAGCAACGATTCTTTTGTAATAAAGATGCCCACTTTGAACACCTGATCTGAGACTAGCTGAAAAGTGAGTAAACTGGCACATCTATAAATTTTGTTTCAATTTTTTTTAGGCAGAGCACAATTTACAATTTCTCATTCCAAATGATTTTATTGAACTGGTTTAAGTAATGTTTCCAGACTTCAAGAGTGCACAGAAATTTTGATGTCAGTATAGAAAAACAACAAATATTGTCACTCAGGTCCTAGCCATCACTGGGACAGAAAAGTTGAAAATTTGTGATGTGGTCAGAACACTGGGACAGAAAAGCTGAAATGTTTTGAAGTGGTCAGAACACTGGGACAGAAAAGCTGAAAATTTGTGAAGTGGTCAGAACACTGGGACAGTAAAGCTGAAAATTTGTGAAGTGGTCAGAACACTGGGACAGAAAAGCTGAAAATTTGTGAAGTGGTCAGAACACTGAGACAGAAAAGCTGAAAATTTGTGAAATGGTCAGAACACTGGGACAGAAAAGTTGAAAATTTGTGAAGCGGTCAGAAGTTCAACATTATGATTGAAAATACATATTATGGCAAACATTTTTTACTTGTTTTGTTTTCAATCACCTTAAAACATGTAAGACCACTCCAGTGGCCAAAGAAGTTAGAGCATCTGCATTGGATGCAGGACCTCATGGGTTCAAACCTCGGCCGAGTAATACCAAAGACTTGTAAAACTGCTATTAACATCTGCCTCACATGGCGCTTAGCATTAAGAGGTTAGTTTTTGGACTGGTCAATGTTGCTGGGTGTAACATGATGCCACATGTCTGCAGCATGATGTCCCAGTGCTAGACATCTCAATAAACTGCCACACTGCAGACATCATAGCAATATGACTAAAATTGTTAAAGCCATATTAAAAAATCAAAACACACACAATTAAAATGTGTAAAATGTATGTTGATAACAAATCATCTTGTTTAAAGCCGATCTACTGATAAAATATTGAAACTACCAATTTTATGTCCTGGTTCTGGCAGATTTATGTACATGCTGAAATATAGTATTCTTACAAATAAATATTCTCTCTATCACTTGAAGTTAATATACTCCTGCATCTGTAGAAAAATGACTTTGTGACTACAAATTTTGTAGGAGTTATTGCCCTTTCTTATTCCTCTTGATGCATGGTAGACACAAAAACATTTGCAAATCTAAGCCCACAGGCTTGAAATGATTGCCAACAAAGTTACTAAATATTATGGTCATCATCTGAAGATGCAAATTCATGGGCAAATAACTTTGCTTCCACAATTTTTATAAGAGTTATTGCCCTTTTTGACTTGCTGCTGAAAGCAAGTATGCCAGAATTGGTGAAGATAACTAGTCAGTTTTCTATGGATTACCATGAAATTTGGCAAATGATTTGGTTATCATCTTAGTATGTACATGTTGTAAATCACTTTCTTTCTAATTTTTTTTTTATATTTTATTGCCAGTTTTGACTTGTAGCCTGAATTTCATGGATTACAATGAAACTTGGCAAGCTTTATGGTCATTGCTTGTCAGTGCAACTAGTCTCACAAATCACCATGAAATTTATAAGTGTGTGTGTGTGTGTGTGTGTGTGTGTGTGTGTGTGTGTGCATTTACATGTGTATCTGTTGATCTCTGTGCATCCCATATCACCAATTATTTCACTCAACACTTATTTTGTTTTTTTGTTTTCATAGACCTTATCTATTTATTGATATATGTTTCCTTTTGTTCTTTAACACACACAGTATACAGCTATTCAGCAATGTAAATTAAAGAAACTAACACATCTATAGAATAAAGCCATGCAAAATATATGCAGGATGCATACTTATGGACACTAAAGTACCATTCCACATAGGTACATGTACAAGACAAAAGTTTAATAAAACAAAGGAGCAAGATAGGATAAATCAAACATAATAAAATTAGTGTTATTAAAATATGTTGTAACCAGGCTATGAATAAACAAATATTGCAGATAAAATTAATTTAGAGTTTAAGGCATATTTTCTAAACATGTATTTTTCATTTCAATAAATACCAATTCAACACAATTTTTTTTTTTTGGGGGGGGGGCTTTCTTTTTATGTTTTTTTCTTTCCTAAAGCAGTGTTATTGTCTTTCCAGAACAACTAGAAGACAAGATGAAGTGGGTGAAGAACTTTGAGAGGGTTCAAGAAATCCAACGCCAGCTGGTCTGGCCATCTGTTACAGAACTTGACACCAGGGTTTTCATACCAGAAGTACTTGCTCCAAATTAATGCATAACACAACTTTCAAAATTATTAGTGTCATTGTATTGTCACAATGTTGCATGTCACACTGACATAACTAAGCAATATGCACATTGTAACATTGTACTCATTATAGCAATGATCTATATTGATATGTAAACTGTTGCAAAAATTGTCAGAATGATATTACACTTTGACAGTGATGCATAGCAATATAGAGAATGTGACATAACACTTAGCATGACAATTTGGACAGTGGTACAAATTGTCAGAGTGACAACACTTAGCATGGCAATTTGGATAGTTTTGCAAATCATAAGTGTGATATAACACTTAGCATGGCAATTTGGATAGTTTTGCAAATTGTCAGTGTGACATAACACTTTCTATTGATGCATAACAATATGCACAAAGTGTAACAAATCACAATGTGATATAACACTTAGCAGTGATTCATAGCGGAATGCACATTGTTGGAAACTGGTGTTCATTTTCTAGGTATTTTATAAAAGTAATGAAATAATCCAATATGCAATCACCAAGCTGCACACCATTTTTTTCGAGTCATTTCATACATTTTTTATCAAATGAACACATACATTGGATTTCTTGTTATTATTCAATAATTGTACAATAAAGATTCATATCACAAATAAATTGCAAATTACATGTCACTAACATGTAAATTATATGTCACTAAAATGTAAATTACATGTCACTAAAATGTAAATTACATGTGTTCCAAAGATTACCATATGTTGGTAATCCACAAGTGATCAGTCACAGCATTAAAAACACCAGCATTATACATGGCAACTATGATCAGATAGGATGTATCTTCATAAATAATTTATTTATTTTGTGTGCATGAAATAAAAAAATTCCATTGATGTAAAATTTGTTTATGAAAAGAAAATTCATAACTATGCCAACATTGTTGTTAACTTTGCAAAATGCTGTCGTGCACAGTATAGCTTGTCTTGAAAGACAACTCTATGAAAAACCACCTATCAACACAAACCAGATTCTTTTTGTGTGGATTTATTGAGGTGGGGGGTGGCTTCAAAGATAATACATACTTCTAAGAGAGTTACAGATCTAAGGTGATGTTATTTGCATTTGTAGCATTGCACACTGGAGAGAATATTGGTATACCTTTATACTACTTTCATGTACATACTGTAGTTGAAATTTCTTTACATATTGTATTTGTGGAAATGGTGTATGATCTAAGCAGGCAGCTAACTAAACTTGCACCTCTTATGTGCTCAAACAATTACTCTAAAGTACACTATCTTTAGCAGTTATTAAAATAGGGAAAACAAATTTTGCCAAAGTAGACAATACATGTACTAGATTCTAAGGTGCAGTTAATGAAATACAAAATATGTTAAAAGGAAAAATGTTATTAGTTCATTTGTTTCACAATTTACTTTTGAAATTCAGGAAATGAAAATAACCAAACAGAGCTAGTGCAATTTTTGAAAGGTGCACATCTGTAGTAAGGCCAAGTTGTATACTTTATAACCCAAATTACACCCATCATTCATACACCTAAATAATGGTGATTATAAGTTCTTTTAACAGGATGTAGAATATCTTTTTTTCAAATAGCCAGGATAAATAATGATGCATTTCTGGGAAATTCTTTTTCTCAACAAATCTATCCCTATTCAAAACATGAAACTGTAAAGTGTCACATATAATGTTATGACTTTTACTGAGAGACTATCTGCAACAATTATTTTTTTTAAAAAGGGTCGTCTTTCATGACAAGTTCTGTTGCATCAATAAGTCTATGCTTAGTTAATTGGTAACAACATTTTAATACTGTAATAGTATCTTATATGTAATCATGCGACATCTCAAAATGGAAAGGGTCTAGGCTAGCATGAGAAGAAATGTAGTAACCATAAATTGAATCTTCAATGTACCTGAATAAAAGGATTTGGATGGAACTTCTTTTCTGTCATTTTTTCTTTTGTTTTCTTACAGTTTTTGAAATCCACATTACTTAAACAACCATGCGAAAGATTACTTGCCTGTCCAAAACGTCAGCTTATACACGAAGGACAACTGTCTCTAGTCGGTGAGTTAAACCTCTTTTTTTTTAAAAATTCAAATGAGATAGAAATAGAATTAGGATATGATTAGAAATAACATCACCATAAAGGACAATATGAATAATATAATTTTCAGTTAATCAGTTCTTCAAGTTTATTAAGGGTTGAAAACAAAAAGGAATGCATATAATATGTGGCCAATTGTCATCTTGAAGAATTCAAACTACATGCAGATTGATTCCTCAGTGAGAGAATTATTTTTTCTCAAATTCAAAGTTTGGTTGCAGAAAGAGCATTCATAAATAAATTTGAGATAGACAGCAGTTATAAAAAAAGATGATAATTTTGCATGGACCTGTCACTAATTGAAATATCACACCATGAAAGTAATTCATGGACAGAAAAAAGTTTGAAATAAACCTTTGATCAGAATTTTTAAAACAAACATCTTTATTTGACCCAATTATATGACTTTTTAAGTACGCCATGACTTGATAATTTTTTAAAAAAAATTTTCCTTAAAAGTAACATTTTCCAATACTTCAAGCTCCTCTGATTTGTTAAAATTGGAATAGTGGACAGAATCCTCTGATATGTCAAAATTGGATTAGTGGAACAAAACTCTGATAGGCCAGAATTGGAATTGTGGACGGAATCCTCAGATATGTCAATTGGAATTGTGGATGGAATCATCAGATATGTCAATTGGAATCGTAGACAGAATCCTCTGATATGTCAAAATTGGAATAGTGGATAGAATCTTTGTGAAAATCAAAGTGACCTTCAGCATGATAGTTTCGGATTTGATGTATTATACAGACCTTGAGAATTATTACAAATTTGTACCATTTACATACATTATATAGGTAAATTAAGACAGAAACCTTTTGAAATTATGATAGAAAATATCAAAAGTGAAATTTTATAAAATGTTTGTGCACAGCTACTCCTAAATGATCTTTTAAAGAAATTATATATGCATGAATGTTGTTATATTAATTCAAGAAAAGAATTCAATAAAAGGACATGTAGATTTAATGTTTTTTGAAAACTTACCTTTAAAAGCAATATTTAAAATTACTATGAGTAGAAAACATGTACATGTACATTATCAAATAAAGATCTACCGGTATGCAAAAAAGTGGGAAAATGTGACATAGTATAATGTATACTAACAATGAGCATCATATTATAATACTGTGTTTTTCTTTATATTTCAGAATCTACAAAATCATCAGATGTTTACCTATTTCTTTTTGATGACATTTTGCTCATTACTAAAATGAAGAAACCAAACAGAAAGGTAAATACATTGTTATTTTAGTGATACTGAGATTGCCTAAGAAAATGTACTGTGTTATTATTCAGTAGTTATAACAGCACTTTAAATTTAGTACTGGTTAAGTGGTTAAACCCTATCATGCCAATGAAATGGGAGATAAGTATCATTCCCAAGGACACATGGAGAAAACTGATCTGACTTGTCTTGGCAGGTATTGGACCTGCAACCCTTGGATTATGAGTTTGATGTTCTACCAAGGACATAATTGAATAAGGGCCAAATTCTGCCCCCTCTCTAAATGTCCTTATATTACCGGGTATGTAAAATGTAGATATGAGATGGTCAACATTTATTTCTGAAATTAGTTTTGTGTTTATGTGTCCATTGCCATGGTTACCGAGTGTCAAAACATTATCAAAAAAGATACTGCTTTACTATGATCTATTGACTCAGTTTCAAATTTGTGATATGCACTTTTTTTTTTAGAGGTTGTAAAGCTCTTTATGTAAAGTTTAGTTTCTAAACTATTCCTAAATAGTCCATCATAGACAAAAAAGAATATCGAACTTATTCATCAATTGAAAACTGTTTCTAAAATACATTCAGAAAAGGTACTTACCGGTAGTTCCAAATGATTCCTTAGGTTCCTCATAGAAAAATCATGTTCCCATGGTAATTTAGAAAGAATAAGAAAGAGAAATGAATGGATAACATTTTTTTTAAAATACACCACTTCCTTGATAACTCGCGCACATAGGGGTCCAAAAACATCGACTGCACTATAAGTGAGGCGCGAGTTATTGAGAAACCTGTAATAACAAAAGGATCGTTATCGAGGGCAAAAGGGTGGGTGTATTTTTTATTTTTTTAATACTCACTTTTATAATCATGCTGTGATTAACTGTGAATAAATATCTTTTCATAATGGTGTATTTTGTTTTTTTTCCTCATAGAGTAACATTAATTTTAGGATAAATTACCGTATATTGAGGAGTTAATCGAAAACATTATTCCACGTGGTTTCCGTTCGATCACAGGAGACTGACATTTTATAAATAAAGTATGGCAAAATCTCTGAGAACATGAGATTCCCCTTATTGGTAATATTTTTTTAAATATATATTACTGATAAAGGGAATTCATGTTGTCAGAGATTTTGCCATATGTTATTGATAAAATGTCAGACTCTTGTGGTTCGATTAACACGTGTACTGATTCACACATTGTGTTTTACATCACTAATTTTTGTGCTGAATTGGATACATTCTTGTTTTATTGTTTGATCCAAATTAGATGTATTTGTTTAATACAAAAGATCGACTCTCTTTTCAAGAAACAATGTCGTTTGAATGATTCATATACAGTGTATATATTTGATTGTGGCAGTATTAAAATGAAAAATTTGAAACAATGTAAATTAGAACACGATAATACAATTGCAAGTTGTGATACGCTGGACAAATGACTAGACGTTTTTACTCCCTGATTTCGCTGCCGTCGAGCAAAATCGTCACTTGCTTGATTCCATGCACAAGACATAAGTGATAAAACAACACAAGTCTCTTTTAATGGATTATTTTAGTGCAACAAACACTTCACCAAGTTTGTTGATCGAAACAAAGCTGGCAGGTGATTAGGTTCTCACAGAAGTACTCACAGGTTTTGATGTGACGATTGATTGACTCTTTTCATGTTTTCATAGAATATGTTGCAATTATAATGTTTACATTGAAACGGAAAAAAAGGATTATAATGTTGTTTTCACACAGCAAGATATTTAATTGCTGTTTATTTCATTATATGTTTACCACCTGTTAGCATTTAACGGACGTTTTCATTGATTGCTATTTCACCAGACTGTTTTTTTTTACGGCATATTGATGACGGTGTATCAACAAATAAACCCGAATATAATGTGATATCTTATTTAGAATTTGCAAATTTCACAATATGGAATCAACCTTTGTGGGCATTAATCACCCTTTTTATGATAAAGCGAGAAATGTATTAAGATTTAATTTACCAATTCTTATCGTAAACTTTTCACGTTAAGCATATTTTGAAAGATTTTTAAAATATATATTATCTTTGGGGAAAAATCGGGATCCACGTCAGACACTGTGTTATAAGCGGGTTTGCGAGTTATCAGGATGCAAGTTATTGAGGGAGCGGTGTATCTGAATCATTATTATTCCCAAAATTTGTTTAATATTATAATGAAGGAAATAATGTAGTGCACTCTAGAATTGTGGGTCTAATTGCTCATGTGTAGTGATACATAGGCTGCTACTATGAAAACAGGGAAAACAACGACAATGATACATTGACAGAAAAATTCAAGAATTTCTGATGTTTTTAGTGAAGAGTGGAATTGTGATCACATAAGTTAATATGAGAACCAAGAATTTTTAATAAAAATGAATCAATCAGTGTAAATACCTTGTCTGATCAAGCCTGCACTTAGATCTTGTTTCTAGTTTCAAGTTGCAAAAATATAGCATTTTCTCTTAACTTTCCCATACCAGACCATGTTCAAAGATTGTATTTTGGTATGAAAAAGAAATTTATATTGCATATTTTTGGCAGAATATGGTGCTTTTTAGATGGAGTAACACATTGAGATACAGGGTTGTGATATTTACAAGAATTTCTTTTCCCATAAAATCGTGGACAGAAAATGGCCCTTATTCAATATAGTCCTTTAGCCGTTTGCTACACACAAAAAAGGGAACATGATTGTGAAGATAATGGTTGATGAGTTTCACTGATTTGTTGGTGCTAATACATACATGAAAATACTATTTCATATGTAGATTCATCTGCAAAGTATCAAGTATATCAAGTATATAAAATGTCAGGACTGGGTATATTTATACATAATGAGCCTGATATCCCTTAAACATTATGGCAAAATGTTACTGTTGTTAACAAGTTAGACAGCAACTGAGAGTAAATAGGTCAGCAAATATCTTTTTATATTTCTTGATTGACAGCATGTGGATTAATTAAGATAGAAATCAAGATCGGAAATAACAAAAGTTAAAGCTTCATATAGACTTTGTACACAGAATACTCAACACTTGACAGCTATTCTTTAGTGTGTTACTAGCTATGCCATGCATTTCATTGCTTTATTTGTGCAAATTATAGTAAATGGATAAATAAGGTTAGAACATATGATAGAAAACATCAAAAGTGAAATCTTAATATAAACTTTGTGCACAGAACACTTAACACTTGACAGCTATTTCTTAGTGATCTTTTAAAAAAATTATGCTTGGGTGAAGCCAAAAAAGGCAAATATATTTTACCATCAATAATGCTAATTTTTTGTAATGATAATTCCTCAATGATATCATCAGCAGCCATATTTGTGGTATGATGGCAGATATACCTTTCTCTATGGGTGTCATGGTCATTGTAACATACTTCATTACAAGGCAGTCTTACTATAAGGCAGTATATTATATTGTTGTCATGGTCAGTATTATATTAAGGAAGTATTGTAATACTTCATTATAAGGCAATCTTACTATAAGGCAGTATATTATATTGTTGTCATGGTCAGTATTATATTAAGGAAGTATTGTAATACTTCATTATAAGGCAATCTTACTATAAGGCAGTATATTATATTGTTGTCATGGTCAGTATTATATTAAGGAAGTATTGTAATACTTCATTATAAGGCAATCTTACTATAAGGCAGTATATTATATTGTTGTCATGGTCAGTATTATATTAAGGAAGTATTGTAATACTTCATTATAAGGCAATCTTACTATAAGGCAGTATATTATATTGTTGTCATGGTCAGTATTATATTAAGTAAGTATTGTAATACTTCATTATAAGGCAGTCTTACTATAAGGCAATATATTATATTGTTGTCATGGTCAGTATTATATTAAGGAAGTATTGTAATACTTCATTATAAGGCAATCTTACTATAAGGCAGTATATTATATTGTTGTCATGGTCAGTATTATATTAAGGAAGTATTGTAATACTTCATTATAAGGCAATCTTACTATAAGGCAGTATATTATATTGTTGTCATGGTCAGTATTATATTAAGGAAGTATTGTAATACTGCATTACAAGGCAATCTTACTATAAGGCAGTATATTATATTGTTGTCATGGTCAGTATTATATTAAGGAAGTATTGTAATACTTCATTATAAGGCAATCTTATTATAAGGCAGTATATTATATTGTTGTCATGGTCAGTATTATATTAAGGAAGTATTGTAATACTTCATTATAAGGCAATCTTACTATAAGGCAATATATTATATTGTTGTCATGGTCAGTATTATATTAAGGAAGTATTGTAATACTTCATTATAAGGCAGTCTCGCTATAAGGCAATATATTATATTGTTGTCATGGTCAGTATTATATTGTAACATACTTTATAATAAGTATTCACATTATAGGGTATTAGACAATATGGCTCACATTTACAGTCTTATATTGACGGAATACTTTTCATGTGTTTCATTATAATGTTATCACACTGTAAGACAATATACATTCTGGCTGCCATGGATAACTAGATTATGAGGAAATTCTATTCAGTACTGTGTTGTGATATGTAGAAAATACCTACATTCCTTGTTATTTCTATTTACTCTGAAATATTGATTTGTTTTCTATTTCTCTGATGAAATCTTGGGGGAAAATATATATTTAACTTTGTGTATAATTGATTACAATGATATAAAAAATTATATTTTGAAGAAAAGCAAAATTTTAGTGAGAAAGAATATATACTCTGTTTTCCAATGCTTTGTTTATTTACTTGTGAAGCAAACTTTATTTATAGAAATTCAGACAGACAAGCAAATAGTTACTTTGCAGTTTTGATACTTAAATATACAAGTCATTTATCCTTTTTTTACAGAAGCAATCGGTGAATGATATCAATCATATAAAGACTACCTCATCTGGGCAGGCTGACAAGGCATGCTACATAGTACACAGGCAGCCAATAGCACTAGACAGGTTTGGATTGCATGATATCAATGCAACAGAGGCAGCAGGTAATACACTATTAGAAGTGAACATTATTACCTGTAAACCAGTTTACCACTGTATATTTTTCCAGTGGTTTTTCACTGTACCAGTATAATAGTTTCTGTCAGCATGGAATGTGTGGAAATTCCTGAGTAACTTTGTTATCAATTTACTATTAACAACAAATTTTCCTTTTACATAACAAAATAATTCAAAACATTACTCATTTTTTTACAAAACAGTATCATTTGTCATAAATTAATTTCAAATGTTACAAATATAACAATATTCATGGTTCATTAGTCATGTGTTTGACACACCATGTATGTCAACATGGTGGCTAAATGAGGTGCTGTGAAGATGTTTAGTTTAAATCCAACTTTTTGGTAAAATTTCAGATTAAAAATAAAAAAATATACATGGTTAGTTATTTTTGAATGTATGGTAATTAGTCAAGGCTAAATATCCAATTGTAAAAATGCATGTCAGCCTAAGATTTTTGTGAGAGCAGTTGGGTTCTGTTTTAATTTTACATAATTTCTCATGTTCACTAAATATTTTCTCATTTACTGAGTCAGTGTGGTTTTTGTTTACTGCCTCTCTCTGATAAATATCTTGTCTGTGTGTTGGCATCGCACTCCAATTTTTTCCTGCCTATTATTTCAATTGTATACTCTATCTGGCAAAATGTATGCCTCAATTTCAGCAAGTTCCTATGTTTATCAAGAAGCTCTGTCATCACAATGTCCTGTTGCTTAATCAACTCAGATTAGTGACAGTGGTTAGATTATGCCTTATACAATAATTAACTTGCTATTTGACAGTGGTTAGATTATGCCTTATACAATAATTAACTTGCTATTTGACAGTGGTTAGATTATGCCTTATACAATAATTAACTTGCTATTTGACAGTGGTTAGAATATGCCTTATACAATAATTAACTTGCTATTTGACAGTGGTTAGATTATGCCTTATACAATAATTAACTTGCTATTTGACAGTGGTTAGATTATGCCTTATACAATAATTAACTTGCTATTTGACAGTGGTTAGATTATGCCTTATACAATAATTAACTTGCTATTTGACAATGGTTAGATTATGCCTTATACAATAATTAACTTGCTATTTGACAGTGGTTAGATTATGCCTTAAACAATAATTAACTTGCTATTTGACAGTGGTTGGATTATGCCTTATACAATAATTAACTTGCTATTTGACAGTGGTTAGATTATGCCTTATACAATAATTAACTTGCTATTTGACAGTGGTTAGATTATGCCTTATACAATAATTAACTTGCTATTTGACAGTGGTTAGATTATGCCTTATACAATAATTAACTTGCTATTTGACAGTGGTTAGATTATGCCTTATACAATAATTAACTTGCTATTTGACAATGGTTAGATTATGCCTTATACAATAATTAACTTGCTATTTGACAGTGGTTAGATTATACCTTAAACAATAATTAACTTGCTATTTGACAGTGGTTGGATTATGCCTTATACAATAATTAACTTGCTATTTGACAGTGGTTGGATTATGCCTTATACAATAATTAACTTGCTATTTGACAGTGGTTAGCTTATGCCTTATACAATAATTAACTTGCTATTTGACAGTGGTTAGATTATGCCTTATACAATAATTAACTTGCTATTTGACAGTGGTTAGATTATGCCTTATACAATAATTAACTTGCTATTTGACAGTGGTTAGATTATGCCTTATACAATAATTAACTTGCTATTTGACAGTGGTTAGATTATGCCTTATACAATAATTAACTTGCTATTTGACAGTGGTTAGATTATGCCTTATACAATAATTAACTTGCTATTTGACAGTGGTTAGATTATACCTTATACAATAATTAACTTGCTATTTGACAGTGGTTAGATTATACCTTATACAATAATTAACATGCTATTTGACAGTGGTTAAATTATACCTTATACAATAATTAACTTGCTATTTGACAGTGGTTAGATTATGCCTTATACAATAATTAACTTGCTATTTGACAGTGGTTAGATTATGCCTTATACAATAATTAACTTGCTATTTGACAGTGGTTAGATTATGCCTTATACAATAATTAACTTGCTATTTGACAGTGGTTAGATTATACCTTATACAATAATTAACTTGCTATATCACAGTGGTTAGATTATACCTTATACAATAATTAACATGCTATTTGACAGTGGTTAAATTATACCTTATACAATAATTAACTTGCTATTTGACAGTGGTTAGATTATGCCTTATACAATAATTAACTTGCTATTTGACAGTGGTTAGATTATGCCATATACAATAATTAACTTGCTATTTGACAGTGGTTAGATTATGCCTTATACAATAATTAACTTGCTATTTGACAGTGGTTAGATTATACCTTATACAATAATTAACTTGCTATTTGACAGTGGTTAGATTATGCCTTATACAATAATTAACATGCTATTTGACAGTGGTTAAATTATACCTTATACAATAATTAACTTGCTATTTGACAGTGGTTAGATTATACCTTATACAATAATTAACTTTTCTATTTGCAAATTTATCTGCTTGAAGCTACTGGCCATTTAATTGGGGGGGGGGGTTGACTACAAATTTCTTTTGAGAAGGGATGTATTGTCATATTTTATCTTAAGATATCTTTTTTTCTTCCATGGATGTGATAGTGTTATTTTGCTTTTAAATGAGAGCCATTTTTTCCAGCTATTTCTTTACGGTATTCCCATTTCCAGAGCATTCAATTGCTGGTCCTTAATATTATTATTATTAATCATGGTACATACTGTGATATGTTCATAAGTACTGATGTACATTATATGGTGAATTTTATTTTCATCTGAGGAGGAAAAAACAGACTTAGTATGTTTGCAAGGGAAACCTAAGTATGTGATAACACTTTGCAACTTTCTGAGAGAACTTGTCAGAGTGTGGCTCATAATGAGTATTCTTTGAGTGCAACAAAATCAGAGATACTGTCTAAATTAAAGTGGACATAATTCAACATTTAACACATTAACCCTTCATGCCACATTTACAGGGCATAAGGTAGTAGCCTACTTTCAAACCCTGAAGTGTCAAGGTCAGGTATGATGAAATAAAGTGGGTGGTATTATATATAGTAAGTTAGACAGATTTGGCTCTACAATGATACCAAATAATTTAGACATTTTAGTTTGCCAGTGGTCGGAATCTGATTCTTTTGTCCAGATTTGAGACTTTTGGGCCTCAGATCTAAGGCAGACTAGTCTGAACTGCACACAAACAGGTGAACTTGTGCAAAAGTAGGATAAGGTGGGTGTTTGGAATAAAGAATGGTCTTGATATGAAAATGATGGGTCTGTTAAGCAAAAAAAAAAGAACTCCAACTTTTTCCTTTCTGCTCTAGAAAAATAACCAATGGAAAACAATGACTCTAACACAGCTACATATTAGGCTAATGGAAAATCACATGGAATTCGATTATTAGGATGTATTCAGAAAAAGCCCCCAAAACATGTTTCCTACTCGCATTTTATGGGAAAACGACAAAAACCTAAACCTCCAGGGGTTAATGTGCTAACACATTTGCTTTGGCTAAAAATTAGAACTGTAATATGTCCAAATTGAATTTGTTTCAAATGTTGAATGAATTCTTCAGTATAAATGAATACAGTGTTTGCATTGTAGCATTAACTCTTTTTTTAAGAAATAATTTATAGGAGGTACATACATGTAATAAATATCATTTAAAGAAGGTAAATATATGTAATCGATATCATTTAAATGAGGTATATACATGTAATATATATATATATATATATATATATATATATATATATATATATATATATATATATATATATATATATATAAATTTAAAGGAGGTACATACATATAATAGATGTCATTTACAGGAGGTACTTACATGTGATAGATGCCATTTAAAAGAGGTACATACCGGTACATGTAATATAAATCATTTGAAGGAGGTACATACAAGTAATAGATATCATTTAAAGGATGTATATACTTGTAATAGATGTAATTTAAAGGAGGTACATACATATAACACGCTTAGAGCTTAGAAAGATTAGGCACTATACAAAGTCCTCATTATTATATAATAAATATCATTTAAAGGATGTACATACATGTAATCAATATCATTTTGGAGGTACATACATGTATTGGATATAATGCATTGACCCTCTATTAAGATATCATTTAAAGGAGGTACATATAGTTACATGACCAAGGTAATTAGGTTACATGAGAGACTTTATTTATCAATATAAATTTATAAACAATTTTTAAAACATTTTCAAAAATAATTCATAACTTGAATATAATTTTTATTCTAAAATTCAAACACAATATTCTAATAATGATGATGTTGACATTGTGTTCTTTTTTCAGCAAATGGGGTGAAAAATGCTTTTGTTCTGGTACAGTTCAGTCGGTTTCAGCAGATAATTGGAGTGTACACATTACAGGCACCAAATGAAATGATAAAGGTGAGACTTTTGGTTCTCAGTATATTAATTTATAAAATTTGTGTACACTTTCATAAATGAAATTCTCAAGGCTTGCAAATTATCCATCTTATTTCATAAATTATATTTTATATGACCTTTTATATAAGATCCTGTGTTCACATTATTTTTCAGGTAATATGGGTGAGTCAAATCAAAGATGCAAAAGCTAAATATAATGAGGATAGTGTAAGTCACCAAAATTCCTTCAAGGACAGAAAAGAAATCAAACAGGAAGTGACTGAGAGGGCTACATCCATGGAAACAGCTTCATCCAAAAACTCTCCAACAAGAAAACGATCATCAAGTGCTAGACCCAAACTGGAACATGGGAAATCCTTATCCATGGATGCAGTATACCTTTGAAATATACATCATTGAGCATAACCATGGAAACAATGTTTGAGCAAATGTATCCTGGTCAATCTCACTACAAATCAGACCATTGTCAAGAATGGTTTGGCCAAATGGAAGAGTGTGTAAGCCAGATAAGTTTCCAGCATTCATATTATTAATATTTTGAAGAGGCTGGTTAATCTTTCAGTGATGCACAATGCCCAAATATACTAAGGTTCACAAAATGTGGCGATCATTGATTTTATGCCATTGATTGCTTTTAAAAGCCATTAGTATCTTAAGTTAATACATGAAATTATCAGAGTGACATGGACATGACATACACTCGTCACAAACATTTATCAGTACCAGAATGACAGAATTAAGTAATTTTGTTTGAAGTTCATCACCAAGGTGACAAATGTCACAACAAGGTCATCACCATAGTTACAAAAATCATACTTTTTGTTCAACACCCTGGCCTTGCTTTCATAAAGCTTTTAAAATTGACTAGGTACTCACCTCAGAATGTAGTCACCTTTTAAACTATGTATATTGTCATTTAAATCAGCATTTTAGCATTGAGTTGCAACTAACAACCATGTTTCAAAATAGGTTTTAGTACAGTTATGAACATGTAGTTTACAAAATTCAGCATGAAAAATTGGAGCTGAGTTTTGAGTCTTATTTGAGATTTTATATGATTGCATGACCCATTTGACAAAAAAAATGTAATACTTTGTGGTTAATTGCTGAATGAAAATCCTATATTAGGTCATAAATGTTGAACAAAGGTCATTTTAAAATAATGAAGGTCATTTACTACTTAAGAAAAAAAAAACGTTTTATTTTGTAGTATAAAACATGTAAGTTAAAAATATTTGTGACTGTAAGCAAATTTTCAGTGACAGACCCAGAATCCAAAATATGGAAAGGGGTCTGATTTGGGTGTTACACAAGGTTCAATAAATATTTCCATTTTGCTGTTACAGCAATTTCTAATGCAAACAGAAAGCATTTTGTGTTTTAACTCTTTTTCCAATTTATATCAACTACTAATGCTTAGTTGTTACTTAACAGACAAAAGATCATTTAGGTAAAAAAAGATAATAAACAGTTAATAGGAAATCCAGCCAATTAAAGTCATTGATTGGACTAAGGAAAAGGTGATTCAGACTTATAATGTATGGCACAGATCTCAAACTATGTCAATCATTATTAATTTTGCTTGAGGTGCTGTGTTAGTCTGACTATGAAGCAGTGTGCAAGAGTGACAGTCTGACACCTAGGCAGTTTTCACTATATGACTATTATAGCTTTACTATCATTCATAGTGTTTGTGAATTTATCATGAATACCAATAGAGCCTTTTATTTGTGGATTACATGACCCAGGAAAAGGGTCAAATGTTGACTAGTGAAAATGGTGCAAATATAATGAATGTCTTCTTTAATGATTGTAATATATATGAAACAAAACAAATTTTGAGTACAAAAGGAAACCTGCTACAAACACTGTATAATCACAATGTTACACCTATGTTTGTTCTGAGTTTTGTTGGGTGTAGTCATCTTTGATGTGTTAGCGTAATTCTGGTATTTTTATCACAGATTACACTCAGTATGACAAGTGTTATAGTGATTCAGCATACTACATATTTAAATGACCCTCAATATATAAGATCACAGAATACCAAAGTTATCCACTTCATTGCAACAGTTCACTTTAAAGTTAGTGTCATATGTGCTTTGTACACATGACTACAATATACCTCTAGTACTTGTAAATATGGATAGCACACCATTCAAAAAGATATACCTAACTGTATCCACATATGCAAAGTCTACTGTACATGAAATGCTAAGATGAATGTTTCCTTGACATGGCAACATCAAATAACTAGAGTGCTCAGTTAGAAACCCTACAGAATAGCAACTTTGTAAAAAGAAATATTGAAATTGGGTCTCTTGTTCAAACTTGTATCAATTGAAGGAGCTGCAAAGATTTGTTTAAGTTTATCAAATCGTTAGAAGTGGAAGCATGTACATTTTGATGCATCTGCCATAAGTCAGAGTGTATGATGTTAGGATGTTGTATATCTACAACTGTTCCCTAGTTTACATACAATAATTCAGTTCTTTGCCATCCACTGACAGTTAACAAAATTTGTGGATGGCTTGCACTTTCAGTAAGGAAGAGGCCTGTCATTTCTGGAGTTAAAATACAAAGGTCAAGATTGCTAGTGGACAGAAGAAAAATGGTTTGCATACAGTGCTTTGTGTTGTGGGTAAAGCTTATAAAATTTTGGGATCAAAAGTCATGGTCACTCTGTATGAGATAATAGATTCTGCATAAAAGTCAGTTCATTTGGAGGTCAAAATGTCAATGGTAAGGATCATTTTTGCTCAAAGAAAAATGTGTTTTGCTGAAACAATTTGTTTTAAAACAAGTTCCTTAAAGAAACTTTATGGATGGCTGTCACTGAGGCAATAAAGTAACATGCAGAATCTGGGGTCTTAAGGTCAAAGGTTATGGTTATGATAAGTCTGATAAGAAAATAATAGTTTCTACATAGCAAGTTTTCAAACCTTGACCAATGTCATTGGTCAGTAATCTCCAGAGTAATTCATGCCATACTGCTGTCTACATTGGCCACACAGAGGAATATTAAACACAGGGTAGGCATGTCCATGTAATATGCTGTTAACAGTACTATTGCTCTCTCTCTCTCTCTCTCTCTCTCTCTCTCTCTCTCTCTCTCTCTCTCTCTCTCTCTCTACACTTATATATATATACACTTTGGTTGTCTCATATTAATTTTTTTTTAAAGTGATAACATCGATTGTAAATTAGGACTAGAAGAAATCCTTCTCAGCTCAGAAAAATATTTGTATACAACATAATAAATTTAAAATTTAGAAGATTTTACATCAAGATCATTACAGTTATTATCACTGATAAATAAATACTGTACCATATACAAACATGTACAAGTTGAGTCCAACAGCAAACAGCATAGACCTCAAGCTTGCATTGCATTTAGTGCTGAATGATTATGGCTTATATCATTTGTTTTACTGTTTACTGATGACAAATCTCAGATACCAAGATTTACCAGTGCATAATGTCTTTTCTTTTCCTGAAACCTTTTGATTTGAATTGTACCCATCACATACTATAATTTACACACCCAGGTGCAAACTGCATACAAACAGATTTGCCACTGCATACTGCACAGGCATTATGAGATGTCTCTGCAGAATTCCACATTTTTTGTGAGGGTCATCTGAAGGTGCTTTGCCATAAAACTGAAGAGTTTTCTACAAATGTGTGGATTGGTGGGTGGGATAGGCAGCTATGGGTTTTATACCAGCCATAGTGCCTACAATGGAATTGGGGATCTATGGTGTTCACTTAATAGATAGAAGAGTCAGTATAGATGTGCAATATGTGTTGGTGTATCTGGATCAGTGTTGTTGCCAGATTGGTGCTCATTCAAAGAAAGCTGACAAAGTTTATGTTATAGATGTAGCAGCAAAAAAGGAATGTTTTTACTGTACTGTTGTAATATCTGGATACTCATTTTAATTTTTTTTCTCTCACTTGTACAAAGGAGTAAAACGAAGAGTTTTTAATGCATACATTTTCCTTTATATCTAATTTTTTTTCAAAGTTGTAAAATGTTTTATGTATCAAAAATTAGCAGGGAATGAAAAATAATTATAAATTTTGTGAATTGATGATGTATGAAAATTTATCATGTATCACAATTTACCAAAAAATGCTGTGGGTCAGTTTATATGGATTAAAACTGTCCATACAGTGATTTTTAGTTTAAATTCCATTTCAAAGTATATAATTCAAAATCATTTTTTTAATATTTCATAGTGTTTTGTAAAGTATTTAATTTGCAGTGTTAATATATTGGTTTAATTTCAGCATATATACTTGGTCATAAGACTGCATAGACTCAGATCTGCTGTTATATAATGTGCCTACAGATCTTGGTCTATGCAGTTTGTTAAGACTAATCAGTAGAACAAACAACATAAACCTTGGTCTGCTGGCCATGATGTGATGGCTGATCAAGGTCCGTGTTTGCAGTTGGATCCAGCTTTTATGTGGGCATATATGGTACCTGTATTCATAGTCTGTACAATTTATTTTTCACTTGTGCAGTACATTTGTCATTTAAAAACATTGTTAAGATGAAGATGTAGATATGATGATTCATTAAATTTTAAAAACAATTATTTGAAAATCAAAGAGTATATGTTTTCTAATCATTCTTCATTCATGTTTTGCTTATCATTTTCTTGTAAAAATCATTGTTTTGGAAATACAGTAAACCTCTCTTGAAAGACTACCCTTTCTACCAAAACTTAATGGTCTCTCAAGACAGGTGGTCTTTCTTTACAGGTCATAACACAATATAATCAATAAATCTGTGTATAAAGAATCTTTCAAGATAGGTGGTCTGTCATTGCAGTGGTCTCTCAATACAGGTTTTACTGTATATGAATCCTTGAACTACATGACATTACTCCTTGCTGTTGTGGTATTTTCAAATTATATACCTTTTGCAATCACATTAAAATCAGTTTGAAAACTGGCTTTGTGAACATGATGTTTGATGAGCAAATATTCCTTGTTTAATGTTAAAGTATTTTTGTAAGTTTTCATCACATTTTCAGTCAAATGGTAATATTAAACTATTGAATGTACATCTACATACAAAACTGACATTTAATTAATAAATGTTCTTGTATACAAAGCTTGTTTCATTTTATCATTATGCATACAGATCTCGAAGTAGAGTTTTTTTTTATGAAACTTGTAAGTTTATTTATTGTTTATGTCTGAAATGTGAGATGTTTATATCAGAAATGTACTAAATGTTTCTGTCTGAAATTTGAGATGTTTATGTTAGAATAAGTTTTTAAAAAGTTAACATAATAATGGTTAGTCATTCTCATGTGACTTTTCCCCCATTAGTTTATGTTCCAGATACAAAAATCAAAACATTTGTTAGTCTCTTTTTGGTGTTGATTATAGAATCATAGTAAATTGCTCTGTACAATGAACAATTTCATTTTACATTCTTAAAAAGAGATTTTTTTTACCAAAATATTAAACACTTTATTTCAAAAAGTATGTTTTTATGACATATACATAAAATCCCCGTCTTTCCCCAGTTGGTTGTATTAATGCCATCAATCGCAATATTCCATACTTTAAATCAAATCCCATTCATTCTGCACTGAAGTGTATTCAGTATTTTACCTTAGTGAATGTAGATCAGATCATTTGGTATCAAAACTTCTTCATTTAGTAATTCCTATCATTTCACATGGATATACTTCTGTTTAGTGACAAAAAGCCATCTGGAGACACTGGTGGCAGGGAAATAAAAATTATGATATTTAAAGTTTTAGAATCAATTTTTAATGTGGTGCAATGTCTGTGATATAGCAGAAAAATGTGGATAGTAGAGAGTAAGTTTTTTAAACTGACTAACCATTTCAATTGCATGGTTACTGAAAGAAAAGAATTTTTTTAGATAATTGATCAACCAAAAAGAAAAGATACTAATAATTGCACAATGGTGGAAACATTACCAGCAACACAGTGTAACAATTCCATTTACATTACCAGCAAGACAGTGTAACAAGTCCATTTCCATTACCAGCAACATAGTGTAACAATTCCATTTCCATTACCAGCAACACTGTGTGTAATAAGTCCATTTACATTACCAGCAACACAGTGTGTAATAAGTCCATTCACATTACCAGCAACACAGTGTAACAAATCAATTTCCATTACTGCTGTCATGTGACATCATATAGAAGAAAGCATATGAATGAGATTTATTCATTTATAATTTACAATGGGCAATGTCATAAAACTTATACATGTACAGATTAATAAAATTTAATTTTCATGCTTTAGCATTAATTTTTTTTCAATGACAGTATACAATATCATTTTCTTGGTCTCTTTGATTGATTCACAGTTTTGAACTTAATATGGAAAAATATGTGTGTGAACTCACAAACGCATTGGCCACTGCCAAATAAAAAGTTGTAAACACTAATATTTTTTCAGTGCAAATACAATAATGTTTAGAAAATTTTAACAAAATTGTAAGATCATGATATATTTTACAAGGAACCCAAATTGTTTGAATATTCAGCAAACATATTGATGATTTTTAAGTATATTATGTTGATTTGTATATAATCAGTGTTTGATACATGAAAATTTATTTATAAATAATCAGTAATTTGTATATGATCTGTGATTTGTATACTGTATAATAAGTGATTTGTATACTCTATGATCAGTGATTTGTATATGATCAGTGATTTATATAGGATCAGTGATTATATATGATCAGTGATTTGTATACTGTATGATTAGTGATTTGTATACTGTAGGATCAGTGATTTGAAATATGAATATGATCAGTGATTTGTATATGATCTGTGATTTGTACACTGTATGATTAGTGATTTGTATACTGTATGATTAGTGATTTGTATATGATCAGTGATTTGTATATGATCAGTGATTTGTATATGATCAGTGATTTGTATACTGTATGATTAGTGATTTGTATATGATCAGTGATTTGTATATGATCAGTGATTTGTATACTGTATGATTAGTGATTTGTATATGATCAGTGATTTGTATATGATCAGTGATTTATATATGATCAGTGATTTATACAGGATCAGTGATTTATATATGATCTGTGATTTGTATACTGTATGATTAGTGATTTGTATACTGTATGATTAGTGATTTGTATACTGTAGGATCAGTGATTTGTATATGATCAGTGATTAGTGATTTGTATATGATCAGTGATTTGTAGGAAGAGTAATTTGTATATGATCAGTGATTTGTATACTGTAGGATCAGTGATTTGTATATGATCAGTGATTTGTATACTGTAGGATCAGTGATTTGTATATGATCAGTGATTTGTATACTGTAGGATCAGTGATTTGTAGGAAGAGTAATTTGTACATGATCAGTGATGTATTAGGATCAGTTGATTTGTGTATGATCAGAGATTGTATATGATCAGCTATTTGCACACCATTCTTGTTGTGATTTGATGAATATACTTTATTTACAAACTTTTAATGATGTTAAATATTTATTTATTACAATTAGTGTTATAAAATAATACCTGAAAGAATAAATACATACAACTTGTTACCACATCATTACCTAGAAATTCAAGACCAGCATCATACAGCATTTACCGATATACAACTCGTATGCAGTTGCAAATAGTGTATATTCTGATTGGCTGTAACATAATGTGTGTGCCAATCAAGGTTTGAGTTGCATGTTTAAAGGCATTAGTAAAGAAACAGTTTAGACTCTGATCAGATAAAAATCACAACATGCTAACTGACTGATGTCTGAGTTGTTCACTTAAAGTCATTAGTAAAGGAATATGGTCCCTGGTTGTAACACAACATGCTGGCCAGTTAGGTCAAGGAAGTTTCTTTGAAGCCATGAGTAAATTAAACTGTGTCAGCCCTGATCACCAAAAACACGGTGCTGACCAATAAGGGCTATGGTTATCAGTCAAGGATACAGGACAGTCCCATGGTGTGCTGGCCATGTAAGGTAGTCAGAGTTGTTTGATTGAAGAAATTACTAAAATGTAGTACAAGCCCTTATCAGCTGTAAATACACTGTATACACTCGTATACAAGTTGAGTCCAACTGTAAACAACATCAAACCTGATCTGTTGTTGCATAATTCATTGGCAGACCAGAATCTATGTTGTTTGTATTACTGGTTATTCCTAATAAACTATATATACCCAGATTTACCAGAATGCTATAACAGATCTGAGTCTGTGCCATTTGCTGCTAGACTGAATTTAAAATTATATTCAGTGATGTTTTCTCCATTTAGGGGCTGAATTGTTTGCATGAAGTTGTTAGTAAAGGAAAACTGTGCAGACCTTGATCTTCTGGAATATTAAGATGGCAGATGTGAGTTTACTCTGTTGGCAGTTGGCCATTGATCAAGCTTGAAGTAAAAAGAAACATGATGATGTCCAACTTACAATATCATCTAAAGTAATTGAAATCAGAAACTATAAGAATCTTTGAATCATTAGTTTTATGTACTCCTAGATAAAAAAAAATTATATGGTTTGTTATGCCCCACCATATCTATGGAGGAGTCATGTAATGTTACCCAAATATGTTTATCTCTCTCATCATGTTGCTTCATATTGCATTAAATTTAAATTCATAACAAATAATTGATTACTTCTACAGCAGAAGGAATGGTATGTACTTGCTTATAATTCCAGTCAAACTATAAACAACAAAGATCCTGATCTGCTATAGCATGCTATACCTGCAGATAAGTGTCTATGCTGTTTGTTCTGCTGATTACTACTAACAAATTTCAGAGACCCAGATGTTCTGGCACATTATGTGAAGGCAGATCAGGATATGTGCAGTTTGCAGTTGGACCCGTCTTATGATAGAGTATATATGGTACATGTGATTTCAGGGAAGATCATTAAAAAATGTATTCATTGCATAGCATATATAATTACCAATAAGTAGAGACCATATATTACATTTAGGTTACAATAGTGAACAATGTTTTACTGCCAAGACTTCACAATAAAAGGGATGAGATTTTTTCTTTGGCATGGTGTTCACTTGACTAATGCCTATCAATGTAAATGGCTACTGAGTGAGGTTACTTAACCTTCAGCATGTTTACCATGGGATCAGGCAGTAAGTAACAATTTCTGTTTCTCTTTGTTGATATGAGCAGTTAACTTAGATCCACCAGTAATAATCAGTCTGTGTTTTGAGTAAAAGTAATACTTTGCCATGTAATAATTAGTATGGTATTCTGTGTTTTTGTAAAAGTAATCAATGGACCCATAATAATTAGTCTGGTCAACTGTGTTTTTGGTAAAAGTAATGCATGGACCTGTATTAATTAGTCTGGTATACTGTGTTTTTGGTAAAAATAATACTTTGACCTGTAGTAATTAGTCTGGTATACTGTGTTTTTGGTAAAAGTAATACATGGACCCATAATAATTACTCTGGTATACTGTGTTTTTGGTAAAAAGTAATACTTTGACCTGTATTAATTAGTCTGGTATACTGTGTTTTTGGTAAAAGTAATACTTTGACCTGTATTTATTAGTCTGGTATACTGTGTTTTTGGTAAAAGTAATACTTTGACCTGTATTAATTAGTCTGGTATACTGTGTTTTTGGTAAAAGTAATACTTTGACCTGTATTCATTAGTCTGGTATACTGTGTTTTTGGTAAAAGTAATACTTTGACCTGTATTCATTAGTCTGGTATACTGTGTTTTTGGTAAAGGTAATACTTTGACCTGTATTCATTAGTCTGGTATACTGTGTTTTTGGTAAAGGTAATATATTCCTGTATTATTCAGATATTCTACTATCAAAGTCGGCTGATTCTGAGACAATATGTCAAGATTATGAAGATACATCTTGATACATTAATTTTTATTTTGTTGAAAACATCATGGTGTATTTTTCATGTTGTTATGAAAGTTTCATTTCTCAAGTCAATTTTTATAATAATAATAGTAATAATAATAATAATAATAATAATAATAATAATAATAATTATTATTATTATTATTATTATTATTATTATTATTATTATTATTATTATTATTATTATTATTATTACTACTAATACTACTACTACTACTACTACTACTACTACTACTACTGTTGTTGTTAATATTATTATTATTAATGTAATAGTCACTTTTAATCCATACACCTTATCAATACAGCATTTGCACCTCAATTATGACACCAAAGATTATTTCATGTTTGAAATCATATAGTATCATGTGCCTTTGATGTTTGTGAAATGGTTGTATTTTGAAATAGACAATGTTATTTGTCTATGTTATTGGATTGACTTACTGATGTGCTATATTCATGTTAGTGTATTTATAGTTTGACATGGCAAATAAATTGATATGTAACATTTGAAAGTACTATGTTAGAAAAAAGCTTTCATGGTGTTTACATTTTGTAAATATATGGTACCAGTAGTTTGTATCTGTGATTCTACAAGATGAAAGTGCTGTGATAATCATTTATTTCCAGATGTAAAAAATTCTTGAAAATTTGTAGTGTCAGGTATTTTGAGAATCTGTTTTGGAGAAAATAGAATCAGAATGATTGTTTTTATGTGCGTCAGTTGTGATCAGTTGACTCCATTCTATGGCAAATGTAATAAATGTGATTTATCATCTAACATATTTGGTCTGTTATTTATCTTCCAACTTACTACCATGCCAATACCTTTTTCTCTCTGCTATATTCCAAAGTTCCATATTAAACAAAAGTCCCTAAAAGAGACTGATGCTTAGGGAATGCAAAGATGATCTCCTTTTATTGCTTTTGGCTGCTGAGTATGGAAACTATTCGTGCTATTTTTGAGAAACTATGGTATACCACTTGCTAATAATAATAAAAAATATATTAGCTGACATTATTAAATTAACCTCATCAAAATATATGTGGTAAGTGCAGTACCACATTGTTTACCTTAAACCTGATGTGGAAAAAAATATTTAAAATTGTCTTAAAGAATGTCCAGATATAGTCACATACTAAGTTTAGTTAAATCTATAAAAAAAAAATTATAGAAAAGAGTTATTGAGTTGGCATTATCCCAGGTATTTTTCAAATACATGTATATCCAAATCCATTTATATGTGTTTCTGTTATGCATATAAACCAGTAAAGATAGAAAACTTGAGTTAACAGCATTGCCCTTAAAATCAATGTCAGAGTGATGGCTGTCAACTAATTCATTAAAATGCATCTAAACATGAGTAAGGTAAATTGTACTTGTGTATGTACAAGTCATTGTGTTTATCACTCAACAATTGAAAAATGATAACAATTACCTCTTAACTTAATCCCAAACTGATTAGGTCAGGTGATAAAATATTAAAGAATAACTTAAATTTCATAATTGGAGAGTTTAAATCCAATCAAATTCAGAGGTCATGCTTCTAAACTCAGTTTTGAGATTGCACTCAATGAAACCATTAATTGTGAGTCTTAGAGTTTCTCATAAAATTTAGTTCTCAATTATAACAGAAACTATGAATACTTAAGAAGTCATTTTTTTTAAAGCTTAATGATTTATCAAATGAAAAGAAATGGTTTGCATTTTTTTATAAAATGGTTTTAAATGTGCTGAACAGCAACTAGCTATTGATCACACAGACTATTATTTAGTTGGCTATGTTTGGATAAATCATAATTAAAACACTATGTTATATGTGGGTTTATGTTGTGTCATATACAATAAGTAGTATGTTATTTACAAATGGAATTGCAGTTTTAAACTACTTAGATGCAGAAGCAGAAATACCTCATTTATGTCAAATATCCAACATCTATTGGGAACATTTTGGCATTAGCATAGTTAGAAGAGGCAATATTAATAAGTTGTCCCCCTTTGACCAAGCTGTTTTATTTATAGACCTTTTAATGGCTTTAAAATGACCCTAAAAGTTTAACCTGAATGTTTGAATGAAATCAATGATTTCATGTTTGTTTGGTTATGTAAAGATAATACACCATTAAAACAACTATAATCGTTATTGAGAAAACTTCCTGTGTAAGCCCTGGTCATATGTTTTTCACAAGACTCCTATATTGATTTTTAGATCTGCTAACAGGATAGAAAGCAGAAATAACTCAGATTTACAAATTCTTGTTTATATCAAAAAAGATAAATATTGAAGTATTTACCTTCCCAAATATATTATTAAAAGAGTGGCCTTCCATAACTGGCTATGACATTTTTATGACACATATTTAGGGCATTGTTATGAGTATTTTCAAAAGTAAATATTTTCATGCAGTGTTTCCACTCTTAATTGTTAAACAGAACCATCAAAGCAATTCCTGTTTGGTTTAAAATGATGTCATTTTTGTGATGGTCAAGCTTGACCCATTATTTTTTTAAATGTGCAATATAAACTTATCCACGCTTGTTCAAAATAGAGAAGAAACATTGTTTCCAGTGTTACTGTAAAACTGAGTCAAATATATGGAAAGTGAAAATGTCAGAATATCGTTCCATATTTTGTGTTAACAAATGAATATGTTATAAAAAATTGATTACATTAACTATTCATTATTTGCTTCAAACATTTGTTCTAAAAGTTCTTTTGAATTCTCTCTTGTCTAATGTCACCTATTCATTAAAAAATGTGACATTTTGCTGCATGCAGATCTTCCTGGAATATACCTGTGTACACTTTAGACACATACTTGTAATTGGTAGCAACCATATTAAGTGTGAACTTCAAAATGGTTACAGCACAGACAGCTGTGCTATTCCATGTGGATTTAAGTCATAAAATATAGGATTTGCTCTGGAAATATAATGTACATGTCACTAAAAGAAGCCCTCAGCTGATGGAAGCTCTACAGCTACAAGAAATACCATTAAGTCTTTAAAATGTATGCCAGTGTCTGCAGCCAAGATTGGCTACATCCTTTTGCAGGTTTTAATGAATAGGTGATATAATTTCCTAAAACATCAATCAATTGTACCACTTGTGATGGGTTGATTTATTAGCCTAGATTTATAAGCAGATATATATGGTACTAAAAAAAGAAAGTTAATTCCACCTAATAAAAACTGGCTTCTAATGGTGGACAGTGAGGAAAACTTCTAAAACAGAGCTTAGAAATAAATATTTTAAAATGATTAATCTCTTATCAAATATCAAATGCATATTTATTAATTTCACCAGTTATTTCTATTACTATCATAAAACATGTTATCTTAAAATTTAAATATAAGTTCTTAAATGAACAAATAACTCATCAATATGTATTTCATTTATTGCATTTAAAATACTTTTTACATATGTAAAATAGTTGAACTTTACTACTCCAGTGGCCTAGTGGTTACAGCATTCACCTCAGAAGTGGGAGGTCATGGGTTCAAGCCCCAGCTGAGTCATACCAAAGAAAAATGCTACTAAAAGCTACATCACTTGGTGTTCAGCATTAAGACGTTAGTGTTAGGACTGGTCAACCTGGTGTCAGGATAATGTGACTGGGTGGGACATCATGCTACATGTCTGTGGCATGATGCCCCAGTGCTAGACATCACTACAAACTGCCAAACTGCAGACATTGTAGCAATATGACTGACATTTTTTAAAATCTATGTTAAAAATCCCAATCATGCACACACACACACACACACATGCACACATGTGCGTGTGAGTTCAACTTTATTAGCAAATGTGAAGAAGCATTTCATACATGTAACACATGAATTTTACACATTTGACATGTGAATTTCACACATTTAACATGGATTACATATATATTACATATAAATACATGATTTTCAATAATGTAACACATAAATCTTCACACATTGGCCTGTAATACATGAATATCATATATAAAAGTCTACTCATGTAGCACACAATTTCATATACCTAACATTTGTTTCACACATGTAACACCCATGAAGAAATATTTCTTTCTTAAATGTGAAAAATATTCATGTACATGTATATGGAAAGTTAAATATGTAACAAATTTGCCTTAAGTAAGAGGTCTTTATTTGAGAAATGTGAATCTTTAACAATCTTTGAAAACTAATTTTACATATGTGAAATAAAAGATTTATTGTTACATTTGTTACAAATGTTTTCCAAATATATCAAAACATATTTTTACATGTGTTCATGTTTGTGTGACAGAGTGATTTGGGTTTTTAAAGTAGCTTTAACAATTTTTCAGTTATATTGCTATGATATCTGCAATGTGTCAGTTTATAGTGATGTCTAGGACTGGAGCATCATGCCACAGATATGTAGTCTGATGTCTCACTCAATCACATTATCCTGTAACCAGGCTAACCATTCTATATGCTAACCTCCTAATGCTGAGCACCAAGTGAAATTTAGTACAATTTTTATAAATCTTTGGTATGACTCGGCCAGGGTTTCGAACCCATAACCTGCCCCATACAAGGTTGACCCTCTAACAACTAGGCCAATTTAGAGGAAAATAAGAGAATGTAATATTGGTTAATTAAGTCTTTATTTAACATATAATAATCTGTTAAACATATATAAAACAGTTTTATATGCAAAATAGTATTTGATAATCACAGTGAAAACAGAACTGAAGGAACTTGCCATATATAAGATGTTTATTATAAATTGTTACATTGCAAAATACTACTAACTTTATTTCAGACTTAATGATAACTTTGTGTTAGACTTAAATCCAGTGGAAAATAAATAAAGAAATTCCCACAAGATATGACCAAAAGGCATATATATATATATATATATATATATATATATATATATATATATATATATATATATATATATATATATATATATATATATATATATATATATATATATATATATATATATATATATTCTTTTATTCTTTCGACTAATAAGAGTTTGGAGTTTAGTGATATATATATATATATATATATATATATATATATATATATATATATATATATATATCACTAAACTCCAAACTATATATATATATATATATATATCACTAAACTCCAAACTCTTTTTAGTCAAAAGAAAGAAAGAAAGAAAGAAAGAAAAAAAGAAAGAAAGAAAGAAAGAAAGAAAGAAAGAAAGAAAGAAAGAAAGAAAGAAAGAAAGAAAGAAACAAACAAATGGTTCAATGAGCAATGAGAAAGAAGTAGTTGCAAATTCAATCTCACATGTTGAGAAATCCAATTTCACATGTTGAGTCAAATTGTTGGTATTGAAAGCTTAGAAACACCAGCAATTTGACTCGGCACACTAGAATTCTCGTCATCTAAATTTCACCTGAAACTTTCTCAGTGGACCCGCTTTAGTCCGCTACGGCGCCTCATAATTAACAGTGATAATTCAGGTCACATGATTAAAGCGGAAGCCTTTCAACGAAGGCGAAGGACCGAATGAAAGTAAGCACAGATGACGATAAGGAAGTTTACGCTGATTTCTTCCTGTTGGATTTACTCAGTAGACGAGAGATGAATGGCTAGATGAATATGGAGACTAATTCGCAAAGTAGGTGTTACTTAAATGTTTCATTGTAACTTGATTGAAAGCACATTGTAACAGGCACCTGCTCTAAATCTCAATGTTTATTGAAGCTATTCTATCGCATTGAACGATAAATGTATGCTACAAGTTCAAGTTGATTACTGTTTTGTTTGTTCGACTTTGGACATATTTTTTTTAATGTTGTTTTTGCTGCTTGATCATGCGAAATGTGCTCTTTTCCGTCCCGCTTGTTTTAAAAAATAAGATTTTGATCCAAAAATAAAATGTCATCATAGTACACAGGTTTAACAGCCTCATTTTCAAAATACCTCAAACACATGAGCTTGAAATTAAATAACGATTTCTTTATTTTTCCTGGACTGTATCCCCCATATAATAACCTATTATATACATGTTACGACACATTTAAAAAAAAGAAGTAAACATCCAATACCAGGCTTCTATTGAAACGGCTGGTTACATATATAATAGAAAAACTGTCTTGAGAAGACAAAAACTTTTTCAGTAAAACATTTTGACAGGTGGTCACTCATAACAGGTTTGTGCAGGAAGATTAGTTTTATAGGTGAAAATTCAAGAAAAAAAATCTGCATTCATTGTTCTTTTTAAACGTTACATTCATTCATTAAACAAATACAGTATAGTGTACTAAAAGTTTGTGGTTCACAATTAGTAGTCTTATATTTTGAGTTTACCTGTAGTTTGTTGACATAAGATTCAAATTGCAGAATAAAGTTTAATACATATCCTGTCCATAAATTATCAAGTTAAACATGATAAAATCTGCTTAATAAATTTACTGCCAACACCTTCAGTATATATGGCATAAATATTAATTAGATCAACTGAAACAAAATTGGATGTTACATAAATATGTTGCTAAGGTGAACAGTGACAAAATGTGGATTTTCATGAACTACTCTGGAAAAGCAAAGAACTTAATATGAGAGAAAGATAAAGAGTTCATGCCCTGGTTATTATGTATTGTAACTCTACAAATATATTTTTTTCTTGTTGTACTCAACATGTGAAAGTAGACTGAGAAGATAACTGAATATGACAATATTTGGGTTGTGGGACTTTAAATTATGATGCTTGAAATTGTGTGGGTTTTGATAAAAACTATATTGGCATTGTTTGGTTTTTCATTATGAAATTATTGGCATTGAGTGAGTTTTCACTATCATATTGGCTTCTCTGTTGTATTTCATTATGAAATTATTGTCAGTATAGGTTTTTTCATGATGGCATTGTTTTGTGAAGATTCATTAAGAGATTGTTGACATTGTGTGGATTTAAATTATTGCAATGTGGTTTTTCATGATGGCATTATTGGTATTGTATGGATTTGTTTGTGTGTGTGTGTGTGTGTGATTTTGAAGTTTTAACATAGCTTAAAAAAAATTCCAATATCTCTACAATATCTGCAGTGTAGAAATTTATAGTTTATAGTGATGTCTAGTACTGTGGCATCATGCAACAAACATGTAGGATCATGTCCCATCTACCATATATACTCGCATATAAGCTTGTTCGTGTATAAGCCGACCCCCCCAAAAAAAAAAAAAAGAAAAACTGAACTGGTAACTGTTATAAAGTGCATACAAAATATTTGTTGTATATATACCTTCAGTATTGTAATTCTTTTATTTTTTTTACGTAGATTCATTTCTTATTTACACTGAAATAAGTTAGCATGCATTTGTACGATACCGTAGAGTTTAATGATTACTGATTAGCTGAGGGCTAAATACTAGAGATTACTAATATGGTGGTTCCGTGGTTCAAATAACACATATGGCTGCATTTTCTGGTGGATGGACATCTGTCAAATAGATGTCAAGTATGTTAAAACATGTTTTTCATTCATTATCCTAGCACTTAAGTTGGAAAAAAATATTTGTTTCACTTCACGACAGGACAAATCTTAAGAGCTATGTGGCATCATTAGGCATGTGATCACATCTTCGACAATCGACAGAAACAATAAATACTGGAAATCGAGGGAAAAAAGCATTTGGACCTTCACCTGCAGACATGCCAACTCAATGCAGGCTCTATTTTTTTCCTAAATGTTTTGGCATATACGTGAGTATATACGGTAGTCATATTACCCAGACTCCAGACTGACCAGTCTTAATACTAACCTCTTAATGCTGAGCGCCAAATGAGACAGCTGCTGGTACCATTTTAAAAGTCTTTGGTATGACTTGGTTATGGCTTGAACCCATGACCTCCCGCATCCAAAGTAGACACTAACTACTAGAGCATCCAAGGCAGATACTTTAACAGCTTTGCCACTTTCATTATGACATATTTGGTACTACATGTATGTAGATTTTCAATACAGATGAACAATTGACCTTTAAACCGTGTCCCTGATTGCTTTTCTGTTAAGATGGAATAGTTAATTGTATGATGAATTTTGATGATTGGCATGGCAGTGGCAGTTTTTGACAAGTACATAAGAGTGGTTTATAGCCTTTGACATGCAACTTTACTGATAAATCCAAATAAATTGCTAACCAGACTTGACTTTAGCACTCACTTTTTTAGTGCAGCAATTGACCTTATGCCAGATGATAAATTGCTCCGCCTACCAATCACATGACGTGACAACCTGTTAACCTCCGACAAACATGTAGTATTTGGCACAGAAAAAATGATTTTAATTATTCTTACAAATGTAAAATTACAAAGTTATGCTGCAGTAGACTATACATGTATTTATATTGTAGTTTAAGTTCATGTAGTAATACCTATGTGTTTTATTTCAGTAAAAAATAAAAATCAATTTTAAAGCTATATCAATTTCAATGTGCCAGAGAACTTATTCATGAAAACGGAAATTCGCTGCAAAAGATACTAATGTATTTAGTAAATAATCTTATTGTTATTTATTTTATCTGGCTTATGTTTATGCTGCCTTGGAAGTAAATGAATTAAAAATTAAAACCAAAATCCTAAATAATTACTGTTTAGAAGTTAATTGTTGTATATAATAATTTTAAATAATGTGTTTTAGCAGACAAAATTTTGATCATTGATGTCTATTGAATTAAATATGTAAATGAGTGCTTAATATTTCGGATGATATTTATCTGAAACCATTGTGAAATTGGTCTGGGAACCAGACTAACTTTATAGCAGCACCCAGACACTTTTAAACTGCACATATTAGTTCATGCAAAGCATCTGCATGATTAAACTGTTTATTATATAGAATTGTTAAAAATAGGGTCCAAAAAGCAGTATATGTCAGAGGTCTCAGAAACGCTTAATTCTGCGTATTTGGACTTAATATTTGATCTGGGATGCAGAAAATTACCCATGCAGAAATCCTCTGTATGCATGGAAAAAGCTGGGTGGTGATATGTACAATGACAGAGTCCATTATTGTGTTCATTACTGATTGTAGCCAAATAAATAGTGCATGCGACCTCGAAATCAAGACACATTAAGACAAAACGTCGTTTGCAAATTTGATAAGTATTTTAGAGTTAAATGGCACACTGACAAAATTTTTAATGAGATAATGGAGTTTAAAGATCAAAGTCAGAGGGATTAAACCTTGACCTTACATATTTGAGATAATGAGTGCTGGTGTTGTTGTGTGGTTAAGCATAATTTTTCAGCACACTATAGGCTATACATTGTGGCCAGTATTAATCATGGAGGAAGAAGTATTTTTTAATCCCTCTGACTTTGATCTTTAAACTCCAAATGCCCATATAAAAACTGCCTTATTTTTCCCCTTCAAGTACTGAAAATGTTTTTGCCAAGGCATGTGGCATACAGAACTTGTTTTTTTACTGTTGAATTTTTGTCCCTCCTTGTAGTCCATGTGACCTTGACCTTACATATTTTGACCCCATACTGAATAGGTGTCTTCTTTTTTTTTTCAAAAATGCAATCAAAATAAGTTGTTGTTGTTGTAGGGTTTAACACCATTTTTAAGTACACAGCATGGTGGCCAGTATTAATAGTGGAGGAAGAACCCAGAAAAACCTCTGGAAAGAACCACTGACCCACGAGAAGCTATTGCCAAGCTTTTTAACATACCCACATTGGCTGAATATGAGACTTTAACCCACGCAGACAGAGGTGAGATGAGATGGCAGTGATCCGTAATGGAGAGCGCTTTAGACTACTCAGTCACTCTGGGCAGTGAAGAGTGGAAGTTTCTAGAACTGACAGTTTGGATGGAATATTAGCCAAGTGTAAGAAAGTGTGTGATGACTGGCTTAGTGTTTGGAATAAGACCATTCCTTGGATTGACCATTCTGTGGCTTAGTGCTTGGAATACGACCATTCCTTGGATTGACAAAATTCAGTCTCATCCTGAAGGACTAACAAGAGTTACACATCGCTGTCAGGCTATTCTGTGCATCTAAGGTCACCAATATTCGCTCAAAATCCATACTGAATTCAATTGATGAAAATAAAATTATGCAATGCTTAATATCAATTGTAAAGCAGAAATTGTCACCAGAATATTACAGGGGCCCGGAGTGGCAGAGTGGTCTAATGCGCTCTCTGTTACGGATCACTGCCATCTCGCCTCTGTCAGCGTGGGTTCGAGTCTAAGATTTGGCTAATGTAGTTATGTGAGAAAGCTTGCCAGTAGCTTCTCGTGGGTCGGTGGTTCTTTCCGGGAGTTTTCCCAGTGTTCTTCCTCCACCAATAATAATGGCCGCCATGTATAGCCTATTGTGTGCTGAAAAATGGCGTTAAACCGAACAACAACAACCAGAATATTATATTAAAAATATTATTAAGTTTGCACATACAGGATACCTCCCCAATGTTTCCACGACTGGAGATATGCGGTCTATTCTTCGCATGGCTTTGAAAAGATGTCATGTTTATGCATCAGGCTATGGAAATAAAATACATTACTTTGGACTCTTTCTGACATTTCAGTCAGAAATTGAATTTTCAACCAAAACGACATGTGAACCAATGTTTACAGAAATGACATATCATTGTCCAGAATTTCCAGACACGCCGAATAGGCTGACATGGTTTTTCATGTCATTGTTATAAAGAATGTGGAACTTAAACTTAATTCAAACCAACAGTTCTTCTAATCTGCAAAGTTGAACATTGTCTGGGATGGGACTGCAATTTTTGCTTGTAAGAATCCTATTTTTACCAAATCAGAAGTTCTGGACTAGAGTTTTAAAACCCTAGCGAGATCTACGCATATTTAAGACAAAAGGGAAAATAAGCTTCCAGAAAATTGTTAATAAATCAACACAGACAAATAAAAAGGAGTATTCAGATTCTTGTGAATAAAAGCTGGAAAGGATACAATTATGTTTATTGGACATCACATGCCAGTTTCAGTGTCCTGTGACTTGAGATATGATTGCCGTCGGCATACGAAGTGGAGTATAATTTCCAAGATGTTAAGTTTAGAGATAGCAACAAGCCATTGAGCTGCATAGGGTTTGGAACTAGAGTTTGTGCAACTTTATTAGTGGTTAATAAAGTCTATGCATACTTTACAAACTTTTAATTATGTTTTCCAGCTTTACAATAGCAGTTATTGATTGTTTGTTACACCTTACTGAAAACTGGTCAATCTTACAGAAAAAAATTAGCTGCCTTACTGAGATGAATTCATCAGGGTTGGAAGGTCTGCATGCACACACACATACATACACATACATACATACACACACACACACACACATATATACATACACCAAACGTCAAATGTCCACAGAGAAAAATATCATGTATATATTCAGCATTGCAAGTAATCTTCTAGTTTATTTTGTTTACAAACAGTATACTGGTACCAAATAATTTGTTGGATGAAATTTGTTTGTATTATTTTATTTATAAATAATCAGTTTCATAGAAAACTAGTGTAGTATGGAGAAATATATGCTACTGAAGCCATTTTTAATTTTGGGATGGGTGGGGAAAGTTAGGATCTTCTTTCAAGCCAAAATATTTTCTTTTCTTTTATCTCAAAATAAATTAATTTATTTTAGATAATGCTTATAATAACATGGTATTAATTTTGTATGAGACAGAGCAAGATATTTTGTCCAGCTATGTGAAAATCAGAAATGCAATTTTTTTTAATAAAGCTTTTTGTTACAAATCCAGATCACACACACACACACACACTGATTAACCTAAACTTAGCTGTATCATGAAATGTTGATTTTGCTCTCATATTAGATCAAAGTATGCCGTCATTTGTAAGTATTACTATTAGTCCCACTTCACCAGTGTTGTAAGTATTACTATTAGTCCCACTTCACCAGTGTTGTAAGTATTACTATTAGTCCCACTTCACCAGTGTCCTCCATGACCCTAGCTTGTTTTCCTTCACACAGATTTTCAACCAAAAGTCTGAATGTATTTCACCTCACTCCTTTGTTTTATTTTTTTTTAAAATACATTGACTTTTTGTACCTGTAGATTGGAGACTGCACTGTAAGAATAAATATATATCCTAATGAAATATTACCAAAATAATCAAAATCAATCAGTGCAGGAGTTCAGTTTACAAGGATAACTGACTGACAGATGAATGCTGGCAATGACATATAATAGACCATACTGTAATAAATCTTCACAAGTGTGTAAAAAAAGAAGCAGATGTATCAACCCACAGATATGCAAATGAACCACCTGATCTAAGCTTCCTGTTTTTGTGATTTTTTAATTGAATCTAATTGTTGTATAAAAAATCTGCGTCTTTTCCAGTGTACATGTATAAATTGTTTCTGTTACATTTTTCCATAATTCTTAGGATTTTTCTTGTGTTTTGTTGAAATGACCCTTCACCATGACATCAAAGCGTAAGAATGATTGTAAGAACTAACTTGCATAAAGATCAACTTATGAAGAGCTTTAAGAATATAACCCTTACACTATTGATAGGAATAGGTCAGAAATTCATACCATAATTGGTTTCCCCATAACCAACTGATCATCAATTATAATTGGTTACTAAGAGCAAATTTTAATTTTTGTTAAACAGTTATATCTTTGATCAAGAGTCCAATATGTTTATGTACAGGAGTAATCTCTTTTAATGACATGTATACTTTAACCTGACAATAATATTACTTTGTGTTACTTTGTTCTACAACTTTGTTAAATGAATGCAACTTTTTATGGCTGATCAGTTATATGTAACTGAAATACTGCTACAATCCCCCGAAATTCTTTCTTTCACATGTGATGTGTCTATAATTTTAAGTATAGAAGGGCATGTTTTTCTTGTTTGTCATTGTTTATAAATAGTACAAAAGATGTTTCAGTTTAACAGAAACAAATCTACAAAATGTGTTTCAGTTTATTAACTCAACAATTTACCAACTTGACCATGTAATAATGAATATATGTTCCTAATTATGAATCATAAGGCTTCATGTTTGTAGTTGTGAAGGGAATTAATAAATTTCAGGTCAACTTTAGTGGCTGGGAGGTTTACTAACCTTTGTGCTTTGCATACACCTAAAAAGTAGTTTCCCTTTACACTCAATTGATTATGGAGTTCACAATCAATTATCTTATTGGTTTGCTCAACCAACTGATGATTGATTATAATCGATAATCGGAACAACACTAACTTATGCACCTCGGTTATTGTTATTTGGTGCCTGCTTCTAATGTTGTTCAGCCTTCTGCTTATATTGTTGTTCAGCTATATTGTTGTTAAGCCGTTTAACATTATTTATCTGCCTGCATATAACCTTCTTTATCTGCCTGCATATAACTTTATTTATCTGCCTTCATATAACATTATTTATCTGCCTGCATATGAGATTATTTATCTTGCTGCATATAACCTTGTTTATCTGCCTGCAAATCACATTATTTATCTGCCTGCATATGACATTATTTATCTGCCTGCATATGACATTATTTATCTGCCTGCATATGACATTATTTATCTTGCTGCATATAACCTTGTTTATCTGCCTGCAAATAACATTATTTATCTGCCTGCATATGACATTATTTATCTGCCTGCAAATAACATTATTTATCTGCCTGCATATAACATTATTTATCTGCCTGCATATGACATTATTTATCTGTCTGCATATGACATTATTTATCTGCCTGCATATAACCTTGTTTATCTGCCTGCAAATAACATTATTTATCTGCCTGCATATGACATTATTTATCTGCCTGCATATGACATTATTTATCTTGCTGCATATAACCTTGTTTATCTGCCTGCAAATAACATTATTTATCTGCCTGCATATAACATTTATCTGCCTGCATATGACATTATTTATCTGCCTGCAAATAACATTATTTATCTGCCTGCATATAACATTATTTATCTGCCTGCATATGACATTATTTATCTGCCTGCATATGACATTTATCTGCCTGCATATGACATTATTTATCTGCCTGCATATGACATTATTTATCTGCTTGCATATAACCTTGTTTATCTGCCTGCAAATAACATTATTTATCTGCCTGCATATGACATTATTTATCTGCCTGCAAATAACATTATTTATCTGCCTGCAAATAACATTATTTATCTGCCTGCATATAACATTATTTATCTGCCTGCATATGACATTATTTATCTGCCTGCAAATAACATTATTTATCTACCTGCATATGACATTATTTATCTGCCTGCATATAACATTATTTATCTGCCTGCATATCACCTTTTTTATCTGCCTGCATATAACATTATTTATCTGCCTGCATATGACATTATTTATCTGCCTGCATATAACATTATTTATCTGCCTGCATATGACATTATTTATCTGCCTGCAAATAACATTATTTATCTACCTGCATATGACATTATTTATCTGCCTGCATATAACATTATTTATCTACCTGCATATGACATTATTTATCTACCTGCATATGACATTATTTATCTGTCATAGCTAAACTGATCGTAAGTTAAATTTATCAAGTTCTAACCAGAATATTCGGAGAGTGCAGTATGGATCATTAGGGTGCATGCAATAAACATTTATGCTGTGTAAATCCAGATGCTCAGTGAATTAGATTCGTCTAGTAGACTTCTTTTCAAAGTTTGCTCGATATCCATATCTTTCATTACATAGAAGGTATGAAAACCAGCCTAGCATCACAAGAGGCCAACATGGAAGTGGCAAAGCATAGCCACTTACCGAATGTCTGTGCAAACTGAAACATTGTTAGATCAAATGATACGTGCATGAAATCAATATGAAACTTATTTTCTCAAAAATTGTGAGTAATAAAATCTTTATGTAGTTAATTGACTGAAAGACAAGATAATACTACTTCATGGATGGATGAAATGGTACCTGGTACTCACGATTTGCATTGCATGAGTACACATATCTAACAACCCACATTTTCAAATGTTGTAGGGAAAAAAAATTGTATGATGCTTGTAATATAAATACAAAAATGAAAGTACAAAAATTTCTCCATATTTATATACTGCAAGAACAACTTGTGCTCTCTGCTTTATAAAGCAGACTGGTCAGATTCCTGGTTTTTACAAAAAGTATATGACTTTCATTTAATATAATTGAATTTCTGTACAACAACATTATAAAGGAATTTGTTGTTGATGTCACATGACTATTGGACTTGCAATGTGCTCATTCGAGATTTGTGAAGTCATGTGAATAGTAATGCAAAAGGCGAGTACAGTGCTTGTGCAAGTGAGTGGTAGGGATTTGTGCTAATCGTGTGGTAAATGTAGAAGTATATGCTGTGCTAGTGGCAACTTGTTGGGTTTGTGCAAGGCAGTGGTAGATGTATGGGTTTCTGCTTGGCAATGGTAGATGTATGGGTCTGCGCTTGGCATTGATAAATGTATGGGTCTCTGCTAAGCAGTGGTAGATGTATGGGTCTGTGCTTGGCATTGGTAAATGTATGGGTCTCTGCTAAGCAGCGGTAGATGTATGGGTCTCTGCAATGCAGTGGTAGATGTATGGGTCTGTGTTTGTCATTGATAAATGTATGGGTCTCTGCTAAGCAGTGGTAAATGTATGGGTCTGTGCTTGGCATTGGTAAATGTATGGGTCTCTGCTAAGCAGTGGTAGATGTATGGGTCTGCGCTTGGCATTGGTAAATGTATGGGTCTCGGCTAAGCAGTGGTAGATGTATGGGTCTGTGCTTGGCATTGGTAAATGTATGGGTCTCTGCTTGGCATTGATAAATGCATGGGTCTCTGCTAAGCAGTGGTAGATGTATGGGTCTCTCCTAAGCAGTGGTAGATGAATGGGTCTGCGCTTGGCATTGATAAAAATGTGGGTCTCTGCTAAGCAGTGGTAGATGTATGGGTCTGCGCTTGGCATTGATAAATGTATGGGTCTGCGCTTGGCATTGATGGGTCTGTGCTTGGCATTGATAAAAATGTGGGTCTTTGCTAAGCAGTGGTAGATGTATGGGTCTCTGCTAAGCAGTGGTAGATGTATGGGTCTGCGCTTGGCAGTGATAAATGTATGGGTCTGTGCTTGGCATTGATAAATGCATGGGTCTCTGCTAAACAGTGGTAAATGTATGGGTCTGTGCTTGGCATTGATAAATGCATGGGTCTCTGCTAAACAGTGGTAAATGTATGGGTCTGTGCTTGGCATTGGTAAATGTATGGGTCTCTGCTAAGCAGTGGTAGATGTATGGGTCTGCGCTTGGCATTGGTAAATGTATGGGTCTCTGCTTGGCAGTGGTAGATGTATGGGTCTGTGCTTGGCATTGATAAATGTATGGGTCTCTGCTAAGCAGTGGTAGATGTATGGGTCTCTGCTTGGCAGTGGTAGATGTATGGGTCTGTGCTTGGCATTGATAAATGTATGGGTCTCTGCTAAGCAGTGGTAGATGTATGGGTCTGTGCTAGGTACTGCTTTTAGGAGTTTGTGCTAGGCAGTGGTAACTGTAAGGGTTTGTGCAAGGCAGTGGTAACTATAGGGATATGTGATCAGCAGTGGTAACTGTAGGGGTTTGTGCTAGGCAGTGGTACCTTTTAAGGGTCTGTACTAGGCAAGAAGACATAAATTTGTAGTAGAGAAGTGGCCATGACACAGAAATAATATGGCCAAACCAAGTCAAATTGCAATGAAGCCATGCTACCTGTAGAGTGTACAGACGGTAATGGACACACATGGGGTGGGGGTGGACTCATTGTTAGGAAGCATATATGTAGTTACTGTTTTCTTTATGTAAAGGACATAATAATAATAATGAGGACTTTGTATAGCGCCTAATCTTTCGAAGCTCTAAGCGCTTTACACCATCAATAATGATATGACTACACTACAGAACAACAAATGACAAAAACAATGAAATTGGAAAACAAAAAAAAACATGCTGAAAACATATAAGATACAAAACATGATTAGGTCGCTAAGTTTGTCCCTGCAGTCGAAACAGGTGAGGCTTAAGAGCACTCTTAAAAGGAACCACTGTGTCTTTGTGTCTAATTTCAATGGGCAATTCGTTCCACGTCACCAAGCCCTGTTGTGCAAATGAACGTTGTCCATATGACTTTGTTTTCACCTTGGGAACAATGAGTATACGATTATCAGAAGAAGAGTGTAAGGATCTAGCTGGTGTATACACATGGGTGAGGCTGTTGATCTATGATCTTCCTTCACTCAGCCTGTCCTGCATGAATCAGGCTTTCAAATGTCAAGTATATCTTCACTTATTGGGTATTGCCAGAAGTTTTGTAGTGTGATAGTATTGGAAATCAGGACAGAGTATTGGAATTGTTGCAATTCAGAACAATGTATTGCCATACAAGGCAGTTTAGGGCAGTGTATTGCAATTCATGGCAATTTAAGGTAGTGTATTTCATTATGTTGCACATCAGAGCAGTTATTGCGAATTGTGGCAGTGAATTGCAGCTTGTAGCAATTCAGGATATTGTATTTCATTATGCTCCAATTTGTAGCAGTGTATTGCAATATGTGGCAGTTCAAGGCAGTGTATTGAGATACATGGCAGTTCAGGGCTGTGTGTAGGAATTTAGGGCAGTGAATTACACTTAAGTATTCTAGTAATATAGATGTATTGGGAAAGTCAATAGATTAGTTAATTTAAAAGGGAGCAAAAACCTAGTGTTCCATATAATATCAATTTCTTTTAAACATCTTCAAGTAATCACTGATTGGGAAGCATCCTTACATGTGAGTGGGTCTTAGCTAAATGAGATAACCTCCTGTTTAATTTGCATCTTATTCACTCTGATGGCAGAGAGGGCTGTTATGATATAGTATTAACAAATGTTGGCTGTCCGATTCATTGCCCCATCAGTGAATATCATGTCTATGTGAACATTGCCAACAACTGGGATTTACGAAATTCACCCCCCCCCCTTCTCTTTCTTAGAGACTTTCTTTCAAAAGTGCTGCTGGTTGAGTGATTTTTGCATATCAGTGTTGTAATAGATGACTATTGGAGATACACACTGTGGTTATCATGCTCAACTTGCAGTTGTTGGGTTCAGGTTTAAGTCCCACCACTGTATCAGCCCAGGTTGGTTACCATCCTATATTCTTGGCCAATGCACTTTACTTTTGGAGAATGTTACAGCTGAATAGTGCACATTCCAGTTCCATGATCCCATAATGGCTACCATCTTATTTTCTTGGGCACTTTATTCCATTGGTGTTGACACTAAATGAACTTTTTGTGTTGTTGTACCCATTACAATTACTGATACCCACTTTGTTAATCAAAACACTTGGTTTTAAAAAAAAAGTCTAATGAACTTAATCTTTACTTAAACTTTTTTGTGGATGACTAAGAGACTGGAATTTGTATTCAAATGAAAATATGAATAGTTTTGTACAGATTTGATGTTCCCTGAGGACACAGCTATTTAATATTTTTGTTGTTTATTGTCCTTTTGAGGATTCAGATATTGGAATGTTTTTCTTATTTTATTGTCCCAAGAGGACTCAGCTATTGGAATGTTTTTCTTATTTTATTGTCCCTGAGGACTCAGCTGTTGAAATGTTTTTCTTTTTTTATTGTTCCTCAGAGAACCCAGCTATTGGAATGTTTTTCTTTTTTTATTGTTTCTCAGGAGGACCTATCTCACTTTCAGTATTGTCATTGTAATTCACTGTTATAGGTGTCTTTAAATAAATAATGTACATTGCTTTCTTTGCTACATTGAGAGTATCCACAGAAATGGCCTGGTGATTGAAATCTTTAATTGTTACAGATATAACCCTAGATGATTGATTTTGTGAGTTGTATGCCAATTTTCAGCACATGATAGGTTATATATATGGCAGCCTGACTTTATGGTAGAGGAGGAAACCAGGAGGGAAGAACCATCAACTTATGAGAAGTTACTGTCAATATTTCTCAAATACACACACATTGGTGTATCCAGACTTCAAATCACCAGGAGACAAGTGACGCCTATGGCAGGAGTGATCTGTAAATGTGAGTTCCTAAGACCACTTGGCAAACATTTCAATCCTAGAGAAATGTAGTCACAAGTGGTTGCCAAACACTGATAATATTTTGTATGTATAACCAGTTTCAACTAATGTAGCTTTGCAAATAACCACTGGAATATTTAATCAGAAAGATTATCTACTTTTGAGACCTAGGCCACCAAATTGTGTCTTCTCTTGTTGTGGTTAATTTACTAACCAGAAACTGAACTTTGTATCTTGATGACAGATAAAAAGCTTTATTATGCAGGAAAATGATGTCAAAAATTTCAGCCATGTTTGGAAGTGAGTTAAATACAGTGTTGTTGTTCAAAATGTGCATTTGTTTGCAAAAATAGAATTAGTAAGAGAAACTGTTTAATAATAACCATAGAGATATTTGGTCAAGTAGCAGCTCCTCATACCTCACCCACCCACCTCACTCTGTAACACCCCACCTCAAGAGAATGGGTAGAAATATCAGTAAACATTCATCTATTGATCCCTGCATTGATTTATCCCTCCCTCTATCCATCCTTTCAACTAACTGGTCTTAATGAGCAGGTGGTATCAGTATTAAAGTAAATATCATTATACAAAATGGAAACAATGAAATTTGATCTTTATACACTGTTTTTTTTTTTTCATGCAGGTGATTCTTGGGGTCTCATTTCACACAGGCAGTCTTATACCTGTGAGTTTTGGGGGCCCCGAGTGGCCGAGTGGTCTAAAGCGCTGTCCGTTACGGACCACTGCCATCTCACCTCTGCCTGCGTGGGTTCGAGTCTAAGATTCGGCTAATGTAGTTAAGTGAGAAAGCTTGCCAGTAGCTTCTCGTGGGTCGGTGGTTCTTTCCGGGGTTTTTCCGGTTTCTTCCTCCACCACTAATACTGGCCGCCATGTATAGCCTATATATTGTGCTGAAAAATGGCGTTAAACCACAAAAAACAAACAAAAACATACCTGTGAGTTCTTGTCATACAGGACTAGTCTTGTCAAACAGGTGGTCTTGTACTGTACTTATGTGGTCTTGTCACACAGGTAGTCATGTACTGTACTTATGTGGTCGTGTCACACAGGTAGTCATGTACTGTACTTATGTGGTCATGTCACACAGGTAGTCATGTACTGTACTTATGTGGTCTTGTCACACAGGTGGTGTTTATATGCAGTAATAAATATTAATACCTTTGACTGTACTGTATTGCAGTTTTATATATTGAACTTAAAATTTTCTTCTGTCACTTTAAAATTATGTTCTCTCTAAAGATATATTTTTTAAATTACCAACGCACTGGGCCACTTTGAGAGTCTAAGGCAGGCCCTGTGACCTGGGTTGCTGTTGTCTAAGTGTAGTAACAGAGATGTGCCTGCCTAGCATAATCAATGTGCTGGATGATCGGTAGTGATTTTATGGAGTGGCATGTATGTGGGACGGTTTTCTCTTGTCATCAGTAGCTAATATTAAGACTTTTAGTGTGGGACATGTTAGTGGAAAGCTTGAGGAAGGTGATGTTTTCTGTTGGTCAGTCATCAACAGTTGGTTTTGGTTTTGCTTTTTATTTGCTTTAATTTTGTAAACCATTTCATAGATTCTCATACTTGGCATGAACGATGTTGAAGCAGTTCAGTTTTTGACACGGTTGCTCACCTTTTTATATTAAGGTCAAGGATTTAGTAACAGAAAATTGGCATTTTGGTTTTTAAAAATTTTCGTTGAATCATTTGCTTTTATTTCCTTTTCATGCATGGCATTAACCTTTATGAATTGAAGACAATTAATATTCACTTTATTTTATAACCTTGGGATCAAGGTGACATTCGTAGAAATTTGTTTGAATATTTTGGTTATCCTTTTTGCTCCCATTGATGAATTTTCTTTATACTTTGGATGATTCAATGTGAAGCAAAGAATTCATTCATTGACCTTGAACTTAGTTTGGATTAGGGTTTTGCTGAAGTGTTTTCATTTGTTTTTATATTCATTAAACCCATGAAGGATTTAGTGTATACTTGAAACTGAATAAAATCATTTAAAATCCAAGACATTTCTGTGACATGCTTGCTTTGACCCATTGACATAGTTCAAGGTCGTGTAGAAAAGTTTTATTAAGTTTTCAGTTATAGGTTTTTTATTTTGTTACTTGCTTAGGCTCTCATAAACGGTAACAAGAAAAAAGTGAAGACAACAAGCTTCATTAAATTTAGCAAATAGTTTATTTCCTTAGACAAACAAGGTGAAAATAAGGAAAAGAACTTTTAAGAATCAAATCCAAGAATACCTAATTCAAGAATTAAAAACTCGAAGTCCTAATAATAATATGTTCTAATGAATTTGAGTTTGTGTCCCAGCAAAAATCCCAAATGGAAGACAATGACGACTATAATGTAGTCAGTATAGTACTGAAGTGTCAACTGGTCACTGTTGAATCACAGAAAATAATATTCCAGTCTGTGAATTCTGTAAATTTTGATAACTATCTTTGTCCAAGAATTCAGAGCACAAGTATTTTCAGGGAAAATTGATCACTTTGATTTAAAGAAAAATTAAAATTAAACTGGTCAGAACAAAAAAATACCTTGATGTCATAGTGTTTAAAAGCTGTACTGAAATTATTTCTTAACATCACTTTTAAGTCAGGCTACTACACAAAACATTGTCAGTAAAACCAGAATTTCAAAATCACTGCTACATGTTTAAAGATCGATGAAGAAGCTTTTTACGCCTAAAGTCACGTATTCCTAATACAACTTCGATTTCACTCTATGAATCCCACACTAAGAAAGATATTTTTTTAAATTTAAAAAGTTGTTTACTTAATAATCATGAAATAAGATTAGGAACTAGGTCAGCTTTAAATACAAAAGCTCTAATTATATTGTTTTTAAAAACTGAACTGAATTTTGGAAAATATTAAATCCAGTAAATAAAATTACATTACAGTAGCATGTAAAGGAATCATCATCATCATCCGTCTCTTGACCTAGTGTGGTCATTGAGGCACTCTGCTGCTGAACATCTGACCAGTTCCCTTCACTTGTAACGATCATGTGCCAATGCCAGTGTCTCCACAAAACTTTTTCTGGTCCATTCTGTGATGTTGTCAGTCCACTTTTTTCTCTTGTCTACTCTACTTCTGCCACCCTGGATGCTGCCCTGCAGTACTGTTGTAGCTCTAGTGACATGGCCATACCATTTCAGCTTTCTCTTTTTGACAGTGGTGAGGAGGTCTTCATAATGGCCTGCTTTGTGCCTGATGGTGTTATGCACTTCTTCATTTGTGATGTGGTCCATATAAGATACGCCAAGGATGGTTCTGTAGCATCTCATTTCAAATGCCTGGATGTGAAGGGATACACAAAATAAAAACTAACAAACAAACAATAATGAAATGAAATATAAATTAATTTAAATATACATAACAATTTTGCTTATATTTATTTTCTTCCTTGTCTGGATGAATTATTATGAAGCTTAGGCAACTCAGTCTGCACTATGCTTATTCTAAATTTGACCCACAGGGATCAAGGTTGCATGTTTTGCAACAATGTTATGAACATGGGCTTAACATGCAGCCCATTTCCTTTCTCTCAAATACTTATTTCACAATCTGATGTATTGTCAACAAATTTAGCACATGACTGTATTGGCCTAAATTTGAGATCAGCAGTATCATTGATTGGAGACCACCCACCCCTTTTTCTTCTTTCTATGTGTATCTGTCATTGAAGTACAAAATGCTATTATATGTTTACCATTATCAGATTTGTTCTCAGGATTTATACATTTCAACTGAAATGTTTGTTCAATGTATTTAACAACAGTATTCAATATGAGTAATGTTCATTTGAAAAATAAAATATTTTTTAAAAAATTTGGTTCCAATAGTTCTCTTGGCTTAAGAATTTGGACAGACACCTTTCTTCAGTTTGATTTAGTCATTACTAATATGAACATTGTGATATTTTTTAGACAGTATCATAAAAATTTGCACTATTTAAAAAATAAATCATGCACAGATATGGTATTTTTTTTGTTCTACACAAATTTCATAACAAATAACATGAAATCATTAAATATCCAGTAAATTTGTGTAATAAAATCTAGCAGCAGTACACAAAAGATTTTTCATGCCTGCGGTTTATAGGTAAAATTTTTCATGATATAACAATTTGTGCTTTGTTCAGAATTTGCTATGTTACACGTCAAATAGTAGCAGACCAACATGTGTATGAGTCTGTTATTTAAGTTACTGCTGTTATAATGTTATCAATAGGGATAATTACAATGGTAGAGATCAGCAGTGTTTGGTTGGAAAGGCTGCAGCCTACACTCAGCACACTCAGGATTAGATCAACTCGTCATGTATTACTTCCTGGAGCACTTGATTGTAAAATTGCTATAACCTTCATCACATCAGGTGTATGTTTAGTAAATTAACCTGGTTTTACAGAGTTTTTAGCATGAATTCCTGGCTAGAGGCTAGAGCAAGAGAACTTTTCAAGATGGTCACTGCTGGATCAAGTTTTACTTTCTGTATGTACTCAAAAAGTTTAATTGAACTGCCAAAACATTGACCATGATTTCCTGTTGCATCATGTGCTGGCAAATCAGGGTCATTGTTATTTGATATACTCCTTACAAACTGAATAGAATTTGACCTGCTTGTCTAATATGCAATGACAAGGCAGGATCTTTTGCAGTTTTGACCCAGCTTATGTGACCACTCTGGTGGCCTAGTGGTGAGAGTGTCCACCTTGGATGCGGAAGGTTGTGGATTTGATCCCCAGCCAAGTTATTCCAAAGACTTAAAAAAATGGTACTAACAGCTGCCTCACCAGGCAAGAGGGTAGTATTAGGGCTGGTGTGCGTGGTGTCACTCATAATGTGACTGGGTGGGACATAATGTTACATGACCGAGATGACATGATGGCCCCCAGTGCTAGACATCACTATCAACTGCCTCACTGCAGTCATCATAGCTATATGACAGAAAAACTATTAAAGTTACATTTAAAATACAAATCACACACACACATATTTGCAGCTTTCCATCAATTATTATCTTAGCAATGAATGCCAAGACAATTAGAGTTGTATCCCTTGATAATTGTATTGCTTTTTATATGGCAACAGAAGTAAGAGCCTAAATGTTATGATTCTTTAATCTCATTTTTTGAAAGTTGTATTTTCTTTGATGGTTTCTGTATTTGGCTGAAACATTAACATAATATGACTTTGTTTAAAATTTTTGCCCGGGTTTGTGTTCTATTGATTTTTGTCAATTTTTTTAAAGAAGATAACCATGTCATAGTGACAATCCCACATGAGATGATACATTCTGGAAACCCTTGTTTTATTCCTTTTATTTATATTATGTAAATAATAACTTACAGATACACACATGTGTAAAGGATAGACCAGTAGTGATCAATGGATTACAATTCTGGCAACTGGTTATAAATAATATATATATATATATATATATATATATATATATATATATATATATATATATATATATATATATATATATATATATATAATACACAGTCCAAGAGAGCTAGTTATTACATTGCAGAGGCTTCCAATTGATGGGTATGTTGAAATGGAATGGCTTGTGACAGAGTTGGTGGTAACAATTGAATATCTCTAGCCAAAGTTCTGATGTGTTAACCCTATCTACACCTTAGTGGATCAGTCAGATTTTCAGTACTTTGTTCTAGTGATATCTATTAGTTGTCATGAGTTGTATTCCTAACCAATATTGTATTGGCTGAAAATGATGCACACAATTGACTTCGAAAGGTTACTTTGTAATTTTAACATTGCATGTACATGTATAGGATTGTACTTGAGAAAAGCCATTACAGGTGTATTTAATGTAAGGGTTTGCCAGTGGAACACAGCATATTTATGAGTCCATTCCAGTTGTTTGCTCACTTTGTGTCGATCATGTGGGTATAGTTCAGATTTGAACAACTTGATTTTGATCGGATGCTGTGGCCTGCTGCCACTTCCAATTAAATTCACAAACCTGAAGCATGGAAATATCTGATCAGCTTGCCAAGATGTAGATAGGGTTAACATATCAGAACCTTGACTAACGAAGATGACATTTCCATCTTCGATGAACTACAGAGCAAATACAAGCAAAAGGTAACCAGGTTGTTTTTTTTTTTCTTCCTTTGTTTGCATTGCTATCCTCTGGTATTAGAATATTTAATTACATGGTAGTGACTTTAGTCTTTGGCATAATCTCTGCAAGACTGGTGTTTAAAAATGAACTTCTGTTGCACATTTATACAGTTATATTTATATGAGGCACGATTTGTTCTTGAAGAGTATTAATTTCATAGGCTACATCACATAGTGTATATTGAAGGTAGCTATTGATACAATAAACTACCACTACCACCACCATAACCACTTTAAATGAAACCATACAAATTTAACTATAGTATTTTTGTTCATTTAGTTTCCTTCATACATTCATTCAGTTTGTTTGCAACATAAAAGAAAACAAAACAGTAGTATAAAGTATTTAGATGGAATATGTAATACTATTGGTTTTCGTTCTTGTCTTAATGGGAGCACAGTTTTAATGAATTAGGTATTTACATTCAAGGCAAATAAAAATATAATTACTGGTTCATTGATGCAATAATGCTTAAACAAACATAATAAAATGTATTTTAAAAGGGATAGATTACTGTTGCAAATGCTTACAGCAACTTGCTAATGCCCAACTCTTGTCTTTGATCAAATTATACACAGTTGAATTGGGTAGAAATAATTAGGAAACTTTAATATATTTATTGACTTTTCAAACAAAAGTTGAATGTGTCCTAAAACACTTAGTACATGAAAAACTTGCTATGATATTGTGTCCAAACATGTATAGGTCATTTAAAAAACAATACTTTTGCAAATATTATAGGCTTGTCCCAAGACTTATGGTATCCCAAGACATACATATAATCATTATGCTATATAAACATTATGGTATGTAATCATTATGGTATATAAACATTATGGTATATAATCATTATGGTATATAAACATGGTATATAAACATTATGGTATATAAACATTATGGTATATAATCATTATGGTATATAAACATTATGGTATATAATCATTATGGTATATAAACATGTAAACCAATTTAGAGTTGATACATTAGAAGCAGCAGGTAGAATTAGTGCTGTCTAATGACATATCAGCAAAGTAAAGGTCACACAATGCAATGAGTAAAGCATTTTGCCTTGAGACACAATACAGAAGTTAATTAAAGAACTGGCTTGACAACTTGCAAGTCCAGGATGCTAATCACTGAGTCACAGAACGACCAGGAAGGCTTTTAAAAGATTTAGGTTCAAGGACATGGAACAGGGTTCAGATGATCAAAAATGTGAAAGCCAGATTTGAAACATGTTTTTGTATAAAATATTGTGATAGCACTTATAAACCTCATTCAACATTAATGTTCTTTTCCAAATTTAAACCAGCATTGCCAATCCTTTATTTATTGCTGATGTTCTGATTTTATCAGATGTGCATAAATTTGATCAGATGCCAGATTCAGCTTCTTCATTTTATCTTTTGATGTTTTAGCCACCTGCTGAATTAATTGCAGTAGTTGCATAACAGTCATATACTTTCTTTTCTTTTACTGCTTTGCTTCTTAGGATTTTCTTTTCAATGAGATGATAATATCTAAAACAAGAAGAATAAACACTTCCTGTTGCATCTTGCCATGCTTTGCATCAAAGCCATTATCATCTGAGAGCCTCCATTCTCTTCTTTGTTATGAACACCACTAGCATGACTAAACATGAATTTTAGATAATACAAATTAACAGTACTAAACTAACTTTAGTATGTTACAAGAATGCATTAGATTTTCTTTGCCTAAAATACATGCTTCAGTATGTATCACTACAGGTCTACCGTTAGGCCCGAATATGAATGGCCATTTCTGGTGGGATTTTACCAACCACTTTATTATGTTTGTCATAAACTCTATCTTTTACTTGTCTGGCCATGTGGTTAAAAAAATTAATGATTATATACTTTTTATCTATCCCATATATCTGCTGAAAATATCCATTGTAACTGAAAAGTTAAACATTGGTGTGTCCTTAGAGATATTTTTTATGTAAATTTGCTATATCTAAATTAAAAGTTTCTATTTTTTGTTCTCATGAGTTTCTGATAATTTCAAGGCATGTGCATCACTTTTCTTTACAATCACAGGCATATTGTTAATCTTAATGAACAACCCAGACTGGTATACTGAGGCATGCAGTGATCAACTAATTTAATATGTTGAACATGTGCACAGGAAACACGTGGTATATTGGCCCAAATTTACAGCTAGTTTTCTCTCTGCTCACAGCTTCCCTTGACATTTTGCAAGCACAATTATTTGGAAATATTGAATTACCTTTATCCTGTACTTAAAGTAATGTCTACTTCTTTCTTCTCTGGAATTGGAGCCTCAAAGTTGCATTAATTAAATATATTGTGTAAATATGTCTCAGTTGAATTTATTGCAGCTTTATATGACTTTTTTATACTAAGTGCAACATTTGTTTTTCAAATTAAACATGAGATGTTCAAAGAATGTCTTTATTTGTGTGGTGCACTTTTAACTGAGTGTGATCGTGTTTGTCTGAGTGAGTCATTGTGTATTTTGGTTAGTACACAAGACTTACGATCAAAATGGGTTGGAATTCTACCATTGGACTGACCTTGGTCAGCCTCAGTAGTTTGTCCTTAGGCAAGGCTCTTAGTTCAGATTGCCTAATTGCTGTAAAGAACCTACACGTGTTTATGTGCTTTAAAGTACTAAACCAAAGCAAATATGTTGCTTGTGTGTGTTGTGTACATGTATTAGTGAATGCATATGTGTATCGGTAATATCATCCAACTTTTTATGAACCATTTGTAATTAGAGACTTCAGAGTTTTGGGTAACATTGGAGATAGTCTATAGATATGCACAGATATTATAGAATTTTGATCCATTCTCAGGGTACATGATGATGGGTGAAAGTAGGTGTAAAAATAATTCCTTCAGAATGCCTTACTTATGTCAATGAATTTGTATAATGTAGTTCTTACTAATATATCAACACATATTGGGTATGCTTTGAACAAGACCACTGGGTCATGACCTGGAGTGGGTGGGAGGAGTGGAATACAGATATTGTTACATCTATAGGATTTAAATTATTTATTTTTTTAATTGTTAAATCCAAATTTGTCATTTAGGGTCTAATATTCATTAGTTGGGAGATTTTTCTGGAAAATTCAGGCTGACCTAGACTCTAGCTGTAAACAGGTTGACCTTGGCTTGTTGACCTAATTCCTGGCCTTGCTTTAGACATTGTCAACAAGCTTCTAAAACTATTGGTTAATTTCAAGGACAACTTTTTATTTTTAGTTCTTGGGGGTAGGAAATATATAGATCTTTCTTTGAGTATGTGATTTACTGAAGGCAGCCTCTTTCTGTGACCTTCCATGAACTTTCATAAAATCACGCGATCACTTGTTTACTTAAGAAAACAGGTATATGAATCGTTGTTTGGGATAGAACAGTTCAGTAGAATCTGGGCTTTTATAAAGTTAATAGTTGTGTTTTATGTTTGAGTGTTAATTTTAATTACCTTGTTCTGGACATTGTGTCAATTCACTGAAGCAAGTGGATTTATTTATTTATTTGGAGGAAAAGAACCTGTGTTTCATAATTTGGATGATTATAAAACAAGAACTGCATCACGTGACATTGTCAGCCATTTTGGATTACATCATCAAGATTCGAACCTGGAACTATTAGAACATTTATTTATCAGGACTCTTGCAATTCCATTAGTGGATTATTTTTGTAAATTCTATATTGGATTAATGTTGGATTTGATTGTCTAAAACCGTAAGTTTAATTATTTTATGAAAATAATTGTACTTAATAAATTCTTTGTTCAAGTTATTCAAGCTTGTTAGTTTTCACTCTTTCTGTGTTGCTGCTTATTCGAGCCTAAGCACGTAACAATATGGATTTTGGTTTGTAACCTGAAATTATTGAGATCTGGCCAATAACCTTGTATGTATGTATCTTGTTGTTGTTGTGGGGTTTAATGCCATTTTTTTAGCACCTGGGATATGTTATACATGGCGGTCAGTATAAATGGAGGAAGAACCTGGGAAAAAACCACCAACCCACGAGAAGCTACTGGCAAGCTTTCTCACATACCCACATTGGGCGAAACAAGACTCGAACCCACTGACACAGAGCAGAGGTGACATGGCAATGATCCATAATGGTGAGTGTTTTAGACCGCTCTGGGCCTGTATGTATGTGTATATATCATAATAATAATAATAATGAGGACTTTGTATAGCGCATAACCTTTAGAAGCTCTAAGTGCTTTACAATATCTATAATGATATGACTACGCAACAGAAAAAGAAAAGAATCAAACCAAAAAACCATGAAATTGAAAATCATAAAAACATACTGAAAACATATAAAGTACAAAACATTATCAGGTCTCTAAGTTTGTTCCTGCAGTCATAAAAGGTGAGATTTAAGAGCAATCTTAAAAGGGACCGCTGTTTTTTGTGTCTAATTTCAATGGGCATTGCGTTCCACATCTCTGGGCCCTGGTATGCAAAAGAACATTGTCCATATGACTTCATTTTTATAGTGGGAACAATGAGTATACGATTGTCAGAAGAGGATGTATACACATGGGTGAGGCCAGATAGGTATGTTGGACTGGAGTCTGTCAGTGAAACATAGCACAGAGAAAAAATTTTGTGTTTGATTCTGTATCGAATAGATAGCCAGTTTCGGGTACAGAGCAGTAGTGAGGTGTGCTCTGATTGAGGTACTCAAAAGATGATCTGAGCAGCTGTGTTTTTAAGTTTCTGGAGTAGATATTGAGATGAACCAGACAGAATTTAGTTACAATTGTCCAGTCTTGAAAGTACTAATGAACACAAAAGTTTTCTAGTGGCATCAACTGAAAGATATTTTCCGTCTCAGCTCAGACACACACACACAGACACACACACACACACACACACACACACACACACACACACACACACACACACACACACACACACACTGGTACAGATTTTGGGCTACATGGTTATATATATATAACATAGTATAGTGTTCAGCACATGAAAGAAACCAGGAATCAGATGAAACAGAGTGTTTATAATATGAAAGAAACCAGGAATCAGATAAAACAGTGTTTACAATATGAAAGAAACCAGGAAATCAGATAAAACAGAGTGTTTATAATATGAAAGAAACCAGGAAATCAGATAAAACAGAGTGTTTATAATATGAAAGAAACAAGGAATCAGATAAAACTGTTTGTAATATGAAAGAAACAAGGAAATCAGATAAAACAGAGTGTTTATAATATGAAAGAAACCAGGAAATCAGATAAAACAGAGTATTTATAATATGAAAGAAACCAGGAAATCGGATAAAAGAGTGTTTATAATATGAAAGAAACTAGGAAATCAGATAAAACAGAGTGTTTATAATATGAAAGAAATCAGATAAAACAGAGTGTAATATGAAAGAAACCAGGAAATCGGATAAAAGAGTGTTTATAATATGAAAGAAACAAGGAAATCAGATAAAACAGTGTTTATAATATGAAAGAAACAAGGAAATCAGATAAAACAGAGTGTTTATAATATGAAAGAAATCAGATAAAACAGAGTGTAATATGAAAGAAACCAGGAAATCGGATAAAAGAGTGTTTATAATATGAAAGAAACTAGGAAATCAGATAAAACAGAGTATTTATAATATGAAAGAAACAAGGAAATCAGATAAAACAGTGTTTATAATATGAAAGAAACAAGGAAATCAGATAAAACAGTGTTTATAATATGAAAGAAACAAGGAAATCAGATAAAACAGAGTGTTTATAATATGAAAGAAATCAGATAAAACAGAGTGTAATATGAAAGAAACCAGGAAATCGGATAAAAGAGTGTTTATAATATGAAAGAAGCTAGGAAATCAGATAAAACAGAGTGTTTATAATATGAAAGAAACAAGGAAATCAGATAAAACACAGTGTTTATAATATGAAAGAAACAAGGAAATCAGATAAAACACAGTGTTTATAATATGAAAGAAACCAGGAAATCAGATAAAACAGAGTGTTTATAATATGAAAGAAGCTAGGAAATCAGATAAAACAGAGTGTTTATAATATGAAAGAAACAAGGAAATCAGATAAAACAGTGTTTATAATATGAAGGAAATCAGATAAAACAGTGTTTATAATATGAAAGAAACCAGGAAATCAGATAAAACAGTGTTTATAATATGAAAGAAACCAGGAATCAGATAAAACAGAGTGTTTCATGGACTTTCTGGCATAAATTTGTGAAAGCAAACAAAGCTGAACACTTTTTTAATACCTTTTAAATATTTTCTAATTCATTCATTGCACTTTCAGAACCTGATATTGTCTAATTTGGCAAAATTTGTTTTCCCTGTATTGTATATATAACTACTAAAGACTGTTTACTTTAGACCAGTTAGGCTGATTTTATTTGTACATGGTAGCATTTTTGTTAGCTGTGTGCTTAAATCACGTACAGTTTCCACAAACACAATATCAAAATAATTTTTTCTCTGCAATATGTGACAGTAACAAAGAGGTATGCCAACATTCTCTCTACTGTTACATGTCATTCTCCCACAAATACATAATAACAATAGAGCACCCCATTTGTCCACAGTCTTCTGTTGGTGTATTCAGGACTTATTATATACAGTGGTGACAATGTGCTTTTGTCCTTGTAATTGTACCTCAGTGTATTGGGCATCATCATTTGGTCTCACTGGACAGTCTTCTTTTTGTAAATTTTCACAAATAAAACAATGTACTCCCATACACCTCAAGACATACAAAAAAATTAAACACTATTAACCATACACCTTGAGACCTACAAGAAAATAAAACATTACTCCCATTCACCTTGAGACCTACAAGAAAATAAAACACTGTACTCCCATTCACCTTGAGACCTACAAGAAAATAAAACATTACTCCCATTCACCTTGAGACCTACAAGAAAATAAAACACTGTACTCCCATTCACCTTGAGACCTACAAGAAAATAAAACATTACTCCCATTCACCTTGAGACCTACAAGAAAATAAAACACTGTACTTCCCATTCACCTTGAGACCTATAAGAAAATAAAACATTACTCCCATTCACCTTGAGACCTACAAGAAAATAAAACACTGTACTCCCATTCACCTTGAGACCTATAAGAAAATAAAACATTACTCCCATTCACCTTGAGACCTACAAGAAAATAAAACACTGTACTCCCATTCACCTTGAGACCTATAAGAAAATTAAACATTACTCCCATTCACCTTGAGACCTACAAGAAAATAAAACATTACTCCCATTCACCTTGAGACCTATAAGAAAATAAAACACTGAACTTCTTATATATGTTTTATAACTTAAATGTCTGTAGATGAGATGAAACCTATGTGCTGCAACATTACATCATGAGTAGATATGTGTGTAAAAACATTAAATTAAGGCAGTCATCATACAATTTGGAAAATATACTATGTACTGACAAAATTGATAAACTGAATAAGTATAAATACTTAAACCACCTTGCATGAAACTTAACAGGCTTTTGTTGTTCATTAGAAAAATGCATGAGAAACAATACCTGTTAACTCCCGGTGTGCTGTCATTTTAGCTCACTTCCTTCACTATGATTTACTAATATATAATCTATAGGAAGTGTATGCTTAGAGTTTCAAGACATGGAGTTAATAGGGAAATGATTTTTTGGCACTGCTATATCACATTTGACAAGACTGACAAACTGACATGGGTTCTTAAGGTCTCATTGGACAGTTTTTTCGGTAAATATTCGCCCAACAATGACCTATTGCAGAAAAATTATAATAATATTATATTAAAGATACAATTAAAAACTAACTTATGATTTTTGTTGAAAGGATGCTTATGAGATTCTGACTTAGGTATTAAGGTTAATTCCTTATGCAACTAGTGGCTTTTATATGGAACCAACACTGCCACCAACCCCTCTTTTTTACATTCATTTTAGACATGAAAGAACTATTTTGAATATTTTTTGTGACAAGACAGCTAAAAGAATCAGCATGTGCCTTATGCATGAATAAAGTTCACTAGTGTTATTATAAATTAGCATACCTTTAATCACCTCCTCAAGCATCCAGATTTTTAGATATTTACCTTTGTAGCAGACATACCTAAATACATAAGTCGAGTCGGCTGTTCATTTTGAAGCCCAAGTTAAGCATTTGATCTCCAATACTTGTCTAGCTGTGACAGGCAGTCATCACCAAGTCAACCCATTTTCAAGCCTAACTTAAAGTAATTCTAAACCACATTACAGATTTAGCTTCTGTGTGAACTGAAAAATGCTATAATTGTGATAATTAGGCTGTGCCTTCTACCTTAAATATTAGGGAGGTGTCAAAATACAAAACTATTCAGTGAGACCGTAATATGGTACAGTAGGATCTGTCTTGAAAGACTACCTTTTTTGCCAAAACAATATGGTCTCTCAAGACTGGTGGTCTCAATACTCAATGCAGGTCACAATGCTACATAATCTATAAATTTGTGCTGTGATAATATGATCTCTCAAGACAAGTGGTCTCAATTAGCAGTGGTCTTTAAAAACAATGTTTTACTGTTATACAAAACTAACTAAAATGTGACCTATCCAACAGAATCAAAGAAGAATAATGAAAAAATGACTCATTCTTATTCAATCAGAACTCATAAATATACCAGTAAGCAGACGAGTAAAAGTGTTTTGCCTTTACTCCTTGGACAAGTGTTCATTAGAAAAAGGTTTTAAAACAATTTTAAATAATCTTCATGTTGTCCAAAATGAATAAGTGTTCTTTATCTGGAGATGTCTATTATGGCAGTTTTCTTACTTGTAAAGAGGAAAAAGAAGATATTAATGTGTATACAAATTAAATTGTGTAGTGATGATGAATTTAAATGGGATCGAAAATATACCTTTATTTGTATTTCTTCAAAATGGGGCCATGGGCTGATATACTTCAGTGAATTTAAATTGTACATGTATACACTGAAGATTGTGTTTTCATATTATTATCTTTATCCCCACAGAGCAGATAGTAATCTGTAGTCATCTCATCTTTTCCGCATAGCAGATAGTAATATGTAGTTATATTATTCTCCCGGCTGAGTCCCAGGACGTATAAAAATGTTACTAACACTAACAGCTGCCTCGCTTCGAGCTCTGCATTAAGAGGTTAGTGTTAGGACTGGTCAGTTAGGTGTCAGGATAATATGACTGGGTGGGACAACATGTTACATGTCTGTGGCATGATGCCCCAGTGCTAGACATCACTATACTCTGCCACACTGCAGACATTGTCACTGATATGACTGAATTTTTTTTAATGCTATGTTAAAAAATCCTAACCATGCTCGCTAATTCTGTTTTATCCCACAGAGCCAATATTAATCTTCAGTCGTATTGTTCTCTTTTACTGCTATGAACAGAGAGTCCCTGTAATTTTATTTTCATTGTTGTAATTTTTTTTGAAAGCTTGATTTAGCTATAGTGTCATTCTATGATGGTAAAGTAGGTTTCAGTTTTAAAGTCATTAGAAGGAGAGAGAAGAAAGTAAGGCAGCTGAAATAAGAAAATTTGTTCAGTTATAAAATTTCACAAGTAGGGTCTGTGAACAATGTTCCTTATTCATGCATTTAAAGCTGGAATCAATAACTTATGATTTATTCAAATTCTCCTTTAGAAAAAACTTGTACCACACCTGTAAATTTGCATAACTGTACAAATTAGTTGCAGAATGTTTTTGTCTCCATTGTTGTATATTGGTGAATTGGGGATCATAATTACACACAGTGGTCACATGATACTTGTGTCCCCATAGTTGTATATCATTTTAATGATGGTCATTACACAGTGGTCACATGATACTTGTATCCCCATAATTGTATATCATTTTAATGATGGTCATTACACAGCAGTCACATGATACTTCTGTGTCCATAGTTGTTTATCAGTGTATTAGTGATGGTCATTGTATACAGTGGTCACATGCTGCTTGTATCCCCATAGTTGTATATCATTGTCTTTGTTATGGTCATTATGCAATGGTCACATGATGCTTATATCCCAAGAGTTGTATATCATTGTTTTGGGATTATCATTATATACATTGATTACAAAATCTTTTTGTCCCCATAGTTTTGTATCACTGTAACAGGGACCATCATTATATACAGTTGATACATCATGTTTTTGTCCCCATAGCAGTGTATCCATGCATGCATCCAAGACCATTATGTGCAGCAGTCACATGATGCTTTTGTTCCAATATTTGTGTATAATGGTGCATTGGGTGTCATCACTATGCACAGTGGTCACAAGATACTTTTTGTACATGTATATCACTATACTGGGGACAATTAATATACACACTGGTCACAAGATGCCTTTTGTACATGTATATCACTATACTGGGGACAATTAATATACACACTGGTCACAAGATGCCTTTTGTACATGTATTTCACTATACTGGGGACAATTAATATACACACTGGTCACAAGATGCCTTTTGTACATGTATATCACTATACTGGAGACAATTAATATACACACTGGTCACAAGATGCCTTTTGTACATGTATATCACTATACTGGGGACAATTAATATACACACTGGTCACAAGATGCCTTTTGTACATGTATATCACTATACTGGGGACAGTTAATATACACACTGGTGACAAGATGCCTTTTGTACATGTATATCACTATACTGGAGACAATTAATATACACACTAGTCACAAGATGCATTTTGTACATGTATATCACTATACTGGGGACAATTATTATACACACTGGTCACAAGATGCCTTTTGTACATGTATATCACTATACTGGAGACAGTTAATATACACACTGGTGACAAGATGCCTTTTGTACATGTATATCACTATACTGGGGACAATTAATATACACACTGGTCACAAGATGCCTTTTGTACATGTATATCACTATACTGGGGACAATTATTATACACACTGGTCACAAGATGCTTTAGTTATATCAATGATTACATGATGTGTTTGTCCCAATAGCTGTGACCATACTTATAAAAATTTATCACATGGTGCTTTTGTCACCAGAGTAGTATATTGGAGACCATCCTTATTTGTATTGGTCATATCATGTTGTGTGCCAATCATATTTCTGTAATGGTCATATCATGATTTTGTGTCCATAGTTATTTGTGCATTGGGTAACACTAGTTGTATTTTGATGTATTGGGTATCACTAGTTGTATTTTGATGTATTGGGTATCACGAGTTGTATTTTGATGTATTGGGTATCACTAGTTGTATTTTGATGTACTGAGTATCACTAGTTGTATTTTGATGTATTGGGTATCACTAGTTGTATTTTGATGTATTGTGTATCACTAGTTGTATTTTGATGTACTGGGTATCACTAGTTGTATTTTGATGTATTGGGTATCACTAGTTGTATTTTGATGTATTGGGTATCACTAGTTGTATTTTGATGTATTGGGTATCACTAGTTGTATTTTGATGTATTGGGTATCGCTAGTTGTATTTTGATGTATTGGGGACTGTCAGTATCCACAGTGGTCCAGTGATGCTCTGGTCCTCATAGTTGTATATCAATGGATGGGGACCATACTATCATTATAGATAAATATATATAACAGCAGTCACATAATGTCATGAGATGGCCTTGCTTAAAGCCCAGAACATACTTGAGTACAGTAGGTAGATACTCTTGGATGTGATGGCCTCTGTTTCCCTCTTAACATTATTGTAAAATGTACATACTCTGGGCTGGATGGCCTTGCTGAACCCCATAACATTATTTATAGACAGTAGGTAGTCTAGACAAAATGGCATTATTTCCCCTTTGAGTATTATGTGGATAGCACTGCCAGGCAGTCTAAACAGGATGGCTTTACTAAACTCAGGAATGTTGTGGACTGTAGGTACACAGTCACAGTACTCTACAGGATTCTCTCTCTTTCTTTGTAGGATATTGATATCAGTAGGTCCTTGATAGACATTAAAATTGACAGAAAATGTTGTTATTCTTGATAAGTAATTGTTTCATTCTTCTTTCAGTGATAAATGATGAAACCAAGAAAGAAAGAAAAATAGAACGGTAAGTATCATTTCAATTTGCTTTTTTTCCATAACCATAATCACCAATGATGAATATGGCATAACCATAATCACCAATGATGGATATGGCATAACCATAATCACCAATGATGGATATGGCATAACCATAATCACCAATGATGGATATGGCATAACCATAATCACCAATGATGGATATGGCATAACTTCATCATGTGTGTTAGATTCTTCACAAGTTTTGAAATATCGATCATCAGGACCTTTGATTATATTAGCACCAGAAGTCTCCAGAATCACCTGTTGTGGTATTTTTTTAAAATAAAAATGGCAGTATTTTTCAATAAGAAAAATTTGATCTTTTAAAATGTTTAGGATTTGCACTGTTGTTTATAAAGTTTTGTTTTGTAGTCCCCAAAATCTGTTTGTGTATATTTTCTTTTGATATCAGAGACCATGCCTTAACAAAGAAAGGTGTCAAAATGCATAATTTTAGCATTGAATCAAATTCTGTTTGGAAAGAAAAACATTCATTAAAAATTAGAAATTATTTATAAAAAATTCTTGTATTTAATAAGTAATGACAAGGTTATATTGGAGCCATCGGTTATTGATACTTCCACTTTGCAGTTCATTCAGGTAAACAGGATAGTTAAGTTTATCAGTATTTTTCAGGACAGAATTATGTGACTTTTGGGAAATTAATATGCCCTTAAAATCCATGCAATAATCATCTAGTTTTACATATTTTTCATGTACAATATACACTTACATTGTAAGTTTATTGTTCGGTTGTGCTTATTTGTTATATATGTCACAAGCTGAATAGTTTCCTTTTCTAAGTACCGGTATACCTAAAGTTGGAAAAGTTTACAGTTTCATATATTACAATCAATTTGTCTGTTGAATTTTAAACTTCAGGATTCCACAATTTGGAGTTAATGTAGTCTCTGAAGGATTGATATAAACAGAATATTGTGTACTGTTTAAACTTGTTTGAATTGCATAGACATGGACTTAACGTAACCTAATGTAGTGTACAGTCATATTTCAAAAGCATAGAAACATACTTATGATAACTTTGTGTACTGTATAGTCAAAGGTGAACAGCATAGACACATTTACCATGACATGTTGTACTGTATACATGTAGTTAAATTTTGTTTGTTTGATTAGGGGTTTTAACGTAGCTATGATGTCTGCAGTGAGGCAGTTTATAGTCATGTCTAGCACTGTGGCATCATGCCGCAGATATGTAGCACGATGTCTCACCCAGTCACATTATCCTGACACCAGGCTGACCAGTTCTAACACTAACCTCATAATGCTGAGCGTGAAGTGAGACAGCTGTTAGTACCATTTTTTTAAGTCTTTGGTATGACTCAGCTGGGGATCGAACCCACAACCTCCCGCTAATGCGGTGGACACTCTAACCACTTGGCCACCGGAGCAGTCACATGTAGTTAGATGTGAATAGGATATACACATACTTACCATATCCTACCTTAATTTAGTCACATGTGAATAGCATAGACACAGACATACCATAGCATGCTTCAATGTACAGTCTTATGTAAATAGTGTAGACACAGACATACCATAGCCTGCTTTAATGTAGTCACATGTGAATAGCATAGACACCGACTTACCATAGCATGCTTCAGTGTACAGTCTTATGTGAATAGTGTAGACACAGACATACCATAGCCTGCTTTAACGTAGTCACATGTGAATAGAAAAGATGAAGATTTACCATAGCATATTTTAATGTACAGTCCAGTGTGAATAGCATATATGCAGATTTACCATAAAATAAAAATGTACTGTACAGTCTAGTGTGAATAGCATATATGCAGATTTACCATAAAATAAAAATGTACTGTACAGTCTAATGTGAATAGCATAGATGCAGATTTAGCATAAAATAGAAATTTACTGTACAGTCTAATGTGAATAGCATAGATGCAGATTTACCATAATAATAATAATTATAATGAGGACTTTGTATAGCGCCTAATCTTTGGAAGCTCTAAGCACTTTACAACATCTATAATGATATGACTCCAGAAAAACAAAAATCAAAAACCATTAAATTGGAAAATAAAAAATGCAGAAAATATTTAAGGTAGTTAACATGATTAGGTCTTTAAGTTTGTTCTTGCAGTCAAAAAAGGTGGTTTTAAGAGCACTCTTGAAATGGATCACTATCTTTGTGACTAGTCGATATGAGCAATTTGTTCCACATTGTTGGGCCCTGGTATGCAAAATGGAAATGCCTCACAGAAGCAAGTGACATTGCTGAAAGATGGACTGAATATTGTAAAGAACTTTACAACCATCCGTCCACAGGAGACCCAGAGGTGCTTGAAGTGCCACAAATGATGATGATTTCTCCATTCTCAAAGAAGAGGTGGAGAGTCTCAGCATTAAGAGCACTGAAGAATGGGAAGGCAGCTGGAGTAGACAAAATCCCAGCTGAACTTATCAAGAATGGTGGGGAATCAATGATAGAGCTGCTAACAAAAATCTGCAACAAGATATGGCAGACAGGCGAATGGCCAACACAGTGGACCCAGTCACTGACTAAACACTCCCCCAAAAAGACAATCTCCAGCTGTGCCAAAATTACAGAACTATCAGTTTGATCAGCCATGCTAGTAAGGCTATGCTGAAGATCATCTTGAACAGACTTAAACTATAAGCAGAAGAAATAATCGCAGAAGAACAGGCAGGGTTCTGGAGTGGAAGAAACACAACAGAACAAATATTCAATGTTAGAGTTCTGTGTGAAAAGTACTCACAACATCAACAAGACATCTATCATGTGTTCATAGATTTCAAAAAGGCTTTTGAGAGAGTGTAGCATGAGGCATTGTGGGCCACAATGAAGAAGTACAACACGAGTCAAAAGTTGACCAACACCATCAAGCAGCTGTATGCCAAGGCTACCAGTGCAGTAACTGCTCAAGGTTCTGTGGGGGACTAGTTCAAGTCAACAGTTGGAGTACGGCAAGGCTGTCTCCTGTCACCCATGCTTTTCAGCATCTACTTGACGTGCATCATGAGTGAAGCCCTGGAAAACCACTCTGGGACAGTCAGTATTGGAGGGCATAACATCACCAACCTCCGCTTTGCAGACGACATTGATGGGCTGGCAGGCAGTGAAGATGAGCTTGCCACATTAGTGAAGAACTTCGATGAAACATCTTCCAGATTTGACATGGAGATAAGTGCCGAGAAGACAAAGCTGATGACAAATAGTGGCAACAAATCTCAACCAAGATTAAAGTCAGAGGACAGGAACTGGAAACAGTGGACCAATTCAAATATATTGGTTCCATAATCACTAAAGATGGATCAAGAGCAGAAATTTTGTCACGAACAGCATAAACAACGGCAGCTATGTCAAAGCTAAGATCCATTTGTAGAGACAAGAATATCTGAAAACTAAAATCAGACTATTGAGAGCACTAGTCATCTCAATCTTCCTGTATTCATGTGAGGCCTGGACCCTGACAGCTGAATTGCAACGATGAATCCAGGCACCTGAAATGAGATGCTACAGAACCATCCTTGGCATCTCTTACATGGACTACATCACAAACGAAGAAGTGCATAACACCATCAGGCATAAAGTTGGCCATTATGAAGACCTCACCACTGTCAAAAGAGAAAGCTGAAATGGTATGGCCATGTCACTAGAGCCAACAGTCTATCCACAATAGTACTGCAGGATAGTGTCCAAGGTGGTAGAAGGAGAGGTAGACAGAGAAAAAAGTGGAGTGACAACATCACAGAATAGACCAGGAAAAGTTTTGCGGAGACACAGGCATTGGCACATGATCGAGACAAGTGGAGGGAACTAATCAGATGTTAAGGAGCATAGCAAACGACTACACTAGGTCAAGAGACTGATGATGATGATGATGATGATGATGCAAAAGAATGTTGTCCATATGACTTTGTTTTCATAGTGGGAATAATGAGTATGTGATTGTCAGAAGAGGAGCATAAGGATCTTGCTGCTGAGTACACATGGATGAGGATGGATAGGTATGCTGGACTGGAGTCTGTCAGTGAAACGTAGCACAGAGAACAAATTTGGTGTTTGATTCTGAATCGAATGGATAGCCAGTGTAGGGTACAGAGCAGTGGGGAGGTGTGCTCTGATTGTGGTACTCTAAAGATGATCCGAGCAGCTGTGTTTTTAACTTTTTGAAGTTTCTGGTCTGGAGTAGATATTGAGATGAACCAGACAGAATTGAGTTAAAATAGTCCAGTCTTGAAAGTACTAACATCAACTGAAAGATATTTGCGAATGAAGCTGATGTGTCTTAGCTCAAATATGCAGCTTTACATTATGTTCATAACATGTTGATGCAATGTGAGAGTACTGTCTAGTGTAACACCTATGTTTTATACTGAATATGTGAATTGAATGTTGGTGTTGCTGATATTTATTGTTTGAGGTAAAGGATGTGAATGAGAAAGTATGTTGTGATCAGAATGATCATAGCATAATATAATGTACAGTCTAGAGTGAATATCATAGATGCCAATTTACCATAGCAAAATGTACTGTATAGTCTAGTGTGAATAGCATAGATGCCGATTTACCATAGGATAATACAATCCAGTGTGAATTGCATAGACACAGGTTCACCATGGCATAATGTGTTGCCTGATCTTGGTCTGCAATAGTAACAGCATCATGGAGTTTAGTTTGGATTATGTGATCCTGCTTTAAATGCATGCATTTGTTTTTAATGTTGCACATGTTTGTAATGTTATGAAACATCACCATGTTGCTCAAAGCAGAAACTTTAAACTTTGGAATATGATTAAGGGAGATATGTAGATGTGCATATACCCCTTGGGAATGAGGCTGAGGGATGGGGTGGTTTTCATGGGAACAAAATAATTTCTAAATTATGAGATTTATATAAAGTAGAATTGGTGTTTGTGATCTTTGATCCAAGTGTCAACATATTAGGTGGGCTTCTAAAATCAGGTCATGCTGCAAAGGGCAAAAGGTTATGGTGCCAGGATCCTAACATAGAAACTATTGTGATCTCTTCCCTATAACCATTGGTTCATTTATTGGGCATGAGAAACTTAATTCAAATGTACAGATAATATTGGCCCCTGAGTCCACTTGAACCTAAGTGGAATTTACCTTATGGGCAGGGCTTTGAAATGGGTGGGATAGATTAGGGGTGAGTAATGATATATGTTATAGAAACACTATCACAGAAAAGCATAGGATATAAGTCACATTTACATAGAAACATCCATAATTGGAATATTATACTTTTAGGGTACATGCTACTCTTATTCTTTTCAGTTAAATTAGCAGTGTTGTCATTCTTTTGGTCATACTTATGTCATAATTCATTGCCTACTTTGTCTGTATGGTTGTCAGGTTTTCTTGTCCTTGTTTTTTTATATATAATGCTCTGTTTTATTTTTGTTTTTGTTTTTAATGGCAAAACTCTGGAATATACAATTTTAACTTGGGGCATTTACTGCATGAAATTTTTTATACAAGAAAATAAATTCACCTCCTGCATATAAAAACAGACTTGAAGAAGGAATCTCAGTTATTTAAATTTCACTCAGATAAACAATGTACAGGTGCACATTCATAGTGAGCCAAGTTCATTAAGAGCTTACATGTGAGTAAAAAGAAGCATTTGCTTGAGTGAGTTCATCAGAAAATGATGTGCCTTATTTCACAAGGCTGCTGTAGAGATTATTTGCAGATATGGAAGTTAACCTTTGTTAGTGAAGAGCAGTTCTGGATTTCATCAAAAATTCTTGCATTATTAGCTTAACTCCAAAGATCTGAAGAAGGTAATATGGTTGGATGAAGTTTCATTTTCATTGGCACATCATTAGTATTTCCTGTGCTGATGTGCAGTTAAACACTGATATCAGTCATCAATATTGATTTAAGGCAGTTTTTCTTAAAGGGTAACCTGCTTACTTGTAACATAAAGGACACAGTAGGAAGTGAATATATTTTAGTTGATTTTTGGGATGTAAAGCATCACTTAAAGAGACTTGTGACATAATGGTCAGTAGGAAGTGAATATATTTTAGTTGATTTTTGGGATGTAAAGCATCACTTAAAGAGACTCGTGGCATAATGGTCAGTAGGAAGTGAATATATTTTAGTTGATTTTTGGGATGTAAAGCATCACTTAAAGAGACTCGTGGCATAATGGTCAATAGGAAGTGAATATATTTTAGTTGATTTTTGGGATGTAAAGCATCACTTAAAGAGACTCGTGGCATAATGGTCAATAGGAAGTGAATATATTTTAGTTGATTTTTGGGATGTAAAGCATCACTTAAAGAGACTCGTGGCATAATGGTCAATAGGAAGTGAATATATTTTAGTTGATTTTTGGGATGTAAAGCATCACTTAAAGAGACTCATGGCATAATGGTCAGTAGGAAGTGAATATATTTTAGTTGATTTTTGGGATGTAAAGCATCACTTAAAGAGACTCGTGGCATAATGGTCAATAGGAAGTGAATATATTTTAGTTGATTTTTGGGATGTAAAGCATCACTTAAAGAGACTCGTGGCATAATGGTCAATAGGAAGTGAATATATTTTAGTTGATTTTTGGGATGTAAAGCATCACTTAAAGAGACTCGTGGCATAATGGTCAGTAGGAAGTGAATATATTTTAGTTGATTTTTGGGATGTAAAGCATCACTTAAAGAGACTCATGGCATAATGGTCAGTAGGAAGTGAATATATTTTAGTTGATTTTTGGGATGTAAAGCATCACTTAAAGAGACTCGTGGCATAATGGTCAGTAGGAAGTGAATATATTTTAGTTGATTTTTGGGATGTAAAGCATCACTTAAAGAGACTCGTGGCATAATGGTCAGTAGGAAGTGAATATATTTTAGTTGATTTTTGGGATGTAAAGCATCCCTTAAAGAGACTCATGGCATAATGGTCAGTAGGAAGTGAATATATTTTAGTTGATTTTTGGGATGTAAAGCATCACTTAAAGAGACTCGTGGCATAATGGTCAGTAGGAAGGGAATATATTTTAGTTGATTTTTGGGATGTAAAGCATCACCTAAAGAGACTCGTGGCATAATGGTCAGTAGGAAGTGAATATATTTTAGTTGATTTTTGGGATGTAAAGCATCACTTAAAGAGACTCGTGGCATAATGGTCAGTAGGAAGTGAATATATTTTAGTTGATTTTTGGGATGTAAAGCATCACTTAAAGAGACTCATGGCATAATGGTCAATAGGAAGTGAATATATTTTAGTTGATTTTTGGGATGTAAAGCATCACTTAAAGAGACTCATGGCATAATGGTCAATAGGAAGTGAATATATTTTAGTTGATTTTTGGGATGTAAAGCATCACTTAAAGAGACTCATGGCATAATGGTCAATAGGAAGTGAATATATTTTAGTTGATTTTTGGGATGTAAAGCATCACTTAAAGAGACTCACTGCATAATGGTCAATAGGAAGTGAATATATTTTAGTTGATTTTTGGGATGTAAAGCATCCCTTAAAGAGACTCATGGCATAATGGTCAGTAGGAAGTGAATATATTTTAGTTGATTTTTGGGATGTAAAGCATCACTTAAAGAGACTCGTGGCATAATGGTCAGTAGGAATTGAATATATTTTAGTTGATTTTTGGGATGTAAAGCATCACTTAAAGAGACTCATGGCATAATGGTCAGTAGGAAGTGAATATATTTTGGTTGATTTTTGGGATGTAAAGCATCACTTAAAGAGACTCATGGCATAATGGTCAATAGGAATTGAATATATTTTAGTTGATTTTTGGGATGTAAAGCATCACTTAAAGAGACTCATGGCATAATGGTCAGTAGGATGTGAATATATTTTAGTTGATTTTTGGGATGTAAAGCATCACTTAAAGAGACTCGTGGCATAATGGTCAATAGGAAGTGAATATATTTTAGTTGATTTTTGGGATGTATGATTCTGTAATGGCTCCCATTGACAGCTGTTTGTTAATTATATTTGGTTACAATTCACTGGATGTTTTATATGATAGACACAGATCTTATGTAATTATATAGATAGTCTATATTTAACATCAGGAAACATCATTTCTTTTAGTAGAGCTGGCAGGTTCTTCAATGGGATAAAGTTAGGAACTGCAGCTATGGTTCATTTTACTTAATGAAGGGAATAAATTACTTAAAATATAACATATTTTGACCAATCAATCCAAATTTTGTGCATGTAACCAGAAATACTCTTTGCTTTATTTTAGGCCTGATAGTCAATATGGCAGTAATGAGTTCCAAATATTTATCTCACCACATGTATGGATTTGTTTTTACAACCTTATGGTTGTCAGTTGACAGATGAGCAAAAAGCAGGCCCACTTGGGTCACTTATTTTACTTCTGGGGTGGCTGGTAGAAAAAGAAAATTTCCCACTTGGACATAAATGCAAGTTGTATGCAAAAATATGTTGTGTGCATCAAGCCAGGGCAAGTTTTGGACCAACAAGTTGTAATCTCAGCCCTTTTGTTTTGGACATAACTGGTGGCAGAAAATAACTGCATGAGGACACAAATGTCGCTAGAGAGTTCACTTGATATAGAGGCTAATTATACAGTAATTAATACATTTATTTGGATTGATATTTGCATGCAGATGATGAGGTAATTATAAACCCTCTTTCAAGGCAGGAGTGACACTCTTAACTTGACAATACATTAGTCATTTCCTGTTGATATAAGCTTTGCTAGAGAGCTGAGATGCATTGATTTTATTTTGGGGTAATGCTGGATACCATATCAGCAATTCATAGATCAGCAGTCACTGAGTACACAAGTGTTGTTCTGAAAGGGGTTGAAAAAAAGTGAATATTCTGAATTATTTAATGCAACGAATCAATAGAAGGTGGATTATGATCTGGATTCAAAGGTTATAATAAAAATAATAACAATGAGGACTTTGTATAGCATCTAATCTTTAGAAGCTCTCAGCACTTTACAGCACCTATGGTATGACTACAAAAAACAAAACACCATGAAATTAGAAAACAAAAAATGCTGAAAATATTTCAGGTAGGAAACATTAATGTCTTTAATTGTTCTTGCAGTTGAAAAGGTGAGTTTTTAAAGCACACTTGAAAGGGCTCACTGTCTTTGTGTCTAATTGAAATGGGCAATTTATTCCATATTGCTGAGCCCTGGTATGCACAAGAACACTGTCCATATGACTTTATTTTCTTAGTGGGAATAATGAGTATATCATTGCCAGAAGAGGAGCATAAGAATCTTCCTGGTGTGTACACATGGGCAAGGACTAATAGGTATGTTGGACTGTCTGTCAGTGAAACATAGCACAAAAAACAAATCTTGTGTTTGATTAGGTTAGTCAAAATAATATTTATTAATTGCTTTCAAGTGGCCAAATAATCTTCCTGTATAGCAAGTGCACCCTTCAGTTAAAGAATCATCTTCAAATGCTTGTTCCCTGCGACAAGTTGTGTAAGAAAAGACAACTAAAGAACGTGTTGGTCTTGAAAAGTTTAAACCTTTAGGATTTTGTGGAACAATTTCAGCAAGTTAATGCTCTATAATATATGTGTACACCATGACTTATAAATAGTGGACAGGCATAATGAAAAACATACCCATTCTATTACTGATAAACAAGTGTCTACTAATGATAAACTAATATACTGCATAATGAAAATATATAATTCTGTGAAGATGTAACATTGTGTTACATATTCAAAATATTGAGTGTGTTTGGAGAGGGTTTAAATAGCTTTTGATTTTCCATCAATAACATTTTATTTATTATTTAGTATTGACAACTGTTTTATTTCATTACTGCAAGCCTTATTTCAGGCTTTTTTCATGCATCATGAGCAGTGATCATGTACATGTAGAAATTTAGCAATCCATTACTTGACTTCAGACCTCCAGCCTCCAAATCATGGATGGTAACAGAACCAGTCTGTGCTGTCTTCAAAATGTACATCTCAATCAACTGAAAGCCAGTTTGGAATCTTTCATGGATCAGCACCTTCAGCCACAAATGACTTTAGACCTTTGGGCTAATAAAAACAATTCACTGATAATAAGTCACAGAATAAGTCAGGGTAGTCAGTAAACTGCACAGCAGTGTGATAAGACCCAGTCTAGAATATTAATGAATAAGGTCAAGGAGGAGAAACTGTGCTCTCATTACTTCTGACCTCAGGCTGTCAAAGTGCCCTACTTCCTGACAGGAATCTTTCTAGGTTCCAGAATGAACAGATACATTTCTGTAAGCTGAAACTCTATGGAATCTTTCTTCATGCCTTTTCAAGCAATTTTCTCAGTGGCCACTTTGGTAGGCTTTAAATCTCAAGAAAATATTATAATGTGACAATGTTAATAAATAGACTGAGCAGCATAAACAGGTTTTCTGTCAGTGATAATACATTAAAACCAGCCCCGAAGCAAGAATCATATGTTTCATATAATGTAATGCTGGTCAGACCTCTTCATTTAGGCCTCATGTACCTGTTTTGAAGGACATTTGTTGGCAAAATGGATAGATTTTATTGTATTGGCATATATAATTCATTTTCTTTGATGTGGTATATGGAAAATTGCCAAACATACATGTATATTTTGCTTAAAATTGTCTTCTGGCAGGTTATATAACCTGTGGAGGCCATAGATGACATTATCCTCTGTGCCAAACAAGCCAGTACATGTACATGTATTTAGCATCAGTTGCATATCACTAGGACAGAATTCTTTATGTATAATGAAATAAAGAACATGGTATATTACAGAACTGAAATGTTAGGAATTCCCCTACCCCCAATAGAAAAAGTGAAGTTTTTTTTTAAAGGAGTTATTTAGTCAATAATAAGCATTGTATGTACACTTTTCATTCATTTGATTTTGTTGGGCACGATTTTCTAGATATAGTATTTTTGTTGATCCCATAGTAAGATGCCCTGGTGTATACAAGATATTAAATATACAATAATAAATATAGTTTGTGATAGCAATGTTCTGATTCAGTGATTTTAGTTGAATATTTAACGTGCCATAACAGTGTATCTACATTTATTCAATTTATTTCTTGGTGAATGAGAATATATATTCATAATACGAATGTAAAAAAATCTGATTGAAAATTTTAAGTAATAACTCCATGGGAGCCTATCTAATTATCGTGTTTGCACCTGTTTACGATAATAACCGAATGCAACTGTGCCGACCACTTCCGGTATTTAGTGAAAAGAAAGCGTGACATCACATTTTGAATACTTGTTTTAAACAAAGACTGAGTTGGTATCATCACATTATTGAAAAGTCTTCAGAAACTCGATACAAAAGCTGCAATTTTGTAGAAGTGAATTTTCACTGTCCTGTGGGTCTTCGCCATTTGAAGATGGTGATTCAGTAAGCTCGGAATATTATGATAATGGTGTAGAAGCGGCTGAACCAGTTTGAACCCTATGTTTCCAATACCAACGAATCCGAGGTTGCAGATGAAGATGGCGAAGAAGACACAAGATAGTTTAATGGACAATTCATGGTAATTGTTTCCTGAATATGTCTACGGCCTAAGTTACGATAAATACATGTATCCTATGATATTTGCAGTACTGTTCAACAGTATCCTGTTAATTTACAAATGAATTTGTTTCTCACCTGTAATACAGGATTTACAAGTGTATTGCATTTCAAGGCTATATATGTACTTATATGTTGATAAGTAAAAGATATATCGGATCACAGCTGTAAGCTTCAAAAACCTGTGAACAAATTGATACGATTTAGAAGTACTTTAGATTCCTAGGAGAAGAGGTCCTCTTTTGCACAACTGTTGAAATAGGCATGATATTTACTGATACATGATCTTAAAATTGAATTCATATTTTTTACACTGTATTATAAGTTAAAATTTCTCATTTTTCATATGTATGCTAATAGTGTATGTTATAAACTATGAAATAAACCCTTTTTCTGTGGTAGGCATCTATTTGCAACTTCTATTTTCTTAATATCTAAATTCTAATTTAATTTTACAGTGCTGTACTAAATGTTTTACCTATTCCTGACCTTAGTCAGTTTGTGTCATTGTATTGTGTTGTCAATGTGTTCATAAATATAAGATTAAATTTGATAAGCACAGCACTATGCATTAAACTCTATTTTAGTTGTAATTGTGGACATTGTTTGGTAATGCCCACAGCAAGGGAATGTGTATGTTGTTGTGACATAGAGAAGGTAAAAGGTGGCTGCAATGAATACCAGGGGATACAATGTATAACACACCATCCAGAGTTCAGTTCAGTTTGTCTAGTCATCCATTTTTTAAAAGTTGCTTACTACCAGTATAGACAACAATTTGGAGAACGTCCAGGACAAGGAAATGTGTAAGTAAAATGTCTGAGTAATTTTTCATGTTCTTTTGTTTTCATGATCTATGCATGACAGCATAGTATTGGCATACATGCCAACTATTACGTTTTTGGCGTAATTATTATGCTTTTTATTCTCACTAAATTACGTCTTAAGCGTAACCGTATATGCATTACACTTTTTCGGTATATATCGACCTTCCCAAAAACTCAATTGTGTGTTTTCTCGTTTTTTATTAACATTCAATCCCACAGACCGTATTTTAGAAAAGATGGCTTCTACGTAACTACAGTATAAGAGTACGCATGTCTGTGGACTTTCCCAACAGTGACATGCTCTATTTATAGAAACTTTCGACAGTGTATTCTATTTTTAGCATCAGTATGACTTAGTGGGGAACAGACTGTTTTTCTACTTTAAATCTTTATGCATAGATTTTTTAAAAAATATAGTTGTTCTGATTAATATTTGGTGGAGAACCAGTCTTCAGATATTTGTAGTTCAAAAATATATTTTATTTTAGTCGATGCGTATATGTGAGCAAACATATCTCCTTTCAAATAATTTCACAGATAAATTAGAACAAGGCAAAAAAATAAACGAAACAGAAAATAGGTGAATCCTCCAAATATGAAGACATGAGGAGCATCGCGTGAAGTCTGTTACAGGCTTTGTGGAAAGAATTTTAATATTTGGCGTTCAAAGTAAAGGATGTTAAAAGACAAGAGGGGCAAAATACATTATTGTTCATTAAAATTTTAGCATGTTATATGTGGATTAAGCTTTTTCTGCCTGGATTACGCTTTTTGACCACCTGCCACCTGGATTACGCTTTTTCCTCGTATGAGGTTGGTTTGTATGTATTGGGGTTATTAATACAGCAAAGAAAACCACTTTCCAGTCATTTTATGCCACCTTCATTGATTGAACCTCTGTTTTTGAGGCTTACATAGTCTAACCTTTATACCACATTGATATTGATAAGTCATGCCCAAAAAAACAAGAATTATTTCTGATGTCACTGTTTTTAAATCATCTTTGATAGAGTTAGGTCAGCATTTTCTAAATAGAAATTACCCTATTGATATCATTAATGCTGCTTTCCAAAAAGTATCTTCTCTTACACAACTTGAATCTTTACAATGTAAAATCAAAAATACAAATAAGGATATCATTCCCTTTATTATTGAATATAACCCAAGTTTACCTAATATAGGTAAGATTATCAATATATATTGGGATTTGTTAAAATTATCAGGTAAAGAAAATGTTAAATTGCTACACGAAAGCAAGCCCATGCTTGCTTATAAAAGGACAAAAAATCTTAAAGATTACCTAATTAATTCTAAATTAGAAAAAACATCGTACAAAAAAGGATCAGCAACTAAATGTAATAGACCTAGATGTTCGCACTGTTCTCTTATTAATGAAAGTACTTCTTTCAGTAGTAGTAATACTAAAGAAACGTTTAATATCCATTGTGATACTAATTGTGCAACATCAAACGTTATTTATTTGATCACATGCAAAAAATGTGACGTCCAATATATTGGACAAACTAGTCAACAAATATCTAAACGTATGAACCAACATAGATCAGACATAAAAAATTATATCGATAAAACTTTTTCATCTCATGTTGCCGTACACTTTAACAATAGTTCTCATACTTTGCAAGATTTTTCCTTTCAACCTATTGTTATAGCTGAATCTGAAATGGAACGTTTGCTAAAAGAAACCTACTGGATTCACCATCTTAATACAGTATATCCAAAAGGTCTAAATTCCAAAGCACTTTACGACCTTCATTAATGTAATATATATATATATGTGAGCATAAAATAAAAAGAATATTTGCTTGAAACGAGTGAATAACGGATACATTTCATCTCTTGGATAAAAAGCTCTAGTATTTTCACTCGTGGCTTCGCCACTCGTGAAAATACTGAGTTTTTCATCCACTCGATGAAATATATATATATATTTATTTTATGCTCAGCAGTGAATTACTTGATTTTCTAGTTAAAATAATATTGATATTTCACTGCAGTGAAAAAATAACAGTGAAAAAATAACAATATTTTTTCACTACAGGAACTACATTTTTGGGTCAGAACTTACTTACGTAAGAAATCTGCTCTTTCACTTCGTCACAAACTTGAGGTAGCCAACGTATGTGAGCATAAAATAAAAAGAATATTTGCTTGAAACGAGTGAAAATACTGAGTTTTTCATCCACTCGATGAAATATATCAGTTATTCACTCGTTTCAAGCAAATATCCTCTATTTATTTTATGCTCAGCAGTGAATTACTTGATTTTCTAGTTAAAATAATATTGATATTTCACTGCAGTGAAAAAATAACAAGTGAAAAAATAACAGTGAAAAAATAACAATATTTTTTCACTACAGGAACTACATTTTTGGGTCAGAATATTTGCTTAAAACGAGTGAATAAACGAGTGAAAGAGCAGATTTGAGGTAGCCAACGTATGTGAGCATAAAATAAAAAGAATATTTGCTTGAAACGAGTGAATAACGGATACATTTCATCTCTTGGATAAAAAGCTCTAGTATTTTCACTCGTGGCTTCGCCACTCGTGAAAATACTGAGTTTTTCATCCACTCGATGAAATATATCCGTTATTCACTCGTTTCAAGCAAATATCCTCTATATATTTATTTATTTATTTTTTTAAATATATATTTATATACATTAATTTGCATCATGCATATTAAAAGTAAAAATAAAACTGTTTATCTCTATTTATTCATATATTTTATATATATATTCATTGGTTTCCCAAAAATAATTAGCAATGATATGACTGAAAAAATCATAACACAATATTGTAAAATTTCTACTCCATTTAGTTTTTGTTCTAGGGTTTACTGCCATTTTTCAGCACAAGATACTCAGCTATACATGGCAGCCAGTATAACTGGTGGAGGAAGAAACCTGGAAAACCCAGGGAATAACCACTGACATTCCATTTTGTTTTGTAGATTTGTATTAATTTGGGATGGGAATAAACCTCGTCATGTTTGTAAATATCTATATTTAATCTGATGCACGCATTAGTCTAACAATGAAATTTAAATGTAGGCCTTCTAAATCAACCAGCAGAAAGATTTCTCTATTCAAATGGTCAAACAAAGTTGAAGGCAACATGAAAATTGTGACAATATTTATCAAATGTTTATATTATATTTAGCAAATGTTTATATCTCAGTTCTTGATTGATTAGATATTGACTGCATTTGTTTTGGAAATTATGGAAACATTCTACAGGGTACACATGGAAATGATGTGGTGACTGATTTGTTGAATATCATAGATATAATAATATGGTACTTGTCATTAAGACCTCACCCTTGCTGTTTCTCTCTTTGAATAGCCCCTTTTTATTTTCTTTGGTGGTAACACTTGACAAGATACTTCTTCTGATGGTGACAACATTTCAAGTCTACACAGCTGATGATTTGGTGCTGAAGGTTCTGATACCTTTGCAGTTACCTTGGCTTGGCTGTCAGTTCCTCCACACAGTGGATAGATGGAACATCATCGAGTTTGACTTTCTTTGGTGCCATACACATATGCTGAACCTCAAATCTATACCTAAATGGGAAGCATTCGGGTGCGAAATGAAAGGAGCAGAGGGCAGAAAACTCAGTCGGATCATCCCAGTTTGCTTTTTTGATTTTTACAAAATCTGTCCACCTACGACGAAGTGATTGGTCCTACGGGAAGGAATGCATGGAAAACCCATCAGCATTTGTATTCCCACAAATTGCTACAACACACCTGACCCCGCCGCTCTTGCTTGTACATCAATGATGTGCTTTTGGTATGCTTGTGATGATAAAAGAACTAATATGGAACAGAAAACATGCCTTTTTTTATGTTTCGAAAGTAAGGCGTGTGTTCAAAATATGATGTATTGCTCACTTATTATGGAGAATTCTTCCATTGGGTTTGTTTTTCTCACCCAAGCGACAGAGAAATCTAGCTGTTTTGCTAACCTTACTTTTCTTATCTCAGTCTAGTTATCTCAGACCAATCATCTCAGTCATGGTGTCCACGCGCTCAGAACTACTTTTAACAAAAGAAACCATTCTTGTCTTCTGCTGTGCCATAGTTGTTCTCAAATAAAACAACAACAGCAACAACAACAAATAATATATAACCAAAACTAGTTACTTAAGGTCAATCTGTCTTAGAAAACACACCAAACAAAAATATTTTGATAGAGACAAATACACACACGCATACTATTTCGAGGTTTTGATATTATGTTAGTTAGTTCTAACTAGCATGGTCAAGTTTATCCTATATGCAGGACTAGTTCAGTACATTTTCAGATCATCATCATTAAATGTAGCTAAAGCAACCAAACTAGTTGTAAACACTTCGCGTGAAACATTGTATATACTGTTAGCTACATTTAATGAAGCTTATCTGAAAATTTACTGTGCTAAAGATAGGATAAAATTTGTCATGTCAAACATGCCCTATTATAATTTGGTTAAGCATCTCTGTTGTGCTCCAGCTGAATATACCTGCAATATTTATTGACAAATAATAAATACACTTACCAGCCAGAAGGAACCATTTATCGCTCAACACACTAATCCACAAGCAAATTTCACTGCATCACTTGCCATATTTCGAAGACAAAAATATAAATTTTCAAAGAATCTGTGAACTTGAAAGTTTAACACACGATTATCTTTTAAGGTCTGCATATTTAGAGGGTGACGAGGGTCTTTTATACGGGAGAGTGGGGTACTCAAACTTGGAAATGATGAAAGGAAACAGTTTGTTTCTAATAAATATTTATTGTCAATTTCATATAACATCCATAACATCCATATATATGCGACGTTTTATGTTGTTCTTTTTATTTGCTCACGCGTATGACTGTGTACATCGGATGCAACGGTCACACCACAGCCCTCATTAGCATATTTGTATTCATGCGCTGCATGTAAACATTGGGTCGTGAACACTAGTAAAGAGTTTTTTTTACTTTAAGGGATAATATTGGGTGAGAAAAATAATCTATGTTGGGGTTTGGACCGAGACAATAAAATCCCAGCCTAGGGGTTACATTATTTGTCTCCCCATGAGGCTTCTCGTGGGAAGACAAATAATGTAACCCCTAGGCTGGGATTTCATTGTCTCGGTCCAAACCCCAACATAGATTCTATATGTACCACTTCCCGACTTTTTTTTCTATTCAGATAATACTGAATTTGTTTTACTTTATCTACGCTGGTATGGCACTTTAAAACTCCGCGAAATGAACAGTTCAGTGATGCACATTTGTGTAATTGATTTTTGTTTACAATCAGTTTCTGTGCCATTGCGCTCTTTTGGGAAGAAGTTTTTTTGTATAGAAAAACACAAGTTTTATCAAGACATCATATTTAGGGGGGATGCTCTTATAAGGGGAATGATTGATTTTTAATTAAAATCAGTTGGAATAATAACAGACAGATGGAGAGGTGATGTGAATTTGGTTGGGGGGGGGGCGGTATTTTGTTTATGTAATTTATTAAATTGTTTGATTTTACATATGGGGTTTGTTTTGTTCTGTTCTATATCTGCTGAGATCTCTGATATTCCATCAAATAATTTAATGTTATTATTTACTCCAAATGGGTAATACAATGTACCACCATGGTTGATCTATTCCTAGATAACAAAAATCAATTTAGCCACTGCCACTTAACAAGTAACACTAACAGAGGGACAATGATAAATCAGTACAAGATCTTTTTTGATGTTAGAAAAGTATTGTTTGTCCTTTAACAAAGCCAATCTCACAACGGATGTGTTAGGATATGGTTGATATTATCACACAAAAATAGAGAATGCAAAATTTGGATCATTATCTATGGCTGGATCATTATTTACTGCTGATTTCTCTCTCCATTTCCTAATAATGATGGATTATAGTGTTGACTAACAAATAATTATTAGAACAACACTACAGCCATTATATTGTTAACACTCACCCACCCCACCTGAATGTACAGAGTTGCTGAAAAGAAAATCATACATGTCACTGTAATTGACATTTTTGTCGAGTTGACCTTTGACCCCTTCTCTGGGACTCGTAGGGGTGGAAGGTAGAAGTAAAGAGAAAATATATCCATCTTGTCTGTGTCTCCTTAAATTGAACAACTCCCTATTTCTTGTTTATTACAGTGGGGCAGAAGTACATGTACACACACTATTTGCCCCACCTATACCTGCATGGACAACTCATCCAGGTTAAAATTTGCTGCCTATGAATAAGATAACTACATTTTTTCCCCACCAATATATTGAGGAGGAAATGTGGTTGTGGACAGATAGATGGTGAGATGGAAGGTGCCACAATATGCCCAACATTTTGGCAAATAAAGTCTGAAGGGAATAATGCCTTTTATCAGCTACAGATGTATGACATTTTATATGAAATTTCTGAGCATTGGAGTAAAATTGGGACATGTATGATAATAACATGAGATTTTCACATCATATGCTGGTTTGGTTGTTGTTGTTTTAAGGTTTAAAGCCATTCTTCAGTACACAATAGGCTATACATGGCGGCCAGTATTATTGCTGGAGGAAGAACCCGGGAAAACCACCGGAAAGAACCACCGACCCACAAGAAGCTACTGGCAAGCTTTGTATCATAACCACATTAGCCGAATCTTAGACTTGAACCCATGAAGACAGGTGAGATGGCAGTGATCTGTAACGGAAAGCACTTTAGGCCACTTGGGGGCCCATATGCTGCTTTGAAACAAATCATTTCTGATATATATGGCTTTGTCACCATTTGAACTTAACCTCCATTATAAAACTAGGTGGTTACTGGTCATAAATATTACTAACCACTTTAATTTTAAAAATTGACAAATTTGAGGCTGTGAATCTCATTTACTGAATAAAAACTGATGAACTTTAGGCAGTGAATTTGATTAACTGAATGTTATGGGGTGGTGTATATAATGTTATTATATCTCCCACCTAATTCGGTACTCTTTATCTAGGAGATGACCGCCAATGATTTAATTCGCCCGGTTTGAGTAAACTTACAGGTAGAATAAGTAGGAATTTGAGCAGACATATAGAACAGAATGACTCAAGTCCCTGTATACAAAAGAATCAAAATTTAATCAGTTACAAACATTGGAGAATCAATACAATTCATTAGAAAGATACACTTATTTAGAATAAATTTTCGCACCCTTTAAGACACAATTAGATTTATATAAAATAATAAAAGAATAGCCAATCTGTTTAATTTCAGAACAGAGTTCTCCCCTTGAAAAGACGTTGAGAACATGGCAGTGTGGCGATTGGTTTGCATCCATTCTCTTTAAATCTAATTAATGGTTCTCTGGTCTCAGCTAATGGGTTCAAGATAGATCTCCAGAAATTTGCCCCATCACTCTGAATAAAAACTAATTAATTTAAGGCTGTGAATCTTATTAACTGTATAAAACTTGATGAACTTTAGGCTGTGAATCTCATTAACTGAATTAAACTAATTAATTTTAGGCTGCGAATCTCATTAACTGAAGAAAAAAAAACTGGCAAACCTGTGGCTGTGAATCTCATTAACTGAATAAAAACTGATGAACTTATGGCTGTGAACCTCATTAACTGAATAAAAACTGATGAACTTATGGCTGTGAACCTCATTAACTGAATAAAAACTGATGAAGTTATGGCTGTGAACCTCATTAACTGAATAAAATCTGATGAACTTAAGGCTGTGAATCTCATTAACTAAATAAATACTGTTGAACTTAAGACTTTGAATTTAATCTCATTAACTGAATAAAAGCTGATGAACTTAAGGCTATGAATCAAACGAACTGAATAAAAACTGATGAACTTAAGGCTGTGAAGTAAATCTCATTAACTGAATGAAAACTGATGAACTTAAGGCTGTGAATCTCATTAACTGGATAAAAGCTGATAAACTTAAGGCTATGAATCAAATTAACTGAATAAAAACTGATGAACTTGTGTCTGTGAATCAACTGAATAAAATCTGATGAACTTGTGTCTGTGAATCTCATTAACTGAATAAAAGCTGATGAACTTAAAGCTGTGAATCTCATTAACTAAATAAAAGCTGATGAACTTTAGGCTATGAATCAAATGAACTGAATAAAAACTGATGAACTTAAGGCTGTGAATCTCATTAACTGAATAAAAGCTGATGATTGTTGTTGTTGTAGAGTTTAATACCATTTTTCAGCACACAATAGACTATACATGGCATCCAGAATTATTGGTGGAGGAAGAACCCGCAGAAAGGAACCACCGACCAACGAGAAGCTACTGGCAAGTTTTCTCACATAACTACAATAGCCGAATCTTAGACTTGAACCCACGCAGACAGGTGAGATGGCAGTGATCCGTAGCAGAGAGTGTTTTAGACCACTCTGCCACTTGGGGTCCCTCAAAGCTGATGAACTTAAGGCTATGAATCAAATGTACTGAATAGAAGCTGATGAACTTGTGGCTGTGAATCTCATTAACTGAATAAAAGCTGATGAACTTTAGGCTATGAATCAAATGAACTGAATAAAAACTGATGAACTTAAGGCTGTGAATCTCATTAACTGAATTAAAACTGATGAACTTAAGGCTGTGAATCTCATTAACTGAATAAAAGCTGATGATTGTTGTTGTTGTAGGGTTTAATACCATTTTTCAGCACACAATAGACTATACATGGCGTCCAGAATTATTGGTGGGGGAAGAACCCACAGAAAGAACCACTGATCCACGAGAAGCTATTGGCAAGCTTTCTCACATAACTACATTAGCCGAATCTTAGACTCAAACCCACACAGACAGGTGAGATGGCAGTGATCCGTAGCGGAAGCGCTTTAGACCACTCTGCCACACAGGGCCCCTAAAAGCTAACGAACTTAAGGCTATGAATCAAATGAGCTGAATAAAAGCTGATGAACTTAAGGCTATGAATCTCATTAACTGAATAAAAACTGTTGAACTCTGTGAATCTCATAAACTGAATAAAAGCTGATGAACTTAAGGCAATGAATCTCATTAACTGAACAAAAAAACCTGATGAACATGTGGCTGTGAATCTCATGAACAGAATAAAAACTGTTGAAAATACCAGATACGACAAAATGTATTTCATTTTAAACTGTTACAGCACCCTGCACAGTTTTTAAGGCATTCAAATTTGCATATGAAATTGGCTTATTTTAGTTACTGCCAGAAGATGTTTACAAAACCAGTAAATAGGTAAAACAAGAATGCCCCTGAATGTCTAATGTTACCTACCTTTTTTGAAATTTTACATTTACACATCTCTGCTTACAAGATTGTTTACTAAGAATTTTCTCTGTTAATTCTTTTCTTTAGGTATATATCTATTTTATACAAATTGAATGTGGGGTCGTTAGGACAAGCAAACGTTGGTGAGAACTGGTTGTTGCATGCAACGTACACACATAACAGGTAAATTAATTAAACAAAAGTTAACCTTAAACAATATATTTGTAACGTCTCCCCCTTAGTAAGAGGGGTAGTTAATTGGCTTAGCTACGTTATCTATGGAATGACCTCCCTTGATATATTGACCCAGAATGAGTGAAAGATAGAATATGAACAGAGAACTGGGCAAGATTATTGGGAAGAAATAATGCAATACACTTGAGAAAAGATAAGAAAAATAACAAATTTAATCAAACAAATTTAACTTAAGTTATATCAACAGGATTTAATAACAGTGTTTAATTTGGATTTATTTCATCATCATAGTGAGTGTTGAAAAGAATGCAATGTCCATGACTAATTGCATCATGTTCTTCTCAGACATGTTTCATCATGTCCTATTTCCTCGAATCTTCCTATTTTGACTGCATTGTCCTTCTTTGACTTCCAAGATTTCACTCTGAACTTATCACTTCCCCCTTTCAGACTTCACTCATCAGTAAATGGCCTTCACAATACAGCCTTATGGTGATTCAAGTCCTACTTAGTGAACAGGACACAGATTGTATCTGCAAATGGAGTATACTCTCCAGCCCAGTTGATCTATGTTGTGTTCCACAGGGGTCTGTTCTTGGTCCTTTTATCTTCATTCTATACACTCAGCTGCTCTCAAGTGTCATAGATCATTACCCAGTGTCTCACCATTTGTATGCTGATGACACCCAAATATACAAGTCTAGCCACCCAACTGAAGTTTATGCTACCATCCATGGAGTGGAGAGGTGCATTTCTGATGTGAAATCATAGTTGACATGTAGCAAGCCGCAGATGAATGATGATAAAACTGAGGCCATTCTGATCACAACACAAAGACTTTCTCATTCACATCCTTTACCTCAGACAATAAATATCAGCAACACCAACATTAAATTCACACAGTCAGTATAAAACCTAGATGTTACTCTAGACAGTACTCTCACATTGCAACAACATGTCATATCTTGAGTTGAGTCAGTTCCATTCACAAATATCTTTCAGTTGATGCCACTAAAATACTTGTGTGTTCATTAGTACTTTCAAGACTGGACTATTGTAATTCAATTCTCTCTGGTTCATCACAATATCTAATCCAGAAACTTCAAAAAGTTCAAAACACAGCTGCTTGGATCATCTTTAGCGTACTTCGATCAGAGCACACCTCACCACTGCTCTGTACCCAACACTGGCTATCCATTTGATACAGAATCAAAAGGCAAAATTTGTTCACTGTGCTATGTTTCACTGATATACTCCAGTCCAACATACCTTTCCAGCCTCACCCATGTGTATACACCAGTAAAATACTTATGGTACTCTTCTGACAATTGTATACTCATTGTTCCAACTATGAAAACGAAGTCATATAAACAATGGTCTTTTGCATATCAGGGCCCGGCGATGTGGAACGAATTGCCCATTGAAATTAGACACAAAGACAGTGGTCCCTTTAAAGAGTGCTCTTAAAACTCACCTTTTTTGACTGCAGGAACAAACTTAGAGACCTAATAATGTTTTGTACCTTATATGTTTTCAGCATGTTTGTATGTTTTCAAATTTCATGTTGTTTTGGGTTTTTTTTTGTTTTTCTGTATTGTAGTCATATCATTATAGATGTTGTAAAGCACTTATATCTTCTAAATAAACAAGTCTAGCCACCCAACTGAAGTTGATGCTACCATCCAAGGAGTCGAGAAGTGCATTTCTGATATGAAATCATGGATGACATGTAACAAACTGCAGATCAATGATGATAAAACTGAAGCCATTCCGATCACAACACAAAGACTTTCTCATTCACATCCCTTACGTCAAACAATAAATATCAGCAACACCAACATTAAATTTACACAGTCAATATGAAACCTAGATGTTACTCTAGACAGTACTCTCACATTGCACCAACATGTCATGAATATATGCAAGGCTGCATATCTTGAGCTGAGACGGATCAGTTCCATTCATAAATATCTTTCCGTTGATGCCACTAAAACACTTGTATGTTCATTTGTACTTTCAAGACTGGATTTTGTAACTTAGTTCTGTCTGGTTCATCTCAATTTCTACACCAGAAACTTCAAAATACAGCTACTCGGATCATCTTTTGAGTACCACGGTCAAAGCACACCTCCCTGCTGCTCTGTACCCTACACTGGCTATCCATTTGATCCAGAATCAAACACAAAATTTGTTCTCTGTGCTACATTTCACTGACGGACTCCAGTCCAGCATACCTATCCGACCTCACCCATGTGTACACACCAACAAGATACTTGCGCTCCTTTTTTGACAATTGTACACTTATTATTCCCACTATGAAAATGGTCATATGGACAATGTTCTTTTGCAATCCAGGCCCCAGCAACATGGAACAAATTGCCCATTGAAATTAGACACAAAGACACAGCGATCACTTTCAAGAGTACTCTCAAAACTCACCTTTTACGACTGCAAGAACAAACTTTAAATGACCGAATGTTTCCTACCTTAAATATTTTCAGCATTTTTTATTTTTTCCAATTCCATGTAGTCATATCATTATAGATGTTGTAAAGCACTTAGAGCTTCTAAAGAGTATGCACTATACAAAGTCTTCATCATCATCATCATCATCATCATCATCATCATCATCATTATTATTATTATTATTATTATTATTATTATTATTATCTATAACAATAGGAAACAATGTCACTACAATCCTAAGGATATTTCACTCTCAGAAATATTCATCAAAGATGTGTACCATAAACACGCTTATTATGTAAAGTCAAAATGCAAAGATCCTGGTCTGCCATAGCATAATGTACCTGCAGATGAGGGTCTATTTTATTTGTTTTTCTGATTACTACTAGCAAACTGCACAGACCCAGATCTGCTGGTGCATTGTGTGATGGTAGAATGGGACTGTGCAGTTTGCAGGTGGACTGATAAGTAAGTAAATACAGTCACAACTGATTTCTACCAGCTAATGAAACAATCCGAAGATGAGTGAGGTATGTGTATATGTGATGTACATTATTAGTCAGCTGTGTGGTAAGCCTAATAGATAGAAGGATAGAGTTTTTAATTGTTTTCATTAACACATTAACCCCTGGAGGTTTTTGCTGTTTTCGCATGAAATGCAATTAGGAAACACATTTTGGGAACTATTTTTAAATACATCGTAATCCATCGATTAACAAATAATCTGTTAGACAAATGGTTACTGATACAGAAAATGTTTTTCATTGGTTAGTTTGCTGGCGCATGAGCAGAAGGGCAAAAATCGGACTTCTTTTTTTTTTTTGTTTGTTTATTTTTTTTTGCTTAACGGACCCATAATTTTCGTATGTAGAAGACTCTTTATTCAAAATGTCCACTTTATCCTTCTTTTTGCACAGGTTCACCTGTCTGTGTGCGCTTCAGACTGGTCTACCATAGATCTGAGGTCATAAAGTCTAAAATCTGGACACAAAATCGGATTATGACCATGGGTGAATTTTGGGTGAAAAAAAAACATTTCCAAAAGCTTAGGTTTTTCTCTCTGTATTTTGTAGTGCAACTAAAATGTCCAGATTATTTGCTATCATTGTAGAGCTACGTCTGTCTACCTTTTTATAATACCACCCACTTTAGTGTATCATGTATGACCTTGACGCTACAGACCATGGAAGTAGGCTACTACCTCATACCCTGTAAAGTCGTCGCTAGGGGTTAATGTGTTAAGTATAATTTATTCAGTTATTATAAACCATGTACAAGTGTAGACTTTGTGGTAAATGTTGAAGCTATTAGTGTTTCCTTAGTACATGTATTTCATATTTACATAATCTGAAGCAGTACAGTATAACCTCTCTTGAAAGACCATCTTTTCTGCCAAAATGTAATGGTCTCTCAAGATAGGTGGTCTCTCAAGACAAGTCATAACACTATATAATCAGTAAATCTATATTGGATTTGCATGTTGGCCAGTATAAATGGTCTAGGAAGAACCTGGGAAAACCCAGGAAAGAACCACAAGCCGACAAGAAGCTACTGGTAAGCTTAAATCTCACATAACCAGACCCAGGTGTTAATTTTTTTAGTATTTTACATCTTTTGGCTATGACAGAATGTATAAAGGTTTGTCCTGCAAGCATTTTATATTGGTCTGTGGTGTAGCCGTTTCTTTCCTTGCTTTTTGCAGGTACCTTACCCCCTCCCTAACCCAACCTCATGTCAATGTACTTTGTAAATACCATGGATGCATGATTTCAAATCATTAGTCCAACTGCAAATTGCATAGACCCATATCTGCAGTTGTGTAATGTGCAGGCAGTGTTAGGACTAATCAGTTAAACAAGATAGACTGATTTGGGACCATAGATCAGGGTCTGTATTGTTTGTTGTTTGGACTTGTCTAATAACATTTGTGCGAGTGTGTGTGATATGGATTTTAAACATAGGTTTATTTTAAAATTCAGTCGTATCGCAGTGATAAATAAAGGCACTGATGTGTGTGTGTGTGTGTGTGTATATATATGTCAGCTCCAGATATATGCATATCGTACAACTGCATATTCCGCCTTATTGCATAGTTTTATAGTTTTGGGCCGGTCCCGATTTGTTACCATTGTTTTCAATTTATATCAATTTTCGGACAATTGCATATCGTCTATATGCATATTTCACATTATTGCATACATTTGTCTGGTCTGAACATGCGTTATTATGTGTTAAGTTGCTTCGGATAACTGCATTGTTCAAAATTGTTCCTTTCAAAATGAAAACAAACCGATTCTCAACATTGGTGGTCATGGTTGATTAATGAGGTCTGTTAATATCAACATCACAGCTATTAGATCTCCGTTTGTGACCAGGAGGCACTATAATAGATAACCATAAATATTAACAAGATGGCATTAGCTCTTTGACTCTCTGTTGATCACCAGGAGGCGCCATAGTAGACAGCCATAATAATGAATTTCATACATATATGCATGTATTGTCAATCTATATTTTTAAATGCCCAGTTTAACATGAATCTATTTAAATGAGGGTTTGTTTTGGAGAAATAATGGGTATCAGTATGCATGCTGCACCAGATACATACCATAACGTGAACGCTGGCTTAGTGCTCACGTTGCCTAATTGCATATCATAGCATCGGTTACCGAGGCCATGCATATAAGCGGGGCCGACTGTATTTATATATATATATATATATATATATATATATATATATATATATACTTACAAAAATGGTACTAACAGCTACCACAGAGTCCTCACTTGGTGCTCAGCATGAAGAGGTTATTGTTAGGACTGGTCAGCCTGGTGTCAGGATAATGTGACTGGATGGGACATCTAGATCACACCCACACCTACCCACCCACCCACACATGAAACAAAGTACCAATAACTACAATGTGATTATTTTAAAATATATGATGTTTTATCATAGTTTTTCTCATGGTGACGCAAGCTTTAAATTTTACAAAAGCAAGTTAAATTTTCCTGTTTGCTAGCCTCAGCTCCCAAACCAAAATCGCAAGCTTATTTTTAAGGTTGCGGCAAGCTTGCCGCAAGCTTATTTTTAAGGTTGCGGCAAGCTTGCGCAAGCTTATTTTTAACGTTGTGGCAAGCTTATTTTTAAGGTTGTGCATGACAAGCCAATTAGATTTTAAATTATATATATATATATATATATATATATATATATATATATATATATATATATATATATATATATATATATATATATGAAACTGACATGGCATGTACTGCCACCATATTTCTAGCCCTTGATGTGTGAAAATGACCATTTATATAAAATATTAAAAGTAAAATGTTGATATATGCTACAATGTATGTTGCAGAATTGAAACAGAGTGGATTTTGTATTAAATGAATAACTCAAACAATGTGTGAAAGATGGCAATTCATGAATTTAATTAGTTAATAAAAATATATGATGTAAAAATATAATGATTCTCACATGCTCTCAAAATACAATTGATCCAATTACCCTATACTAACATTCACAAATTGAAGAAAAAAAAATATTATATCTATCTGATATACAGATTCAAAACACCTCAGTTTAAAAAAAATAGTATACACTATCCAATACTCACATAATTTTATGTACTGCCTAGGATTGAGATTCAAACAATTCAAATAAATTTCAAAAGTTTTGCACTGTAAGTAAAAGATACACAAATCTCCTGGAATTCAACTAGTCAACTAGATTCAAAATAATCTCATGTAATTAATACAAATGTACCAATTGAAACAGCAATTGGACCAAATACACCAGTCCCTCGATAACAAATAGTAGACACAATATACTATAATTACCGTTATTTACTATTGCACGACATACAGAGAGAGAGAGAGAGAGAGAGAGAGAGAGAGAGAGAGAGAGAGAGATTGTTTCTAAATATCTTCTGCAATTTTGGAATCTGGGAACATATTTTTAATTACTTCCATTAACTTGTAGGCTGTGCTCAATTTACGATCAGCTCATAGAATCACCTCATCACGTTATCTGCTTTTGAAATATGTGCTGATCACAGACTTCCTTTCCCTTCATCGTTGACAAAATACTTGTATTTCCCTTCAGTAACGATGCCAATTTCGCATGATTTTCCGATTCCACGTGCCGTGAAAAGTCATTCATTCCACCATGTTGTGCACATGAAAAATCTAAGTTGCAAACAGTGCAGAGTACAAAATGCACTCCTTTAGACGGTGGTTTAAGGCATGGTCACAGAATATTATGAACTGGTAGAAAATGCTGCTTTCTATGTTTAGACATTCTATTTTCATCATCAGATTCGAGTAGACCAGCGAAAGTTGGTCTCTAAACCTTTTTTTTATTTTGACTTTGCGGCTTAGTCAAAATAAAAAAAAAGGTTTAGAGACCAACTTTCGCTGGTCTACAGATTCGAGCTGAAACTTTGTAAACGGCGGCATGTTTAAACAACCGGATGTTGTGAATGTTACAATCAGTGATGTGGCACCGACTACAGACCCGGACGCGGACCGAAGAGACGATACAACAAAACTAACTGGAATAAAAAACGCTTAAAAAATTATTTAAAAAAATAAATAAATAAATGCAGCCTCAAATCGTAATTTAAAACCAATGACCATACTATCGTACGAATGAGCTTTATTCCGTACAAATTCAGTCAAATACGAACTGGTAAACAGGTCTGAAAAGGCAAAATGGTGGGTGGGTGGCAGATTTTTTTTGTTTTTAATACTCATTTATATTAATTTCAGAATAAATTACCGTATATTGAGGAGTTAATCAAAAACATTATTCCACGTGATTTCCGTTCGATCACAGGAGTCTGATGCTGTTTCAACAATGTTAAAATTACCTACAGGTTCAAATACAAAAATTGTCAAATTGAAACAGAAATTGGAATATTCTTTCAAAAACTAAATGCCATAAGTTATCATCACTAAGTTACAGAGACTATATTTGATGGTGCATACATTGTTGGTTAGAAGCATTTATAAGTACTTGACTTCAAATATCTTGCTGCATTAAGTCAGTCTGTAAATAACTTTGCAATCGGTAAATGCTATGTATTTTACCGGATTTTACTAAATGGAATCCTTTATCACAGTGTAAAATATAACACACATTCAAGAAATTCTTGCTCTGTTCTTTTTATATTTAATGGTGTAAAACAATGTGGACAAATTATGTTCTATGTTAAAGTTTATCCACTGTGCTGCTGTTTGATGAATGACTGCAGATGCACTCCTTCATTTTTTGCAATCTAGGAAGCTTGAATTTTACATTTTCCAAGCTTGCAGACTTGGAAAAATTCCTTTTGCAAGCTAGCTTAATTTGTGTAAGTTTGAGATTTTACAATAAGCTTGCAGACTTTCAGAATTTCCTTTTGCAAGCTTGCACAAGCTTGCAAGCTTGCAGACTTGGAAAAATTCCTTTTGCAAGCTTGCGCAAGCTACCTTACTAGCTTGTACAACTTCAACTAGCTTGCTGCAAGCTTGCCGCAAGCTTGCTGCAAGCTTGTGGAAAGCTTGCATTTTGGTTTGGGAGGGAAGCCGACTTTTATAAAAATTTATAAATCAATATATATATATATATATATATATATATATATATATATATATATATATATATATATATATATATATATAATGTGTGATTTTTATAGTCTTTATGTGATTGTTTTTTAAGCCAGTCAAAACTATTAATTTGGATTATTTTGACTGTAAAATTTAACATTCAGCTTTATCTTAGGTACAATTAACAGAGTGTGTTTATTTTAAGAACAAATCATGATGAAAAGAGCCATATCACAAACCTGAAAGATTGTAATTTGCTGATTTTAAGGAAATGTCTTATGCAATGCTATATTTAGCACATTACACGTTATAAATTGTTGCGCATGTTCACCTTGGAATATTAGGGACATTGAAAGTAGAAGCCTGCAATTAGTGAATGCATCTTGGTTTAAGAGGGGGGTGGGGGTGATTTAGCTGTACATCAACACAATCTTGGCTATTCATGGCTGAGTAAGTTTTTATACATCCAAAAGGGCACATAAAACAAAGCCAATAATGGCTAATAATGATTCCTGCAGTACAGTCTCACATTTTTTAATATTTGAACTTGTAAAAATTCCAAGACATTTTCATCAGACATAACATGACAGGATGCATCCCAGGCAAAATGTGGGGGGTCCTGAGTAATCTAAATCACTCTCCGTTACAGATCACTGCCATCTCACTTCTGTCTGCGTGGGTTCAAATCTAAGATTCGGCTAATGTAGTTTTGTTGGAAATCTTGCCAGTAGCTTCTCGTGGGTCGGTGGTTCTTTCTGGGGGTTTTCCCGGGTTCTTCCTCCATCAGTAATACTGGCCGCCATGTATAGCCTATCGTGTGCTGAAAAATGGCGTTAAACCCTACTACCACCCAGGCAAAATGTTGACCTCCATGAAAAGACTTGTGATATGTATATGGTAATCCATCTGAATGGGAAGCCATATTGAAATGGTCTTTATTATCCTGAAGACTTCTTATGATGGACCTAAATGTAAATGTGCAGATTTGATAGCCAGTATTACCACATCAGCCATTTTGAAAGTCTTATTACTGCTAGTTCTCCTGAATGTTTTGTTGTTTTGTTGATTTGATATCCAGTGTGCCCACAACAGTGGCCTTGGGGCCATCCATTTAGTACATACTCAAAAATCGGGTAAAGCTTGACATCCACCAATCCCTGTACGCATGCATACTTTTCCAACCCCACACCTGCATAATTATGTACATTTGTCAAGCACACACCCAGTTCAATCGAATGGCCTATATTTAACCCATGCAGAAACAATCAAGGATTAATGATATTAAAGTGTTTAATAAAACAGTTCACTGACATTGAATGTCTGGCTGCATCAACTAAATAAGCTGCATAACTTTTAAAAGTTTGGCTAGTGTTCTCTAAAGTTTATTGCTGACTGAACCCAGTTGAACAGGTTTTGTATTAGACGAATTATTATCAAGCTTTCACCTCACTCCCCATTTCCTATGCGTATGTACATTATCAGGCGACCTCCCCCATACACACGCGTATGCATTTGGTTTAACTCTCCCTCCCCCTCCTTGTGTACCTACTAAATGGATGGCCAGAAAATCTTGTTATTGCTATTCTTACTTGGAAAGTCATATTACCATGGGGATTTGACCAGAAAACATCTCATGATGTGCAGTTGATCATAAATGAAGATGGTGCCAAATACATATCATATATGTATATCTCATTAGCCATCCTGAAAATCTTGCTATCACTACTCCTTCTGAATGGATGGTCATATGAGTTTAGGTCAAAAGACAGTACTGCATATGTTTTATTGATTCTTAATGAAAATGGTTCCAATCTGACCACCACAGTGACCATCAAATTAAAATAGTGCTACATGTATTATGCTTTCCAATATGGCTGCCATGGTGTGAAAATCTAATTATTGCTACTCCTTCTGAATGAAATGTAAGTTTTCCATGGGGTTTTAACAATAATTGGTATGATATGTAGTTTGTTCAGAATGAAAATGATGTAGATCTGATATATCCCATATTTCCACAGCATATACTATCATAGCATCTACTGAATGGGTGGTTGTATGAACATGAGGTTTTACTAACAGATTATTCCCAACAAACTTAAGACCAGATCTGTCAGCATATTATGTGGCAACAGTTTGTAGTTGGATCCAATTTATAAGCAAGTATATCTGGTAGCATTTTTTCCTCCAGAGATGGTGGTTGGGCCTATCGTAGAATAAGGTTATGACATGTATAGTTCATTAGCAAGATCTTATAGGTGATTTGTTTAGTGTGTGTTGTCCATTAGCACAAGTTTGTTATTGCTAATTTTTCTAAACTACTTGGATGATTGACTTCAAACTTGACACATAGTCAGCTGCTTTGACATCCAATATGACCACCTGTGGTCATCTTCAAAATATTATCACTACTTCTCCTTAATGGATGATCGTATCATCATGTTGTTTTAACTAAAATGCTTCTTATTTTTTATTTTATGTGACTTATAAATGAGTATGTTATGGTATGTTTTATGTGACTTATTTATAAATGAGTATGTTATGATATATTTTATGTGACTGATAAATGAGAATTTATGGTATATTTTATGTGACTGATAATTGAGTATGTTATGGTATATTTTATGTGACTGATAATTGAGTATGTTATGGTATTTTTTTTGTGACTGATAACTGAGTATGTTATGGTATATTTTATGTGACTTATAAATGAGTATTTTATGATATATTTTATGTGACTTATAAATGAGTATGTTATTATATATTTTGTGACTTATATTTATGTGACTTATAAATGAGTATGTTATTATATATTTTATGTGACTTATAAATGAGTATGTTATTATATATTTTATGTGACTTATAAATGAGTATGTTATTATATATTTTATGTGACTTATAAATGAGTATGTTATTATATATTTTATGTGACTTATAAATGAGTATGTTATGGTATATTTTATGTGACTTATAAATGAGTATGTTATTATATATTTTATGTAACTTATAAATGAGTATGTTATATATTTTATGTGACTTATAAATGAGTATTTTATGCTATATTTTATGTGACTTATAAATGAGCATGATATTATATATTTTGTGACTTATATTTATGTGACTTATAAATGAGTATTTATTGTATATTTTATGTGACTTGTAAATGAGTATATTATGGTATATTTTATGTGACTTATAAATGAGTATGTTATTATATATTTTATGTGACTTATAAATGAGTATTTATTGTATATTTTATGTGACTTATAAATGAGTATATTATGGTATATTTTATGTGACTTATAAATGATTATTTTATGCTACATTTTATGTTACTTATAAATGAGTAGTATGGTATATTTTATGTGACTTATAAATGATTATGTATGATATACTTGATCTTGGCAGTTCAAAAACAGAATGGTATGGGGTATGTAAAATGTCATAATTATTAAGATGCATAATAAAAATCATTATTAAAATTTGAGATATTTCCATAATGGATTCAATGTGATGATCTTCAGATCAATACATTTCTATGTAATTCACATAAAACTTTTTTTTACAGGATAAATAGATTGTGCATAGTGTAGCTGAATTTGTTCTTAGTTTTGGAGAACTCCTTGCTTTTAGAGGATGGTCTTGACATTATGCCGATGTTGAATTAATAATGGAATTCTTTTTCTTGTCACAGACTTCGACCATCTGTTACTGACAAGCCCAAGCCACCATTGGCCAAAAAACCTGTTATTGCTTCCAAACCAGCCAATCTTGTAAGCAGTACTGGAAGGAAAGCTGGTAATACTTCTCAGATTTTCAAATTCCATCATGTCTGTCATTTACATTTCAGTTTCAGTTTTTAAAAAATGTGACATATTTTAGCCTGATAACCAGAATGTTATTATTTCCATTTCTTAGAAAATATATGTTTGGAAGCTGTGTGAACATTGTTGTCTAGTCCCCCCCCCTTTCCCGGTAGCTTTTGCTGGTGCATCTGTAAGTATGCCCATACAGATTTATGCATGATATTTGTTTGATTACGGTCAGTTTTGAAGTTTTTTATTTATTTATTTTTTATGAGTTATAATTTAATGTGAGCAAGGTTCACTTCTTTTGAATTTCTGCTGAATTTGTCTGAAAATCGCCAGATTTAGTGGTAACTAAATATGTTTCTGGATTTTGCCTTACCCCTTCATTGCAGTGTTATAAATTTTGTATTGATTTGTATGAATGTATCTGATCAAGCCAATTTTAATGTTCAAGAAAGCAGATGGGGTGCTTTATAGGGGCAGAGGGTGCACAGTTGGGGCTGATACAGGATGGGCATTTTAAGGACTAAGCGACCTCTCTTTTAATTTTCAGTTGGATCACTGTACATGCATACATGCACACACTTGTATAGATACATATGCATATGCATATATGCATGTGTGTGTTGTTTTCTTTTATTTGAATCATGCTCTTTCACAGTATCATGTTTGCATTTAGCATTGGTTTTAAGCAATAATTTATTTTCAAGTAGAACATTTTCTGAATTCTATCTACATTATAAGCACATTTGGTGCATGTTTAAAAACTATCATTTTCATATGCAGTCTAAATGGCAATATGACATAAAATCATTAACAAAGAGAGGGAGTGAAATTTATGATGCCAGAAGAAAAAAAATTTTGTATGGTTTAGTAGCAGCTATGATTCAGTTTATCTTCTCTGCAAATCTGGGCATCTGGCTAAGAATGGATGGCCTTTCACCCTACTAAGATTCATAAGCTCTCTCATATCTGGAATGATACAGATTTAGGGCTTTAAGGTTTTATTTGGCTTCTTCTAAATAGAAAAGTCCATGATCACCACATTCTCCCTCACATTGGTTTCATTATTTTGACTGGCTCCATTTCCAGGTGGTTTGTCCTCACTGTTGTATCAAGAGAACTTATCATTTCCTCAACAATTAGGGATCTTTCTTTCATGAGAATTAAATATGATGCAGTGAAGGATACTGCTCCATGTTGGACTTACTTGAATCACTCATCGTTGGATGTTGTCATGTGAGCTGTGACCTTCTGGTAGTCTCAGTTTGCTTTTCATTATGTTTCCTTTGGTCTGTAAGGCATTTACTCAATGTGCATATTAACACATTAACCCCTGGAGGTTTTTGCTGTTTTTGCATGAAATGCAAGTAAGAAACACATTTTGGGGACATTTTCTGAATACATCCTAACACAGCGACTACCAAGCAATTTTCTATTAGCCTAATGCCTAGTTGTGTTAAAAACAATGCTTTCCATTGGTTATTAGCTCATGCATGAGCAAAAGTCAAAAGTTATATTTTTTTATGGAGACCACTCTGTATTAAAAATGCCCACCTTATCCTGATTTTAGCACAGGTTCACCTGTCTGATCTGTGCGCAGTTCAGACTGGTCTGCATTATTCCTGGGGCCAGAAAGTCTAAAATCTGGAAACAAAATTGAATTCCAACCACAAATCCAAAAAATTAAGTTGTTCTCTCTGAATTTTGTAGTGCAACTAAAACGTTGAGATTATTTGACATGATTTTAGAGCTAAATCTGTCTACCTTTCTATAATACCACCCACTTTATGTATCATACATGACCTTGAAACTACCGAGCTTCGCAGTAGGCTACTCCCTCCTTCCCTGTAAACACAGCACCAGGGATTAATGTGTTAGTGAGTTGATGGTACATTGGTTGGCAGAGCTTGTCAACACTTTAGCAGTTCAGTGAGTTTTATAATAAGCAAAATCTCAGTGCACATTAATGAGATGCTGTTACATTGGGTTGGCAGAGCTTGCCAACACTTTAGCAACTATTTCTGATCTGACTTTTATCAGATTTGGTAAATAGACTTATTGCTTTATTATAAGCAAGATCTGTGTATATTAATAAGGTGATCTTGCATCTGATTGGTTGAGCGCCACACAATAGACTATTTCTGACCTGTTTTGTAATGAAACTAAGTACATAGGCAGATATTCTTAGAATATTCAAAAGTTTTATTTCAGGTTAGAATTATGCACCTTAATGAGGTGATATTGTATCTCATTGGTCGAGTTTGTACCATTCAAAAGACAGTGTTGTTCAGAGGATTTTGATCAATCTTTTCAAATAGCTTTTACCATCAAAATGTTGGAAGATTATAAGATTCACACATATTAATGACATGATCTTGCATTTGATTGACTAAGTTTGTTGACACTCGGAGATGTATTTCTGGCAGGTTTGGGAAGTACTATAGTATGTTTGAGGAGTTTGGTTATTGGTTATGAGCAAGTTCTGGGCACATTTATGAAATGATACTGTATCTGATTGGCTGTACATAATACAAGCTTGTTAAAAAATCCAGATTTCTGATTGGCTGTACATAATACCAGCTTGTTAAATAATCCAGATTTCTGATTGGCTGTACATAATACCAGCTTGTTAAATAATCCTGTATCTGATTGGCTGTACATAACACCAGCTTATTAAATAAGCTGATATTATCATTGTATTAGGACAATGAGATTTGTGTATGTTCACAAGGTGATCTTGCATCTGATTGACTTCATTGTTTTTACTAATGTTTTCATCCAGTTTCATTAAATCTTTATAAATAGGTTCAGCTAACTTGATTGGAAACTATCATGCAGGTTAATTATGCCTTTATCTTTGGAAACAATTTTGATCCAACTCAAGCAAATAGGATTATATTCTTGCATTACTAAATAAGCCTGCTTTGTGATGTGGTAAGTTCTTGTATTATTTACCAGTAAGCCAGGTAAGAAATATCAGACCCACTTAATCCTCTTGTTAACATATTGAATGTATGTTTTTTAATTCTTTTTACCTGTTTCAAGTGTAGACGATTAATTAGGATTTGTTCCTTGTATTTTTCAGAAGATGCCTCATCTGAACAGTCATTCTCTGCAGTCAATGGGCAGTCATTTTCTCGACCCAAAGGTCCTCCACCTCCACTTCCAAAGGACCCACCCCAGGGCTCAACATGTCAAAAGTCAGTACCTTCCTTGCCCAAAAACCCTCCAGTGGTCTCTAAGGCTCAACCACCCCCACTGCCCAAAACCCCACCCAGGGGTCCAGGGGGAGTTAAAATGTCATCAAGTACAGATCTGCACTCTCCCACTTGTTCTCCTGAAGTTTTGGCTTATACATGCATAGAATCTATTGAAAGCACTTTACCTTTGCAATCAAATTTTATTGGTCAGTCTCCTGGTTTTCACTCAAACAACAAAAATGTGGTTTCTGACACATTGCTTTCTAAAAAAAGTACATTTGAAAATAATAATTCCAAGTTGTCAGTGCACAATGAAAGCATTCAAGGTCAAAATAAAAACACTGTTTTGCATGTATTGCCCCAAAAACATCAGGTTCTGAAAAATGTGCATGATAACGAAGTAGACAAACCAGTAGGGAAACATTCAGACCCCTGCAATTTAAAAAATGCAGAATCAGCAAATTCCATTTGTTCAGAATCACAGGTTCAGCATTCAATTTCAAGCGAACAACCGGCAATGCAGTGCAAACTATCACAACAAAAACCAGTTCCAAGGAGACCTGCTCCAAAACCACCATCAAAGACAGTGTCAGGGAAAATATCCCAGAGTACAATTAATCAAGAACCTGAGAGTTCTGAAAATGTTAATGGACCTAGTAGAAATAGACCTTCCACAAAGGCTGATTATAGAGATGGCATTTCAGCTAGTGGAAAATTATCACCTGCTATAAGCAGACAGATAGGGAGTCAAAATGAAAAGGAAAATTCTAATTCAGATTGTCAGGGTCATAACATTGAACCTTGCCTAACACTAGATAAAACAGACAATGCTGGAAATCATCTTGTTGATGAATCTTTTGTGACTTTGAGAAAAAAATCAAAACAAGATTCAGATGATACTTCAGTTTCATCAGTGAGCAAAGTTTTAACAGAGGTTCAGTCCACACCTACACATGTGAATTCAAAACCAATAGAAAAACCAAGACCGGTGCCAAGGAAAAGGTTGTCCTTGAGCAAACAGTCAGATCAGTTGAATGAGACCCTGTCTTTACATAGTGCTTCCTCAAATCTATCAGATTCAAGGGATTCAGATGTTAATGTTAATAAAATTCAAGAAACAGGAAGTAGTCTTTCCTCAGATAAAGCATCTGGGGAAAGTTTTTCCGCAAGAAGAGAGCATGTTAAAGATGTGTTAGAGAACACAAAGAACAATATACAAAGACATCAGATGGTTTTAAATGATTCTGATGTTAAGGTGCCAAAATCTGCAATTTTAACTGTAAAAGACTGTGATACATATGCAACTATTGATGATAGTGACAATAATAAAGTTGATGGTAATGACAATAACAAGACTGATGAGAATGACAATAAAAAGATTTATTTACACAATCCCCATCAGCAGAATTATAAAACAAATGCAGAAGGAGGAAGAAAAATACATAATGGGAAGAGAGGGATTTCAGATTTAGATGAGAGTGATAAAGAAGAAAGTTCAAATCTCAAGGGAAGTTTTGAAAATATTCTTGGAGAAAATTCGGACACATCTTCTTTGCTGAATGAAATTGAGGCAATTCTGTCACATAGTTACAAACAGCCAATTCTTTTAAATGAAGATAGCTCCGAAACATTTTCATCATCTTGTAATAATGTGGATAAGATTTATAAAGGTCGATCTATGTCGCTAGATTCTGGATCTGATAATGCAGTTACAGACGATATTCCAATTAAGCCTCCTCGCATCAGAAAGGAACAGTTGCGACAAAAGCTACAGAATAATGTTCTTCCAAAGCATTTGGCTGATCTGGAAACGGTTTCACTTCCTGATAACACACAAAGCCTCAATAGAGTTAAGCTAGGCCAATCTAGTGACAGCTATTTTATTACTGAAAGAGAAGATGGAATAAGAACTTTGGGACCTGCACGAAAGCATCCACCAAAACCAGAAAGAAAAAAATTACTCTCAATACAGCGAAGCCAGTCAGATCTTAGCCAGCGTAAAATTGTGGAAACAAGAGTTTCCGATGTTCAGAGGAGTAAGAGTAGTGCTACAGGGGCACAGAATAATATAAATGATGGAAGGTCAAACTTAAGTTCTGGTGTGACTGGTGTAAAGAAAAGTGAAACTGGATCCAATCCTAATTCATATAGGACACCAAGGCCTTCAAGGAAGGCACCACTCCCACCTAACGAAATGCAGAATATAGAGTCAGAAAATTTAGGCATGGTTCCCTTACTCCAAACAGTAAGTGATAATACTGACAATGTGAAAGATCCTACTTTGGTGTCAGTCTATCATTGTATCAATGATAATGACATCAAGGATTTCTCCGATGAAGATCATGATTATCATGAGATTCCAGATGACCTTGATGAGAATGTAGTAGTGAAGCCACCAAGAGCTTCCTCCATGACATCTCTGGATAGCTCTCCCTCTTCCCGTCCAAAACTTCCTCCTAGAAATTGCACAGCCCAGTATATGGATAGTTCAAGTGTGTCCTCACTAACTCCTGATCTTGACAACATTAGCGTTATAACAGGAGGATGCAGCTCCACTGAGGATGTATCCAATGGTTATCTTAAACCAGAAGTCAGCATTAAGATTGTTTCTTTGGAAGACTCTCCTAACCTGGGTAGAACAAGGGAATTTAGTGAGAAAATCGGTAAATCAAGAACTACAGGTTGTACTTCACAAAAGAAAATCTTAGTCTGTGATAACTTGAAAGGATCTGAAGGGAGCCTTGCACTAAGTAATGCAAGTGAAGGTTGTGACAAGGTTGAGGTGCGGCCAGATAGCTGCATCAGCCTGATCAGTAGTCATTCAGATTCAGGTAGCCATGGAAGCCGTATGCCTGATGATCTGCTTTCATCTTCAGAATCAGAAACAGAAGGTGAAGAGAGTAAGGTGAGTGTATACATTTTTTATACCATATTTTACATACCTTGGTGGCATACTGTATATATTCAAGGTGAAGAGTGAATGGTAAGCATAGAAAATTTGTCATGCCACACAGTAACAAGGATGGCATATTGTATATACTCAAGGTGAAAAGTGTAAGGCAAGTGTAGAAAATTTGTTATGCCACACTTATCAACAGAGGTGGCATATTATATATGCGCAAGTTGAAGAGTAGAATTTGTATATGCCACACTATCTGCAGAGGTGGCATACTCCATATGTTGAAGGTAAAGATTGTAAGGTAGTGCAACAAATTTGTTAGGTCACACTGTATCTACAGGGGTGTATTAACATACTAGATACACTTAAGGTGAGGAGTGTAAGGTGAGCACATGCATTTGTATGCCATGCTGTATCTACAAAGGTGGCATACAGTATATATTCAGACTGTAGAGTGCAGGGTGAGTGTATAAAATTCTTTATGCCATGCTAGAGATGACATACAGTATATTCATAGTGTAGAGTGCAAGGTGAGTGTATCAAATTTTTTATGCCATGCTCTATAGATGACATATAGTATACACACTCATATGCCTCACCTCCAACTACTAGATTCTGATATAGCATAAAAGGTCTGTACTGCTTGAATGGAAAAGGTCCTTAAACATTTCAATGGCAATCCATGAACTGAAAATCTGAATGAATACCGCATGCATTAAGCTAAAGCTTGTATTAGAGACAGCAAAAGAAAAACATAGGGATCATATAGTAAAACCACACTTATCTCTTAAATCAGTGTGATATATGATAAGAAAAATCATTGGTAAAATTAAAACCAGCCTTATCAAACATATTAATGAAAGATTCTTGATCTGGTACATTATCAGGGACATGGACTATGAGTGCATTTAGAACTTCCCCTTCAAAAAGCATCGGTGTCAAGGCCCATAAACTATAACTTTTTCTCTGACAGATAAATGGGGTTCCTCAGTATATACTACAAAACTATATTTTAATCCATCTGACTCTGTGTATGTAGTCCCAAGTACCAAGCTGTATATGATCAGAAACCAAGTTTCAAGTGACCTTTTGACCACTGCAATGCTTTAAGTGGTTAAAGTGTCTGACTCAGATTTGGGAGGTCAAGGCCAAGTCATACCAAAGACTTATATAAATGGTACTAGCAGCTGCCTCGCTAGGCACTCAAAATTAAAAGATTATTGTTAGGACTGGTGTCAGAATAATGTGACTGTGTGTGACATGATGCAACATGTATTTGGCTTGATGTCCCAGTGCTAGACATCACTGTAAACTGCCACACGCAGATATCGTAGTGATATGACTAAAAAGAACTTGTTTAATCACTGTTAAAAACTAAGTCGCAAACAGTTGCACTCATTTGACCTTTTGACCTTAAATCATTACTTGGGGAAAGCTTAAATCACGTGTTCCAAAAGCACTACCTTGGTTTTCGCCACCACATAATAATTTTTATCACAAGAGACTTTTACTTGAAGCTTTATATTAATTAGGCCTTACTTGGTTTGATTTGCACTATTTTTGAACAGTTTGACAGACTTATAGCCCCTGTTTGACATGGAACCTTGCCCATGCATATCATTAAAAAACTTTCTTGCATACCAGTTGTATGGACCCATTTTTAGCTTTACTTATTTAGCCAAGGTTTGTAATGTATTACTTTTTGTCACACAACTTTGATTATTAGTTTTATACATGTATGTAATAGCTATCAGGGTGTTTAATATATTAGGAAAATATTAATTTTATGACCTATTTCTGAATACAGTTGTTAATTTTTGTGAAGTTAAGAACGTTTGGTGCATGTTGTGTGATATAATTACATTTGTCATGTACATGTATTGATGAATTTTGAAAATGTCATATTATAAATTTAAACCTGCCTTGTATGGGTACATGCTGTAAGCAATCAACCTGCAACTTAAAGCGTCATCCATTTGAGATTCCTTGTATCAAGCTTCTGTTTAACAACCTTCTCTTTGGAGAAACTATTGTTTATTAGGTTGGATTTAGAGTAGAGCATCTTCACGCAGCGTGGTAATAATAAAGGCTAAATTTCTCATATAGATCAACTAAGATCAACATTAATCAATTTTAGTTTTGTCTTTTGGCTGAACAAACATGTAACTTTCCACACAATGGAAAGCTTGATGTTTCGCGGCACAATAAATATATTCTAATCACTATGTAAATTGAGGCAATGCTTTTGAGTTTATTGCCGACTTTCTATGAGCAAAGGTCGTCGGCTTGCTTTGACGACAACAAATACTCGTTATTGCTGCGGCAACATCAGATAATTGTAAAACATTGATATAGAATTGTTTTATTTGTTTAGTATATGTCGGTGTTTCAAAGGTACAGTAAAACCTGTTATGACTTATGAGAGACCGCCCCTTCTGCCAGATGGTGGTTTGGTGAAACACTAACAAAAGAAATAAAAAATAATTTTAAAAAATCCGAAAATGATTCTCACTTACTAGTATTAAAGACAATGAGTTCGTTCACCCTCCAGGCATTACGGATTAACTGAAAGACAGACGACGTACTCAAACCTACACTAAAGCCCTTTCAAACAATTTCTCACAGGGACATAAGGACTATCGGTGTTTTGTGAGTTTTCATAAAGATAAAGAAAAAACACAAACCTCAAAATTGACTGTGTATATATCCATCATTACTCCCTTTGATGTTAATCTTACTGGCTATTCACATGACTTTGGCACTACAATGGCGGTTAGCGACATGTACTTTTGTCTGGTTTACTGCAGTTTACAAATGTTACCGGACGCTGGAGTTGAAAATTTCGCACAACTGGCAGCAAGATAAATTCTTTTTAAATACTTTTTTAGAGCAATCTCTTTGTTACAAAAGATTAATTGATGGTTCGATGTGTTTATCTCGATATATGGTTATTCGACTATACAGTAGTGTTAGTTAATGAGCAACTTGTTTGCATACTGCATTTATCCCGAGCTCTAGTGTTACAAAGGATTAAGTTACGGTCAGTCAAAATGCGACTGTATATACAACTTTTATCAGGAAAAATTGGTTATTTAAAAAAATTATTTGCATCGGCACCGATTATTTTTGCCGATACCCGATTATACCGATTGTGCTAATAATCGGCCCGATTGCGCGTACGGGCGATTAATCGGTACAGCTCTACTTTAGAGAGTTGGTTTTTCAAGACGGTGTCTTTGTTGAAGCAGTTTTTCATAGAATTGACTATCATTTGACTGTTTAAAGCATGACAAATGCTTTTCCTTGTGTAATTTTCTTTCTTAAGCAAATTTCGTATTTTCAATGTCCCTGTACAGGTCATGAGAAAGAAAGAAAGGAAGCTGTATCTAATTGCCAAGGAAATAGTGTCCTCAGAGAGAGTCTTTGTGGATGTGTTAAAACTTCTTAATTTGGTAAGTTATGACCAGAACTGAGTGAAAACATCTGCATATAGGTTGTATAAAGACCTATTTCTGAAAGGTAAATATAAAAAGTTTACTTCATTCTTAACACAAGCCCAATGGGCCACACTCTACCTACATGCAGACAGACGCTGATATACATGTTCTTTGTTCAGCACAGTAAAGACTCAATGGCAAATAAAAGTTCCCCTTTTGTACCTCATTTTTCTTAGGGCATCTTGGGATCATTTATTCTGCCATTGGCAGCATCTTCAATGTATTAGAATTTAAGCTGTGTTTTTAAGTCTCAGACTTGGGAGGGATGTATAGCTTTCAAAAGCACTACTATTTCATAATCATGCATCCATACTATAATTCTATTCTCAAGTAAGGTCATGTTTTCATTAAAAGTTTTTCTGTATGGCCAAAGGTCCCAAACCCTGGAAAGGATATTTATCATATTAAAAAGTCAGGAATAATTGGTTTCATATCTATGCATCCCTTTCGAGGCAAGGTAAAATTAACCTCTGGTTATGATCTTAAATTTTTCTGCTGTGTCATTGGTCCTAAACATTGGGAGGGATTTTATCATACATGGATGGCAGAATCAGTAAATACAGTCTTCTAATATATATGTCTCTGCCATCCATTCTGCCCTTCAGTCATTGTCAGGGTCATTTAAGAATTCATAAAAATATGTATATATATCAAGTAGGGGAACTATCAGAACATATAACGTTTGATTTTATAAATATGATTGCCTTTAAGTTAGAAAGCTTCTACCCTGAAATGTTCCCTTGGGAACACATACTGTTTTTTCGTGCAGATACAAAACTAAGACTGATTGTATGGCTCTGCCTAATCAATTTTGTTTACTTCCTGTAGTCAGCAATTTACGATTGATATGAGAAACTGCAGTTTTGTTTATATATTCCATTTGTTGAACATAATTTTTGATAAATCAAGTATTGGTTGGCATTTTAACATTTTTGAAATGTCATTATACCTATCTAACTCCATTATACACCGGGGTTGAAACATGGTATTAGTAATAAAGTTGTGGATATGGATTGAAGTAAGGAAAAAGAAAAATAAATTTATGAAATTTTAATCTGCAACGATGTTTTAAATTATATAAATTCCAAAGAAACAATTTTCTAATGTTACAGTAACATAAATATATTAATATAGATCAGAGTCTCAAACATGTGGCCCAAGGGCCATGTACAGCACACCAAAACATATCTTGTGGCCCACTAACTTATTGGCATCACAAGGTGTTATGGAAGATAACAAAGGTGGAGTGGCCCTTGGGCCATCAAGAATGTCCTCATGCAGCCCTCAGGTTGATTTGACTTGGAGACCCCTGATGTAGAAAGAATGAGTCTTTTCTTATCATGCAGGCAATACAACTTCAGTACACTCAGTGTGTTATGGACCAATCAGAAGTTTGCTTCTAGTTTTTGAGGACACAGACAAAATTTGACATTTGTACCAGGAATGCTGAAGTCATTTGAATTTTTTTAGTTAAACAGGTTTACTGTATAATTTTGTTCAGATCAAAATAATGTTAAACAAAGTTTGGGTTTTACTAATTTCATACATGTCTAGACTCAGGTCTGTTATTAACAATGCTTAGTCATAACTGTGCTGCAGAAAATAAACTAAGTTTGACTTGAAACTTTCTGATCTTGATCTCTTTCTTGCCATTTCAGGATTTCCGAATATTTGTTTCCAAGGCAGCAGAACATCATGGACGGCCAGTGATCCCAGCAGATACCCTAAACCGGATCCTGGATTATCTGCCGCAGCTCCAGAATTTTAATGAGGACTTACTTAAAGATCTGGAGGAAAGGCTTCAGAAATGGTAGAGAGCAAATTTGATATAACATTGTAAAGACATCAGGCCTTAGAATATCCAATACCTATTTGAGCTGAAATTTAAAGGCATACAACCTAAGTAAAAACGAATGAAATTATATATTTATTTGTTCAGTTCACGATTACTTAATTAGATGAATAATTACGATTCATACTGTTTCTGAGGCCGAAATCAGTCTAGTATCGGAAATTTTGTGATAAAAAACGCGATTCTGAATTATTGTCTGCAGACAAAAATTCGCTGTTTGCCACGCCTATATTCATGTAACCTCTGTGTTGACCTCTCCCGAAGATTAAGAATTTTAGCCATGCGCAAACACGTGTTTACAATAATAATGGCGTGCTCACAACTAGATCGAAAACCAATACTTAGATTCTGAAAGGAGCTGGGAAAAAAAGCGCTTTGGGCAAATTATGGCAGCACATGCATATGTATTGGTGACCAGCATGAACGATGGAATAAAAAGAAGTCCACTCTGAGCCTGGAAGCTAATCCAGAGGTCGCCAAATTTTTGCTGGATACTGGTGAGTCTAAATTTTGCAATGAACAGTCAAGTTTTTATACCGCTATTTTATATCTGTATTGTTAACTCTTTATCAAAACTCTTAAAATAACATATTTTATATAAACTGGCATTATTCCATTTAGCTTGAAATAAAATGTCACAGCCCTGCAACAATATCGCTGAAAACCGCATGTACATACACCACTGCTGCTATTTTTGAGGCTATCAAAGGGGCATTAATGATCATCATTTTCGCTCGCAACCATAAGACTTTATTTAGAGGCAAGCAGTCACTTCTGTTTTTTTTTTTGTTTGTTTTTAAATAAAAAAAAATTATATATAATGTAAATGGTGATGGCTGTAAAGGAAAGTAATGCAATACAGTTAAGTATATATTATGCATACTATTATTTGTAAAGTATATAATATTATTGTGTCTAATAAAACATTTATTTTCCCTTGCTATATTAGGTAATGAATTGAATGGCAGTGCAAGGAAAACATAAGAAAAATGTCACAGAAGACATGGCCACAACTTCTACACCTGTGCCAATAATTCATAGGATACAAATTCCTGCTGTGCCTGATATAACCACATCATAATCAGATATGGCATCTGTGTAAGTATTACTACATTTTTTAAAATATTTATGTTTACTTGTTTACAAATATTTTGGTAGATGCACATCTAAGGATTTACCTGGAAATGTATCATTCTATATAAGTTTAATATTTTGCAGTTGGTAAAGATTGTACATTTTGTTAAAATCTGGTTTGTTTTATTTAGAATAATATTTTTGTTGTAAATTGTTTGTTGGCATATGTCAATTTTTTGTTATTGATATGTTCCTCATCATGCTGTATGTATTTTAGTTAAAGGGCCTCAAGGAAGAATAGTCTTTGACTAAATTAGTCACCCCATTAAATAAGTTATTATTATTATTTCTTGAAGCATTATCATTCAGGTCATAATAACCAAGATAAATGATAATTTCTTTTCATAACAAACTAAAGATTCCCAAGTTCACCATTAGTATTTACACATTTCAAAATTTATTTTAAGGGATTCAGTCTTGTCTGAAGTTGATGGAAAGGTCTAAAAGTTTTATCAACCCATTTGAGAAAGTATACTTACAAAAAAATTTGTGATACATACACAAAAGGGAATATTTGAGTTAAGTATACTAAAAAAACAACCATTATAATACATGCATGATATATGTAACTAAACTAAAAGTAATGTATAGTATTGTATTGGTATTTGGATGGTATTTGTGTATGAAACAGAAAGTTGCTCCCACAAAAACTTTCTTTTCTGTGTATTATCAAAAAAGTAAATATTGTTTAATTACAGTTTATGTTATAGTATCGATGCATAATTCAAATAATGATGATATACTGGTTATCACAGAAAGAAAATGAATACATTGTATTATAAATACAAACCACACTGAGGCCATAGTTATGGTTTGTCCATTTAATACACATGGATAGGGCAAGGGGGTTTACCTAAATGCATATGCTTGTGTATGGGGGTGGGTGGTCTACTGATAATATACGTACACATATACCTCAATAGTAATTTGTCTAATATGTAACCTGCTTGACTGGGTTCAGTTGGTGTTTGAGTTTTAGTGGACAATAGACAAACTTTTTAAAGTTATGCTGCTTATTTCTTTGATGCAGCCAGATATTCAACATTGGTAGACTATCTGTTACATTAAATACATATTACTGTTAATCCTTGATCTTTTCTGTGTGGATTAAATATTGGCTGCTCAACAGAATGGGGAGGGCAATTGCATGTATGCAGATGGTGTGTGTGTAAATAAAAAGTATGCATGTGTACAGGGAGGGAGGGGTCAAGTTTTGTCCGATTTTTGCACACATGTCCATAGTTGGAATCAGATTTTGTTTCTGGACTTTTTACTTGTTTGCTTGCAATCTAATTCACACCGGTCTGAGCTATACACATACAGGTGAACAATTGCAAAAGTAGGATAAATTGGGGATGGAAGTAAAAAGTGGCCAGGAGGAAAATGATGGGTCAGAAGAAGAAAAAACTCCAACTTTTACCCTTATGCCGAATGATGTTTCTAGCACACCTAGGTGTATATCTAATCAAATCTCTTGAAAACAGATATATTTCAATGTATTCAAAATTAGCCCACAAATGCGCTCCCTACCCCCAGGTGACAAGGAAACAAAAATAGTATGGGTGTAATGAGTTGATTATTCTCTGCCTGTATAATGCTACTGTACATTGGCATTTTCATCGAAACAGATTAATGGGGATTTATAAATGTTAATAGTTCTCTGCATCTGAATCAATTTATTTATTTAGTCATTTTACTTTGTTTCAGAAGTACAGCAGAACTGGAGAATTTCCAGAAGTTTGATTTTATTGTATGCCTCCAAAAGACATTCATATAAGCCATCAGCTTTCAGAGCTAGGAATCTGTTGGCAGCTCTTGATTATAACAATCATATTGACAGAGATGTGATTGTAAACACAGATGGAACAATAAGGTAATAAACTTTATTCTTGTTAACGTAATAATTCATCTTTGTTAAAATATTAATGCTTTACCTGAAAGTTGATAAACCATCTGTTTGTGGTACAATTTTATCTTTTACATAAGACATTTTTTAAAATAAATTTCAAAAACCAATTTTGGTTAGAATTAGTCTAATGTAATTAGAAAATTCTGTAAAAAAGCTAAACATTTTCATGATATATGGGTAAGGTACAGATTTGCTATTTTGACATTTTCATCTGTAGCAAAATGATTTGTTACATGTAATTGTATGCAGTTTTTATTTGGACTTTTGAGAATTAAAAAAATATAAAATGACATGGTCAGTGAAATGTTTGCATTTTCTTGTCAGATACCAAAGGTCATTCAACAAAAAAGTGAGAGATGGTCTGCATACCCAAAGAAAGCTGATCAACAGTACCTGTATATTCCAGAAATAAATATGAAAATATTGAAATGAGGTTAGATGATAGAGTTGGCATGAACCAGCCAGTTGTTTTGGACATAAATGATCATAGGTGAATATCTGATGTACTTGCTCCAATACCACCACCACCTACAGAAGAGATTGTTACAAAGCAGAAATCTCATTTTAAGTTAAAATGATTTCGGCCTTTTAGTCAGGTAACACCTGTTGATATCAAATTTTTATGGAGAGACTATTCTAGTGATTGTGTGGTAAGAAATGATCCCTACCATGGACCCATGTAGACTTTGACTAAGTCTTTCTTGAAGTGCCTACCATGAGCTGAAGTCCAGCATCTGTTTGATTTCCAAGCAGCAGTATATCTTCAGACCACTGTTGATTATGTTCTTAAAGCTTTTTTAAAAAAAACATGCATTTGAACAACAAGATAAAAGACCTTTTCTAACTTTTCATACCCATTGCGTTTATACTTGTCTTATACGTATGTTTAGATTGAGGTAAATGCAGTGTATTTTGGCCATATGATGTATAAAAAAAGCACAGCAGAGGCTATACATTGTAAATCATTTAATCTTATAGAAGTAACAAGATTAAAATCATGTAATTACAAGTCTGTATTATTGCATAATAAAGGACTTTTTAATAATTTTATTTTCTAAATGTTTTGTGTAAAATTGCAGTCAGAAAGATTTCTAGTATACTTTTAAAAAGAAAAAAATGTACATTGGAGCAAATGACTTCAATCCATACTCTTCATCTTGATTTAATTGCTCCCGCTAAACATGCCATTAAAGGTTCACATACAGTTTTAAATTGATTTTATAAAGAAAATAATGCTGTTAACTTCTGTCTTTTTTTTAATTAAAAAAATAAATAAATTAGAAATGATATTCACTGACTATATTTGTTAGCAAATTACTATTTACATACTGGTGTTGACCGTTCCAGTGGCCAAGTGTTAAGAGCATCCACCTCATATGCAAGAGGTTGGGGTCCTTGATCCCTGGCCAAGTCATACCAAACACATAAAAATGGTATTAACAGCTGCCTCATTTGGTGCTCCGCATTAAGAGGTTAGTGTATGGACTGGTCGTCATACTGTCAAGATAATGTAACTGGGTGGGATGTCATGCTACATGTCTGCGGCATGATGCCTCAGTGCTAGACATCACTATAAACTGCCACACTTCAAACATCATAGCAATATGATTCAAAAATTGTTCAAGGTATGTTAAAAATCCAAATCACACACACCGTTTCAATTTTGAAACAGAATTTGGCATATTTTCATCACTGTATAGTAGGCCCAATTTCATGAACTTGAGCAGTGATATATTGTTGCAAACAGGGTTAATGGTCAATTAGCAATTAAAACACCCCTGTGAATGTGTAAGAGTCTGTTTGTCTGTGTAGGCTAATTAGTATCAACACTGGTAGCATGACCCCTGCATTCCTGAATTTGATATGTATATCTGAGCCAGTTTTGCATTGTACTTCGTACATTATATATACTAATCAGTGTGTGTGTGTGTGTGTGTGTGTGTGTGTGTGTGTGTGTGTGTGTGTGTGTGTGTGTGTGTGTGCCTAGCTACCCTAATTTTAAAAGAAATGCAATAGGAAACATACATGGGGGTGAGGGCATGGGCTTAATTTCAATATTTGTTTCTCTGCAGTAGTTTGTTTAGGTGATGTACTTGTACTAAAGTTTGGCATTGAGTAAATGGTAATCATTTTTGTCAAAAGTATAAAAAAAACAAGCACAAGATACTATAACATCAATGTAATTTCTATAGAACTGTCTAGTATTTTGGAATGGGATGTCTGTAATCAATCTGTTATTGTAATGGTACACTAGTTTCTCATATAAAATGTCTCTGAGAGACAAAGAGAAAGGAAGAACGGAGGCAGACATTAGACGGACTGGAGGTAATTGGACTACCAGTCCAGAGAAAGATCATACAGATGAGTAGGAACACAGGAGAGGAGGAAAATCAATTACAGTCAGATGATAAAATAGGCCATAACTTGGTTGAGTTAAAGATGAGTGATATGGTTTTAATTTGAGTTTCATTTGAGAGATGACTGTTATTTAATGATATTAAATTGTTGTTTATTTGACTTTCACATTTTGTGTATTCATTAATTTAACTGCCGGCACCACTGACTGGGAGCTCTGAGCATTGCATCTCTCTATCACTACTTCAGTTCCTCATAAAAACATGCCGGGAGGTCTTTTGTAATAATTTAAATAATATTGGGAGCACCCCACCCAACCTAAATAACACGGAAAATCTCTATATATTATATGCTATAATTATTCTTAGATGATATCCTTCATTTGTATGCCTGACTGTACTCTTGAATTAAAGTTATGTCTGTACATGCACATTTGTACATATAAAAGTTTAGTACATTTCATAATATATAACAGTTTTACAGTGTATGCAGTTGTGTACATTCATCTGGGTATTTATATAAAGGGTATAATTAAAATTTAAAAAACTGAAAATTTGATGCATTTAATCGGTGTCAAGTATATTTGATTTAGTTGTAATAAGACGGCTGATGATGCACATATTATGTGATATAAGCATTCAATGTTGCTTTTGATGAACTAGTATTTAAGTCTTAAAAACCTTATTCTGTTTCCAGAGCCAATTTTTTTCACATGTAATTGAAATTAATGAGCAGTATCTGGATAGAATAGTATCCTAGTGTTTGTAGTTCTGTTGATATTTACAAGCCAATCTTTATTCATGAAACACTGCAACAAGTTTTGCTTTCTCAACTCATGACTATGCATTTAACTTAATGTGTTACTATATATGCACAATTAAAATCATGTTCACCAGTGTACTTTTGTTGTTTACATCCTTTGCATCCCAAGACAATGCTAGTCAACTTCAATTCATGTTTTTAATAAGCAGTCTCCTCACAATTGCTTTCAAAACATAGCCATACATATAATCATTCTTTAGTGGGTAGGTAGCTAAAACAATGTTTAACAAAACTTGTTCATGCAAAATAAAAATTGCATGCTACAAAAGAAATGCTTTATACAACTTAAAATAAACATAAATTTCATTATTCACACATCATATCATTGGATAGATCACCCAAGTCTTCCTTGAGTAAATCCAAAATGGTACTGGCCAAAATTATTTATTCATTATACGCCATACACAACAGCTTGGAATGACATGTATGTTGCCAGTACTTAGGTATCCATTAAGTCCTTAAAATAAATTGCCTATTAGCAGTATGCCATTTTTCCCAGTGGTATTATTTTCTTCTGATGCCTTTTAATAGTGGTTCTGATTTCAATGATACAAATTATCACATTTTTAATTGGTTTATCTTACAACGTAACACATTCTCACAAACACGACAAGTAAACACTTTCAAGAATCGCCCCTTAAAGGAACCTCTTATTGTCAGGATTTTCCATCGTATTGACTTTTTTGCTTACTTCTTGTAATTTATCATATATAATGAGAAATCTATAAGCAATTCATATATTGTGGGTGACTATAAAGAACTAAGGAGAAGGACAGACGAAGAATAGGGCAATAATTACTCAAAAGCGAAACATATCCTTACCTCGACTTCAGTGACACTGCGACTACGGAGAAGATTGGTAAATTCCGTTTCTGCATAATTAATTAGCAATCCGTACAGAAAATCATTATATTTTCATTGATTAAACTTACAGATGTACATTTTTTGAAACTGAGTGACCAGTAATTACTCATTATTTCTACTATACTTTTCATAATATCATGCATTTGCAAGAACATAAAAGTCGAAAATCTTAGGTTGTATGCCTTTAAAGCTGAAACTATTCAAATCAAGCACTATATTCTAGAGAACCACTAGAGCTTATTCACCGAAACTCTTTTAAATGTACTTCTAACAAGTAGACTCTAATTCATTTCACACAGCATCATGATTGATATCTACTTCTTTAGTGCAGGTTGGCATCTTTAAATGTAGTCAGCCACCCAATTAATTTTACTCATAAACTGCTCTGGTGGCCTAGTGGTTAGAGCATCCACTGCTGGAGCGGGAGGTCATGGGTTCAATCCCAGGCCGAGTCATACCAATGACTTACAAAAATGGTACTAACAGCTGCCTCACTTGGCACTCAGCATTAAGAGGTTAATGTTAGGACTGGTCGGCCTGGTGTCAGGATGTGACTGGGTGGGACATCATGCTATATGTCTGCGGCATGATGCCTTAGTGCTGGACATCACTTTAAACTGCCTCATTGCTGACATCGTAGCAATATGACTGGAGATTTTTTCAAGCTACGTTAAAAATCCTAATCAAACAAACATCTCACACATAAACTGTTTCACCAACATTCAAATTGACAAACAGCCAAACCTCTGTCCTTGCATACTGAAATGGGATGGACTATTTACATCAAACTTTTCAATGCTGGTATGACCTGTGGAAGAGTCAATTTGTTTATTAAGGAGTGATTGAATTTCCTTTTTGGCTATCTTCAGTCATAATGTAGTTGTCTCCCTTGTGACCAGTATAGCTGAAAATTTGCTTGAATCTGTTGCTAACTTATAGTTGTTAATTGGAAATTGTATTATTGTCATGATAGAAAAGATGGCCTTTAGAAAGCGTGTCAGTTTGCTTTTTTTGATCCTCACCCTTCTAGTTATGTTTCAACCTTTTAATTACATAATGTTAAAAATTTAGTTTAATTTTCATTAAATTAATCATAAACTTTATAATAAATATTTTTATTTAAAATTAAATATATTATTTGCAACATATAACATTGTATGAAATAGAAGTTACATCTAATGTATAATTATTGCTTGGTCAGCAGGGAGCATTAGATTGTGGGCTATAAGGATAAAACAAATTTATATTCAATGTTATTTAAATATTGCCACAAGGCATTTACAGTAGTTAGTGAGGTTTATGAACAGACAGGCAGCAGGATGAACAGAGGTGAACACAGCATTCTCACAATATTTTGTAAAGTGTGGATAAAGAAATGTCACTTTGGAATTCATAACTTGCGTAATATAAATAAATAAAATATTGTGAAGAATTAAATATTGAAATAATTGCAATTTCGTTTCACCTTCATATTTTGGAGTTGTACACTAATCTGTACCATAATGTATTACCATACTGCAGTTGCAGTTAATCGTGTCTGTCTTGTTGGTAGATGAAAGGTAAAAATAGAAGAAAAAAATGTTTAGCCATTGAACCCTGACAATGCCAATCTTTTTCACTTGGTACTAAAGAAGTTTTAGTTTTTCCCCAGTCACAATGATGTTTTTTTCCTATCTGTTGCATGGAATTTGGTCCAAATTCATAGTATTTATTGCCAGGTGTGCAAAACAGGTTTACTTTTATGATGTACAAATGGATAAAATTGTTACGAAGATTAAACCAGCAGGAATAGGATTATTCCCACATGGCTTTCACCAATTTCATTATCAGGTAGATTCCACATGGCTTTCACCAATTTCAATATCAGGTAGAATCCACATGACTTTTATCAATTTCTTTATAAGATTGATTCCACATGACTTTTACCAGTTTCATCATCAGGTTCATTCCACGTGACTTTTATCAATTTCAACATCAGGTAGATTCCACATGGCTTTTACTACGTTCTTCATCAGGTCGATCCTACATGGCTTTTTACACATGGAAAATAAAATATATACATAGGAATGAGAAAAATTATCCGATATAGAAGTCAGATTTGACTGTATGATTAATGTAGCTTTTGATTCCTGTATAGAAGTCAGCTTTGACTGTATGATTAATGTAGCTTTTGATTCCTGTATAGAAGTCCGCTTTGACTGTATGATTAATGTAGCTTTTGATTCCTGTATAGAAGTCAGCTTTGACTGTATGATTAATGTAGCTTTTGATTCCTGTATAGAAGTCAGTTTTGACTGTATGATTAATGTAGCTTTTGATTCCTGTATAGAAGTCAGCTTTGACTGTATGATTAATGTAGCTTTTGATTCCTGTATAGAAGTCAGCTTTGACTGTATGATTAATGTAGCTTTTGATTCCTGTATAGAAGTCAGCTTTGACTGTATGATTAATGTAGCTTTTGATGTTTCACATTCAGAGTTTTTATCTTTAAGATCAAGGTCACTGATCAATTTCTTTCCCATTTCTGCTTTACTCAAATGTAATTTAAAATAGAAATGTGGTTACTTTTACCTGGTTACTCTGCAGCTCGGTCACAAGGGTTAGACTGCTTGTGGTTAGAGTATCTGCCTTGGATGTGGGAGGTCGTGTGTTTGAACCCGGGCTAAATCATACCAAAAGACTTGTAAAAATGGTATTAACAGCTGCCTCGCTTGGCACTCAGCATTAAGAGGTTTGTGTTAGGACTGGTCGGCCTGGTGTCAGGATAATTTAACTGGGTGCTACATCATGCTACATGTCTTTGGCATGATCTCACAGTGCTGGACATCACTATAAACTGCCACACTGCAGACATTGTAGTGATATGACTGAAATTCTTTTAAAGCTACGTTAAAAATCCAAGTCATACACACACGTGTTATAGCCACATTCGTCATTGTATAATTTTGTGATGACCTAACCACAATTAGTTCACATAATGTGCATGTTTCCAGTGTTAGGGTTCATTACAGAAAGGAATAAAGAAAGATGAATAATTGTTCATAATTGGTCATGGGCTTTAAAAAATCCCTTAACTTTAATTCAGCGATAATATCAACATTTTCCGACTCGAATATTTCTCAACATAATGTTTGTTGGACATGTGACACACTGCATTACATCTTCATGACATTAAGTTACATAAAACACAAATGAAGCAGACTTTGTTTGTTACTAGGTTTTTAATAATTTGTGTAGTTTTACCGTTTATAGCAGTGTTTATTATGCCTTTCAATATGATATCTTGTATCATGGTTTTCTGTGAATCCTAATATGTCAGTTGACACTGGGTTCTAAACAATTCAGGGTACAAACTTTTGACAAATAAAAGTATTGTATCACTGAATCATGTATCAGCAACTTATCTAGAAAATATATGTTTTTTTAAGATCCAAAAGAGTGTTGGTAACACTGACAGCCTCACCACCACCTTTGAAAAGTGATGCATATAACATTCAAAGATGAAATTTTAAAAATATAATTTAATTGAAATAGACATGGATGAAGAAGGATCAATGTTTTAATGAAACTGTAATTTTCAGGGAATCTCAAAAAAGGATATCGGATATATTTGTGAAGAAAGGACCCTTCCTTAAGCTGTACTCCTCCTATATCCGTGATTTTGAGAACATGACAACCACATTGGATGATGCCATCAAAAGATATCCTCATTTTGAGGAAGTTGTCAGAGAATTTGAGGTATTTATTTGGTTTTACAAGCAGTTTATAAAAATGTGATGGTTATGGCTAGCATGCTAGATTTGTAAAGAGAAGATTTTAGACTTGAATCCTGTCATAAAATCAACCCAGGATGACGTATGTGTACAGAAATATTTACCATACAAAGAAACAAGATGTATGTACAGAACATACTTGCCATACAAAGAAACAAGATGTGTACAAAGAACGCTCTTGCCATACAAAGAAACAAGATGTGTACAAAGAACGCTCTTGCCATACAAAGAAACAAGTTGTATACAAAGAACATTCTTACCAACCAAAGAAACGAGCTGTATATACAGAAAACTCTTACATACAAAGCTACAAGCTGTATATATATAACACACTTACCATGCAAAGATGCAATCTGTATATATATAACACACTTACCATACAAAGATGCAATCTGTATATATATAACACACTTACCATACAAAGCTACAAGCTGTATATATATAACACACTTACCATACAAAGATGCAATCTGTATATACATAACACACTTACCATACAAAGCTACAATCTGTATATATATAACACACTTACCATACAAAGATGCAATCTGTATATATATAACACACTTACCATGCAAAGATGCAATCTGTATATATATAACACACTTACCATACAAAGATGCAATCTGTATATATATAACACACTTACCATACAAAGATGCAATCTGTATATACATAACACACTTACCATACAAAGCTACAAGCTGTATATATATAACACACTTACCATACAAAGATGCAATCTGTATATACATAACACACTTACCATGCAAAGATGCAATCTGTACATACATAACACACTTACCATGCAAAGATGCAATCTGTATATATATAACACACTTACCATACAAAGATGCAATCTGTATATATATAACACACTTACCATACAAAGCTACAAGCTGTATATATATAACACACTTACCATACAAAGATGCAATCTGTATATATATAACACACTTACCATACAAAGATACAAGCTGTACATACATAACACACTTACCATACAAAGATGCAATCTGTATATATATAACACACTTACCATACAAAGATGCAATCTGTATATACATAACACACTTACCATACAAAGCTACAAGCTGTACATATATAACACACTTACCATACAAAGATGCAATCTGTATATATATAACACACTTACCATACAAAGATGCAATCTGTATATATATAACACACTTACCATACAAAGATGCAATCTGTATATATATAACACACTTACCATACAAAGATACAAGCTGTATATATATAACACACTTACCATACAAAGATACAAGCTGTATATATATAACACACTTACCATACAAAGATACAAGCTGTATATATATAACACACTTACCATACAAAGATACAAGCTGTATATATATAACACACTTACCATACAAAGATGCAATCTGTATATATATAACACACTTACCATACAAAGATACAAGCTGTATATATATAACACACTTACCATACAAAGATACAAGCTGTATATATATAACACACTTACCATACAAAGATACAAGCTGTACATACATAACACACTTACCATACAAAGCTACAAGCTGTACATACATAACACACTTACCATACAAAGATGCAATCTGTATATATATAACACACTTACCATACAAAGCTACAAGCTGTATATATATAACACACTTACCATACAAAGATGCAATCTGTATATATATATAACACACTTACCATACAAAGATACAAGCTGTACATACATAACACACTTACCATACAAAGATGCAATCTGTATATATATAACACACTTACCATACAAAGATGCAATCTGTATATATATAACACACTTACCATACAAAGATGCAAGCTGTATATATATAACACACTTACCATACAAAGATGCAATCTGTATATATATAACACACTTACCATACAAAGATGCAATCTGTATATATATAACACACTTACCATACAAAGATGCAATCTGTATATATATAACACACTTACCATACAAAGATGCAATCTGTATATATATAACACACTTACCATACAAAGCTACAAGCTGTACATACATAACACACTTACCATACAAAGATGCAATCTGTATATATATAACACACTTACCATACAAAGATGCAATCTGTATATATATAACACACTTACCATACAAAGATGCAAGCTGTATATATATAACACACTTACCATACAAAGATGCAATCTGTATATATATAACACACTTACCATACAAAGATACAATCTATATATATATAACACACTTACCATACAAAGATGCAATCTGTATATATATAACACACTTACCATACAAAGATGCAAGCTGTATATATATAACACACTTACCATACAAAGATGCAAGCTGTATATATATAACACACTTACCATACAAAGATGCAATCTGTATATATATAACACACTTACCATACAAAGATACAAGCTGTACATACATAACACACTTACCATACAAAGCTACAAGCTGTATATATATAACATACTTACCATGCAAAGATGCAATCTGTATATATATAACACACTTACCATACAAAGATGCAATCTGTATATATATAACACACTTACCATACAAAGCTACAAGCTGTATATATATAACACACTTACCATACAAAGATGCAATCTGTATATATATAACATACTTACCATGCAAAGATGCAATCTGTATATATATAACACACTTACCATACAAAGATGCAATCTGTATATATATAACACACTTACCATACAAAAGCTACAAGCTGTATATATATAACATACTTACCATGCAAAGATACAAGCTGTACATATATAACACACTTACCATGCAAAGATGCAAGCTGTATATATATAACATACTTACCATGCAAAGATGCAATCTGTATATATATAACACACTTACCATACAAAGATGCAATCTGTATATATATAACACACTTACCATACAAAGCTACAAGCTGTATATATATAACACACTTACCATACAAAGCTACAAGCTGTATATATATAACACACTTACCATACAAAGATACAAGCTGTATATATATAACACACTTACCATACAAAGATGCAATCTGTATATATATAACACACTTACCATACAAAGATGCAATCTGTATATATATAACACACTTACCATACAAAAGCTACAAGCTGTATATATATAACATACTTACCATGCAAAGATACAAGCTGTACATACATAACACACTTACCATACAAAGCTACAAGCTGTATATATATAACATACTTACCATACAAAGCTACAAGCTGTATATATATAACATACTTACCATGCAAAGATGCAATCTGTATATATATAACACACTTACCATACAAAGCTACAAGCTGTATATATATAACACACTTACCATACAAAGCTACAAGCTGTATATATATAACACACTTACCATACAAAGATACAAGCTGTATATATATAACACACTTACCATACAAAGCTACAAGCTGTATATATATAACACACTTACCATACAAAGATACAAGCTGTATATATATAACACACTTACCATACAAAGCTACAAGCTGTATATATATAACACACTTACCATACAAAGATACAAGCTGTATATATATAACACACTTACCATACAAAGATGCAATCTGTATATATATAACACACTTACCATACAAAGCTACAAGCTGTATATATATAACACACTTACCATACAAAGATACAAGCTGTATATATATAACACACTTACCATACAAAGATACAAGCTGTACATACATAACACACTTACCATACAAAGCTACAAGCTGTATATATATAACACACTTACCATACAAAGATACAAGCTGTATATATATAACACACTTACCATACAAAGATGCAATCTGTATATATATAACACACTTACCATACAAAAGCTACAAGCTGTATATATATAACACACTTACCATGCAAAGATGCAATCTGTATATATATAACACACTTACCATGCAAAGATGCAATCTGTATATACATAACACACTTACCATGCAAAGATGCAATCTGTATATATATAACACACTTACCATACAAAGCTACAAGCTGTATATATATAACACACTTACCATGCAAAGATGCAATCTGTATATATATAACACACTTACCATACAAAGCTACAAGCTGTATATATATAACACACTTACCATGCAAAGATGCAATCTGTATATATATATAACACTTACCATACAAAGCTACAAGCTGTATATATATAACACACTTACCATGCAAAGATGCAATCTGTATATATATAACACACTTACCATGCAAAGATGCAATCTGTATATATATAACACACTTACCATGCAAAGATGCAATCTGTATATACATAACACACTTACCATGCAAAGATGCAATCTGTATATATATAACACACTTACCATGCAAAGATGCAATCTGTATATATATAACACACTTACCATGCAAAGATGCAATCTGTATATACATAACACACTTACCATGCAAAGATGCAATCTGTATATATATAACACACTTACCATGCAAAGATGCAATCTGTATATATATAACACACTTACCATGCAAAGATGCAATCTGTATATACATAACACTCTTACAATACAAGCTGTATAAATACAGAAAACACTTCCCATACAAAGATGCAAGCTGTATAATACAGAACATTCTTGCTGTATACAAAGAAACAAGCTGTATAATACAGAACATTCTTGCTGTATACAAAGATACAAGCTGTATAATACATAACACTCTTGCTGTATACAAAGAAACAAGCTGTATAATACAGAACATTCTTGCTGTATACAAAGATACAAGCTGTATAATACAGAACATTCTTGCTGTATACAAAGATACAAGCTGTATAATACAGAACGTTCTTGCTGTATACAAAGATACAAGCTGTATAATACAGAACATTCTTGCTGTATACAAAGATACAAGCTGTATAATACAGAACACTCTTTGCTGTATACCAAGAAACAAGCTGTATAATACATAACACTCTTGCTGTATACAAAGGAACAAGCTGTATAATACAGAACACTCTTGCTGTATACCAAGAAACAAGCTGTATAATACATAACACTCTTGCTGTATACAAAGGAACAAGCTGTATAATACAGAACATTCTTGCTGTATACAAAGATACAAGCTGTATAATACAGAACACACTTGCATGCTCTATATGCTGTATATCCAGAATACTTTTTCACTATACATTAATGACAACAAGTCTTAACAATGCTCGTTTTGTAAATGAATGTAATATGGTATACATTTTCATCACAATCAGATCTGATTACTGTTCCCCCTCTCATCTCGTGCATAGTGGACACAGAAATGTGGAGTGAGAGAGAAAATAAATTTGTGCTGGATCAAAACCGTAAAATAGAAATTACACCAAATAACTTACAAGAATATAGTTCATCATAACTATATGTGTGCAGTTTATGTACAGTGTTTATAAATAATACAAAGTTGCAAACCATGTCATCATTATACAGTAAATTCCTATCTTACCATGTCATCATTATACAGTAAATTCCTATCTTACCATGTCATCATTATACGGTAAATTCCTATCTTACCATGTCATCATTATACGGTAAATTCCTATCTTACCATGTCATCATTATACAGTAAATTCCTATCTTACCATGTCATCATTATACAGTAAATTCCTATCTTACCATGTCATCATTATACAGTAAATTCCGATCTTACCATGTCATCATTATACAGTAAATTCCTATCTTACCATGTCATCATTATACAGTAAATTCCTATCTTACCATGTCATCATTATACAGTAAATTCCGATCTTACCATGTCATCATTATACAGTAAATTCCGATCTTACCATGTCATCATTATACAGTAAATTCCTATCTTACCATGTCATCATTATACAGTAAATTCCTATCTTACCATGTCATCATTATACGGTAAATTCCTATCTTACCATGTCATCATTATACAGTAAATTCCTATCTTACCATGTCATCATTAAACGGTAAATTCCTATCTTACCATGTCATCATTATACAGTAAATTCCTATCTTATGTTCTGCACATACTATGATGTATTAAAAGTTTTGTTTTTGTTGTTGTTTCTCAAACATACTATAATGTTGTGATAATCCATTATTAATAATTAAATATGAAATTATCCAAAGGCCTCACTCTCTGTCTCTCTGAGGAAGATACGGTCTAAAATATAAGACAATTTTTGTTTGTGTTAACCCATGATATCTCTGGACTTATGATTGATGGTAAAAGTTAAGTCAAATGGTCGAAAGGATGTGAGAATGAGAGAGACAGTGTTTATGGTCACTTGTACTGTTATTAATGTGGACTAATTACTTAGATCAACTGTAAAATATTAAAATATTTTAATTACCTCTTCTTGGTTCACCATTTTGCTTAGTTTATATTCTGCATTAATTTCCATGAGCCGGTAGGTTAATGGCTTAGCATTCATATGAATGGCAAAGATTACCAAGTGTTTGTAGTACTCTACATTTATTATTAAAATCATCTTTCATGTTTTAATCATATGTATGTATTATATTGATTTAATCATTCTAAAGAAATATAGAAACTAAAAATAGAAAACAATCAACTTATCAATTTGCAGAGGTCGTTGTAAATAGCTACAAAAGGCATAGAACTACATTTTGTTGCAGACACACTCGGAGATGTGAGGAGTTCATTCACTTAGTCAATTCTCAGTTGTCTGTAGTAAATCTGAACTCTGTTCAAATGGGCAAATAAATCTATTTGTATGTGATACAAATAAAATATATGTACAGTATGTGCTGTATCAATGATACACCACTTTTAAATTATTCATTAAAAGGAAAGTTGCAAGTCTCATTTTCTTTTAATGAAAAATTTATACATCTTGTATATTATTGATACAGCGTACATACTATACTTACACACATGCATATGCATGCGCACACACACACACACACACACACACACACACAAAGAACACATTTACAAGCTGTATATACAAGACACTCCTACAATCTGTAATTATATAAAACACAATCTGTATAGACTATTCCTACATGCTGTATATACAAAACATTCTTACATGCTGTATATACAAAACATTCTTCCATGCAGCAGCAGAGAGGGTGGACAGACCAAGTTTTCAAACCGAAGCCTTCCATGGAGACTTAATTTTTCAATTAAAGGGCTGCATGTGATTTTCCATTTTACAAAAAAGAAGGGGTGGACAGATCGAAACTATTTCAAGCAAACCGAAACTATTTCAAACAAAATCCTAAGGATTTCAAACCGAAACCAATTCAGGCAGGCAAAAACAAAGAAATCCTTTAGGATTTTACACTACAGACCCGGCACTGATGTTGCTGTGGAAACGAATTGTTTCAATTGAATATTTGATCAAGTCCAACATGATATCTTGATCTAGGATCATGCAAATTTATCGTTACAAATCCATGTGGGATTGACTGAGCGTGATTAAAGAAATTTCTAAAGAGATTATAATCTATATCACTGCCACACCAAGTTTGCCAAATATTTCGTAGCATATGTGTGTCAACTCCATTCAATACAGCAAGAGTATTGCAGTTATCTCTGACCACTTTTGGTATTTGAGTGTATCATTGAGTGACATATATCACATCTGTATTTTTATGCCTACCTCTCGAAAATATCCTAGTGGGATTCTTTTGATTGTCTAACATGACATCATCATATACGACTAAAAATCTGTTAACGATCTCCTTGATGAATACTTTCCACAAATACTCGCCGAATGGAAAAAAATGCCACAACCACAAACAAATATCCTCAAACATAATAATGACCCAGATGGTGGTGGGCAACATATCGCTCCTCAAAACGTCAATATATCCTCGGTGATTGTATTGAATTTAGTATGTGATGTCATTGAATGAAGTTACCAAATAAATCTCGAAAGATCAAATCAAGCTCAACAAGGATATATTTTATATTCATTTGCACCAACAACTCCACCCGGATTTTTAATAATTGAGGATCCAACTAATCCAGTCTATATGCGATGTCATAATGATTTGTTAACGAGAATTAATTTTAAACTCACTGACCAGTCCAATAATCTGATTGATTTACGAGATGAGGTTTTACAAATTAGTCTGTTTGTGAAATCCTAAATTGCTAGCAGTTTCAAGGATTTTCAATTCGTCTCTGCAGTGACATCAGTGCCGGGTCTGTAGCATAAAATCCTAAAGGATTTCGAATTGGTTTCGGTTTGAAATCCTTAGGATTTTGTTTGAAATAGTTTTGGTTTGCTTGAAATAGTTTCAATCTGTCCACCCCTTTTTTTTTTTTCAAATGGAAAACCACATGCATGAAAAATTAAGTCTCCGTGGAAGGCTTATTTCGGCTTGAAAACTTAGTCTGTCCAGCATCTCTGCTGCTCGTGCTGTTTATACAAAACATTCTTACATGCTGTTTATACAAAACATTTTTATGTGCTGTTTATACAAATCATTCTTATGTGCTATTTAATCAAAACATTCTTACATGCTGTATATACAAAACATTCTTATGTGCTGTTTATACAAAACATTCTTACATGCTGTATATACAAAACATTCTTATGTGCTGTTTATACAAAACATTCTTACATGCTGAATATACAAAACATTCTTATGTGCTGTATATACAAAACATTCTTACATGCTGTTTATATAAAACATTCTTATGTGCTGTAGATACAAAACATTCTTATGTGCTGTTTATACAAAACATTCTTACATGTGTATATATAAAACATTATTACATGCTGTATATACAAAACATTCTTACATGCTGTATATAAAAAACATTCTTACATGTGTATATATAAAACATTCTTACATGCTGTATATACAAAACATTCTTACGTGCTGTAGATACAAAACATTCTTATGTGCTGTATATACAAAACATTCTTACATGCTGTATATACAAAACTTTCTTACATGCTGTTTATACAAATCATTCTTATGTGCTATTTAATCAAAACATTCTTACATGCTGTATATACAAAACATTCTTATGTGCTGTTTATACAAAACATTCTTACATGCTGTATATACAAAACATTCTTATGTGCTGTTTATACAAAACATTCTTACATGCTGAATATACAAAACATTCTTATGTGCTGTATATACAAAACATTCTTACATGCTGTTTATATAAAACATTCTTATGTGCTGTAGATACAAAACATTCTTATGTGCTGTTTATACAAAACATTATTACATGTGTATATATAAAACATTATTACATGCTGTATATACAAAACATTCTTACATGCTGTATATACAAAACATTCTTACATGTGTATATATAAAACATTCTTACATGCTGTATATACAAAACATTCTTACGTGCTGTAGATACAAAACATTCTTATGTGCTGTATATACAAAACATTCTTACATGCTGTATATACAAAACTTTCTTACATGCTGTATATACAAAAGATTTGTACATGCTGTATATACAAAACATTCTTACATGCTGTATATACAAAACATTCTTACATGTGTATATATAAAACATTATTACATGCTGTATATACAAAACATTCTTACATGCTGTATATACAAAACATTCTTACATGTGTATATATAAAACATTCTTACATGCTGTATATACAAAACATTCTTACGTGCTGTAGATACAAAACATTCTTATGTGCTGTATATACAAAACATTCTTACATGCTGTATATACAAAACTTTCTTACATGCTGTATATACAAAAGATTTGTACATGCTGTATATACAAAACATTCTTACATGCTGTATATACAAAACATTCTTACATGTGCTGTAGATACAAAACATTCTTACATGTGCTGTAGATACAAAACATTCTTACATGCTGTATATACAAAACATTCTTACATGCTGTATATACAAAAGATTTGTACATGCTGTATATACAAACCATTCTTACATGCTGTATATACAAAACATTCTTACATGTGCTGTAGATACAAAACATTCTTACATGTGTATATACAAAACATTCTTACATGTGCTGTAGATACAAAACATTCTTACATGTGCTGTAGATACAAAACATTCTTACATGTGCTGTAGATACAAAACATTTTTACATGCTGTATATACAAAACATTCTTATATGTGCTGTAGATACAAAACATTCTTACATGTGTATATACAAAACATTCTTACATGCTGTATATACAAAACATTCTTTTATGCTGTATATACAAAACATTCTTACATGTGTATATATAAAACATTCTTACATGTGTATATACAAAACATTCTTACATGCTGTATATACAAAACATTATTACATGCTGTATATACAAAACATTCTTACATGCTGTATATACAAAACATTCTTACATGTGCTGTAGATACAAAACATTCTTACATGTGTATATACAAAACATTCTTACATGTGCTGTAGATACAAAACATTCTTACATGTGTATATACAAAACATTCTTACATGCTGTATATACAAAACATTCTTACATGCTGTATATACAAAACATTCTTACATGCTGTATATACAAAACATTCTTACATGCTGTATATATAAAAGATTTGTACATGCTGTATATACAAAACATTCTTTTATGCTGTATATACAAAACATTCTTACATGCTGTATATACAAAACATTCTTACATGATGTATATATAAAAGATTTGTACATGCTGTATATACAAAACATTCTTACATGCTGTATATGCAAAACATTCTTATGTGCTGCAGATACAAAATATTCTTACATGTGTATATACAAAACATTCTTACATGTGTATATACAAAACATTCTTACATGCTGTATATACAAAACATTCTTACATGCTGTATATACAAAACATTCTTACATGTGCTGTAGATACAAAACATTCTTATGTGTTGTAGATACAAAACATTCTTACATGTGCTGTAGATACTAAACATTCTTACATGTGCTGTAGATACTAAACATTCTTACATGTGCAGTAGATACAAAACATTCTTATGTGCTGTAGATACAAAACATTCTTATGTGTTGTAGATACAAAACATTCTTACATGTGCTGTGGATACTAAACATTCTTACATGTGCTGTATAAAACACTCCTACAATCTATATATACAAAACATTCTTACATGATATGTGTGTGTGTAATGAGGACTTTGTATAGCGCCTAATCTTTAGAAGCTTGAAGCACTTTATAGCATCTATAATGATATGAATACAAAAAAAAAACCACCAACAAAAACCATGAAATTGGAAAACACAAAATGTTGAAAATATTTAAGGTAGGAAACATTTGTTGTTGCAGTCAAAAAAGGAAAAAGGTGACTTTTGAGCACTTGAAAGAGATAACTGTGTCTCTGTGTCTAATTTCAATGATAAATTTATTCCATGTTGCTGGGCCCTGGTATGCAAAAGAACATTGTCAATATGACTTTGTTTTTTTTTTTTGGTGGGAATAATGAGTATATGATTGTGATAAGAGGAGTGCAATTATCTTGCTGGAGTGTTCACATGGGTGAGGTCAGCTGGGTAAGCTGGACTTTAGTCCGTCAGTGAATTGTAACAAATTTTGTGTTGGATTGATATTGTAGGGTACATTCAAAGATTTGGAGTTATGAATGTTGTGGATTAGATTGTTCCATAATTTCAATTGTGAAAAAGACAAAAGACTTACTTGTTAGCTGTAACGACAAAACGATACTTCAGAATTTTAACTGTTTCTTTAAGAGTATCTCTGGTCCCATGTATTATTACTTCAAACAAGGTAGAAATGGGTTCTTGTGATCCAGTTTCCACATGAGAACATTTATATTTTTAAAAAATTATTTAGTACAACTTTTTGTATTAATAAACTTGTCACAACATGAACAAATTTTTACATCGTAATGAGTAGGATATATAATATTTCCTTCTTCCACAGGGTCCCAATTTTTATCTTAGACTAACAAGTAGGGGGCAGAATTAGTTCCTTCCCTGCACAGGTCCCAAATTTTATCTTAGACTAACAATTATGGTTCATTATTAGTTCCTTCCATTCGCAGGGTCCAAATTTTATTATAGACTAACAATTAGGGGGAAACCGTTTTGGTGGTCTAGTGGTTAGAGCATCTGCCGTGGAAGTAAGAGCTCGTGGTTTCAATCGCCGATCGAGTCATACCCAAGACTTACAAAAATGGTACTAACAGCTGCCTTGCTTGGTGCTCAGCATTAAGAGGTTAGTGTTAGGACTGGTCGGCCTGGTGTCAGAATAATATGACTGGGTGGGACATCATGCTACATATCTGCGGCATGATGCCCCAGTGCTAGACATCACTTTAAACTGCCTTACTGTAGACATTGTATTGATATGACTACAAAATTGTTAAAGTTACTTTAAATATCCTAATAAAACAAACAAACTTACAATTAGGGGGCAGTATTAGTTCTTTCCCTTCACAGGGTCCCAAATTTTATCTTCGACTAACTGTTAGGGGGATTATTAGTTCCTTTCCTTCACAGGGTCCCAAATTGTATCTTAGACTAACAATTAGGGGCTGTATTTCTTACCCTTCACAGGGTCCAACATGTTAGTTCAGACTAATAACTGAAGGACATTAGGTATGAATTGTTTCCAAATTAAGCTGGGCCAGCTGTTGTGGCATATCTAAATGCAACATTTGCTTTCTTTTTAAGCATCCCTACTCATCAGACCTTATTGTTTAGCTCTTCTTGGCATGAGGATTTTGTGTTTATGCGTGAATGTAATATTGTTTACGGATTTAGATAACATTTTTCAAACCTTTTTGTTTGAATTATATATATAGGAAAACATATACAATAGTTAATTTAGCTGTAAATGTGTGCAATTAATCATTTGGATATATATAGGAAAACATATACAATAGTTAATTTAGCTGTAAATGTGTGCTATTAATCATTTAGATATATATAGGAAAACATACAATAGTTAATTTAGCTGTAAATGTGTGCAATTAATCATTTGGATATATATAGGAAAACATATACAATAGTTAATTTAGCTGTAAATGTGTGCAATTAATCATTTAGATATATATAGGAAAACATATACAATAATTAATTTAGCTGTAAATGTGTGCAATTAATCATTTGGATATATATAGGAAAACATATACAATAATTAATTTAGCTGTAAATGTGTGCAATTAATCATTTAGATATATATAGGAAAACATATACAATAATTAATTTAGCTGTAAATGTGTGCAATTAATCATTTGGATATATATAGGAAAACATATACAATAATTAATTTAGCTGTAAATGTGTGCAATTAATCATTTGGATATATATAGGAAAACATACAATAGTTAATTTAGCTGTAAATGTGTGCAATTAATCATTTGGATATATATAGGAAAACATACAATAGTTAATTTAGCTGTAAATGTATGTAATTAATCATTTGGATATATATAGGAAAACATACAATAGTTAATTTAGCTGTAAATGTGTGTAATTAATCATTTGGATATATATAGGAAAACATATACAATAGTTAATTTAGCTATAAATGTGGGTAATTAATCATTTAGATATATATAGGAAAACATATACAATAGTTAATTTACCTGTAAATGTATGTAATTAATCATTTTAATTCAAGGGTTAGGTGTAAATAATTCTTTGTAATTTCAGACAAGTCCAAGGTGTGCAAGCTTAAGAATAAAACACTACATGTTGAAGCCAATACAAAGGATCCCACAATACAGACTTCTGCTACAAGGTAATTGAAGCATGGTACAGACTTCTACTATATGGTAATTATAGCAATGGTACTGACTTCTACTACAAGGTAATTATAGCAATGGTACTGACTTCTACAAAGTAATTTAAGCAATAGTACAGACCTCTACTACAAGGTAATTATAGTATTGGTATCAACATCAACTACACAGTAATTATAGTATTGGTACCAACATTGACTACAAGGTAATTATAGCAATTGTACAGACTTGCTAGAAGGTAATTATAGCAATTGTACCAACTTCTGAAAGGTAATTTAAGCAATGGTACAGACTTGCTAGAAGGTAATTTAAGCAATGGTACAGACTTCGACTTCAATGTCATTTATAGTATTGGTACCAACATCGACTACAAGGTAATTATAGCAATTGTACAGACCTGCTACAAGGTAACTATAGCAATGGTACTGACTTCTACAAGGTAATTTAGGCAATGGTACAGACCTCTACTACAAGGTAATTATTGCAATGGTACTGACTTCTACAAGGTAATTTAAGGAATGGTACAGACCTACTACAAGGTAATTTATTGGTACCAACATCTACTACAAGTTAATTATAGCAATGGTACTGACGTCTGCTACAAGGTAACTATATCAATGGTAAGGACTTCAACTACAAGGTAATTATAGCAATGGTACATACTACAAGGTAAGTATAGCAGTGGTACCAGCTTCTACTATAAAGTAGTTATAGCAATGGTACAGACTTCTACTACAGGGTAATTATTTCAAAGATAGTAATGGTACCAACTTCTACTGTAATTATAGCAATGGTACAGACTTCGACTACAAGGTAATTATAGTATCAGTACAGACTTCTACTTCAATGTATTTATACCTATGGTACAGATTTCTACATAATAATAATAATAAAATAATAATGAGGACTTTGTATAGTGCCTAATCTTTAGAAGCTCTAAGCGCTTAAACAATTACATGGGAATTATAGCAGTGGGAAGAAATAATTAAAATCTATAATTAATCATACTGCAGAAGCCATTGTTGTACTCCACAGCTTATATGTAATAAAAAGTAAACCTTCTCAATACAGTACATTTGTGACTTGCAAAGCAGTGGTCTGAATTTGGGAGTCTCTCTGATTTTAGTTTTAAACAGACTTAAAATCATAAAAATTTAAACTAATAATATTTTTTTCAAATTGCAGTCTAACAGGTTTACATTCTTTTTAGATTATATGAAAAACTTACCACCTGACTTTCCTGACCTGAAGGACACACAGAGTAAGTACATGTATGTATACTGTATATACTCACATAAAAGGTGGGTCTGACTGCAGACTGCATTAACCCTCATCTTCGGTCACATGATTTGACAGTAGATCTGGGTCTGTGCGGCTTGTTAGAAGTAATCATTATAACAAACAACAATGATCCTGATCTGCCAGCATTGTTTGCAGTTGGACCTGTCTTTATTAGTGAGTATATATGGTACCTGTATGTTCATTGGAGTCAGAGATATTATAACAAGGATTTCACTCATCCTGGTCAAGACTCAGCTGTCAGTGACTAAAGTCAACCACACTTTTCATATTTCTTTTGTTTAATCAGTGCAGAAAGTGCAAAAAAGAGTGTACTTTTGTAGATCATATTTCAGTCATTTTTATTTGTTATCCCATGATTTCTGATACTTTCTTGTGTCTCTTGATCATATATATCAACCCTCATGAATTTCACGACTTTTCCAGCAATTCACGAATTCACATTGCATGCCAAAAATTCATGAATGCCCCAATTCTAAATTATTTAAAATATTTAATAAAATAACCGATTTCCTGTTAAACGCTAGACGTGATATTGCCAAAACGGTCTGGTACTACTGATCGCGGTATTAGTGAACTATAGCAGATTGGTACTGTTGGCCCGGTAGCAAGCATTTTAGTGTATTTTAATCTACATATATAAGAATAGTTTTACAAATGCTTTTAAGAGAAACTGGGGCCTAGCCAGAATTTTGTTCCGTGCATGCACCACTAATGCTGATTTGAATTACCATTCCACAACTTGTCTTGAAAATGTCATCACCACCAAGGAAAAATAAAGAGAATCCTCTGACCCTTTACTTTGGAAATTTGTTTATTGTCTATATCAGGTAAGTATATGAACTCATTGACATGTAGGTTGTGAGATTTGTATACAGTAGTCTTGTGACTCGGACTTAAAATATCGAGATCCAGGTCAAATTTCAGTAACAACGTACTTTCGTCTTTCCTGTCAGCAGATTAACCCTTTGAACACAACAGGCCAGTTTACCGGCCGGTTGTAACGGTGTATATACCCAAAAGGCCGGTATACCGGCCTAGCTATCTACTGTCATAACCCGACAGGCCGGTATCCCGGCCTGTGTTATGTTATTCGCTAGAAGGTCAGTGAAATATAGATCTTGCATGAATGGTACAACATGAACAAAATTTTGAGACAGTTTGTTACATAGTCATAGTAATAAAAATCATTTTATAAGCATGTTTGAAAAGAGACAATTTGATATTTGCTGTTATATCATAGTGGATTATCACTCTAAGGCATAATATTACTTTTATTTTGCAAAATTTTACTTTTTATAAAATTGTCAAAAATTGCCGGGGAGGCTAGGGTTATTGTGCCGAAATATGGGGGAGATTAGGGTTCAAAGGGTTAAAGACAAGATGAATGCTGTACTCACGATGTTTAAGAAAATTTGTCATATTCCTATTGATTTTGTCCAGGTATATTTCAATGAAAGGTCATTCAAGTTTGCTGGGCCAGCTAGTAAGAGGCTACCCCAAGCCAACACCAAATGGTGTCGGCGAATTCCAATTTTTCAACAGGGAATGGACTCAGATCCTACACCCCAACATAAATGTCCAAATATAAAAAATGATGTGGCAATGGTCAGATGAAACTCAGAATAGTAAAAAGAAATATATTGCACAAAAAGTGAATTTTAGTTTGGAGTATAATAAATATTTACCTTGCATTCATTTGTTCAAACAAATATTTGTTGACTCTCAGATCACTTCACAAATTCATGTCAAAATTCACTAATTTTTATCACCGTTTTCACGAATTGCAAGGCTATGCGTGCGCGCGTGCATGCGTGCGTGTGTGTATATATATATATATATATATATATATATATATATATATATATATATATATTATCTTTCTTGCCATTTAGTTTTGGATATTTTGGTGATGGTTGTGCACCTGTGTAAGAAGTTACACATCTTTTCAATTGTCACCTCACAATGCAGTTAATGTTCATCAACAATGATATGATAATACAATTGTTTTATTCTGTAAAATTCCATATTATTCATTGGCCATCATGACCTTTTCTTACTGGTCAAATGTTAGCATTAGACTGATATTTTAAGTAACTTTATATTTTCATTATCGATATTAGTGCATTGAACCGGGGTGCCAGTCTAGTTTGGTGTGATTATTTTAACATTCAGCACTCTTATTGAAGTGGGGAAGAGCACATGGACATTTCTTCCATGGGTTTTCACTGTACCATATGCAGTGTCTTATCAGGAACTAAACAAAATACGCAATTCAGAGAAAGGGAATGCAATCCAGTATACATCTGACACGAGAAACCTTGTTAACTTATTATAGTACATGGCATCGAATTATTAGATAGATCAGACACAAGACACCTTGTTTATTTATTATAGTACATGGTAGTGTATTATTAGATAGATCAGACACAAGACACCTTGTTTATTTATTATAGTACATGGTAGTGTATTATTAGATAGATCAGACACAAGACACCTTGTTTATTTATTATAGTACATGGTAGTGTATTATTAGATAGATCAGACACAAGACACCTTGTTTATTTATTATAGTACATGGTAGTGTATTATTAGATAGATCAGACACAAGACACCTTGTTTATTTATTATAGTACATGGTAGTGTATTATTAGATAGATCAGACACAAGACACCTTGTTTATTTATTATAGTACATGGTAGTGTATTATTAGATAGATCAGACACAAGACACCTTGTTTATTTATTATAGTACATGGTAGTGTATTATTAGATAGATCAGACACAAGACACCTTGTTTATTTATTATAGTACATGGTAGTGTATTATTAGATAGATCAGACACAAGACACCTTGTTTATTTATTATAGTACATGGTAGTGTATTATTAGATAGATCAGGCACAAGACACCTTGTTTATTTATTATAGTACATGGTAGTGTATTATTAGATAGATCAGACACAAGACACCTTGTTTATTTATTATAGTACATGGTAGTGTATTATTAGATAGATCAGGCACAAGACACCTTGTTTATTTATTATAGTACATGGTAGTGTATTATTAGATAGATCAGGCACAAGACACCTTGTTTATTTATTATAGTACATGGTAGTGTATTATTAGATAGATCAGGCACAAGACACCTTGTTTATTTATTATAGTACATGGTAGTGTATTATTAGATAGATCAGGCACAAGACACCTTGTTTATTTATTATAGTACATGGTAGTGTATTATTAGATAGATCAGGCACAAGACACCTTGTTTATTTATTATAGTACATGGTAGTGTATTATTAGATAGATCAGGCACAAGACACCTTGTTTATTTATTATAGTACATGGTAGTGTATTATTAGATAGATCAGGCACAAGACACCTTGTTTATTTATTATAGTACATGGTAGTGTATTATTAGATAGATCAGGCACAAGACACCTTGTTTATTTATTATAGTACATGGTAGTGTATTATTAGATAGATCAGGCACAAGACACCTTGTTTATTTATTATAGTACATGGTAGTGTATTATTAGATAGATCAGGCACAAGACACCTTGTTTATTTATTATAGTACATGGTAGTGTATTATTAGATAGATCAGGCACAAGACACCTTGTTTATTTATTATAGTACATGGTAGTGTATTATTAGATAGATCAGGCACAAGACACCTTGTTTATTTATTATAGTACATGGTAGTGTATTATTAGATAGATCAGGCACAAGACACCTTGTTTATTTATTATAGTACATGGTAGTGTATTATTAGATAGATCAGGCACACGACACCTTGTTTATTTATTATAGTACATGGTAGTGTATTATTAGATAGATCAGACACAAGACACCTTGTTTATTTATTATAGTACATGGTAGTGTATTATTAGATAGATCAGACACAAGACACCTTGTTTATTTATTATAGTACATGGTAGTGTATTATTAGATAGATCAGACACAAGACACCTTGTTTATTTATTATAGTACATGGTAGTGTATTATTAGATAGATCAGACACAAGACACCTTGTTTATTTATTATAGTACATGGTAGTGTATTATTAGATAGATCAGACACAAGACACCTTGTTTATTTATTATAGTACATGGTAGTGTATTATTAGATAGATCAGACACAAGACACCTTGTTTATTTATTATAGTACATGGTAGTGTATTATTAGATAGATCAGGCACAAGACACCTTGTTTATTTATTATAGTACATGGTAGTGTATTATTAGATAGATCAGGCACAAGACACCTTGTTTATTTATTATAGTACATGGTAGTGTATTATTAGATAGATCAGACACAAGACACCTTGTTTATTTATTATAGTACATGGTAGTGTATTATTAGATAGATCAGGCACAAGACACCTTGTTTATTTATTATAGTACATGGTAGTGTATTATTAGATAGATCAGGCACAAGACACCTTGTTTATTTATTATAGTACATGGTAGTGTATTATTAGATAGATCAGGCACAAGACACCTTGTTTATTTATTATAGTACATGGTAGTGTATTATTAGATAGATCAGACACAAGACACCTTGTTTATTTATTATAGTACATGGTAGTGTATTATTAGATAGATCAGACACAAGACACCTTGTTTATTTATTATAGTACATGGTAGTGTATTATTAGATAGATCAGGCACAAGACACCTTGTTTATTTATTATAGTACATGGTAGTGTATTATTAGATAGATCAGACACAAGACACCTTGTTTATTTATTATAGTACATGGTAGTGTATTATTAGATAGATCAGACACAAGACACCTTGTTTATTTATTATAGTACATGGTAGTGTATTATTAGATAGATCAGACACAAGACACCTTGTTTATTTATTATAGTACATGGTAGTGTATTATTAGATAGATCAGACACAAGACACCTTGTTTATTTATTATAGTACATGGTAGTGTATTATTAGATAGATCAGACACAAGACACCTTGTTTATTTATTATAGTACATGGTAGTGTATTATTAGATAGATCAGACACAAGACACCTTGTTTATTTATTATAGTACATGGTAGTGTATTATTAGATAGATCAGACACAAGACACCTTGTTTATTTATTATAGTACATGGTAGTGTATTATTAGATAGATCAGGCACAAGACACCTTGTTTATTTATTATAGTACATGGTAGTGTATTATTAGATAGATCAGGCACAAGACACCTTGTTTATTTATTATAGTACATGGTAGTGTATTATTAGATAGATCAGACACAAGACACCTTGTTTATTTATTATAGTACATGGTAGTGTATTATTAGATACATCTGAAACAACATTATTTTAACATATGACTAAAATTTGTAGTGATGCAACAGATTTATGAGGGCCGGGGTTTTAGTGATTCATCATCTAATTTACTGATAATTTACGGAAAAGCATTAAATTTAATCTATGTTGTAAAGAATGTACTGTGTTATATTTAACTATATGTCAATTCCAACTGTAAACAACATATATGTAGCAATTGTTGCATCATTCAGATTAAACAAGATTAAATAGGTTTATTACAGGTCAATCATAACAGAAACTTTTCAGTGTGAATAATTTCATAAATTTATGTATATTTTAAAATTTCAGCTGCATTGAATATTGTGAGTGAGGTGGCAGAACATGCAAATGAAAGTATGCGTCATGGGGTATGTAATATATACTATATGCATACTATGCTTGATATACATACTATACACAATATGCATGACTTTGTCATGAACAGTGAGTACTGCACTTAATATGCATGCTGTACACCATATGCACACTATACAAATTACAGGTAATGCACAATGTGCATACAAAGCATGATATGTATAGTATGCATGTTAAACAATATGTCTATTACACAGTTTGCATGCTATGCACAATACGCATACTATACACAATATACCTATTACACACAATATGCATACTACACAAAACTTTTCCGATTACCTTGTCGTTAGAGTGTCCTCCTCCCTCAGATGTGAGAGGTTGTGGGTTCAATCCTCTGGCAGAGTCGTACAAAAGATTGGTAATTGGTACTAACAGCTGCCTTGCTTGGCGTTCAGCATTAAGAGGTTATTGTTATGACTATGCGGGACATGATGCTACATGTCTGTGTTATGATGCCCCAGTGCTAAACATCACTATAAACTGTCATGCAGCAGACATTGTAGTGATAAGACAGATATTTTTTTGGGGAAATCTACATTAAAAATCCAAATCACACACACATACTGCACAGTATGCATGCTGTACACAATCTGCATATGTATACTAGACACTATGCAGCCAATACACAATATGTTTGCAATACAAAATATGCATACCATGTACAGTATTCATATCATGAACAATGTGAGTACTACACATAATATGCATGATGTGCATGTTATGCATAATATGTTTGCTGTACACAATGACTATTACACAATTTGCATACTACACACAATATGCATGTTATACACAGTATGCATGCTATACACAATTTGCATATTAATCACTATGCATGCTAACATTAATATGCATACTAATTACACTATGCATGCAATACACAATATGCATATTAATCACACTATTCATTCTATACACAATATGCATATTAATCACTATGCATGCTAACATTAATATGCATACTAATTACACTATGCGTGCAATACACAATATGCATATTAATCACACTATTCATTCTATACACAATATGTATATTAATCACTATGCATGCTAATATTAATATGCATACTAATCTTAATTTGCATACTATACACTATGTATACTTTACACAATATGCATACTAATCACTATGCATGCTAATATTAATATGCATACTAATCACACTATGCATGATATACACAATATGCATATTAATCACACTATTCATTCTATACACAGTATGTATATTATACACAGTATGCATACAATAGACACACTATACACAATATACCAGACTGGCCTTATTTCTGTCAAATTTGGTTTTGAACAAATATAAATAAATATGGTCTTGTTTATTGTTTTTATTTTTATTTTGTTATTACTGTTACTTTACTCATCTTTATTTTAAATAATACATCAGTCTGTAATCTTATTAATATGATGTTTTTTTTTTTAAAGAAATATAAATATTGGATATTTGAAAATGATTCAGGTTTTTTATTTATTAAAAGAAATTGTATAACCTTATAAAAATATGTCACCTGAATTGGTATCTGATTTTTGAAGATACATTTAAGCTTTGAATGAAGAGAAATAAATAACACACACACACACACACATATACATATATATATATATATATATATATATATATATATATATATATATATATTCTATATCAGATTATGATTAAGGTTTATCCTTCACTCCCTGATTACAAATAAATTGTATAACCATTGAAGAGAATCATTTGATTTGATTATGTATTTGATAGAAATGTCATGACATATTAGCAAAAAATTTATGAGAATATTGCAGTTGACTTTTGTTTGGATGAACTACATAACTGGCAAAAATGTCTACTTTTTTTTTTTCTTCAAAGTTGTGTACTTAAATGTTCATCACACTTGGTTTGTAGGTACAATATTGTTTTCTGTTGAACCATGGTTCTTTCATACAAAATATTTTCAAACTGATTACAGGATCATGTCCAGAAGCTGTTGGAGATACAGAGGTCACTGATTGGTCAATTTGAGGTCATCAAGCCAGGCAGGGTAGGTATGCTTGTTACATTTTAGGGTCTTTGGGGCAACTGTATGATGTCATTAAAAGGATAAGAATTCTTGAGTTTAGTAGGGTGATTGGAGCTTATCTCCTTCCATTTGATGTAGCAACAGAGAGTGAATATGACACCAGTCCATCCGTTTGACTGCCCTGCAGATGTTATAAGTCACAATATTCAATATTCACCATATTAAAGCTGTATTATTTGTGATTATCTTGGGCTTTTCTTTAAATGGAATAACATCTTATCTAGGATAATGTTTATGTCCATTTTGTTCTGCTTAGTCATAGATGGTGCAGAACATATCCCTATAAGCTTTATATCTTCCTCTCCAGATGCATACAGAATTTTTGACAAATGCTTATTGTATATTAAATGGTATATTGAAGAATAATCATTTTTTATCCCCCTTGGACATAGTTTTGAAGTGGTGGTATTTAATTTCTTCGTAATTTTTTGCTGGTTGCTACAGAAACTGCTAAGAAGAGATAACAGAAGACATCACAATTTTTCAACCTTTCCATGTGTTTCAAATTGAGGGACCTTTTCATAAGTTAATCACCAAAATTAAAAATGATAATATAAATATATTTTATCATTTTCAGGCCATAAAGCTGTGTAATAAGATTTAAATAAAAAAAAATTTAAAAAATACTTTTTCCATGTAGTCGCTAGATTTGAATACTGAATATTTCCAGTTCAGTAGTCAGTTAAAATTGATTAAAGTATCTTCACAAAAAGTTAAAGGTGTCATTCAGAAGTAAGCAGAAGAAGATAATACTCCGAATGTATACAGCATTTTCAGTTGCCCTACCAACAACTGGTTATTATTGTTGAACCTTGTGTCTTATTCCATGTTGTATATAGTTTGTTATGCCAAGTTAAATATAGTGTGTTTAGCTTTGCATTTAGTATGCTGCAGCTGCATTTATTCTCAATATTAATGTTTAATTAAAATCAACTGAAACTTGTTTTGTTTAGATTAATTTCATTTTTGTAGTCAAGAATACTTGTGAGAGTTTTAAGGATGAAAGATTTCATTCTTTTATTATATTGTATTCAGAAACTAATCAGCTATCTACTGGACTTTCTTATCATTACAGCCTAGCTTATGTCATAAAATTCCTACTGGCACCCCACATATATATGTTTCTTGCAAATTCTTTCTTGTGCCCCTTATAACTATTAGTTTGTTAGAAATTCCTCCTGGTGCCCTCATAACTATTAGTTTCTTACAAATTTTTTATGGTGCCCCTCATGTCCTTTAGTTTCTTACAAATTCCTTCTGGTGCCCCTCATAACTATTAGTTTTTTACAAATTCCTTCTTGTGCCCCTCATAACTATTAGTTTATTACAAATTCCTTCTGGTGCCCCTCATAACTATTAGTTTATTACAAATTCCTTCTTTTGCACCTCATAACTATTAGTTTGTTAGAAATTCCTTCTGGTGCCCATCATTTAAAAAAAAAAATTCTTAAAATTCATTCTGGTGCCCCTCATTACTTTACGTTTCTTACAAATTTCTTCTGGTGCCCTTCATAGCTATTAGTTTCTTACAAATTCCTTCTGGTGCCCCTCATGTTCTTTAGATGTTTACAAATTCCTTCTGGTGCCCCAGATATCCATTTTTTATCGACAAATTCCTTCTGGTGCCCCATATATCCATTAGTTACCTGCAAATTCCTTTTGGTGCCCCTCATAACTATTAGTTTCTTTTAAATTCCTTCTGGTGCCCCTTATATCCTTTAGTAGTTGTTTTTTTTTTCTTACAAATTCCTTCTATTGCCCCTCATGTCCTTTGTTGTTTTTTTTTTACAAATTCCTTCTAGTGCCCAAGATATTCATTAGTTATCTACAAGTTCCTTCTGGTGCCCCTCATAACTATTAGTTTCTTACAAATTCTTTCTGGTGCCCCTCATGTCTATTCATTTCTTACAAATTTCTTCTGGTGCCCCTCGTGTCCTTTAGTTTCTTACAAATTCTGACCTTTTGCCTTTAATGAGGGAAAATATAAGAAAGTAGAAGAAAAGGTGTATAAATATTATTGGAAAAGAAAAGATGAATAACAGTTGGAAACCATCTGGATTGTTTATATTTTATATAACATAATATTACTTGAATAAATATAAAGACCCAGTGAATGAATGTTGACATGTAGTGTTTCTCTGATTCTGAAGTTGATATGATGCAACAAAATCCCAATGTTGCGTAGTAAAATGTTAACTGTTTTCATCTTTGCAGTGCAGCCTTACTTGATGATGACTTTTTAAGAATAAGTTTGTCCATAATTGAAACATTGTCAATGACAGCAGTGAAGTTTTACTCAATGTTGATTTATTAAGCACATGTTTGTTTGTAAAGGATAGACAATCTGTCAAGGATAACATTGCAGCCATGCTTCGAATTGATTCATTGAACACAAGTTATAATAGATACACAGTCTGTCCAATGCAGCCTTGCCAGTGTTCATGAGATTTTAGATTGAAGCTGCTAAACTGGGTATATATTCTGAATTTTCAGATGTACTAGTCCATGTTAAGCTATGGTTGCCATCATTTGCAACAAAAACCTTAAAGTAATTGTTAATAAATTTGATTTGTATATTGAATGACACATTAAAACAAACAGTCTTGAAATGTATTTAAAAGAAATTAATTGTTCATGAAAGTGTTTTAGAAAACTACTATGAAATGAATTCCAATTTAAATTATGCTCTTTTACCCTGGTCAACAAAGTACTGAAAGTGTTATTACTCATAGTGATTTTGTAAGAACAGGTATTGTTTTGGAATGTGGTTAATATGGAGTGATGTTTCCACTGGATTTGAAATATGTTAAGAATAACACTTAGCACCAGAATGGTTTTATTTGGAGATTCAAGTGTAGAGCAGTTATATGAAAAACCTTTATATTTTATTCTTCTTGTTACCATGTACTGCAGTAACACACAAGTACTACATAAACACACAAGTATTACATATATACTGAAATACTACATAAACGCACAAGTACTACATAAACACACAAGTATTACATATATACTGAAATACTACATAAATGCACAAGTACTACATAAACACACAAGATATAATGGTCTTAGAATTTTCTTAAAAGAAAGTTATATACATGTATTAGAAATTATATTACATTAAGTTTTATGATAATTTTGGAACAGTGAGAACCATTATTTCGTTCCAACATGGTTGATTTTTCTTTTATATTTTGTATAAGTAAATTTTCAGATGTGATATAACTTGCAACAAAATTTTCAATATATGATTACCATAGACGGAAATCACATGCTCTCTTCCCGATTTTTTTTTTTTTACATCACTGAACTAGATGTAATATTTTTAACAAATGTTGGTGATTTGTATGTGTAATAATTTTATGGGAGAAGACTTTTTAATGTGTGTTAAATTAAAATCCAATCTCATTGCTTGCTTGATAAATAAGCAACAAAATATATTAAAAAGAAAATAAATATACAAGTAATCAAAACATGTTTTCAGTTGAACCTTTTTCAGGGACCTAATTCAAGTCCATGTAAAGCTCATAGCAGTTAAAATGTGCCTCTAAAATTAAAAAAATACAATTATGTTAGTAAAATTTAACAAATAAACTTATGTTTGAATACAATTCTGTTGAAAAAATTTATCATGGTATGACTTGATTAACATCCATCTGCTCCTGACATTACATGTATGCCTTGTATGATGTAAGATTATATTTCATAATAGATGTTTTATAAATGTTATATCAGTTATGGTTTATGTTGTAACATATGCATATTATTTATGTAGAAAATATAAAAGTATGTTTGACTTGAAATTTTTAGATCCTTTTCGTTTCGTACCATGTAGCCATTATTATGATGAGGTACTGTTGAAGGCTAATACATACATATTATGTTTTAAATATAACTTTCTTTAAGTTTTGAGTTCTTTCCACAGGATTTCTTAAAAGATGGGGAGTTGAAGAAGCTTTCAAGAAAAGAAATGCAGCCAAGGAAATTCTTTTTGGTAAATCACCAGTGCTAAATGTGTCTTTATTTTTTTGTAAAAGAAAACAACCCAAACAATAAGGAACCATATGATATTGCGCAAATTTATGTTTGTGTGTATATACTGACTCACTCAAGTAGATAAGGCTTTGGGATTACCAAAAATCGAGGGGGTTTTATGGAGCCTTCAGTTGTACAGTAGAAACTCTTGAGAGACGACCCATTCTCCCAACACGTAATGGTCTCTCAAGATGTGGTCTTACATAACAGGTCATAACACTATATAATCAATAAATCTGTGTATGAAGAATGTGGTTTTTCAGAATTGGTGGTCTTTCATTGCAGTGTTCCAAAACATAATTAAGAAATTCATTTTGATATTGATTTAGGAATGTGTAAGGGCTGTTCCAGTAAAATATACTTGGTACAAAGGGAGAGCACTCTAATGTGGTGTAGTCACCCATAGATGCAATTCAGAACTTTGTATTATTTTCATATGAACTCTGAGTAACCATAGTACCCTGGCACATATTTTTTTAAAAGTGCCTTCCCTGGGTACCATGAATGTTAAAATGGAACATCCCTATATCCAATTTTTTTGTCCAAAATATTATTGAGAACAGTATGTACTTCATTTTTGTTTCTTTGTTTGTTTTGTTTTGATGGGGATGGGTAGGTTGGTCTTGATGTTTAGTATGCTTTTTTATACCACCATTTAGCCTTAAAGAGTTATTGTCCTTAACCTGGTTGCTATGGATAGCAGATGTATTGTTTAACAGTTTGTTTATATTGATATGTGCTGACATTTAATTTTGCGGTTAATCATAATTTCTATTTAATGACTAAAAATGTCTGTTTGTAAATCACATACGCAAGCATACAGATATTTGCGAATGGACCTGATGCATCTCAAGATATGCAGCCTTGCATATGTTTATGACATGTTAGTGCACTGTGAGAGGACCGTCTTTGAGTAACATTTAGGTTTTGTACTGACTGTGTGAATTTAATGTTGGTGTTGTAGATATTTATTGTTTGAGGTAAAGGATGTGGATGAGAAAGTGTTTGTGTTGTGATCAGAATGACTTCAATTTTATTATCATTCGTCTGCAGCTTATTACATGTCATCTATGATTTCACATTAGAAATGCACCACTTCTCCTTGGATGGTAGCATCAATTTCAGTTGGGTGGCTAGACTTGTATATTTGGGTATCATCGGCATACAACTGGTGAGACACTGGATGATGATCTATACACTTGAGAGCGGCTGAATATATAGAATGAAGAGAAAGGTCCATGAACAGATCCCTGTGGAACACCACAACATAGATCAATTGGGCTGGAGTTTATTTCATTTGCAGATACAATTTGTGTCCTGTTGATTAACAAGGACTTGAACCACTGTATGGCTGTATTGTGAATGCCAAATACATGCTGGAGACAGTAAAGTAATATATCATGGTCTTTTGTGTCAAATGCTTCAGATAAATCAAGGAGGGTGAGGACTGTAATCTTTTCACTATACAAAGCAGAGAGAATGTCATTAAATCCTTTCAGAAGAGTAGTTTCAGAACTGTGGCAAATGTGATATCCAGATTGTACATTGCTAAAAAGACATTTTTTTTAATTCAAATGAGTTACAAGTTGGGTTAGAATAACTTTTTTCTAAGATTTTTTATATGAATGAGAGATTAGAAACTGGGCGGTAGTTCTTGAAATCATTATGGTCAAGTGTTGGTTTCTTCAGCAGAGACTTTACGATGGCAGTTTTGAAAATTGATGGGAATTCTCCCAATGAGAGACGGATATTAATAACATCAGTTAGTGAAGGTAATATTGGGTTTAAGCACTCAAGCAGCAGTGATATTGGAATTGGATCAAGTTCACATGACTTTGGTGCACTCTTCATCACGATTTTCCATACTAAATCCACAGAGACAGGTTCAAATGCTTCTAATGGTTGTCACTGAAATTCTGTATCGTAATCATATGGTGACAGCGATGCAATTGAAATTGTGTTGTCAAGTGTATCTCAAATAGTTAGTACTTTGTCACGGAAGAAGTTTGCAAATAGGTCCGGAAGGTCTAATGGAGAGAAGGTAGTTGGAAGTTGTGTACATTTCCTTGACATCAGTTTGTTAGTTATCTCGAAGAGCTCTTTGCAGCTGGAACTCTCCGTGATCTTAGTACTGTAGTGGGATAATTTGGCTAAATGGACTATGTGACATTGTTCTTAGCGGCTTCATAGATTTGTTTATGAATAGTGAGTCTGGTGGAAAGCCTAAGGCTGTCTGATTTATGGCAATGTCTTTTAGCAGTGTGAAGCTGGTCCGTAACATTGCTATACCAAGGAGTACACTTGTTTATTGATACTCTGAACTTGGTGGCTGAGGTATGTTTTTCAAGCAATGAACTCAGGCAATTATCGAGTTGTTCTACTGTAGGAGGTAAGCAAATTGTCAGGTTTTCTTGGATATCATGCATTAGTTTAATTCTATTTATCATATGAGGGTTTCTTTTAGTAAAAAATAAAGGTGGAGGGTTAGGGACTGATACGTCGATATGGCATATAATGCAGAGGTGATCTGATGCAAGTTCGTGGGATACAAGGGTGAATTGAAGAATATTATCATCAGGTCTATAAAGAATCCAGTCTAAAATGTGACCATGTTTATGGGTGGGTTGGTTAATTGATTGCTTAAGGTTGAAAACATGAATGGAATCTATGAGTTTTGACATGTATGGGTTTCCAGGACAGTCAGAGTGAAAGTTGGAATCTCTAAAAATAATTAGGTTGCCACCTATCAAATTTCCATACTCCACAAGATTCGGAAACTGCTCCAAAACGAGAGATTCAGTCAGCTTGTTTTTTCTACTAGGAGAGGGCAGTAAAGACAGAAAAAAATGGACTTACCTATGTTCCAGTGTGAGTGTTACATTTATAAAAGCAAAACCTGATAGTTGCTAGAGCCAATTGCTGTGGAATTTTTTCTTATCATTGACAGTTACTTAATCTATTTAGGTAAGATAAGTAATTTTTAAATTTAAAAATGACAACCCTTTTTCAATAACAGCATTTCTTGGTGCATGATTGTGCGCTGTGCTTGTTGATCTGGCACTTTTTTATGGTCAGCTGTTTGCCCTAGAATAAATAAGTTATGAATGATGCTTTGGTAACAAACATGTAATCAACTTCACCAAGCCCACAAGGTGTTTATTAATTTGTGTGCTAGATTCATGTGAGTACTGCAGAACTGTATAGCACTACCTTCCATTACCAGAGCAGACTAAAATTGTTTTCTAAAATTGAAGAGTTGATGTCTGTAAAGAAGTTTTTTTATCAATTGAATAAATGATAATGTTTTGTCAGGAACCATACAGTTTGATTATACATGCTTGGCATAAATTTATTTATTAGGTTTGTTGTCCAGATTCAGTGCATTTTAGGTCAGAGTCCAGTTCTTTATTGATATAAAACTTTGTTATCAAGCGTGCAGTTAGCAGATTGTGAAACAGATGTATCGGTTTTTTGAAACTAATGTATTGGTTTTGTGAAACATTTGTATCGGTTTTGTGAAACATAGGTATCGGTTTTGTGAAACATAGGTATCCGTTTTGTTAAATAGATGTATTGGTTTTGTGAAACATAGGTATCGGTTTTGTGAAACATTGTTATCAGTTTTGTGAAACATAGGTATCAGTTTTGTGCTGCCAGCAACATCAAGATTTTATATATAACAAAAATTACAATTTGAAGCATGGAGAATTTATTATGGTCTAGTTTACAGGTCAGATATGGTCCTCCTTGAGATCTTTATTTGATATATCTAGATCAAAAATTTTGTTACATATCAAACTGGACCACTGTGACCTTTAAATACATGTTGGTCAAGCTCACGGGTACACAAACCATTCCATTACAAATATGAATTACTGTTAGATATGACATAGTTACTACGAATGTTATATATTTACATGAATATGAAAAATTTATATGCTTTTTCATGAAAGTTTTAAATACATGCACGTTAAAACTTGTTTGTACTTTTCAGTTCAGTGACGTCCTGTTGTACACAACTCCTGTTGCCACTGGTTACAGACTAAATAATGTCTTGCCTTTGACAGGAATGAAGGTACAATAAGATTATTATATTCCATTAGAAAGTGACATTATATACCTCATTAGGATGTGTAATTATAGACCTCATTAGAAAGTGGCATTATATACACCATTAGAAAGTGGCATTATATACACCATTAGAAAGTGGTATTATATACCCCATTAGAAAGTGGCATTATATACCCCATTAGAAAGTGGCATTATATACCCCATTAAAAAGTGGCATTATATACACCATTAGAAAGTGGCATTATATACACCATTAGAAAGACTCATTATATACTTCATTAGAAAGTGGCATTATATACCCCATTAGAAAGTGGCATTATATACCCCATTAGAAAGTGGCATTATATACCCCATTAGAAAGTGGCATTATATACACCATTAGAAAGTGGCATTATATACACCATTAGAAAGTGGCATTATATACCCCATTAGAAAGTGGCATTATATACCCCATTAGAAAGTGGCATTATATACCCCATTAGAAAGTGGCATTATATACACCATTAGAAAGTGGCATTATATACACCATTAGAAAGTGGCATTATATACACCATTAGAAAGTGGCATTATATACCCCATTAGAAAGTGGCATTATATACCCCATTAGAAAGTGGCATTATATACCCCATTAGAAAGCGGCATTATATACCCCATTAGAAAGTGGCATTATATACACCATTAGAAAGTGGCATTATATACACCATTAAGAAGTGGCATTGAAGTGGAATCATACACCCCATTTTAAGTGTTTGTAAGTATTTTTCTGCCCATTTTTGTAGTGTTTAATAAGCATAACGTTATTGAAAGTTATTATAGAAATTAGAAGATTAAAGTTCATTCTTTTTTTTTGCTGATCTCTCTCACGGACAAAGTTTAGAAATTTCTTATTACCATGGCTAACATTTCCATTGCATGATCCACAAAAAAACAGGAGTATAGTGTTAATCTCATCTACCTACCCATGTATCTTTCTTTTCCACAATTTGACTGTTCTTCTGTCCATCAAACTTTGGTTTAGTTTTGCACTAGCTTATTTTTCAGGCACTCTCACTTGTTGGATCTTGTAGAATGCAACTCTCAGAGAACTAAACTGGCATGCATAAATAAGTCACCATGACTTATGTTTCATGTTTTTTGTTAATTCCTTTGTCATGGGCATATGGTCAGTGTGTCATATAGCTTTGAGTGTAGTCATGTGCCTTTGTATGTTGAATTGTAGGTCACTGTTACTATTACATGCATCCATCCATAAAGCTCCACTTTTAGGTCAGTTTCTTAAACATTTTTACAAGTAGGGTTACATACTTTTGTGTGTATAGCTAGAGATATGTATGCCACCATCATCCCAATAGTAGGTCATTGTGATCTATATTTCATGCATCATTAACATGTCTCAAAGTTGTTTGCTTGGGATCAATGTGCACTGTTGACTCTACACACCTCCATTTCGACAATTTCAACTCCAGTATTACCTTCCCAGATAAGATTGCAGTTTCAATGCAGATATTACAGTAGTCCCCCTCTTGAACGGCCCCCCCTGACCAGCGGCCACCACACATAATGGCTTCCTTTACGATGACTTTATTTCGTACGCTCTACACAAGTTTTGTCTGCATAATTAAATCGCATACAGTCAGCAATAACCGAATAAAACATTACCAAACATTAAAATGTCATCACACTAACGGATACATTATTTTAGAAGAAAGTCGTCGGTTATTCTACTCGACGACGTGGGGGGGGGATGTCGAACAATTTTATGTAGTAAAGACTCGAAAAGACAAGTTTATGTTGAAATAATTTGAATAAACAAAGTCATAACCGATAAAAAGGTTTTTCAGCAGCAGTGGGAAAATGGAGCAAATGGAAACATAATTATATATGTACCAAAATGTAAATGACGTTTTTGAATCCATTTGCAATGTGCATGACAACAATTCCCACTCGCATATCACACTTACGCCAAGAAAGATAAAACAGTAACGTATATTCAGTTGAAATAAATTTGTTATTATAACAAAACTAACCTTGTAATAAATAATGTTTCATTTAGACGATATTTAATGTTTTGAAGTATGTAGCTTTCTTATTACGTACATTACATATACATGAACTTCTCATAATAAATTTAGCCCCCCTCTGGAACGGCCACCTGTCTTATAAGGCCACTTTCCCGGTGCAGCAGGGGTGGTCGCATAAGAGGGGGACTACTGTACCTTAATTACAGGTGATTGTCCTGAATCAGTTTACTATTTCAATGCAGGTATTACCATAATTATAGGTGATTCTTGTAAATCAGTTTGCAACTCCAATGCCAATGTTACCTTACATACAGGTGATGATCCCATATCAGTTAAATTTCAACTCTGATAGAGGTTGTTGATATGAATCAGTTTGCAATTTCAACTCGAATATTACCTAAATTACAGGTGATGATCCCATATCAGTTCACAATTTAAAACTCGTATATTACCTTAATTACAGGTGACAGTCCCAAATCAGGATGAGTTCAAGACTGAGTTTAGCATAATATCTGTTCAGAGATCCTTTACAGTGGTTGCCAGGTGAGGAAACAAGTTTTACTTTAATAATACTGTACAGTTTTCTGATAATAATTCTGTGGTTAACATTTTGAATGAACCATTACTTGTTATTCAGAATAAGTGAAACCATTTTACATATTCCATAGCAACAAGTTGATTTATTTCAAAAAAATATGATGACATAGGGACTGGAAAGCAAGAAATACAATAAAAGTGAAATAGTTCAGAGTACTGCAGGTCTAAATTTTGTTCAAGATCTCATTTGTTTTGAACTTATGAAGGCATGGGAATTAGATTGATTTGCAATGGAAATGTTTTATAATGAGTATGAGTAGTCGTAATACTGGGTGTGAGTAGTTGTAGTAATGGTTGTTAGTAGTTGTAGTACTGGATGTGGCTATTCATTCGAATGATGCTTACTCCATATTTGAATTATTTGTTGGAGTTGTCAAAGTTTTACTTTACTTCCGGATGTTACTTTTGATGCAAATGTAAATGAAATATTTAATTTTTTGTAATTAACTGTCTCCCTCATTATAACACTTTTTTATAATGTTTCTTGATATAGTTTCATTAGCGATGGCATAACTAAAATTAAACCATTTGGGTTCAAAGAAAACATCATGAAGCTTAGTATTATATATTTTATTTTGTCTTTTGGATTATTTGACAGAATTCAGTCACTCCCAGTATGCTACAGATATGGTTCTTACTGTGACCACTCCATTGGCTTAATGGTTAGAGCATCTGCCTCAGATGGGGGAGGTCACAGACTTGAACCCCTCTCAAGTCACACCAAAGACTTATAAAAATGGTACTAACAGCTGCTCCGCTTGGTGCTTTGCATTAAGAGGTTAGTGTTAGGACCGGTCAGGATAATATGACTGGGTGACAATATGACTGAACAATTTTTAAAACCACGTTAAAATTACAAATCACAAACGCACACATACACACACAATGAACATGCTGTTGTTCCATTCACAATACCTCAGTGTGGTACATCGAGTGTTCCAGGTTATGGGCCGCAACTACCATGTTATACCAAGGGAGAGCTGTATCTTATTCAGCATAAAAAATACAACATATGACATTTAAGCCATGGTTATGAAAAATTACTGCCTAGAGATCAGTATTTGCATTTTTTATCATTTGTCAATTAATTCAATGTAATACTTGGATATTATTGTGAATTTTTAGCTCTAATTGTCATAGAGCAGAAGAACTTATGTCATTAGTACAAGTTTCTTATTACTGCTTATCCTAAACTACTCAGAAAACTTACACTTCCATCGCAGGGTCTAGTTTAGGCATGTGCAACCTATAGCTCACGACCTGGTTATATCCAATAATTTACATCATAAGGTTTGGCATTAAAAACAACCCTGGAGGAATTTGCATATGTCTGATCGACTTGGTCCTAAATGAACTAGATCCTGCTTGGACATCCAGTATGGGCCACCATGGCAGCAATCGTGAAAATCTTCTTATTGCAAATTCTTTAGAATTGGATGGTTGTATCAGTATGGGGTTTTGACTGAATGACTTTGTATGATGTCTAACTGGTCCAAATGAAATTCTAATCTAATATGAGGACTTAATTAGCCGTTTTAAAAATGAGGTTATCTTTATTGACAATCATGTTGTCACTACTCCTACTGTATGGACAGTCATATCAAGATATATTTTGAATTAAAATACTTCTAATAATGTCTGGTTGGTCCTAATAAAAATAATGCTGAATTGCCAAGGCAGTTAACTTGAACATTTTGTTATCCCTCTTGATAGTCTTCTTATCCATCTTCAGAATCTTGTTATCACTACTCGTCTTGATTGGATGATCATGTCAGCATAGGGTTTTCATGTAAAGGCTTAAAATATTGCTTATGTAATGTCCACTATGGTGCCATTTGAAAATTTGTGTTAGTTTTCCTATGAAGATGATCATAACATCATAGGGATATGACTAACAGACTTCTTATGATGTCTACTTGATCATAAATAAAAAATAATGCAGATCTGTAATCAAATATGGCCACCATGGAAGCCATCTTGAAAATCTGGTTATTCATCTGGAAAGTCATGTTATCTGTCGATAAAATCCTTTTATTGCTACTCCTCCTGCATGGATGGTCATATCAGCATGGGATTTTCACAAAAATATTCCTAACTAGTTTGAAACAAAACTTGTGCCAATCTTTTATCTAGTATTGCCATGATGGCAGCCATGTTAAAAATCGTATCACAACATTACAACTGTGCCTGAAAAAAATCTTACTGCATTGGCTTTTTCACCAGCAGGCTTCTCATGATTGGTCTTAATGTCCAATTGGTCTTCAGTGAAAATTGTGTAGGTCTGACATACAATATGGCCACATCAGCAACCATCTTCAAAATCTATTTCTACTCCAGAATGGAAAGTCGTATCCTGAAAATATCATAATCCCTACTCTCCAATGGATGAATGTCTCAATATGGCTTCCATGACTCTTAAAAACTTGTTTTCACTACCTCTGAAAATGGATGATTATTATGACATAAGGTTTTCACCAAATTAATTCTAATGTCTGCTTTGTCATGAATGAAAATTTTTACAGTATGTGCACCACAAGAGCTCATTTGAAAATGTTATTACTGAAGAGTATCATAGATATTTGCAACACTCAAATTGTTTTATATTGAATGGTTGGAAAATACCCCCCCCCCCCATGAATGTCAGTCCATTTGGGGACTCTTGTTCTTTAACTGATTTGTTTCTTTTTTGCAAAGTTCTCCACAGGAAAGGAACAGCTGGATTTCAGCTTTAAATTCAGCCATCAATGAGAATTCAGAGAAGAGAAGCACTTTTGATTCAATCCGAGCTGGACCCCAGGTACTATTATATCTCTTGGTTGTCATCACAACAGTGCATTTAAAATTAGTTTAACTGTCTAATAAATAGGAATGTGAAACTCGTCATTCTCTTTTTTAAAAAATAAAGTTTGGTTTATACACAAAATACAGGACAAGGATGCTGAATTCCCATCGTGCAATGATATTGGTGCTCCAGTGGGTGATAAAGCTCAGTTACTTCCTTTGATTCTGAAAAGTAGCGCCATCAGAAAACTCATCACAGCAAATGAAGAAATTCTGTCCCAGCTTTAGTTCTTCTTTCCATACTGACACCATAGTCATTTTGGCGCTGTGATATGTGATAACATATTCTGTTGATGAACATAAATTATTGAAGTATTTGGTTATTTATTATTATTGTATCTGTTACAAAGACTAGATATTTCATTTTCTGTAACTGCAAACAAAGATTTTACTGTATGGATGAATATTGCAATGCCAGCTATAGTAGGAATGAACTGGCAGCAACAGCTATGTTATCAACTCCAAAAATTTTATTATTTTTATTCAGTTTTAAATAAAAAGACTTGTTATAATGTGTTTCTTGATATAGTACCAATTGAGTGTATAAATCATGGTTATGTCATTAAATATTGAGTGAAGGAGTGATTTACATTGCTAGTTGTTGTTAGATGGAGTACATACATTGAGTGAAGGAGTGATTTACATTGCCAGTTGGTGTTAGATGGAGTACATACATTGAGTGAAGGAGTGATTTACATTGCTAGTTGTTGTTAGATGGAGTACATACATTGAGTGAAGGAGTGATTTACATTGCCAGTTGGTGTTAGATGGAGTACATACATTGAGTGAAGGAGTGATTTACATTGCCAGTTGGTGTTAGATGGAGTACATACATTGAGTTAAGGAGTGATTTACATGGCCAGTTGGTGTTAGATAGAGTACATACATTGAGTTAAGGAGTGATTTACTACATGGCCAGTTGGTGTTAGATGGAGTACATACATTGAGTGAAGGAGTGATTTACATTGCCAGTTGGTGTTAGATGGAGTACATACATTGAGTGAAGGAGTGATTTACATTGCCAGTTGGTGTTAGATGGAGTACATACATTGAGTTAAGGAGCAATTTACATGGCCAGTTGGTGTTAGATAGAGTGCAAACGTTGAGTGAAGGAGTGATTTACATTGCCAGTTGGTGTTAGATGGAGTACATACATTGAGTTAAGGAGTGATTTACATTGCCAGTTGGTGTTAGATAGAGTGCAAACATTGAGTGAAGGAGTGATTTACATTGCCAGTATGTGTTTGATGGTGAATAAACATTTAGTGGAGTAATTTATATAGCCAGTTGATGTTAGATGGAGTTACGTACATTTAGTTTAGGTTTTATTTACATGACCATTTGACTGCTCCACTGGTCTGGTGGTAAGAGTGTCTGTGTTGGATCCAGAAGGTCAAGGGTTTGATCCCCAGCTGTGTCATACCAAAAACTTATGAGAATGCTACTCACAGCTGCCTTGCATGGCACTCAGCATTAAGAGGTTAGTGTTAGGACTGGTTGGCCTTATATCAGGATGATGTGACTGGGTAGGACATCATGCTATATGTTTGTGGTTGATATGATGCCTCAGTGTTAGACATCACTATAAACTGCCCCACTGCAGACATCGTAGCAATATGACTGATTTTTTTTTAAAAAACTAAGTTAGAAATCCAAATCACAGTCACCTGCACACATAGCCAATTTGTTTGATGGAGTATAAAGATTTTTTGAAAGAGTGATTTACATGGCCATTTTGTTAGATGGATTAGCACCTCAAAAATATATACTTTGGAGACATATTGGTAAAGAATCCTAAAATATAAGATCAGCAAGACAGATTATCATTGCTACAAAACATTTACACAATTGAATTAATTTAATATCATATATCAGTATATTTTCTTTGGGGGGGGGCATTTGTATTCTCAACAATATGTTGTAGGAACCACTTTGGCTCAGTGTGTAAGATATTTGTCACCAAAAGGGTTTGGATTCTGAATCCTACGATTAGATCGCGATGTGGCAGCTACAGTGGTGTGCCCTTGGGCAAAGCATTCTATTGCAGTTGCCTTGGCACTATTTAACCTACTTAATGTGGCTGTGCTGTAGAATAACCAAAATTACAATTAAACATTATTTTCTGTGCCATTATTTATTAAAACAAGCAGTGCTGAACAAAAATTGAATATAGATCATTATGACATTACCTTTAAAATGTTTAAAAATTGTCATATTCTGGAGTTTGGGATTATATCTCATATTTAGGATTTTTTGTCAGTGGAGCACCACTGATCTTGCACAAGAATTGCGGGGTTTTGCCTAATATGAATAAATATCTTAATTTTCGCTGTTAATTTTATTCACTATTTGTCACAGATTGATCACAAATATTCACACTAATAGTGATAATGTTATTTTCGATTTTAATAACACTTCATAATTGTGGATATTTATTTAAATTAATATTATAAATGTTTAATTTATTAACATATCAGCCTTTTTGGGATGTACATTTTTGACATATCAGCCATTTTGGGATGCAAATTATTGACATATCAGGCATTTTTTTATGTAAATTATTGACATAGCAGCCATTTTGGGTGTAAATTATTGACATCAACCATTTTGGGATGTAAATTATTGACATATCAGCCATTTTGGGATGCTGACCTTGCATCTGTCAGTTCTCTATTGAATACCTGTAAAACAAGTAAACGTTTTGATTAGGAATTGATTGTGGTGGTTCTTCTTAAGTTTTTTATGCGATGGAAGGCTTAAAAAAGAGATTGGAAATTAAACAGAATTTAAATACAGGGCTTCCGTTAAACTGATATTTTACAGAGTCCCAAGGACCGCCACATCTGAATTTTATAGGGTCCTTACTAGATGTTAAAGGGTCCCACTTTATAGTTTCCACAGTAAGTTGTGTGTCTGTGCGTGCATGTATGTATACTTGATAGAGAGGTCGAAAGGTCTCGCTAGAATTTTGGTGAAAATTGGAGTGCCACCAGCAAAAGTTGCAGTCCCCTCTCACAAGCATGTTGGGCATACATGAAGTGGATAAATGTCCATTATAATGCCAGGAATAAAGAGTAACAAAACTTTGTCAGTTTTTACTTATTTGCATTTCTTTAAATGTTCATTTATTAAAATTGATATCTCAAATGCACTACATAAAAGCCATTATTTAAAGAGTAAAAAGTTGTGCCTTTAAAACAAACATATCTGGCGAACATCTTAATTACAAAGCTGTATGATCATGAATTTAATTTTAAATTTTGCAATAGGCATTCATATGTTCAATCCTGCGTGCTGTATTACATTACTCTCATATTCTTTTAAAGTTTGTAAAATTGTGTTGATTTTCCCTTTTTTCTGATCTGACATGTTTTGAAGTTTGCAAGATCCATTGGGCTCGAACATTTCCGTTGTATACCATTCACAACTCACACCGTGTTTTGCTTATTATCCAGCACCATTTTCTATAATACCGTATACTGGTCTGCTACTTAAATTTGTTCTGAATATAATGAATCTGTGATGCTAAGTTAAGATTGATCAAACCCATCAGTTTTGTTAGAAATAAAATGTTTCCAATACAGTTGCTATAAATAGAAAAACAAGGAAAATTCAGCAGTGATGTTTAAAGCAGATTCTCAAATTTACATGATTGAGTGGAATTATAGAGAGGGTTAAAAAATTGATATTTTTTAATTTACCTAAACAGCGTAATCCATATGCTGGAGAACATAAAATGTAATTTGTTGAAAAAAGGCTAAATGATTATGACAAAAGCATAATGGTTGACACGTATGCATTAAACCCCCAAAATACTTGTCCATTTTTTCAACCGGCATTTTGTCCCAAGTCTTGATGTGTAAGCATCAAATGGTAGTAATATTTATTATCGTAGGGTTTATCTTCTAATTTAATTTGAATCCATAACACATTGTCCTTTTGAGATCACGTGCAATATATTTCTTTGGCTACACTCGGAAATGAACACAATGCATAATTAATGAGCATGATTTCAACAGAAAGCATAGAAAATCCCTTGAGAGCTCTGTTTTGAGAAACTGACATTTTATTAAAGCTGGAAAATGATATGGTCAGCAATTTTCATTGTGTCAGATGGGACTCTTAAGGTGGGATTTCCATGCATCATTTTTAATTTTATTGCATCAGGGGCACACATTTATCGGAAGCCCTGTAAATATGAAGACCCATTTGAACATTCCACATGTTTTGTCAGTGAGTCAGAAAATCAAATACTCTAAATGCTATGAAAAATAGCAAAGAATAAGCAACATGCCACGGTGGTGTGTGTGTGTGTGTGTCTGAGAAAATTTGATTAATGCATGTATGGAAGCAGCGGGTGACAATCAACAGTACATCAGTTTAATGTATAGTAATCATTTTTCCTACCTACCAGTAACCCGTCAGGATTAAGATGGACCCATGAATGCTGAAAACTGTGTATGAGAACATTATCATTTGTAACTTATAGGTTTCTGGTACTTAACTAGATTATTTTTTTTTAAATTGTCATATTGGCTGATATTTTGATTATGGTCAGGAAAAACAGACAGTTAAGACCAAAAAGTGGTAGCAATGATGTAAGCATGTTTATCCCTATTTGGGTTATAATAAGGCGTGTTATAGCAGTCTCCCCAGTATTTTGGTCTTGCATTCATTTGGGCTTTCGATTTTAGTTTTGTTTTAAATTAGGGGTTCTGTTAGCATTATAAAGAAAATGAACTTTGCCTCTGAAAGTTTTCCTTCATTTCTATACCCTTACCTTCAAAGCATGAATTTTAATGTTTTTTTTATTATTGGTTGATTTTTTTCTTCCCATGAATTTGCATGTTATGAAGATTTATTCCTATTGTTTCATAATATTAATTTTAGGCATGCTTTAAACAAAGTAAAAACAGTTTCAACTCCATGATCTCAAGGTTAATTTGTGCAATAGTACTGGATTTTTATTCATCTTCATTTGAGTTCAAGGTTTCAAAGAAATAGAATTTCCAGTTTAATGCATGGTGCATGCATGTAATGAAGACATGATTTTGTGGTATGTATAAGCAATATTAGGAGTAGAAGTATTTCTGTTGTCAGTATGTTGTATTCCAAAAGTCATGGGTTATGTACACACCTATGCCATTTTGGGTCAGGTGCTAGTCATGCTGTAGTCAATGTGTTAAAAATAAAGTCATAACCCCAAAACAATAAAAAAAATGAACAGTATAGTTTCTTTTATGTTGATCCAATATATGAAATTGTACTCGTTTATCATGGTATGCACAATATTTGAGAACTAACAAATTAGGCAAAATATGTTGAGTTTTAGATGCGATACAGATGTCTATGAAGGAAGTTGAGATATTGAGTTTGTCAGCTAATGATAGCAAGAGATTTACATACACTAGCACCATGAATCAAAACTTGGTTTACAGAGGTGTCATGCAAGTTGCCTAACCACCAAAGAAAATTAGTTTGTTTATTAACTTCATTGCTTCCATGTTTTGAGGCATGCTTTATTCCTTGTTCATTTACCGATTTATTAGCTTTGAGTGTATATGCCTGTAATTAGTTCAAGCATATTAGATGACAACGTTGTTTATGTTTACTTTTAATTCGCACCGTATGGCCATTATTGCGCTGATATGCTATTAAATGCTTATATATATATATATATATATATATATATATATATATATATATATATATATATATATATATGTTCCTTATTTCATTTCTTTGGGATTTTTCATGATCTATACTATTATAAAACTTTATAAATAGCTTTCATTTTTGGGACAGCAAAAAAACATTTTGTGTTTAAAGGTCAAGGACAACTGTTACTGGGGCAAAAAGAAAAAAAAATAGTTTCTACACAATAACTTGTATACCAGATACCTCGATCACACTTTATAAATGGATTGCATTTCAGAGACAATCTACAGAATGGGTAATTTTACAAAATTTGCATTTAGTTTGCATTTCATTTGCATTTGAAATCCACTCTGAATTCATTCATTTGCTTTGCATTAACATTGGCACTTCAACTGTCATCTCCTCCATTTCCTTTTTCTCTGAATGAAATGGCAATGCATTTTAATAAAGATTTCTATTTTAAAGAGTGTTATAGAGAATGTTTTTTTTATCTTCTTTATAAAAGCATGCATTAATAAGACAGGAAATGCATACAATGCAAAAGACATCATTGAATTGATGAATATTATGACAAATGCATAGAATATATGAAATTTAACCACAATTGCAATTGTTAAAAGGTAGTTTTAGATTATTTATCTGAATTTTCTTTTCATTTCATTCAAATAAAAACTATGCATATAACTACATGTGATGAGGTCCTTGCATCAAGAGTGTTTGTGAAATCTGGCTGTACAGATAGAACTACATGTGATGATTTCCTAGCAGCAATAGTGTTTGTGATATCTGGTTTAATAGGAACAATGTCATGGCTCACAAGGAGTGAACAAATTTCTGTCATTGAAAAGAGTTTTTTTTCCAGATTATCTTGTAAAAGATCATTTGGTCATTGAAATTTTGTGGCAGCATGAGAATAATTGATTTTGATCTCCATTCATAAATTGTATTCATATTTCACTTTATTTTCATTTTTCATTCATCATTCTGTTTTTTCTTCAAATTCCTTTTTCATTCATCATTTATTTACTTTTGTTCTAGATCTTTTTTTCATCTGCATTTTGGTTGCCTCATTATGCATTTCAGTGTTCTAGATTTATGTCACTGATAAAATTGCCTGTTTTAGGGTCCATAAGAAGGTTCAATTCACTGTAATTCTGAGGAGATAAGTGGGTTGTGCATGACATCTTGACTGCTTTATCACCTATTTTGATAGGGGCTGCGAGTGGTCAAAAGTGCTCTCCATTACGGATCACTGCCATCTCACTTCTGTCTGCATCAGTTAAAGTCTCAGATTCGGCCAATGTGGGTATATGAAAAAGCTAGCCAGTAGCTTCTCATGGGTCATTGGTTCTTTCTGGCAGTTTTCCTGGGTTCTTTCTCCACCAATAATACTGGCTGCCATGTATACCATATCGTGTGCTGAAAAATGGTGTTAAACCCTACAACAACAACAACAACAACAACAACAACCTATTTTGATTGCATTTTTTAAAATAAAGAAGACACCTATTCAGTATGGGGTCAAAATATGTAAGGTCAAGGTCACATGGACTACAAGGAGGGACAAAAATTCAACAGTACAAAAACAAGTTCTGTATGCCACATGCCTTGGCAAAAACATTTTCAGTACTTGCATTTAAGAAAAAGAAGGCAGTTTTTAAATGGGCATTTGGAGTTTAAAGATCAAAGGTCAAAGTCAGAAGGATTAATTTTTAAAAAATGATTTACACAGAATAGCTCATTATATGCCAAACAACCTTGACCAAACTTTGTGGATCGCTTGCATTTTTCAGTATGGTGAAGGTCACCAAATCTGGGAAAAGAAAAATTGTTTTCACAAAACATATTATTTAGTGTTGCTAGGCAACATCATTTAGTGACCAGATGCTGTGTATTGTAGTAACTTAGTTTCTGATCAATGAAAGAGACCTTAACATGAAAAAAGTGTAATAATAATGTTTACCACATGGTGGGCATATCATGTACCTTGTACAGTACTGTTGTTAAATGAATTTTGTTATTATTTGCAATGCATGCATATTTATTTATTATTTGTACAATGTTTATTTGCTGTAGGATCCTGAGGTGAGTCTATGCATAGCTTTTTTTTCCTCTTTTTTTTTTTCTTCTTCTATGAATTGGCTTGTATTCAGATGTATGTGCAAGTATTTTATTTAGAAAATGCTGGGCATTCTTTGTTCTTTACTGCAAAGATGATGGCAGATGTGTCTATGTGAGTACATGTGTCTGTGTGAGTACATGTGTTTGTGTATATATGACAGAGTGATAGACTGAGCAGCAGACCAACAGAGAGAGAGAGACAGACAGACAGACAGAAACAGAGAGAGAGACAGAAACAGAGAGATAGAGAGAGGGGAGAGAGAGAGATGGTCAACTAGGTCAGATGAAGAGAACAATCCACATGACACCAAATGAGATACAAAAGTAATAATAATGATAAGAATAATGATAATAGTAGAGTGAAACCAAGAAAATCCATCAAACCTGGAGAAATCCATCAAACATGGAGATTACATGGATTCTCAACTAAACTTGGATTTCTTTTGTATGATTGGCTAATGTGAAACCACTGATCAATCAGATCTCATAAAATATGTGAGTTCATGTAATTTAATTTCTTGGCACATTTCAAAATAAAATATCCCCATCAATAAATAATAGATATGTGTAAAATTGTTTTCATACAAAATAGAATTCATCTAATGTACATTTGTTTGAGAATAAACAAGGGACAGGTCATTTTAAACCCCTCAGCTCATGCCAGTGTCAAATCATATATTACTGAAATTTTAATTTTGTAATTTGTAAATGGTTTGATGCTTCTTTTCACCTTATCTTTATGTTCCCTTTTTACCTCTTCCAGAAATCTGATTGATGGTCACTTTTTTATATGTTCTCACCGCTTGCACAATTATTTAACCGATGAGGCCATAAAGCCAATCAAGTTGTATGGCATATAGTCCTGCATATGTCCAGATGGTGGTGTTCATTGTGTGTTGTGGATCTTTAGTACGGTAACTGTTGTTACTTTCACTTCTAAAAACAACTGGACCAACTTTACCCAACTTGGCAGGGAATTATGTCATGAACATCTTTCCTTTTTATGCAAAATGAGGTCAATCTGCCAACAGATATTATCATGGTTACTAAAAGAAATTTAGAGAAAAAAAGTTCTCAACAAAATTTGACAGCATCATGACATCATTTCAAACTTTTAGATGTAAAAAATGAGGCCACTCTGCTGTAACATATGACTGCTGTTATCAACAGAAGAAACGTTTAAAAAATACCCAGAAACCTTTCATAAGATACAGACTTTGACCCAATTTGGCAGAATACATCTTGGCATCATTTCGATTCAAGTCCTCTGTTGATGCAAGTCGGTAATTAGATATGACCACTATTACTTTACAAAAGAACCATTAAATGACTTCTTCCTGAAAACAGCTGAAAAGACTGACCAAATTGGACAGAAAATACGGAATAAAATCTGGGGCCCCGAGTGGTCTAAAACGCTTTCCGTTACGAATCACTGCCATCTCACCTCTGTCTGCGTGGGTCCGAGTCTAAGATTCGGCTATTGTAGTTATGTGAGAAAGCTTGCCAGTAGCTTCTCGTGGGTCGGTGGTTCTTTATGGGTTTTTTCCTGGGTTCTTCCTCCACCAATAATACTGGCCGCCATGTATAGCCTATCGTGTGCTGAAAAATAGCGTTAAACCTTTAAACAAGTTTTAAAAAAATTGATGAACTGAATTGACAAGATTAGCATCCCTTGAGGCAGCTTTTCCAAATTCATTCTTGGTAATGCCAATGCAGCTCATCTGCCATCCAATAGAAAAACCTTGAAGGACTTCTCAAAACGAACTGAAGAGAATTTGACTAAATTTACAGAAACACATCCTCGCATGAACATTAAAAGACTTGGCAAAAATTTCAGAACAGAATTTGACCAAATTAGCACAAAGCATTCAGACATGCAGAACTGTTAGTTTTTATGTAGTTGATGGTGATCTGCTATAAGATTTGGCTGCCAGTAAAATATATTAACCATAACATTATTCAAAATGACCTCTTCTGAACAGAATATTTAAGAACTTTCAGCATTGTTGTGCTCAGCCAGTGTAATCTGCTTTTCTAAACTGAATTAAAATCATTTAATATTTTAGGGTTTTACTTTTTATGATAAATCCATTGTATGCCTTTTAAAGAACTATACTTAAATCTTTTCATTGCATGTCTGCTTTTTCTTTCGGAACGGCTTATTATCCTAAGAATGTTAATTTTGCCTTTACAGTTTGACAAACTAACATTTACTAAAGAACAATTCTTGGTCAAATTCCTTTGCTCTTGGTTTTTAGGTAGATATTAGTCAAGTGAGTGACCTCATGCCCATTAGGGTGTCTTGTTTATTTAGATAAGTTGACACACTGTGTTGTTTACATCTTGTTACACTGTATCTTTGTAAAACTCTTGCATCTGGCTTTTAGGTAGATGTTAGCCAAGTGAGTGATCTCTTGCACACCTTGGATCTCTTGTTTTGATATCATTTTAAGCACTGTGCTGTTCACATCTTACTGTTCACATCTTCACAGCATCAGTAATTTTCACCACAGTGTGAAAAAAACACAGTGCAGCTTTAAAATTCCAAAAGTGCATACTTGAATATTTTTTTTTCAAATTTACTATTTTGATTATTCAGCATTTTGAAAATATTGAACTTTACAGAAATTATCATTTGAAAATCTAGATGATATGACATAAAAGACTTGAGAATTTTTTTCTCACCTGTGAATAGTAAGATATTCTTGTCTTGTTAATTGCAAGATAATTTTGTCTCACCTGTGAAGCAAGAAACAGAGGGATCATTTTTCCAACCTTCATCAACAATTTTGGAAAGTCCAGTACCTTCTAAATGAGTTGCATTTTCATCCTGAAACTCGGGGATATTCTTGTTCAATCTGTTATTATCAGTGTCCTTACTTCTACATCACCATCATACCATTTATAAAGAAAAACAATCCAAGAAAACTTTGTTTTAAGTAAAATTAATGTGATGAAAGGAATCTGGGAACCTTTTCCAAGTGGAAAAGGTTTCTAAAATGGCACCAGAATTCCAGAATGCACTAGTGTTTATTCATTTATGATATTAGGTACATCTCTGCGTACATTTTAAACTAATTTTAACTTCTGTAAAATCAGAAATATGTTTGGAAGGATGTTTTTCTTTGTTTTATGTGTAATGAATATCCATTAAATTTAATCTGCCATGTATGATATTTGCTTGCTTAAAGGTTAGTTGCACAGACCCAGATGTGCCATTCTTTAATGCACAAGCAAATCTGGGTCTAGGCAGTTTTTTTTTAGAAAGACTCTGTATAACAAATAAAATGAACTCTGATTTGCTGGTCAGTGGTGTATTTTGTGTATGCAGCTTAGGGTCTGTGTTGTTTTCAGTTGGATTTGACTTTCTGGCCTGTATATACAGTAGTCATTTTGACCAACCAAATTAGTGTGTAACCTTTGTGAATTTGTATTTCCATAGAATCCTTCATTATCTCATGAACAACAAATTTTATTCCAAAATATAACCGCTCCGGTGGCCTAGTGGTTAGAGCATTCGCCGTGGAAGCAGGAGGTCGTGGGTACGATCCCCAGTCGAGTCATACCAAAGACTTACAAAAATGGTACTAACAGCTGCCTCGCTTGACTCTCAGCATTAAGAGGTTAGTGTTAGGACTGGTCGGCCTAGTGTAAGGATAATGTGACTGGGTGGGACATCATGCTACATGTCTGCGGCATGATGCCTCAGTGCTAGACATCACTATAAACTGCCTCACAGCAGACATCGTAACAATATGACTGAAAAATTGTTAAAGCTACGTTAAAAATCCTAATCAAACAAACAAAAATTATACCAAAATATATTTTATACCCACACATTTAAATTTGCAATTAAAGATGAATATACCTTTTCTCATATTTTGTTAAGATTTTTAAAACTCATTATCATATATGTGTGTGTGTGTGTATTCTTTTTTTGGGATATATACACTGCAGTATATTGTTTTTTTTTTTATATTATTTATAATTAGTTAGTGTTCCTGCATTATAACACTTTATTTAAGTACTCTCTCATTATAACTATTCACATATAGAACTACCTCATAACACTTTGGATACAGTACTAACTCATAACACTTCACACACAATAATATCTTATTATAACGCTTCAAATGCAGTTCTTCCTAATTATAACACTTCATATACAGTACTACCTCATTATAACATTGTTGATGGAAGCTTTAAAATGCCATTAGAGCTAAACTGCCAGATAATGAAGTGCATTATATATGTAATTTGACTACTACTTAATGGCATAAATGACCATACTCACCTTATAATGGGAACTGTTATAATGTACTTTATAACAGGAACTGTTATAATGAAAGGCCTTATAACAAGAACTGTGTTATAGTGAGGGTCTTTTAATGGAAAATGTTTTACAACAAGGGTCTTGTATACAGGAACTGTTTTTATTATGTAGGGTCCATAACAAGAACTGTGTTATAGTGAGGGTCATTTAATGGAAACTGTTTTACAACAAGAGTCTTGTATACAGGAACTGTTTTTATTATGTAGGGTCCATAATAGGAACTGTTATAATGAAAGGCCTTATAACAAGAACTGTGTTATAGTGAAGGTCTTTTAATGGAAACTGTTTTACAGCAAGAGTCTTGTATACAGGAACTGTTTTTATTATGTAGGGTCCATAACAGGAACTGTTATAATGAAAGGCCTTATAACAAGAACTGTGTTATAGTGAAGGTCTTTTAATGGAAACTGTTTTACAACAAGAGTCTTGTATACAGGAACTGTTTTTATTATGTAGGGTCCATAATAGGAACTGTTATAATGAAGGGTGGTAAAGTGAGGACGTTATGTACTGAATGAACGGTAATTTTTCTTTCTATATGAATATTATTTGTAGTGATATAAGTAATGAAATTACCAATATCTTGTATCAAAGAACAACATGCTAATTCCCTGCCATGTATTTTATCCAAAGCAACCACTGTCTCCGCTAGTAGCTTTTACTTTTAGTCAGTGTTGCTTGAGCTCAGAAATATAATTTTGATCTTTTAATTTAAAATGAAGGTTTTGTTTTGTTTTTATAAAAGAACAACACTTTTGTTGTAGTTGAAAATGAATTATATTTTGCATTTACATTTTTTGAGGGTCTCACCAGTAAATTACTTGACTTGTATGCAGTTTTTGTGTCATTTATGGGCTATGAAAGATTTTTTAAGATTAATACTGCATGACCTTTGGGAGTACAGTATTAATCCAAGAAAAGGGGCTCATATTTTCACATACAAATGCAGTAATTTTTTATTGTATACTCATTTACTTATTCTACCATATACTTAATTAACGAGATGAAACAGCTTTACTAAATTTAGATGAACATGTTGTGCGGTTCAGTATTGCAAAGTACTGAATGATTCTGACAAAGTAAAGTTAATGGAAAAAAAGAGTATGTAATAAAGAGAGTACTCATTATAAAAAAGAGTATGTAATAAAGAGAGTACTCATTATAAAAAAGTATGTAATAAAGAGAGGACTCATTATAAAAAAGAGTATGTAATAAAGAGAGTACTCATTATAAAAAAGAGTATGTAATAAAGAGAGGACTCATTATAAAAAGAGTATGTAATAAAGAGAGTACTCATTATAAAAAAGGGTATGTAATAAAGACAGTACTCATTATAATTCTGGTTATGGGAGACATGAAAGTGGATTGCATTACTTTATACAAACATTGCTGGACTAATCTCTACATTCTAAGTGTAACGATTTTATAGCTGATTTCCTGCTTCCAAATTCTGATACTGTGATTTCCAATCACACGTAAAACCACATGAATATACTGTATTGTCAATATTTGGCTCACATTGACCAAGGGATGAGAAATATTAGTGTACCTTTTTTTTTTAAAAAACTCCTTCTTAGTTATACAGAATAAATCCATTTTATTTGATCTGGATAAAGACATGGTTGGGTTATGAAGAGAGGTGTGCAGTGTTCTCTCTGGCTGTGGCAGTAAAACTCTGAATATCAGTAACTATTGGTCACTGACTGGTCATTTACATACCTGATTGCTTTATTATACAGACATGGCAATCTCATTATACGTACTCATCTTGTCGGTTGAGAAACCTGTTTTTAATTAACCCAAAAGACCATTTTGGGCACTATGGGATATAACCTGATGCTGAATGGATTTATTTTTTATTGCCTGTGGTACAGTACAACTGGTTTTGATAAAACACCATTCTACTAATGAATCAACTGTTTCCCAATCCATGAGGTCTTCCATAATAGATTTAAAAAATATTATATAATCAGTAGTTCGGTGCTTTTAGAATCTGGTCTATCAGAACAGGTGACCTCTCAGTGCAATGGTCTTTCTAGACAGGTTTATTGTATTGATATTTTATCTTGATTTTACAGAGTCTTCTGGACAAAGATTTTATTCTGGGTCATAAGGCTCCACCATGGATTCCAGATTCCCGAGTCACAATGTGTATGCTATGTACTTGTAATTTCTCTATAACCTGGAGGAGACATCACTGTAGAGCCTGTGGAAAAGTAAGCCTCTCTATGCTCCTGGCACATCAGTGGAATTAGTTCTACAATATATGATGTCAACCCTGATATTTAGGATGGGATGAGTGATGTTGTACTGCTAGTACAAGCCAGCAGTGTGCTGTGAGACATGTTGGGAAGTCAGATGACCCTTATAATAATGCTAATTGGTAGTCTATATTGATACAGCTGAGCCAGCAATTGCTTTAGAATAATGTTAATTGTTAGCCTATGTTGATACAGCTGAGAGAGCAATTGCTTTAGAATAAATTTAATTGGCAGCTTATATTGATACAGCTAAGAGAGTAATTGCTTTAGAATAATGCTAATTGGTTGCCTATATTGATACAGCTGAGAGAGCAATTGCTTTAGAATAAATTTAATTGGCAGCTTATATTGATACAGCTAAGAGAGTAATTGCTTTAGAATAATGTTAATTGGAAGCCTATATTGATGCAGCTGAGAGTAATTGCCTTAAAATAATGTTAATTGTTAGCCTATATTGATACAGCTGAGAGAGTAATTGTTTTAGAATAATGTTAATTGGCAGCTTATATTGATACAGCTGAGAGAGTAATTGCTTTAGAATAATGTTAATTGGTATCCTGTATTGATACAGCTGAGCCAGCAATTGCTTTAGAATAATGTTAATTGTTAGCCTATGTTGATACAGCTGAGAGAATAATTGTTTTAGAATAATGCTAATTGGCAGCCTATATTGATACAGCTGAGATAGTAATTGCTTTAGAATAATGCTAATTGGCAGCCTATATTGTACAGCTGAGAGTAAGTCCGTAGATCTTGAAAATGCATTGACTTGATCATGCCAGGGTTTGATGCCAACAGGAAAAGTCTTCACAGTTAGTATAGTCTGACTAAATTAATTACAGTTGAAGATTGATGTCTGCCAAGCATTCAACATATTCTTGAAATTTTGGCTTGTAGATGAACTCCCCATGCAATGCAACATGCTTTATAGTACTGCTTGTGCTGGCAGTATGATGTTGGCCCAGTGTCTATTGATGCCTTCACATGAAGTCACAAATATCACTTCTGCTCTGTTACCGTGAAAGGACATCATGGATTAAAATCACATAATACATATAAGACTTTATTTTAAAAAGACCTTAATCAAATTTGATTTTCATTATTCTGACAAAATTGTTGAGAGTTGTGGCTTTTGTTTGAGAAATACCCCTGGCCCTTGAATTTCACCATACTGATGGAGACAGTTCTCTTTCATTCATTATTTCCATTGTTTGTTGTACATTACAATAATCCTCCCATTTGTTAGCATGAAAGGGTCTAGAACTGAGAAAAGAGCCCAGTTCTAGTCTGAAACCTGTTTCACAGTACACATCCTGGTTACTCTTTTCTTGGACATGTGGTACATGAGTAGATATGCTAATTCACTTGAAGAAACTACCATTGCTATTGTTTTCGGAATGTGTTTTTGTCAGTCCACTTATACATTTTGTTTGTTCAAGCATTAGTTTCTGTAGTTCTTACAACATGATCATGTCATTTTTCCAATCATACAATTTTAATCAGGACAAACTTCTGTTAACATGATTAAAGAAAAAGATGTTTTAATTCTGTATATACTTATTTCCTTTAGAAAGATTCTTTCATATATTGATAGAAACATAAAAGAAAAGGTTTCTCTAGGATAATATGATTTTTATTTTACTTAAAATTTAAATTTTCAATACTTTTCAGCAGTACTATAAAATGGTTCAGACTCGGCACTTATTTTCTTATCAATTATGAGTTTCTTCTAAGTGATCATTGATTAATTAAAAAAATAATGACTTTGTCAACATAATGTCTAGCAAAATGTGTTAATTTTTTCAAGTAACCTGATGTATGAAACATGATCAAAATCAGTTGCAGATACCGTAATCATGCGTTATCATTTTATTGAAAATGACTGATGCTCAACAAAATTAATTAGTCAGAACTTCACTATTGTGAGATGTAGAGACATTAATTACCATTAGTATGTTTTCTAGGTCATGAATTAATTTGGCTACTATTACAATGAAATTTTTATTTTTTAATTGTCAGAATTTCTCTAATAAACACTATTATTATTTCTTCTTGGACAGGTTGTGTGTGGAAATTGTTCTGACAAGAAAGCCCCCTTGAGGTACCTCAAGTACAGAGCAGAAAGGGTGTGCTCTGCATGTTTCACCACTCTCAAAGCAGGTGAGTCATATCAGTGGTTAAACCAATCCTATAATTCATATGATACTTGGATCAGTATTCACTTTGGATTATGTATAATCTGAATATTTTCCTTTTTCTTGTCTTTTCTTTCTTTCCTTTCATGCATGTGGTATAAGGAAACAAAATAAGTTAGCACTTCATAATATGATAAAAATATACATATTATTACATGATTCACATGAAAGGTGCCTTTTCATTGGCTGTCACAGTGTCCTGTTATTTGCCATCATAACTTACTTTGAGTATTACAACTGCATTACAGAAGTATGTCACTGTGATGAATATTTGAATCTTCAAAGACATTGGTTAAATTTATTGTTTTAAGTATATTTCTCAAGTTCCATTCCTGTTAGAATCATCCAACAAGATTATTGTATGCACCTTAGTTAGAACCACACCTTTACAGCAAAAATAGTCACTGATTTCCATTTTACTTACTTTGGTTTAGTTTTTGTATCTGGTATACATTTTGTTACACGCAGAATCATGAAACTTGGTGAAGGAATGCATCTTGATGAGTATTACACCCTCATCACAAAAAATAGATAACTGTGACCCATATTTCATTCTTCACTTACTAGACTTACATTTCCAGCACAGCTCATGCCAAAATTGTCCAACAAGTTTAATGCAAGCATCTTTGTTGGTACAATACCATTACCACAAAAAGTCATTAACCTACATATCACATTTTGCTGGTTTGTTGTAAACTGTTACATTTAGCTCATGGCTATACAAGAGAGTGCATATTGTACTATAGCCTTTTCTTAAAAGTAGGTAACAGTGAAGGCTTCACTCCTTGTGGCTATATTTTGTGTTTAATGTTCCTTCTTGAGTCACCAAACTTGACTGTGACCTAGATTTCAGTTTGCAGGCATAGGTTAGGATTTTGGCATTTAGCTGATTAAATGTGAGTGCTTGAATGCTATCAATAATCTTCAGACTTGGTGAGATCTTTTTGAGCATTACAACCTCATTTGAGAATTGGGTCATTATGACCCATATTTTTTATATTTAAAAAAAATGTCATGGTATTTGTTTTGTTTTTTGTAGTCGTATCATTATAGATGATGTAAAGCACTTAGAGCTTCTAAAGATTAGGTGCTATACAAAGTCATTATTATTATCTTTTACATTTCCCTGATTTGGTTACATGCTTGTATTAGATGTTCATTTCATAGGTACATTTCTGGCTAGTATTGTGAAATTCATGGTGAAACATATCTCAATTACTGCCACACACATGCAACAAAATAATTGCATTCATTACCTATATTTTATCTTTACTGGCTTGGGCAAATATTGGCATTATCTCACAATCACATTGATCTGGGCTTCCTAAATAATGCTCTCCTACCTGCAATCATAAAACTTGGTGAGTGGATGCATTTGAATATGTTACGCTTCCTTATTGCAAAATGAGGTCTCTGTGACATATTTTCATGCTTCAGTGAGTTTGCTAAATATTGTGTGTTGAGAGCTAATTTATTGGGTGCTGTTCATGTTCAGATAATGAAACTTAATAAATTTGAAACATCTTTGATAGTACTGGATCCTTACAGTCAAAGAAAATCAGTGACATACATTTTCTGCATTATAAACATTGTTATATATATTTGTTTTATGAGGATTTTGTAGGTATAAAAAAAATGTCTGTCAATAGCATTTATGTGATGAGAGAGAGAGAGAGAGAGAGAGAGAGAGAGAGAGAGAGAGAGAGATGTGAGAGCAAGAGAGAGAAAGTAGAAAGAAATGTGGAAAGTTTTGTTTTTGTTCGTTTCTTTGATTAGGATTTAAATGTAGCTTTAACAATTTTTCAGTCATATCACTATGATGTCTGCAGTGAGGCAGTTTATAATGATGTCTATCACTGGGGCATCATGCCACAGACATATAGCATGATGTCCCACCCAGTCATATTTTCCTGACACCAGGCCGACCAGTCCTAACACTAACCTCTTAATGCTGAGTGCCAAACGAGGCAGCTGTTTGTACCATTTTTGCATGTTCTTGATATAACTCTGCTGGGGATCGAACCCATGACATCTCGCTCCCGCGGCAGATGCTCTAACCACTAAGCTATTGGAGCGGTAGATGTGGAGATATAAATGAAAGAGAGTATAGAAGTAGCGACAGAAGTGCAAAAGAGGGGAGGGGTGAGAGGAAAAGAGAGGAGGGAGATATGAAAGAAACAGAGAGAAAGAGTGTGGAGAGGGGAAAAAAAGAGTGAATGAGAGATGGGAAAGGAGTAAGAGGGGGAAGGTAGAGAGAGAGAAGGGGAGAGTGAAAGGGAGGTATGAATAAATACAGTCCTTGTCACAAGAAACATCTGAAGAATGAGATATTTGTGTAACATTAAGTCCATTGAAATTTTCAATGTTTGAACACTCTGTTCACAGTTCAAAAGCCAGTTGTTTCTTACATCTTTCATTAGCTAATGTGGCTTTAAAAGAATTAAAAGAAATCCAAGATATTCAAATATCAACTCATTATAGTTCCACTACATTAATATCAAAGAAAAGACTTCTTTATCATTTTATGTCATTTATACCCTGTCACAATATGGATGCATGCATGTAGAGGGATGTTTATGTAGGAAGGTAATATAAACATATGTATGTATGTAGATAGATGTTTAGGTATGAAGCTAATATAAATGTATGTATGTATGTATGTATGTATGTATGTATGTATGTATGTATGTATGTTTGGGTAGGAATGTAATACAAATGTATGTATGTAATGTAGATGGATGTTTAGGTAGGAAGGTAATATAAATGTATGTAGATGGATGTTTAGGTAGGAAGGTAATATAAATGTATGTAGATGGGTGTTTAGGTAGGAAGGTAATATAAATGTATGTTGATGGGTGTATAGGTAGGAAGGTAATATAAATGTATGTAGATGGGTGTTTAGGTAGGAAGGTAATATAAATGTATGTAGATGGGTTTTTAGGTAGGAGGTAATATAAATTTATGTCAGCACAATGCTGGCTAGAAGTAGTTTTAATTCTAACAACTAAATTTTAAATGTAAAGAGAAAAGTTGCAAGAAATACTTCCTAGAAATGGGGTCAACTTTAGTCTAAACTCGTTTCAGTAAGATGATGTTCTTATTGGTTAATGGAGACTACTACAAGCTTACAGAGGTAATCCACTCTAGTTTACACAGATACCAGTGCAGAAGTCTCCATCAACCAATGATATCATCACAATGACTGATTAATCATATCATCCATTCCAATTACATTTCTAATTTTTGAGAAAACGCTTTGTTGTGACGTTACAAGGAAATCATAATTATTTTTACTAGACCCTCATGTGGCTGATTTCTTTGGTTAAATGATTTGTTATAGGGTTTAATGCCATATTTCAGCACAAATAGGCTATACATTACAATCAGTATTAATGGTGGAGGAACAACCCCAAAGCCCATGGAAAGAACCATGGACCCACAAGAAGCTACTGGCAAGCTTTCTCACATACCTACATTGGCTGAGCCTGAGACTCAGAGGTGAGATGGCAGTAATCCATAACAGAGAGCAATTTAGACCACTTAGCCACTGGGGTCCCTGGTTAAATGAAGCATGTGTTGTGTCTGAATAACAGAATAATCTTATGTAGATTGTTTTATTTACACTTATGTGGTCTGTATTGAGTATTGATCAAACCGTTTTACATGCAACTTGTCTGTATGATCAGTAACAAATTATACTCAGCTACAGGTAAATTTATCACAATAAATTGTGTATTTAGTTTACACTTCACTGGTCTTTATAATTAAACGTGCCAACTGTCTAGCTTAGACTTTAATGTCCTGCTTATTCTAAAGTGCAGACATAGACCATTTTAGCTTATTAGTGTCTTGTTGTGTAACCTAATTACCTGTTTGCTTATAATGCACACAAGTCCATGTTAATTTGGATTAATTATTACCAAAGAATGCAACACTAATTTTTTTATTAATATATCTCTTTATAATAGATTATTATTTGATTATTCTTTTATAAGAATAATCTGATACCTACAAGAATATTTTTGTTGATTGATTTGAGAGTTGACTCCCCATTCAAAATGTTTTTAATGTGAATTATACTGACAGCAATTATAATACATTGTAAATGATTTTATTATATTTTGTTATAACTTTTATCTATTATTATTTATTGAAGTATTCAATACTGCAGACTGTAATATTTTAGCATGTTGAAAATGTTGCTAATTTGTAAAACAGTAAATTAATAACACAACAGAAAATTGTTTTTATTTGCTCTATTTCAGTATGTTACAGTTGACATCATTAATTAATTTGCCAAAATATTGTCTCAAACTTTAAAAAAAAGTTATAGTGCTCACATGCAAGTTATTTTTACAGTTAGATATATTTCATTATATTTAATTAGCTAGCTATTTTCCATATTTTTTAATCCATTTATGTTTAATGTTTAGCTATATTCCATATTATTTAAATCCACAATGTTTAGGTAACTATCTGTTTCCATATTTTTTAATCCATTATGTTTAGGTAACTATCTGTTTCCATATTTTTGAATCCATTATGTTTAGGTAACTATCTGTTTCCATATTTTGTAATCCATTATGTTTAGGTAACTTGCTGTTTTCCATATTTCTTAATCCAGAAGCGGAACAGGCAGCAAATGACAAAGTCAGTCCACTGCCAGAAGAAACAGATGAATCTAGTCCAGATGGTGCTAGCTTCAGCTTTGGAGGTCTGCTGGAACGTTTTTCCAATATAAGACACAGCGGTCGACAGTCTAGTCGATTTAGACCAGCTGTTCTTAAAGAGGTATGGATGGTAATATCAATATGGGTTTTTACTAAAAGGTACCTTATGACTTTGAGTTGATCATCAATGAAATTCTTGTTATTGCTATTATACCTGCATGGAAAGACCTGTGATGTATATATAGTTGGTCCCAAATATAAATGGTTCTGATTTGAATTCCAATATGGCCACCAGGGCAGCCATCTTAATAATCCTATTGCAGCTCCTCCTGAACAAAAAGTTCTTTTGATGTGGAGTTTTCATCTGAAGTCTTTTTATGATGTCCAGTTGGTATTAAATGAACATCATGCTGATATGACATCCAATATGGCCACCACACAGCAAGAATAGTGAAAATGAGATCACTGAATGGACAGTCATAATGATGAGATTTTCATGATGACTACTTGGTCCTAAATGAAACTGGTACTTCTTTTGAACCAATGGTCACATTATGATGGCTTTTTTCACTAAAAGATTTCTTTTGATGTTCCTTTCATTTTAAATATAAATGTGTTGATCTAATGTTCAATATTCTGCCATTTTAAAAATCTTGTTTTAGCTAAAGGCAAAATAATTTTGACATGGGGGTTTTCATCAGAAGAATTCTTGTGGGGTTTACTTGGTCCAAAATGAAAATAACATTAACCCACTATATGGCCACTATTGTGGATCTGTATTATTTACTCCCAAATGGACAGCTATATCAGAATGGGGTTTTCACCAAAAGTCTTCTTTAATTGATTCTTGTTCATCTAGAAGGAATGGTGGACTTAACACTATGTAAAACTTAAATCTAAACTGGCCCATGTTCCATATTGACTCCCTCATTGTTTACATACTGTATGTATTTGCTTACATACCTACTGGAATAATCAGTAAACAAACAACATAGACCCAGATTGATGTGATGTGATGTGATGTGATGGCAGATCAGGGTAAATGTTTTTGGCAGTTGGACTGGTCTTACAGGTTAGTATACATAGTGTTTTAGTCTGAACTTAATTGCATTAGCATACTATTTTGTTTTTATTTTTATAATAATTGTTAAAAGTTAAGTAAAGTTGTTTTATTACAATTTCATATTTATCACAATGACAATAGATTAAATTGCTATATAGATAATCACCTGTATTGTTGAATTTTAAAGGAAAAGTTTGTATTTTGCTGTATTTTTATTAAAGGTACATGCAAATGACCAAGGAGCCATGATGAGTGGTTATCTCAAACAATTCAAGAAAGGCAAGAAGTGGAAGAGATTCTGGTTTGTGCTGAAGGACAAAGTACTCTATACATTTAAAGCCAGTGAGGTAAAATCAATGAAAATAATTCACAATGTTATCATTTGTGAATTCTGTTTAGTTGTAACACAAAACATTATCAGAATCTTTCTTCTTTAAATATGTTACCTGATCATAAAACCTTCAGAAAACTAACTACTTCATAAATCTAGACCCCCCAGGTACTACTTTTAGCTAAAGGGAACTAAAAGTAGATTGCTGACCTTTGTGATGGTCAGGCAGAGTTATCGCCTTTTTGGAGCCAGAGGACAGTGTCTAAAAAAATACTCAGATGTTATTATTTGTAAATTCTGTTTTGTTGTAATACAAAAATTATTGACAGTCAAAACTATAAATGGTTGGAATAAATTGCTACTTCCAGATGTTTGACAGAGTATGGAGGAAGAATTTGAGTAAACATGTCTTTCCAGACTGTATATGATTGTTACTGATGCATGATAAATTATAAAATGAATATTTATTCAGAAATTACCTACACAAAATGATACATACAGTACAAGAATAATTGTTCTCAGTCTGCATGTGTTTGAGGATCACACAAACATAATCTTTGTGTAAGAAATTCATAATTACATAAAAGCAAGACATAGTGTTGGCTGAATTGCATACTTTGATCTAAATAAAACACTCTCTTGATAACTTGCAGTAAATAAAACACTCACTTGATAACTTGCAGTAAATAAAACACTCACTTGATAACTTGCAGTAAATAAAACACTCACTTGATAACTTGCAATAAATAAAACACTCTCTTGATAACTTGCAATAAATAAAACACTCACTTGATAAATTGCAATAAATAAAACACTCACTTGATAACTTGCAATAAATAAAACACTCACTTGATAAATTGCAATAAATAAAACACTCTCTTGATAACTTGCAATAAATAAAACACTCACTTGATAACTTGCAGTAAATAAAACACTCACTTGATAACTTGCAATAAATAAAACACTCTCTTGATAACTTGCAATAAATAAAACACTCACTTGATAAATTGCAATAAATAAAACACTCACTTGATAACTTGCAGTAAATAAAACACTCACTTGATAACTTGCAGTAAATAAAACACTCACTTGATAACTTGCAATAAATAAAACACTCTCTTGATAACTTGCAATAAATAAAACACTCACTTGATAAATTGCAATAAATAAAACACTCACTTGATAACTTGCAATAAATAAAACACTCACTTGATAAATTGCAATAAATAAAACACTCTCTTGATAACTTGCAATAAATAAAACACTCACTTGATAACTTGCAGTAAATAAAACACTCACTTGATAACTTGCAATAAATAAAACACTCTCTTGATAACTTGCAATAAATAAAACACTCACTTGATAAATTGCAATAAATAAAACACTCACTTGATAACTTGCAATAAATAAAACACTCACTTGATAAATTGCAATAAATAAAACACTCACTTGATAACTTGCAATAAATAAAACACTCTCTTGATAACTTGCAATAAATAAAACACTCACTTGATAAATTGCAATAAATAAAACACTTGATAACTTGCAATAAACAAAACACTCTTGATAACTTGCAATAAATAAAACACTCACTTGATAACTTGCAATAAATTAAACACTCTCTTGATAACTTGCAATAAATAAAACACTCACTTGATAAATTGCAATAAATAAAACACTCACTTGATAACTTGCAATAAATAAAACACTCACTTGATAAATTGCAATAAATAAAACACTCACTTGATAACTTGCAATAAATAAAACACTCACTTGATAAATTGCAATAAATAAAACACTCTCTTGATAACTTGCAATAAATAAAACACTCACTTGATAAATTGCAATAAATAAAACACTCACTTGATAACTTGCAATAAATTCACCACTCTCTTGATAACTTGCAATAAATTCACCACACCCTTGATAACTTGCAATAAATAAAACATTCCCTTGATAATTTGCAATAAATTCACCACACCCTTGATAACTTGCAATAAATAAAACACTCACTTGATAAATTGCAATAAATAAAACACTCACTTGATAACTTGCAATAAATAAAACACTCACTTGATAACTTGCAATAAATAAAACACTCACTTGATAACTTGCAATAAATAAAACACTCACTTGATAAATTGCAATAAATAAAACACTCTCTTGATAACTTGCAATAAATAAAACACTCACTTGATAAATTGCAATAAATAAAACACTCACTTGATAACTTGCAATAAATTCACCACTCTCTTGATAACTTGCAATAAATTCACCACACCCTTGATAACTTGCAATAAATAAAACATTCCCTTGATAACTTGCAATAAATTCACCACTCTCTTGATAACTTGGAATAAATTTACCACTCTCTTGATAAATTGCAATAAATTCACCACTCTCTTGATAACTTGCAATAAATAAAATTCACTTGATAACTTGCAATAAATAAAGCACTCACTTGATAACTTGCAATAAATAAAACACTCACTTGATAACTTGCAATAAATACACCACTCACTTGATAAATTGCAATAAATAAAACACTCACTTGATAACTTGCAATAAATACACCACTCACTTGATAACTTGCAATAAATTCACCACTCTCTTCATAACTTGCAGTAAATAAAACACTCACTTGATAACTTGCAATAAATAAAATTCACTTGATAACTTGCAATAAATAAAACACTCACTTGATAACTTGCAATAAATAAAACACTCACTTAATAACTTGCAATAAATAAAACACTCACTTGATAAATTGCAATAAATAAAACACTCACTTGATAACTTGCAATAAATAAAACACTCACTTAATAACTTGCAATAAATAAAACACTCACTTGATAAATTGCAATAAATAAAACACTCACTTGATAACTTGCAATAAATAAAACACTCACTTGATAAATTGCAATAAATAAAACACTCACTTGATAACTTGCAATAAATAAAACACTCACTTGATAAATTGCAATAAATTCACCATTCTCTTGATAACTTGCAATAAATACACCACTCACTTGATAACTTGCAATAAATACACCACTCACTTGATAACTTGCAATAAATTCACCTCACTTGATAACTCTCACAAAACTAGAGTACAGTATAAGAGCATAATAAGCTTGTGTATGAGTTACCAAGGTAACATATACATATTTATAAAGACATGGTAATTTTACATGTGAATGGAGAATTTGTTTTTGTTGTACTGTAGATTCAGAACATTAATAGATTCTTGTTTTCCTAATAGCAAGACATTTAATTTGAGATATTATATCAAACATTGACTTTTTGGTCTTCTATTAGCAGCATATTTAGGTTGTATTTTATTGCGTGTACTTGTAATAATTCTCCTCATCTTTGAACAAACTGTGTCAAGTCAGAAATTTTAAACTCATTACAAACTTTTAAGTTTTGTTTTGCCATAAAAGCTTTTCATGCATAAATGTTGCATTTCCTTGGGGTCTTTTGGTAACCTTTGATCTCATTCAGAATGACTAAGATTTGCTTGATCCTTTGATAAAGTTAATTATATGATAATATTTAAAATGGTTTTGCTTAGTCAGTTAAAATGAGCTGACTAGACACATAGCATGGCTGCTAGGCTGTTGATAACTCTATGCTTTTTTTATTCAGCTCCTTTACTTTGATATAAAAGATGTAGTCAACATTATAGTAAAGGGCAAGTCTGTTCTTAATTAATTGGTGCAGACAGTTCTTCAGTAAGTCAGTGATAAAATATAGTTGATACTACTCAGGTTTTCATGGTCCATACACAATTATCATGGTTTTTATGATGATTACACTGAAACCGAATTAAAAGATTAACCTTAAACAAATTTATTGACAAAAAATGTTGATTGCTATTTATTTTTTAAAATGTTGCCTCCTGTTGGCATCATTAACATTTTCATAATTTTGTTGTATATTGTTAATTACAGTGTATTGAGAATTTTTTTTATAATGAAATTATAACAGAATATGACAACTTTTTGGAAGTTGCGACTTTAAAGATGATTCCAAATTTCAGGCACCAAACACCTTTATTGACAATACAATAAGTGATGTATCAAGGTTTGTCTGTGAATTGGTATCATTTTGTTCAATTCAGCAAATAGGGACCTTATTATTGTGTTATTTTCTTTAAGAAAAGTGTAAGATTTGGATGTTTGACATAGCTTTTTTTTAAACATGCAGTCAGGTCACTGATGTCTGCAGTATGTTCAACATTTTTGACAGAATAATACAAGGGACAAAACTTAATGGAGAAGCAGAACTTGACAAGTCAAATATCGATGGCAGAAAGCAATTTCCATGTGTAACATTATCAGACTTTTTAAATAGCTGACATGAGGGGAAATAGAAGAAACCTGTTGATTGTTAGGTTAAATGTCGAGGTCAGGGGGATAGAAAGGTTCATTTTAAGTGTTGATAAAAACTTGTGGAGTCAACAGTGAAGAATGTAGTGAAAGTTTTAGAAGTATTGATGATTTGCAATTCCAGAGCTTGATTGGAATCATTGGAAGTAATGATGATTTGCGATTTCAGAGCTTGATTGGAATCATTTGTGCTTTCAACTGTATTCACAGATACATTTTTTTAATTCTGCATGTGTGTGGGTGGAGAGGACATCGAGGTTAAAGAAATATATCATTCTGTTGCATATTTAGCATTAAGAATTGTTAGAATAGTTTGCAGAATTTAATTTCCACTTAATTAGAGGAACATGATTATAACAATTTCATTATTCCAGGATATGGCTGCCATTACAAGTATGGTGCTTTTGGGATATGAGGTCACTCGCTTTTCTGAGGTAATGAAGAAGAAAAACAATCATCCAGTGTGCGATTCAGAAATAACACTTTGCAAGCAATATTCAATTAGCATTAAAAAAATGTATGTCAATCGTCTTTGAGCTAGTATATATACAAGTTTATCATAAGACTTATAATTTGTGTCTTACAAGTAGATATACTTCCAAGAGAGCTTATTAGATGGTGTGTTGTCCATCAACCATACATTAATACAAATTTATTATTGTTACATGAAAATAGTGCTGCTTGAACAATCTGGATGCCACAGTGGACATGTTGAAAATCTTGCTATTGTCACCCCTCCTGTATGGATGGCCATCTCAGCATGTGATTTATACTAAAAGACTATTAACAATATATAGTTAGTCCTAAATAAAATGATGTCAATTTCATCACCATATGGCTATATTGAAATTCATCTTATTGCTACTCTTCCTGAATGGAAATATGATGTCATATGATGTCCATTTGGTCTATACAAAAAGATGGTGCCAATTTAATGTCCAATTTGGTTGCCATGACAACAGTTTTGTAGATTATTATTAATGCTTTTGAATTGAAAGTAATATTCAGATAGACTGAATTTTCAATTGAAAATTCTTATATTTAGTTTCTCCATAGCAGCCATCTTCAAAATCCTTTTATTGCCATTCCCCTTGAATAGATCATATCACCAAAAGACTTCTAATGATGTCTAATTGATCCTGAATGAAAAAGTTGCTGCTCCCACATACAGTAGGCCATCACTACAGCCATCTTGTTATCGCTACTAAATGGATGGTCATATCAGCATGGAATTTTCACTAAAGGATTTTTTTAAAAATGAGGTTCTAAAATGAAAATGGTGCCAATCTGACATCCAAAACAGGAACTAATTTAAATGTCCAATTTCACCAAAGAATATCAGAGATGATTTCAACACAAAGCACTTATAAAGAAGAAATGGTCTTAAATTCCTGGAAATACTGTTCTGTCAGTCCTTTCAAGAGACTCGTGTTCCCATAATTTTCTTATGTAATAATCTTTGCTTGCTTTTCTCTTTCACATGCAATTTAATTGCATGAGAATAAAGTTTCTGGAAGTCAAGCAGGTAAAATTCATTTGAAAGAAAATAATCTTTGGTACATAATTCTCCAACTATACAGACACAAATTTTCTGCACAAAACATTTCATAATTTTAAGTAATACACAATTTTTTGACACCAGATGTTGTGTTTTTTTAAACAAACAAACATTCATGTTAGAATGTAAACATAGGAATGTTTCTCCAACAAATACATTTCCTGATCACATTACATTCTTTCTGGACAAAGAGAAGTAATACCCACTTGTACCTGCTAAGTGTATACCTATTCAGATTAATTTTTACATTTGCTGACAGATGCCAAGATGTCCTCCAGACAGTGGTTAGATTCTATAATTTATGACTTAAATTTTATCATCTACCTTTTATCAAGTTAGTCAAAATGTATTTTATTTTTGTAAAATGCAGTGTATTTATTAACAGTTTTGCAATTATCTTACTTGTCCTTATTGTCAGATGTGATTTTTTCAGTTGCTAAGATTGAAGTTCACTGGAGAAATGTGGTACTATCAACTATTAGACATCTCTTAGTTCTTCCTTACAAAGATGACAACAGCTTGGCAGTCTCAGGGCTCAAATGATTAAAAATGTTCTCATTATTGTCAGTCTCCATTTCATCATCTGGCTTCTCCATGCCACTGGCAATTTCTGCTTTAGCTAAGCCATTCACAATAGTGGACTCTGGCACCTTGAAACCAATGTGCATCATAGGAATATGTAGCATGTTGCATATGTCCCATGTTTGTGAAGCTCTGCTTGCCTGCCATCATACAATTTTCCCACCAACTTCCAAAGCTCAGCATTGAAATGGCAATTAACAGAAATGCATAGTGATTGGTTGTGGTTGTAGTTTTTAACGCCATTTTTAAGCACAAGATAGGCTATACATGGCAGTCAGTATAACTGGTGGAGGAAACACCCATTAAACCCTCCTCTAATGGTTGGAATAACTTTGTCATACAACCTGGGATGATGCCTAACAATGTCTTCTTGGTTTCAATCAGCACTGATGTGAGTACACATAGAACCCATAGTGAGGACAAATCCATCAACTTGATGTGTGAAACATCTATCTAACCACTGTGACATCCTATGGTATTTACTTCAATCATTCCAGTTGCAAATTGCTCCTTTGGCATTGTTTTACTTTGCAAAATTAAGATTGGTGACAACTTCCCGCCATCAGCAGAACATAACAGAACTACAGTGGAGTTTGACATCACATGACCTGTTGTCCTAATAGCAGCACTTAGATCATTTAAGGTCATTTGTTCAGTTCATTGGAATGTCAAATGCTAACGGTACTTTGTCCATGTTAGTCATTTCCAAATTACCAGCCATATTTATGTCTTGCACAGATCAATTTTCCAGAAAGTCATCAGGTAGTTTGTGCAATAGTAAGTAGTTCATTGTGTTACACTAAGGCCTATTCTTTGAATGAACCTAAAACACTATGATCTGTTGCCATTCCTATTTCCTTTGGCTTGTGTTCAAGTGAGTTCATTCCACGACACATGGCTCATTGTGTCAACATATTCTTCTAATTTATCCTCAGTATTAATCCATCTAGCTTTGCAGTTGTTTTGTAATTTTAGCTTTATGCCAATCCCGGACACATCTAATGTAATTTTAGCTTTATGCCAATCCCGGACACATCTAATGTAATTTTAGCTTTATGCCAATCCCGGACACATCTAATGTAATTTTAGCTTTATGCCAATCCCGGACACATTCTTCTCTTACACCATATTTACTGTGAGCAGACATATTTGTACCATTTTCTTCCAGCTTAAAAGCTGCTGCGTAATACTTGTGTGACTGGAAAGGAGGCATTGTGAAATAAGATTTGTAGTGATATTTATATGAATGATTATGCCTAACTCATTAAAATATACCAGTACTATAACAATGAAAACAATGCCCACAGCTGACTTCATTGTTTACATCCAGAGAAGAGAGGGCATAATTTCTTGTGGTTCTTAATCCACTTGATATTGAAAACATGGTACTGTAATTAAGATGGATTAATGATAATGAGGATGATAAAACTAGGTTTTAGGAACAAAGAATATGCCTTGAATTAGTACAGTAGTCTATAGAGTATACACAAGTGTGTTATGCACCCGGCAATTATTTTCTTTTACAGTATGCTTGAAAAATACAAGCAGAATGCATACTAAAAAATGACAAGACTTATAAAAGAAGTCATATTACTAGTACTTCTTTTTGACTATGCTGATTTAATAATACATGCAAGTTAAAACTATGACTTACAGGCCAGAAAATACAGCAATATGTTATTATTTAACAATATTTTTATAAGTATAATGTGCATTTATCCTCTTTTGCTTCACACAGTACTATGAAGGGGTGGAGCCAGGCTTGGTGTTTGAGTGTACACACAGGAACCAGCCACCTGTTGTCTTCTGTACTGATAGTTCAGCAGCCACCGAAAAGTAGGTTTTTCAGAGATTATGCAAATGAATTCTGCATCCCCCAATTTTTTTTATTCTGTTATAAACATTGGCTTTTTCCACCGAAGATTACCTATTTTTGCCATCCAAAAATGGAGTTTAAAAAATTGCTTCAAAAACGGTTTACTGTCCAGGCCGTTTATTCTTTTAGATTTTTAGGGTAAAACACCAGAAGGTAACAATAGAATGTCAGAATTTATTATTTCTTTATTCTTTAACAAATTATTCATTCTGTGATTCATGCTAATATTGTGGCTCAAGCTATCTATCTTGCAAAGTGTAATATTTGGGGTTTACTGCCATTTGTGCAGTTTTGGTATAGTCAACATTTTCCTAAAATGAAAATTCGATAAATTGTTGGTCAGAAAAATGACAAATATGGAGATGTGAAACAGTCATGACAGTTTTTTTTTTTTTTTTGTTTTTTTTTACATTTCCAGATGGGTGACAGTGATGAGAGAAGCATCTGTTGCTTAAAGTTGTTCAAAGGACAGTGTCAGCTGATTGCTGCCACATACATCAACAGCTCTATACAAGTTTATTTGGATCAACGTGTTCTTGGATATTCATCCCCAATACCAAGAATGTTCTATGATTATTATTTTTTTTAATTAGCCCTGATGCTGGTCCTTTTTAGAACAGGTCTTCTGCATCGTTTCCTTCAGTTTCATAGGTGGTATGACATTTTTACAATTTACCAAATACGTTCTTAAAAATGATGTGGGATTTAAAATTCAACAGTACATTCTCAGAAAAATGCTTCAAGTGTTTAGGAAGCAGGCATGATTTGGATTCATGAATGTATGACCATCGCACTGCTCTGTATTCATGTTATCCAGGGTAGACTGGCCAGTAATTTAAACATGTAGGAAATGCACAAATTTAGTATCCCTTCATATTTTGCACAAATGAGCTCCTTTTCCCAATTGATACAAGATATGTAAAATTATTCAGCCACAATATATCCTCCCCCCCCCCTTCCAATTATTCACTATATTTATGCCTTTCTTTCATCTAAAACAGTTTATATTTATTGGGGGGTGGGGTGTATTGTATTGTATTGGGGGGTGGGGTGGGTATCCATATACATTACTAGCAAATTTAATCATTCTATAAACAGGATGAAAGAAAAACTATTGTGGATTCATAACTAAACCTTGTATAGTCATTTTATACAGTAACTTCTACAACAATTTAATTTTGATATACATGTTATAAAAATAGTATTTTATCATTATTTTATTATCTTGCATAATAATATGTGGAAATTTTGAACACTATACATTTTTAAAATTATATTCTCATTTCACTAATGTTGGAGACCAGTATAGAAAAATACTTATTTTGTCCAAAGCTTTAGGTCATTTTTGGATTTTTAATTACCACCCCATGGGTGACTTCTTGTAAAAGATGAAGGTTAAAACCACCATACTCACTTTAATCATTGATATTTTGTATACAAAAAAACTGAAAAATTGTTGGTTTGCTATTTATCTGATGTTGCTTAACTGTCTATTTTCAAGGTTGGGTTACTATTTTTTGGAGTAATCATTAGCATAAACCCTGATCTGTAGGTGCATTATGCTCTGGCAGTTCAGGATCTTTATTGTTTGACTTTAAAGGGAGTATGTATATGGTAGGTGTGTGATGCCTTAACAAAAATATTTCCTCTGTAATCAAATTCATTAGGTCCATGCAAATTTAAATATCTAGATTAAAAAATTTTAAATTATCATTATTAGGAATCAAATTTAAATTTTTAAATAAAATAATGTTTGTAGAGTTCTTATTTGAAAATCTTATCAAAACTTTATATTCATATTGTATTGTCAGAAATTCAGGTTGACAATTGTTCTAAAATTACGATTTGCATTCACTTGATGCCTGCTTTTTCAACATAAAGAATCGGATAAATAGTAAACATTGCAACTATGTAGACTTTACATAGATAAGTGCTTTATCACCAGTGTTCAAATGAGAGGGGGGGGGGGCTCCATCAACCTTGTAAGCATTTTTGAACGCCTGACTTCATTTTCATATAAACTTTTTATGGTGCAACCTTGAGGTAAATGACTTACCTTGTATAACCAGCTTGATGCTTAAGGTACATTTGTAATCCATTCAAAATAAATGGGTTGGATTCTTCACTCTCCAGACAGATTTTGTTCAGCACTTTCTGAGTGTGGCTGATTAGAATTTTGACAATGAAGGCTTCAGAAAGTCAGATATAGACTCCAAGGTGAATCACTGAATTTTGAGAAGTTATCCAATTCATTGATCAAGATGTCTCAAAGAAAAGATTTAGCTTTTAAGAAAGGTAGTCACTTCACTGACTTGATGATGAAGTTCTTGAGATTTTAGATGATATGAAGACAAATACACATTGTAAACCTATCTATAGGTTAATTGCAATTTGTGTTGCACAAAATGCATACTACACCATTATAAAATTTATAACAGTCATTTAGGTAACAGGTGTTCTGTTTATAGACTTCATTGTGTGACTATGGTATATGTATATCTACACAGTAGTAAATGCAATGAATAAGACAAAAAGTAATACATAGTTGGCATTGATTTCATTTAGTTTATGTTTCAGCAAGGACATTTCGTTATTATATTAGTCAAAATGAAACACAGATCCATTACATTAATTACCACATGTGTTACCAGTAACTAAAGTCAAATAATTACTTGAAGATCAGAAATACGTTGCCCAGTCATATTTCGTTAGAACTACCACCAGTTATTCCATGATGTCCAACCAGTCCTAACACTATCCTCTTAATACTGAGCACTAAGCAAATGGTCCCTACAACACTTTTACATTAGTATTTACTTCTTATGCCTGCAATGTTGGTTTCTTTTTACTGTTCAGTAAATAGTTTATGTGGCAATATTTCTTTATAAAAATCTGTTACTCTGTTGAATTGAAATATTGGTATCTGGATAATGCTAGGATTTAAATATTGCTGTTCAATTATAATGCTAGGTTATAATGCCTTTCACAAACAAAACACTATAATAAGTCCAAATTGTTCAGTTATTATAATGCCAATCAAAACACCTAGTTCTTTAGAACACTTGTTAAGTAAATATTGTCATTGGAGAGAAAAATGCTATAGTAGCATAATTGAATTGGACACAATTGCATTTTTATGTTACATCAATTATGTCATGGTTATTTTTATGTTGCATCAATTATGTCATGGTTATTTTTATGTTACATCAATTATGTCATGGTTATTTTTATGGTTCATGTGGATCAAATAAGTTTTGCAAAACATGCAAAAATAAATGATTAAAATTCTTCCATTATAATATTATACCACTTTATAAGGAGATGTGGGAGTCAACAAGGTATACTGAAGTACATATGATATTCCCTCATTATAACACATGGAAGCTATAGAGTATACCTTCTGATAAGGAGGTACATTATACAGGAACCACAAGTGAACTGCCCTGTGGTTAGATAATGCTCTAAATGTAGATATAGTGATTATAGGGCTCAGTTAACCCATGTTGCTAAAACCCAGCAATCACTAATCCACTGGAAATGTGAAAATTAATTACCATGACAGTAATGTAACCTTTAAAAGTGGTGTTGTGTTGCAGGGTTAGAACATGAATGGCATTCCATTAAATGATTAATTGATGTGTTTATTAGGTTAATCAAGTTTTGATCAACATCTCATCCCTGACATATAATGGCATCTTGCAACAATTTCTACCAGAGATGCTGTGTTCAGCATGGTTCAAGTACTTCATTTGTTGATAATCACTGCAACTTGCATAAATTAGAAACCATGGAAATTTTGACATCTTTGTACAAGACACCTTGATAAAGTTTAAAATATAGGTTCCATATCTAAGGCACTGGAAATTTATGGAGTCTGGTTTATTGCTAAAATTTTCATATCTGTTTTATAGAACCTTACTCTGAGCAAGATTGCTTGCTTAAAAATTGTTGTGCTTTTGCTTAAATTCTAATTATTTTGATGTGGCATATACTTGCTATTTAACAGTTTAAAATGGGTAATGTAAATCAATATATCAAGATAAAATTATTATTATGGAAACAAGCTAGTAAAATCTAATATGAAATCCATTATCTATACATTAGTATATATTTAATCTGGTTTTGAAATCATATACACATGTTATATGGGAGAAAATACTTAACCTACCCCATTTGCCTCTATGTGAGCTTAATATTTCCTCAAGTTAAATTTGCATCATTATATGTGCAACTATGATACATCTCCTTTATGTCACAGCTGTTTTAGAGATACCATACAAGTCTTGCATTTTCTCATGCTTACAGTAGTAATGTTATGAAAATTTTGACAAATAGGGAAAAATATTTACAATATTTAGTTTTGTTCCAGTTGTGATAAGTCTGTATATATGGGATATGCCAATCATAACTTAACTGCAGGCATTGTGTATACTCCAATAGGTTGCCAACTAAAAAAAATTGTTTTTATGAATATAACCATGTTCAAGATAACATTTGTTATTAAAACTACAGATTGTTATACTCGTGGGAAAGGAATTAAAAATGATTAGCCATCTGGGTTTTCATCAAAACATTGTATCAACAGACTAGGGTTCTTAATTTTCATAAAATATGGCGTTTGATGCTGGTTGCAAGTCCATTCGAGCTTTCATTATTGTTGAATAGATCGATATACAGGCATAAAGAGAACTTGACCAAGTTTCCACAAACAAATGATCCCATTTCAAGGACAATCTTAGCTCCACAACTTTTACAAAAGGTTTCTGTCTAGTCATTTTTGTTTTTCAAACCATAATTGTTCAGACTCTTTTCTACCATGACTGTTTTCATTGACATCTTTTTCACAATTATAAGCATATGACTTAATATGCAAACAAAACTAGTAACTGATGGTTATTTTTTTACTAATAAAGTTTACAATGCCCTGTATTTTCAGCCGATTTTTTGTTTTGTATCAACTTCTTGGCACTTACAAAGCACTGGGTGGGCCATCCATATACATACTAAATACATTGCAGGTAGATTCTCTTTTAAAAGTTTTACATTTTAATAATTTTGTAAGTAAAATTTTTGTATGTGCTACATTTTAATATGAATTCAAGTATTGTTAAAGTTCTTTTTTTATTATTCAATCTTCATATACTTGCACTTTTGTTTATGTAAAAATGTAAACAGTATCACTGTACAATGTAGGTATTGTAAAATGTAAACAGTATCACTGTACCATGTAGGTATTGTAAAATGTTTGATATACATTTGTATATGTCTTTCAATGCTTTTTTTTGCTGCATCTCAACTGCACAATTTCGTTTTAGCACAATACTACTGAATTAAAAATTTCATAAAATGAAATTTCACTCTTTCAGTCCATTATAACATTTGTACACCTTTTGATATAAATCATGTTGGTACAATCAAGCCAAATTAACAGGGGAACATGAAATGATTAGTTTTAAATGCATGATCTATTTTCATGGCATTATAATACGTTTTTAGTCTGCATTTGGGACATGCAGATTTTGCAAATACAGATCTAGTTGTATATGTATAATTCTGTCATAAATGTATATAAAATATAGAAGCATTGTTTGTGTACAGTACTGTTTTATTTCTGTTCCCATATTAGAATTAGTTTTATGTTCTGCAAGTTGACTTGCAGAATCAACTCCCAAGCTGAAATATCAGTTAATACATTAAGGAAAGTATATCGGGATATTTCAGTCATTTATTAGTGAAATTGTCAACCATTGTTATGAAACTATTGCCTTGTTATGAAACTATTGCCTTGTGCCAATTTGGAACACTAGTAAACTGCATGCAATTCTTTCATGCCATTGTAAGCCTTTTTATTCAATTCTTTCATGCCATTGTAAGCCTTTTTATTCAATTCTTTTATGCCATTGTAAGCCTTTTTATTCAGTTCTTTCATGCCATTGTAAGCCTTTTTATTCAATTCTTGGTTTATCTGTATTGGGGATGTTCAATTAGAAGTCAGTTGGCATCTCCAGGTTTTCCAGAATCTTTCACCAACAAGATCAGTATATTCAGTGTTGGAAGTTTATGTTAAATCGAACACGATGTAATCATCTGAATGTCATTTACCTTTTACAGATTAAAAGTCAACAAGGGGATAAAAACTGTTCATAATGTCAAAGATTTAAACAATACAAATATTGGGGTGTTTAAATCTGGACTAAAATGACCTGTTTTGTTATTACATCTTTCTAAAGAATAAGAAGAAAACTGGATATAAAACAAAGTGAACAACCAAAAAATTGTGATGGATGTAATTGTATAGTCTAGCTAAAACAAAATTAAAATAATAAACATCTAGGGAAAGAGCATTCCAGAGCATAACAGCTTGTTACACGAGATTACTCTGTCAGTCTATCCAGTTACTCAGAAAGGCTTTTTTCTGACAAGTCTGCACAGTCATTCAAGGCTGCAAGAAAATATTTATTTCATGAATTGCTAAATCACAATTTGACAATGAAATAGAAAGAACAATAAAAGAAGACTTGCGGAGTTCTGTTTAGACAAGAAAGAAACTTGAAATATATTGGTTAATCTGATGATTAGACTGTTAGACCAGATAAAAAAAAAATTTTAAAAATAGGAAATTCTGCTCATTTGTCTAGTTGAAACATTTTCTTACCCTAAATGTTAACAAATGGGATGGGGCTGCAAGTCTTCAGCTAGGAATAAACCCTCAATATACAATCTGCAAGAAATTTACACAGATCGCACATTAGACAGAATGCATCAAAAGCAATTAGTACAAGTTATGTGTATATTCCCCAGAACTTTAATGACCGCTAATTTTAGTGCAAGTGACCTTCCAGGAAGTAGCTGAATCATTTACATTGCCATCTTCAGCAGAAGTCAAAAATGTGAAGTGACGTTTTATTTCTGTTTGGGATTTAATGTGCTTCCTATTGAATAGAACATTCTTCACAGAGTAGCAAATCTCCAGGAATGAATTCAGAACGTTTACTAATCAGGGAATAATGGGCTCTATTAATGTAGTGAAACCATGAAACTATGGTTTGCCCAAAAAAGAATTTGATCAAACGTGACACACAATATCTTGACAAAAAGTTTTTAAAATGATGCTGTTCCAGGTATCCCTTATTAAAATATATAACTTTTGAACATCTAAAGAAACATTTCAGTTGAATCTGTCATTATTTGTCCGTAACCATCCAGGCAAAAAGAGCTTTTAGTTTTGTGCTAACGACCCCGATATGCCATCAAGTCCAACAGCCGATACTAGCATATATTAAAACCTATAATCTAGCCAAATGTTGATCAAACTTGGCAAAAACCATTCCTGCAAAACATGGCTTTTAAATTATGTACAAATGAAGCCATTCTTTTGTGGTTACTATTTAAAAAAAAACAGAATTGACAATTTCTTAGGTGTTGGCATTCTTTACAGTGATTAAAATTGCTCAGAACTTGATACATTTTTTGTCTTAAGGTTGAAATGTATGTATTACATAAATGTTTCCATCTTAAACAAAATATTCCAAGTGCTTCGTAGTCCACGAAAATGATACTTGTCTGACATTAGTGCTGTTACTAAACTTGAACCTTTATCAACTACTCAAAAAGCTCGTTACAGAATTTTAAATTAATCAGATGGAATCTCTGGAATGGTATTTGGGTTTGTTAAAAATACACGTCTGCCTTAAATTATGGCTTCCATTACTAAAAGTAAACTGCTCCAGTGGCAGGAGGTCGTGGGTTTGATCCCCGGCCGAGTCATCCCAAAGACTTACAAAAATGGTATTAACAGCTGCCTCGCTTGGGGCTCAGCATCAAGAGGGTAATGTTAAGACTGGTCGGCCTGGTGTCAGAATAATGTGACTGGGTGGGACATCATGCTACATGTGTGTTGCATGTTGTCCCAATGCTTGACATCACTATAAACTGCCTCACTGCAGGAGATTGTAGCCATAGGACTGAAAAAATGTTAAAGCTACGTTAAAAATCCTAATCAAACAAACAAACAAAAGCTAAAAGTAAAGAAACCTTGTAGCTGATTTCTCAAATACCGTTCAGTAGATTCTTCCCGACAAGGTTACTAACTACCTATTTTACTTAGACGACTTGCAACTTTGCAGTTTCTTCTATATGCGTTCTGTTTATGTATGTATTTTTCGTAAAAGTCCGAGAATCGGCGAATTTATTTAAACTTTTAAACACCATATAAAATAAACGGCAAATACTAGTATACCAGCTGACCACAAATTTAGTGGCTGGTGACATTCGCGAACTATCTAGAATTTTAAAAGAAATGACAGGAAAATTTCCTTATTTTGATTATTTTATGTCATTTCCACCCAATGTGTTCTGTGTCACCCTATCAGAATGGGCCCGGGGCCCCGAGTGGTCTAAAGCGCTGTCCGTTACGGACCACTGCCATCTCACCTCTGTCTGCGTGTGTTCGAGTCTAAGATTCGGCAAATGTAGTTATGTGAGAAAGCTTGCCAGTAGCTTCTCGTGGGTCGGTGGTTCTTTCCGGGGTTTGTCCGGTTTCTTCCTCCACCATTAATACTGGCCGCCATGTATAGCCTATATTGTGCTGAAAAATCGCGTTAAACCATAAAAAAAAACAAAAATCAGAATGGGCCCAAGAATTCGAGCCTAAATTCGGTCACACGCGTCTTCTTATAGTCTCATTACAAGTTGGGTTTGCAAGTATTTGAAAATGTCCCTAATACGAATTTTATTAAAACTCTTTACTATCTCCATCCTATTTTTTACTTACCGTTATTAATGCACAAAACTTAAATGTCTTCACGCGAATTTAAAGATTTTTTTATTAGTAATAATGACACTATTACAGTGTGTGGAACTATTTAAACAAACGTGGACGTCTAAAATCTCTAAAATGAGACCTTAGCGACAATGGGCATGCGCACACGCAGTTGAAACTACGATTGGTCGACTGAGATGCTTTCTCTTTAATACCAAGAGGCATGATACTATTTATAATTTCATCGTTACGTCTGGATAATTTTGTTGATACATAAACAGCCTTTAAATAACCATTGGAATCTTGTGCAACTAATATAGGTGGTTATCTATTTGGAACGCAGAAGATTAAACAGGTACAGACGATTCATACGCTTCTCTTGATCTTCAACGATGTCCTTCAGGATTATGTATTCTCCATACGTGATCATACCATTTCCTAAGAAAGAAAAGAAAATAATTTTCAGAAGACACCAGTTCCCAGAATACTGAGATCGAAAGGAGACGTTATCGTGCCATTTACGATTCGTGCTACCAATAACAAGATTAGAGTGCCTAGAAGTCATGGAGGAAAACTAGTATAGCTTTTATTTTTGTTTTATTAAAACACCAAATACAAAATACTAATTCTATCTTTTTAATTAAGCAAGGTGTCGTGAATGACATGTCTAAAGTACCTGTCAAAAAATAAAAACATGCAAAATATAGTTAGAAGGCATGCAGCACATTTTGAGGTTGATTTGAAGGACACCCTCTCCAACTGGTACATCACTGGTTTTTTATGGTTTTTTTTTACTAATAGTTTGATCGCATCACAACTTGGCACGGGTTGTAAAGAAAATACGCTCAAGTCATTTCGAGTTAGAACCGTGGAAACTACTACAGGATTGCCTGTGGAGAATAAGGCAATCATGTTTTAAAACAGGGTCTGGGTCTGATGAAATCTTTCAGCGCATCAGTGAGCAGCCATCATTTGCGAACATGTACTTACCGTCAGGGTCGAGAAGCTCAAAAGTTTGGAGATAGGAGTGCTTCTTTTATTTGGATATTCATTTCATCAAGCGAGATAAATCCATCCTGGTTCGCGTCGATTTACTGGATTTTAGCTCGGGAACTGAAACTGGCGAGGATGCTTAAGATTGTCCGTTTAATTTCATAGCTCTGGATTTATCGTTGTAAACGAAATTGGTATTTTTGCATGAGCCTGGACTTAAGAGCGACACGGGACATGGAATAACAAACACCCCGGGCCTCTCCTAGTTCTTGCTCAATTTTTTTAAATTTCATAAAATAAAAGGTGTTGTACGGCCCCTCTTGGGCCCGGGCATTGGGTATATATTCCCCGGTCAGGCAAATAGTGTCTGTACGTGTGAAGAAAAGAATTTTAGTAGTACCTGTCAAATCGAAAAAGAGATGGCAAATAAGAACCAACGCTTTTTTATGGTTATATTCATTTGATTGTTTGATAAATTGGGGTAGGTTTGTTACAATATTGCAGTGGATTGGCGAAGTATGCTTCAGTATTTATCGTTAAAGAGAAGCAAACATTTAATAGTTGTCTCTAGATGTCGCGTGAGACTCAAATGTTTGTGTGATTTCATTTGTGAACCATAGCGTTCACAATTTTAGTCATGTAGCAAAGCAGCCGAGAGGGAGACATTTTGTTGAAACGTCATTTCTGAAAAATAAAGCTTCCTACGGAAATGAGAAATATAATCGTAATAACGCAAAAACTTGAGTTTCTCTAATTGAGTTAGTTTATTTTGTTCCTTTATTTTTTTGTCGCTCGTGTTTTTTTTTTTAAATTTGTATATGCGTTCGTTTACCCACCCGGACGCTTCACCGATGTCTCACCCTTTTGTTGCTGCTGTAAGGTACGAGTAATTAAATCAATAATGGCACCAGCTATGGAACCTTATAAAAGCAAGATTAGCTCTAGAGCGACTAGATGCAATTAAGAAATATCTTCCTGTATATGATTCTGTCAGACAAATTACAAGAACGTCAAAAGTCTCCGATAGATATTGCAAAAGGCTTAGAAGAACTGTTTAAACCTGTTACAAAAGCTACTGAAGTAGTTGCAAAAGCTACCAAATATGAACTTCCTACTTTGGAACAAACCGTCAACGCAACTGGAAAAATAGCAGAAAGAACTAAAAAAAAAAAAAAAATTTACCTGAACTTCCAGGTGAAAATTGATGCGGTTCATTCACAATTACATGAAGAAATAGAAAAAGTACTAGAGAGCGTTGAGAAGGTCAATGACTAGGTCCTCGGTGTCTCAGCAGTTCAATTGTCCAACTACTGCTTCTAGTGGAATTTCAAGAGGAATATCTGACAGATGGAGTTCCCCTGTTTATTTCTTTACTTTTTTCTTAGTATAAGTGTTGGTTCTTTTTCTATGGATCTCGTGTCCTATGATGTTCTCTTCAAACGGTACAATTTCTCTCTGGGTATGATTATATACCTTTAAAAGTCCTGGAACTGATTCGTTCCATTAAGTTTCAGTACACGACCAAATCTGAAATGAGGAATGTACGAGATGTTACTTAATGTGAGCATCTGACTACCGAAATCCTAGGGATAAAATCAGAAACCATGCACATCTACTTTGACATAAACTGCAGGATAGCGAATAATGTACATAGATAACCTGTAAACTAATTAACCATATGAATATGTACACAAGTTTAAATTTCCTGTGTTACCTTGACTGGAACTTTCGTATGCTCATCCGTGTGCAAGTCAAATATAAAGATTCCTACCATATCACTTAATGAAGTGATACAACAAATAACAAAATAACTGATATCATCTGAAAGACAAGATTTGACAAAATAAAAACGAGAGTTCAGTTTTCACATTTTGTCGACATACCGTCAACAACACATCAAACTCGAAAAAAGAAAACGCGACACAGCTGTATCAGCGCACTTTAAGCCTCACTTCCGCAGTTATCATAAACTCCATTTTCCCAATCCAACTTAAGTTTGGAAGGTAGAATATTATTTGCTTTAAAATACCAAGCTATCCGACTTGAACAGTTCTTTGAAATAATCAAGATGATATTTTTAAATAACTTTCAAATATTCAATTTAAAATTAAAAGGTGTCAATCCTTAATTCAGTTAACGATGTCGCTAGTAATTTTGCCATTTTCAAGCGTGCTGCAAAAGTAGTGATGTGATACATTCGACAAATTCCATTAGTGTCTAATAAAATTCGTACATCGATTCGAGAGGGAATAGAGAGGCACGGACTTGAGAGGAAAAAGCATGGATTAGATAAAATCAGGACTGGTAATACTAGTGAGCAGCTGGTATACGTACACATACACTGTACGGCAATGTATAGTTAACAGATCCATGTGTCAGCCCAAAGTGCCTCACAATAGAACCCGGGGCCGAATCTGTGTTACTTACGAGGCATTTTCATGCTAACGAAGAATAAAGAGTTATTGGGCGGAGATTTGAAGGATTCCAGGCAAAAGTAAAAGACTTGGCTACTGGTACGTGCTTAGGCTCGAATAAGCAGCAACACAGAAAGAGTGAAAACTAACAAGCTTGTAAAATTTAACAAACGATTTATTAAGTACAATTATTTTCATAAAGTAAATAAACTTAGTTTTTAGAGAATCAAATCCAACATTAATCCAATATAGAATTCACAAAAATAATCCACTAATGGAATTGCAAGAGTCCTGATAAATAAATGTTCTAATAGTTCCAGGTTCGAATCTTGACGATGTAATCCAAAATGGCTGACAATGTCACGTGATGCAGTTCTTGTTTTTAAAATGATCCAAATGAAAATCAAACACATGTCCTTTTCCAGCTAAATGGAATAATTCCTCTTGCTACAACGAAATGACACAATTTCCAGTACAAGGTAATTAAAATTATAACTCAAACAGAAAACACAACTATTACCTTTTAAAAGCCCAGATTCTACTGAATTGTTCTATCCCAAACAATTTAATTTAAATACCGTTTTTTACGTAAACAAGTGATCACGTGACTCCATGGAAGTCCACAGGTCATAGAAAGATGCTACCTTTACTAAGTCACATACCAATAGAATGATCCACAAAAATGTCTTTGGATTTTAACCAATCGTTTTAGAAGCTTGTTGACGCTGTCTGAAGCAGGGTCAGGAATTAGGTCAACAAGCCAAGGTCAAAAACATATTTACAAATAAAGTATAGTCAGATATTTTTCTAGAATAATCTCCCAATTAATGAATTTTTAAACCTAAAATGACAAATTTGGATCTGACAATTAAAAATAAATAATTTAAATCAAATGGACGTAACAGCTACAAATCCAGGAACCTACACTGATTGCAATTTCCTCCTTTTCACACTATATATATATATATATATATATATATATATATATATATATATATATATATATATATATATATATATAGTGTGTGACATATATATGTGTGTACTTTGAAGGGTGGAACAAATATGTAATCGGTTATAGGTCATCGTCCAGATTCTGAAGGGTGGATAAAAGACCGAAGGGTCGAATGGTAAGTGCATAGCCGATTTTACCTTTACAATACAGAGAAAGTATTGTTGGTCCAACAGTGGGATCTACATATCTATCTCTATCTATCTATCCCTTAGTCTTGCCGACCGTTGGAGCACCACTGATGACAGTGCATCTGTCATGATTCTTTCAAGGAAGATGTTGAAGAGAGTAGGTGAAAGCAAGCAGCCCTGTATGACTTCCACAGTTGCCCTAAACCAATCTCCTATTTGACCGTTGAAGCATACTGCGCTGGTGGCCTTGCTATAAAGGCTTTCTATGACTTTGATCAGGTTAGCGTTGATGTTGTACATACCCTGTCAAACGCCTTCTTAAAATCTATAAAGACATGATAAAGGTCTTGTTGGTGCTGGAGATATTTCTCACATAGTATTCTCAGGTTGAAAATCTGTTCAGTTGTGCTTCGCCCTGGTCTGAAGCCTGCCTGTTCTTCAGCTATGATGAGCGGTCAAGTAAATGCTGCAGAAAATTGTTAACGAAAATGGTGATGAATATGATATTTGGAATGTACGAACAGCTGAAAGATGTTATTTTTAAAAAAAAACGTACGGAAAGAAAGAACCAGTGCAAAAGAACCAGATCAGTTAAATTGTTTTTGAAACTATAAAAGCAAATCGTACTGGACAGTCAACGCAGTTACATGGAAACATTAGATAATATATTCAATTATTAATCCACTACATCAACCTAGTTCCTGCAACAAAACCGTTGGTTTAATTTTTATGCTGCCGTACAAAATCCGATTTCTTATCTTCATTTTAGATTTACAAGCTGATTTACACACAATGCAAAATGAGATATTAATATTTTCCTCATATCTTGTATATTGTAACCAGAGTGTGTCGTTTTGTCTAGATTTATGTAAAATGTATGCATCATCGATTGTCCCACTGCTACTTTACACTCAATAGTATCCTAAACGTGTTCCTTGAAATGCTTTTTTTTTAATTGCTGAAGCTTTTTGTGAAGTTGGAGAAAAAAACTCGTTAACGACCAAAAATGATTAAGCTACGTACAGATTTCTCCGATTACCTACAAATATTTAACTTATTCGTTCATGCTGTGTCGTTTTAACCGGTTCACTCGCAGAGATTATGTTACTAGTCTCTCATGAACATTAAATATAATCTATTAATTTTTGTTACTATCTTTTGTTTCTCTTTTTAATATTTTAAAAGCTTGAAATGAACAGATGAACACAAATTAAATGCAATTTTCCAACAGAACAAGGACGCACTGACCAATTTTATCCCATCCAAGCTCGTCATCAAGTAGGTACTGTCATTAGATACTGACAACATTTCTTTCACGTTGAACTATTAAAATATTTTTTTGTCAATAAATATGGAAACCACTGAAAAGGTATACGCATTCGACTTTGGTGTTCAATCCAGACCAAGGTGTTAGTTACCAAGAAAATTAAAGAGTATGGAGATCTGAAGGGCTCCAACCTTTATCAATGTATCGCAAGGGAAGACACTAGTCGACCGGCAACCCTGTATCGCAAGGAAAGACACTCGTCGACCGGCAACCCGGTATCGCAAGGGAAGACACTCGTCGACCGGCAACCCGGTATCGCAAGGGAAGACACTCGTCGACCGGCAACCCGGTATCGCAAGGGAAGACACTCGTCGACCGGCAACCCGGTATCGCAAGGGAAGACACTCGTCGACCGGCAACCCGGTATCGCAAGGGAAGACACTCGTCGACCGGCAACCCGGTATCGCAAGGGAAGACACTCGTCAACCGGCAACCCGGTATCGCAAGGGAAGACACTCGTCGACCGGCAACCCTGTACCGCAAGGGAAGACACTCGTCGACCGGCAACCCTGTACCGCAAGGGAAGACACTCGTCGACCGGCAACCCTGTACCGCAAGGGAAGACACTCGTCGACCGGCAACCCTGTACCGCAAGGGAAGACACTCGTCGACCGGCAACCCTGTACCGCAAGGGAAGACACTCGTCGACCGGCAACCCTGTACCGCAAGGGAAGACACTCGTCGACCGGCAACCCTGTACCTCAAGGGAAGACACTCGTCGACCGGCAACCCTGTACCGCAAGGGAAGACACTCGTCGACCGGCAACCCTGTACCGCAAGGGAAGACACTCGTCGACCGGCAACCCTGTACCGCAAGGGGAGACACTAGTCAACCGGCAACCCTGTACCGCAAGGGAAGACACTAGTCAACCGGCAACCCTGTACCGCAAGGGAAGACACTAGTCAACCGGCAACCCTGTACCGCAAGGGAAGACACTAGTCAACCGGCAACCCTGTACCGCAAGGGAAGACACTAGTCAACCGGCAACCCTGTACCGCAAGGGAAGACACTAGTCAACCGGCAACCCTGTACCGCAAGGGAAGACACTAGTCAACCGGCAACCCTGTACCGCAAGGGAAGACACTAGTCAACCGGCAACCCTGTACCACAAGGGAAGACACTAGTCAACCGGCAACCCTGTACCACAAGGGAAGACACTAGTCAACCGGCAACCCTGTACCACAAGGGAAGACACTAGTCAACCGGCAACCCTGTACCACAAGGGAAGACACTAGTCAACCGGCAACCCTGTACCACAAGGGAAGACACTAGTCAACCGGCAACCCTGTACCACAAGGGAAGACACTAGTCAACCGGCAAGCCTGTACCACAAAGGAAGACACTAGTCAGCCTGTAACACTACATCACAAGGGAAGACACTAGTCAGCCTGTAACACTACATCACAAGGGAAGACACTAGTCAGCCTGTAACACTACATCACAAGGGAAGACACTAGTCAGCCTGTAACACTACATCACAAGGGAAGACACTAGTCAACCTGTAACACTACATCACAAGGGAAGACACTAGTCAGCCTGTAACACTACATCACAAGGGAAGACACTAGTCAACCTGTAACACTACATCACAAGGGAAGACACTAGTCAGCCTGTAACACTACATCACAAGGGAAGACACTAGTCAACCTGTAACACTACATCACAAGGGAAGACACTAGTCAGCCTGTAACACTACATCACAAGGGAAGACACTAGTCAACCTGTAACACTACATCACAAGGGAACACACTAGTCAACATGTAACAATAGATCAGAAGGGAACACACTAGTCAACAGCACTCAGTTTTTCCAACCCAGTGAGTTTTTCTTATGTGGGCTAATTTCCAACTTAAGCCAGCCCTATTCAAGAAATTTTCACAACAGCTTTGTTCAGTTCATGTCATGTTGGATAAAAGCCAACAATTGTTATCTTTTTTTTTTGACGAAACGACTAGTACATGGATAGAAGATATCTCTAGCATTCGGTTAGGCTTTGATTTGTTGTTGGGTTTAACGCCATTTTTCAGCACACGTTAGGTTATACATGGCGGCCAGTATTATTGGTGGCGAAAGAACCCGGGAAAACCCCCAGAGAGAACCACCGACCCACGAGAAGCTACTGGCAAGCTTTCTCACAAAACTACATTAGCAGAATCTTTGGACTCTAACCCAAACAGGTGAGTTGCAGTGATCCGTAATGGAGAGCGCTTTAGACCACTCGGGGCCCTAACACTGACCTCTTAATGCTGAGCAGGCAGCTGTTAGTACCATTTTTGTAAGTCTTTGATATGATTGCCGGAGATCGAACTCACGACCTTCCGCATCTGAGACGGACGCGGAGCGGTCAATAAATCATCAGACATAAATAAATGCATATATAATGAACATTAATGATTAATACTTGTATGAAAACGTTTGAAAATACGTTTTTTTGTGTTCCTAACCTTAAACGGTTAAGCAACATTACACAGAATAACATCAGAGGTAAACCCGAATATACTTATTACGAAATTCTTTATCAAACGTGGCCATTGCTTCCATCATATACAAGTATTAGGATGGTTATCCATTGCGATGATATACATCGTACCATTGATGAACTACATCGAAAATAAGGTGTTCATGAACTAAATCATAGGGTTACTAGCAAACGTTTAGCAACGAATACATTATCAGTATCGTTACATGCCAAAAATTGTATCTGTATTTTCTCTACATGGAAGCAACAGTTAACGAGATGGAATACAACACTTATTCATTGCTTACACGAGTTAACAAGCACGGGGCAACATTCCTTAGAATTTATTACCAAACAAATGTTGGAAATAAAATACAAGTGCATGTAAACAAGTAAACCCAAACCAGGTCACCACATTGTATAAATACACTACATAAGGATGGAACATGATCATCGATTGAAATAACAAATGCTCGAACTCACCTTCAGGAGCAGGTGCCAATGACGTTATTTCCAACTCAATTCCATTCTAAACAAAACAACGTTGGCGCTGACAATATATAATTATTCAGCACGTGAGCAATCCGTAATTCAGCACGTGCACGTGCAATGTAAAACTCGTATAACAACTCTTACACTTTCTCCGTAATGGATTGCTTCTTAGGGTCTGGCTCAGGACAGCTATATGTAACAATCGGTGCCTATATTCATCGTTTGCAAAAAATTGGGCGGATAAATCAGCCACTCACCCTTGCTGATATTGATTTTCATTTTAAGTAAGGACATCACCTATTCATTAAAAGCTGCAAAATTATGCAGCCAATTTAAGCTGCATACATCGATGTACATTTTATACACTTATATATATTGCTCGCGGCCGTAGAGCTACCGTTGGCTGAAGCCTTTGAAGGGTTCTTTTGGTGTCATGTACATTATATTTCCGAAGCAAATCCTATGTTTCATGACTTACAAATCCACGTGGAATAGTACAACCATCTGTCCTGTGGCCATGTTGAATTTCGTGATAGATATGGCAGTTACCAATAACGTTGGCGCTGACAATATAATAATTCAACACGTGAGCAATCCGTAATTCAGGACGTGCATTGAACGTGTGCACGTGCAAATTAAAACTCGTAGAACAACTCTTACACTTTCTCCGTAATAGATTGCTTCTTAGGGTTGAGTGCACACATCTGGCTCAGGACAGCTATATGTAACAATCGGTGCCTATATTCATCGTTTGCAAGAAACTGTCTAAAGTGTACGCAGGCTTGCAGCAAAAGCATACATTTTAATTAACAGGTGATATCAGACCTACATATTGTCCATTAGTATCAATGCAGATTGGATGGGGGAGGGGGTGATTTATCGGTCTTGTAAAATATCTAACGTATTCCTGTATCTGCCAGTCTGGATCCTTAGTAATTCTTCAGTCTTAATTAACACTCGTTAATATTTCTTTTCAAATTCGTTGTGGGTTTCCATTAACCGAGTTCGATCTATTGATTGGGGGGGGGGGGAGACGAGTGGTCTAATGCGCTCACTGTTCCGGATCACTGCCATCTCAAATCTGTGTGCGTGGGTTAGAGTCTCAGGCTCGGCTAATGTGGGTACGTGTGAAAGCTTGCCAGTAGTTTCTCGCGGGTCGGTGATTCTTCCCAGTGTTTTCTTAGCCCAGGGTTCTTCCTCCACCATTTATACTGTCTGCCATGTGCTGAAAAATGGCATTAAACTGATGTCGGAGCTCCCATCCAAAACACGTATATACACACTGGTTGCGTTAGTACAAAAGCACACATCAGAAAATCAGATATTTATATTTCCAACTTTAGTTCTGATTCACATGATGCCATTGTCAGTGTATCAGATATGCTGACAGTTTATTTCGTTCTTTCTTTTTCTCTTTCGTCTTTCCTTTTCTCTCCTTGATTTTACTTCTGGTGTTTTTCCCTCTGAAGTATTCCTGCCTTTGAGAAAGGATGTGGTATGAGGTGCAGGTTCCTGAAAAGGTCTAGCTTGGTATTTATTACTTAAAACGAAAACAAATACAGTATTCCTATATAACCATATTACGGCATGACGGAAGGATTTTACAAACGTTTGTCTCTCCGGTCATTTGTCCATCCGTTGTCTAGCTTGTCCGTTCAAAACGCTCCAGCTTCATTACACAGAGATGCCTTGGTAGACCCGATCGAAATCTCAGTTAATCTAATCAGTGTATCAAAGTATTAGAATTAGATGAACACACTGTAAATATATAACGTTGGTTTGTTCTTTTTAATTAATTGTTCTCTTCTTGCATTCTGTCCTCTCAGCGAAAATTCCGCAAAAGTTTGAATTTGGATCATATTTTTTATGTGTTTATGATTAGATATTGGTAATAATGATTTATTGTGATCCAACAGTGTAAGGGTTGGTTGAATATAATATTATCATATATTAATGTATGACTGCAGTATACGATTATTCGAGTCTGGCTAAGTAATGGAAGGAAACCTGATAAGTTTACTTCCCACCTTGACCTCTACCCAAAACCCTCTGACCATTACATGGACCCTCAAAGCGTCATCCTAGACCACTGACCTAGGGTATGTTATTTTTTAAAAAAAAAAAAGATGTGAAGCCAGATTCTGACATTTTATTTTCAACCCTTAATTTTCAACTTTGACCACTGACCCAGGCCGGGTCTGGTTCAGTAGTTATAAGTCATACACACTATTCTGACAAGCTACTCTAAGCAACTTGGTCCTCAAAGTAACAGGAAACGTAACTTCTGGTCAAGTAACTTCAGGCTCAGTTGTTCTCAACTCTTTATGAAAGATACCTGGCATGGCAACCCAATCAAGTTTATGAGCAAAACTCCTGTCCCGGTAGCTATCCAATTTTTATGAGAGAAACATTGCTTACTTACCCCCAAAGTTTCTAAACGTAACTCGTTTTTTATGTGAGAGTTCACTAGTCCACTTTAAAGGAGGAAACCTGGTTCACTAGTCGTCGAACAATTAATGAGAGTTCAGTGGTCCTAAGAATAGTATGTTATAACAAAGTCACCGACCCATCTACATACGCCCAAAAGCAGGATAAAAAGACTACGTGTATCCACAACGCTAATCTGGATTTTGTAAGACATCCAAATTATTTGTAAATTCACTCGTGATTAATTATGTTTGAATATATATTTGATAAAAACGCATACCTTAAAGTTGTTCTGCAAGCAACTTTAGCGACCATCTCATAAAGGATAGCATATATGTTTACCAGGATGAAGATATAGTATTAATACAAGCAAGATTTTTTCAAAAACTACTAATGTTTGTTAATTGTGATTTATTTCAAAACTATAAAGCATCATGCGACATGAAATATTGGCATATCAATTAAACTAAGCAGTAGAAAGTGCTGCAGCAGGGTAAGGAACACGTTATAGGAATGTTTATCATGAGCATGGGTTACTAATATTAATATATACATTTCACACGTATTTTTAAAATACAAAATCTGCTGTCCAAATGCTCAGTAAAACCACCATATAAAAAAGCATTTAATTCAACAGAAATTAATATATGCGTAGATAAAATTTCATTTAATTTGTAATGGATTTAATATGCTACATTAATTTGATGGATATATCAAAGAAAAATATTTAGTCGCTGCTTCTAATACATGTAGTCAAAATATAGGGTGCCCGGTATTACGGTTTACCGTGATATTATTTTCTGGTGGAACGTATCAATTTACTTTTACACCGTACCGGTACATCTCTAGTTGCCGTCAGTAAGGACTGTGCGGAAATTCCTCTTTAAAAATGGTACGAGTTTAATTTTTGATTTTCATGGCAAAAAAATCCAACGAGTTATATTTTTGGGTGGGGTGAAGTGGAGTGGAATCGCTTAGTTCTTTGTCACAAATTAACTTTAATTTATTACATATATAATTAGATTTATGATCCTTTGCCAACATATTTGACACGTGTCATGTATGCGAACATAAAGACCAAATGAGATGTCAAAAAAGTCCGGCAAAGTCAACTTTTTCCAAAACATGTGGATTAAAAACAACCAAACAAAACCATGTCATTTTGACCGTTTTTAGTAGCGTATGTTCATATGTCCATTTCATCTATTATTTTGTAATCTTCGATCTACGAGTCATCCTAAAACTTTAAGAAACGATTTCAAACAAACAAATGCTTAAGTCGAGTAAGTATGTAATATGTCTACTGGTCCTCTCTGATCAATAACTTGCCCGGATTTTGGCATCCCACTGAAGTTTTCCTGCCTTTATATTAATAGAGTAGCTGGTAGATTGTAGGCCTCGGTGTCGTGAATTTCTTATTGTGTCTGCAAGCTTCGTAATGTCACCACAATGTTTTTTACAGAGTGCCAGCACTAGTGAAAGCTGACCTATTCCACTTTAGTTACAGCTTTTAAAACAGAACTTTTTCGACAATAAACATCTACGTAGAAAATTAACCTTTTATTATGAAATGACCATTGCATGTTTGTAGATTTTGATGGGGATTGACTGCGATTCTTCTTTGACATGAGATGTTTTATTTCAGTTATCGTAAGTTAATTTTCTTTGCAAATAATATATATATATATATATATATATATATATATATATATATATATATATATATATATATATATATATATATATATATATATATATATATATTATTCTCATAAATCACAGTAAGATTGTTTTTGCAGATATTTACATACGGAAAGATTATGTTTTAAAAAGAATGTCAGCTTTCTGTCGTGGTAGGTATCGTGGTATTCAGAAATTCTGTGTTGTACCTCGGTACAACACTTTTCGTGGTATTCAGAAATAATGTGTTGTACCTCGGTACAACACTTTTCGCAGTATTCATCTCTATCAAAACATTGTAGCCTGTTACAACTAATGTCTGATTATGAAATATATTAAATATGTACAAATGATAATGTGACCTAGGGAGGAACAACCTAGCCATGTGATTGATAGCAATCAATTATATCAGAAGAAGGTGACTGGATCAATGTTCTTTTACAATGTAGCAGTGAACTAATAGATAAAGAAATACTCAGTCCATATTAGATTAATACAGCATATGTGACATCTACTTTAAGTTCTTAAGTTCGCCAAGATAAAATATAGTATGGAGTCCCACCATGCTGTTCGAGGCACAGAAAATATCTGAATGTTTAATTATAAAGTAACAAGTTTATAACATTATTGAAAACGTCACAAGATTTCGACAATGGTGCTTAGGGATTTTCTTTTATACCAATGACACATTGATGAAAATGGATGATAATGTAGGTTATAATAATAATTGACTTAAGGCATCAGAATTATCTATTTGGATTAATTCCAGCTGTAAATGCTGACTTGGTAATTACTATAACAACAGAAGTTGATAAACAGTCTGTAATCATTCATCTAAAGATAGACAATGAAATAACAAAAGAAAAGGTTAATAATAAAAGACTTAAGCAGAGAAGCAAATGAATACGACGCCAGGTTTAAACGAAACAACGTAACTTTCTGAAATAAAAGTATAGATCATGACATAAAAAAGAAGCTTTTTTTATGTCTATGATTGTGGGAGCTGGATCAATTCACTTTTGAAATAGATGAACAAAATTAACAGGTTAATTAACTCATGACGGCGAAGCTGCTTTTCAATTTTCTCTGTGTAACTATTTTGATACAATGTTAGGCTAGTGAGAGACGACACACTGTATGATAAAGGTCTTAGCTGGAATCATGCCAACAACAAGATACAAGTAATAAGACAGAAACCGGTTTTCGTTAGCTGGGTATAAGAATGGTAATAACTATAGCTGCATTTATTCATCTCGAATTTCCTTAAATTGTACTTTCTTAGTTTTTCAAAACCCGTCAGACATATCCTGCAAAAGAAGACAAACATACGCTGTACTGGAATTTCGATTATGCTATATTTTCAGCTGCAATCTACATGTATTAACCTTATTTCACTTATCTGACCCATTAATCATGCCACACATAATAAGAAAAGCAGAATTGAATTGAATCAAGATAGAAACAAAATCCTTGTGCATTCACTCACAATATGACTTTAAATTTCGATTTTAAGAAGACGAAAACGACAATTCTGTTTGAAACTGATGTAGAGAGCGCGACAGTTTTAAGGTTACTGGGTGGATCTATGTGCACATGAATACCATTATTGTGTATTGATGAATCAACGGTTGTATATTTATATTAGAATACAGCAAAATTTCAAGTAGACCTAGATTTTTTCTTGTAATGTCTTTTATTGTTAAGCCGTAGGTAGTTCAACAAATGAGCATATAATAAAATGGTTATTCTGCAAGGTCGTGCAGTAGTTGCAGAAAAGCTCGTTCATATCCAGTATAATCGTTCGGACAGTTTTACCAGCAAAAAAAACCCAGGGGAGAGCGGAATGCATAGCTACTATCACCAGAACTTTAATTATTCTTGAAGCATTGAAGCACGACACTACAACATTAAATATGAACTGCTGAAATCTATTTTATTCAGCGATAGTATCTTTTTTATTTGGGTTTTACGGTAGATTATGTGCTGAGAAATGGTTTTAAACCCAAAACAATGTTCGGTTTTTATATATAAGATCATGCAGGACATGGTGATCTCTAGAAGTATTGCTACACGAATTCCGAGTCACCCATTTGTTGAGTATCAACCCCACAAGCCATGCTGCAGGGCAAGAACTGATAGCCGTCTATAAACTGAAGCTTGCCAACGGCGAAGGTCGCATACGTATTCATGTTGTTAGGATTAGGAATGGCGTTGATGTCTGCCTATGAGGCTATATCCAGAGCTGTCAGGACGGTAGCCATATTGGTTTCACATCAGTACATTCAGTTTTTCTGGGTTTAGTTGCAGCAAATGTTGCAGCTGTTATGGGGGACTCCTCATAGCGGTGTGACAATGGTCTCCGTGTTGGTGGGATACAATCCTCTTTATGGTTTTCAGATATGGTATACAACATCGTTCTTAAATATGTGTGCTCGTGTAAAATGCAATTATATGGATTATTATATTTCGTATTCTGAATCCTTTTAATAGCTCTCTCGTCTATTTCTAATCGACTGTATGTATCACATGTGTGGCGTGGGTGGTCTTAGATTATAATCAAATATGTCGAGACTTGCCATGCATCGCCGCTGCAATTTGTTTGCCCTCTGCATTGTTGGCACTAGTGGTATTATATTGGCACACTTGGTCTCTATTTGATGTGTTATTAATATTTGATCATCTAATGCTATATCATCATGACCGCCCCCTTCCGCCTCTACCCCAACCCGACGAAATGAATTTTGGCACAACAAATGAGGTTTTTGTAAAAGTCGAAATAAAAATATTCAAGGCAATTTTGTATCAAACCTAGTTCTAATCGGGTTACAGGTAGGACTGAAGCTGATATTGAATGTACTGCAAAATCACTATTGTATCTAACGGAACTGAAGCAAGAAGCATTATAAATGGCTCATATGACCTGGTTGGCTGATTGTTTTACAGTGACTCTATGGCCATGAGCATTTTTCATGACCCCTTCTAAGTAATTACAGATTGTTCTCATTCCCGCAAAGTCCTCTCTCTATACATGTAGAAGATTAAACATTTTCTCGCGGTATTGTGTCGATGTCGATGACTAAGACGGTACATTAGAAACACCAAGTAGGCTGAGGAGTGTTTGTCATAATAGTGTGGGTGTGTAGCGTAACTATGTCAGAATGCAAAGAAGACACTGCTGTATCTGTCAAAAAGCAGGAAATTCCTCATTCCCATCAGTCTATCCGAACTCGTACTTCTCCCTTAATCAGATTTATTCGTAACTGTGTCATCTCTACATATTGGTTCTTAACATGGTCAAAGAATTCAAGTACACTCTTAATGAAAACATGCCCTTTTTTGCATGACTGTTTGCTCCTTCCTTCATGTTTTAACAGATAAAACTTGGATGATAGTCCATATTTTCAATATCTTTCCGTTAGTCTGTTATTCCGTCTGTCAAAATATATATGTCTCTCCGTTCTTTTTTTCCTTTAGCGTAATTTAAATACGTCTTCCTCTAAGACGCGTTAATACATATCATTTATTAGATCCATGCATAACAAAGGTAGGTACCGTTCGTCTGCTTCGTAGATACGAATTTGGCTTCGGGTAGACATAGTTTCCTATGCTTGTAATAATGCCTGTCAATTGGTCAGCATTGAACTGTGGCGTTCGGCTCCAAACCCATGAATCCGGATCTGTGCACTGACCCCGTGTATTTCGCTGCTTGCAGCCATACACCACAGAGTACGCCGTATAGTCAGTCAATCCGAGGTCATAGGCGCTAATGGGACATAAATTGTGAAGAAGGATGCCAATTTGTATTTTTCCTACCATATGCAATGATTGATTTAATAGGAGACTAAATCTATATGAATATGAAGAAAAAAATGCACATGAATGAAAGAGCAGGGACTACTGGGTATTGGAAAACAAACACTTTATGAAAAACAAGACGACCCACCACCGAAACACAATAAACCAATAGTCATGAAGGCATATTTAAACAAATGTCGGCAAAAGTAAGGGAGAAAAAAAAATGGAAATAAGAGATGGAGTATACTTTCCTTGAAACCAAAGACTCCTCTAACAGTAAGTATACTTGAAAGATGAAAAAGGATGGCGAGATCTCGTTAAAAAGAGCGTGCTATGTCGCACTAGCGAAATAATAACCGGTATATGCTTATTCTTTGCCTCCAGTCCAATAGATTAGGGGAAATCACACTGCCTGACGACCACATACGTCGACGGAGAACATTTAGCTCCCTTTAGCAAAAATTTATATCGGAGAGGGCTGGATTTGCGAGGTAGTAGTAGTACTCTAAAGGTGTTATGACTGGGTAATGTATTCGAAGAAGAAATGGGAGTTAAAACCCTAACAACAATAGTAACATTTTCGGATGTGCAAAATAAGAAACAAAAGTTAAGATTTATCAAAAGTCATGTGTTTCTTTCCGGGGCATTTTTATATTGCTTACTGTAATGGAGTTTACTATGATGTAGTTATACACAGGTGTCGAGATCAAGATCGAGAGAAAGAACTTTCTTTTTAAAGAAGATAGAGACAGAAAAACAGTGAGCAAAGAGAGGAAACTTTAAAAGCTGACGATTAATGGCGTAAGTAAATTAAAATCAAGTTATCTTATATTTTAATCGATCCAGAGAAATCCCACCATTTTCTTCAAGTTCATTCACTTCCACACACATCATGGACTCGCATCTTGCAAAGCTTCAAACGAAATAAAAACATTTAGACAAGTAAGCCATTATTATTATTATTATTATTATTATTATTATTATTATTATTATTATTATTACAGATTTTTGAGGAACGCTGCCTTAACCTGATAACACATTTTCCTCTTTTGGCAAGTTTCATTTGTTAGATTTAAGTCTATGAACAAATACTGCACACTGTGAAAAAGACTAAAGAATTGATATTTGGATATGTAATGTCTCAGTGAGCGAGTGCGTGTAATACCATCATATAATTTAAATTATAAGAATGGACATATCATAATAATATAATAATTATCAATTACAATAATTTACCTTTCATAATAGTATAATTATTAATTACCATAACGTACAAGAATGTACATGTCATATAATAATAATATACTAATTAATAATTACAATAATGTACACGTCATGATAATATAATAATTAATAAATACAAGACTTACATGCCATGATAATATACTAATTAATAATTCTAAGAATGTACATGCATGATAATATACTAATTAATAATTACAAGACTGTACATGTCATGGTAATATACTAATTAATAATTACAAGACTGTACATATCATAAGAAATTACTAATTGATAATTACAATAATGTACATGTCATGATAATATACTAATTAATAATTACAAGAACGTAAATGTCATGAGCATTACTTACCCACCGTGCATTCTGGAAAAAAAATTTAATGAAATGATGTTAAAACCGCTCCGATGGCCTAGTGGTTAGAGCGTCCGCCGCGGAAGCAGGAGGTCGTGGGTTCGATCCCCAAAGACTTACAAAATTGGTACTAACAGCTGCCTCGCTTGGCGCTCAGCATTAAGGGGTTAGTGTTATGACTGGTCGGCCTGGTGGCAGGAAAATGTGACTGGGTTGGACATCATGTTAGATGCGTGCGGCATGATGCCCCAGTGCTAGATATCACTATAAAATGCCTCACTGCAGACATCGTAGCGATATGACTGAAAAATTGTTTGCTACGTTAAAAATCCTAATTAAGCAAACAAAACCAGATGTTAAAGAAATTATGTTTTTAGTAAAATGATTTTAGGTCATATTTTGATCATGTAATGCTTAAACGAAAACTCAAGAAAGACCGATGTGAGAGAGTTGAATTTGCCATGTCTCTCTCTACAGTGTTTTGATGACAAAAAGTTCTCTACGATCAATAGAAAATAGGATGCAATTACTACAACTACCACCACATCGTGATATGACTATCACCACATCGTGATACGACTATCGCCACACCATGATACGACTACCACCACATCATGATACGACTATCACCACATCATGATACAACTATCACCACATCATGATACAACTATCACCACATCATGATATGACTATCACCACATCATGATACAATTACCACCACATGATATGACTATCACCACATCATGATATGACTATCACCACTGATACTACCAAAACCAGCTTGATTTACCAGTCTTTTGGGGATGCTTACCGAATCTCTATAAAGGTCCATTCATAGACGTTTTTTCAAAAAACTTACATCCCATTTTATCATTTTTTTATCAAACATACAAACCTGGTTTTATGTAAACATCTTGATTGGTACCGGGTATTTACAAAGCATAAACCTACTAAAGACGGAGGAGACAAAATTGCATTTTAGCAAGTATCATTCTGACAAAGACCACTATTGGATGCAATCTACTTGTGTTACACTCTTTTCTCCAGAAAGTAACTGAATGAATCCAGAAAAAAATGTAACAATTGCTGCTTAACCATGAGTGAGCACGCGAAAATGTGTACAATCGATTTGCAATGACCGTAAACAAATGTGTTATTCTCAAGACATCAACAAAGCTGATTCGTGTCATGAAAGCTCTTGATTTATACATAACAGCCAAAGTCACGCACTTTACCAGGAAATTGTTTGAATTGAACAATGATACTCTTGCCTCTAAAAACATGTAGGCAACTTCATGTCGTTGGGTTGTGCAATGGTGGACATGCAATTTTCGTCATTGCTTCGGCTTTCATGGGCAGTCGTGACATAACACGTTTTCTGCGGCTGTGTCTATAAAGAACCATCAGTTTTATATTGATAAAAATTAAATGTTGCTTCTCTTACATGTCTTTGCTGATCCGTACTATTCTCTAACAATGAGCAGAGAAAATCATCCATGCAAATCTATTATCAGGGGTATTGCATTTCTAAACGTGTGAAGAAGATGAGAAAGGGAAAGAATTAATAAAAACTAAGGTAAGTGCGGACTGAATGACGGACATGCTTCCCTACATTACACTCTCCACCTCACAGATTTCTATAGAAACCTAGCATAATCACAGCTACTTTTCCAAAGTATTTAACGCAACTATACATTTATTAATAATAATTCCTGCAATCTTGAGAACATACAACATTTGAAAAGAAAATGTTCTCTCTCTCTCTTTCTCTCTCTCTCTCTCTCTCTCTCTCTCTCTCTCTCTCTCTCTCTCTCTCTCTCTCTCGTGTATGTATCTGCATCTTATATTCAGTGAGCACAATTATTTCAATTTCCATTTCTCGTCGTCCTTGTAAGATGAAATTCTTCAAATTACCAAATCATGTTAAAAACAGTTACCATTGGCCTGCTGCGTGGCTAGAAAGTTGGCCCCTTGCAAACATAGGTCTTCTATGGTTGTATTAATGATTGCCCATTGGTCAACATTTAGCTGTGGAGTCCGGCTCCAGACCCAAGAATCTGGGTAGGTACATCGGCCCAGCACATTTCGCTCTCTGCAGCCATACACCACAGTGTACCCGGTATAGTCGGTCTTCATCACCCAGTAGTCCGATACCATTGACGCTATTGGACATCAATTGTGAGAGAAAAAACGATTGATTATATTTATTTTTGACCAAATGTATGAAACCATCGAAAAGGAGACTAAACATATGAACTCTAAAATTTGCTGACGAATCAAAGAGGAATGACTAAATTGTTATGAATCAAATAGCTATTTCTTTTATGAAAATATTAACGAATAATAAACGTTAACATACTCAGAGTGCCAGCCTTAAAATGAATAGTGAAGAAGGAAATGAAATTTACATTCAATATTTAAAGACTCGTATCGGCACGAGTTAAAAAAAACGAGTAAGTTGTTTTTGCTTGTTGTTTTGTGGTTTAACGCCATTTCGTATTACAACATAGGCTATGTGTCGGCCAGTATTACTGGTGGAGAAAGAATACAGAAACAAAACAGAAAGAACCAGAAACGCATGAGAACCTGCTGCTGCTTCCTAACATGCCCACATTGGTTGAGCCGACACTCGAACCCACGTGGACAGATGGCAGCGTTTGTACATGTGAGTGCCTTAGACCACTTGGCTACTCATGCAAGCATGTAGGTTAAGTAATCATACAGACTGAAACATGAGCCTAACGTACTGTTGCGAGGACTTCGCTCGTTTACTTTTCGAACTGAGTCGTTATGAAATAGCATAAAGACCAAGTCAAGCCTGATGATCCTTGCCATAAAGAAAAGAGACTACTATTGTGGCAACTGTTTGCACTATCGGAACATATTGACTGCAAATTTACAAAATCCCTGGCACGCAAATTTAAGAAGCAATTACTGAGATGTTATGTTGGTCACAAACTTACTTGTTGCATTTATGTTAACGGTTCTCCGCAGTTTAGCAGGTGTATTTGTTGTTTCCATTAGCATCGTATAGCTAAAGCACTTTTTCAAATCAACTGGGTCCCTGTCAAAATTTAAGAAATGATCCAACATAAAAATTGTATACAGTTTACAGGATAAAACCAATTTTTATCTCTTCGTTTCGTGTGGGTATCATTTAGCCAAGGGTAGGATCAAAACACAATATAATGACATAAGAATAGAGAGATCATGCACAGTCTGCTGTATACAAAGATTTGGAAGACTACGGACTATTTGGAACTAGAGAGAAAAGCCAGTTGGTTTAAAAGTGCTACTCGAGTCGTCTTGTAAACGGTTGAAGACAAGTAACTGCGCAAAAGTATTTTCTTTCTTATTAGTAAACCTAACGAGTACCTTTCAACAACAGCATCTCGAAGTTCTACTCCAGAATATCCGACTTTACGCGATTGCTGCAAAATTTACTAAACGTTTTTAACAAATACACGGTTGTCAGTAACCGAAACATAACATTTAATGGAATGAATTTTTAAATCCTCAATCTTTGTCCATTCTTATCTGTACGATTTACTGAAAAGTTGACAGTTATTACGATCTGAACGCAACAAAAGATCGATTACCCACGCAGCAAAAAACCTTCAAGTTTTTTAACTCAGCATACGCTTAAAGAGCTCACGTTTAACCAGTCAAAACCCGTACGATATTTAAATTCAACAGTCCAGTGAATATGCATATACTATTACCCACAATATTGTTGTTACTCAATGATTATAGATAATTGATAAAAACAGCAAACAAATGTTCTTTCAATGAAGTGCTTCATTATCATATATGATTACCACAAAACAACGCAGCCTTGATTTTCATCGCCTTTTGTACTTCTTACCTTCCACTGATATAGGTTGTGACAGATCCATTATTATTCAGAACATAGTTGTGAGTGTAATCCTGGAAAAGCTCTTCAGGCGGAATGTAAGATTGCGGCAACCATTTCTGTTCGTACCATTTGCCGAGGTACTGTATAATAAATGCATTATTAGATTAAATTATAATCTAAATATTACAGCAGTGTTATTTCGCAACACCTTTGTACTCTTACAAAAATGTGACCAAGACCTGCTTTAGCATGTTCCAGTGAATGTGGAAAGATGATGGATCTCTTCCCGTAGACAATAGGGTAATATTACAGATAATAATTCATATTCGTTAAGCCATCTCTGATTGAAATGTGAATAGGAAACCATTGCAAAAATTATAATCATTGCATATTATATACGGTGGAATTTAAAGTCAAACTTTTCAAACAAGCATACAATCTCCAATTATACAGAAAGGAATATCCAGCTGTCTCTTAACATTGATCAATAACTTTTATATTTGTTAATTCTATCAAGCCATAGTTTTCCTCGCTTATGTGCAAGAAAAATATTAGGAATGGTGATACACTAGAATTTTAGTATAAATCATTTCATTTTTATTTCCTTTTAAAATTTACTAGATAAAAGTTTCACTGTTAAAAGATATTTATGAACTTTAAGATATTAATGGGTAACACAATGGTAAAGTGTGTGTGGATTAAGGCATGCATACTGTTACCTCAAATAACAAAATGTAGAATCAACCAAATCTTGAATAATAATAATAATAATAATAATAATAAGAAGAAGAAGAAGAAGAAGAAGAAGAAGAAGAAGAAGATGAAGTAGAAGAAGAAGAGTTTTTGGTTTGTTTGTTTCGGATTATTAACGTAGCTTTACCAATTTTTCAGTCATATCGCTACGATGTCTGCAGTGAAGCAGTTTATAGTGATGTCTAGCAATGGGGCATCATGCTGCAGACATTTATTTAGCATGATGTCCCATCCAGTCACATTATCCTGACACCAGGCCGACCAGTCCTAACACTAAACCTCTTAATGCTGAGCGCCATGCGAGGCAGCTGTTAGTACCAATTTTGTAAGTCTTTGGTATGACCCGGCAGGGGATCGAACCACGACCTCCCGCATCCGCGGCGAACGCTCGAACCATTAGGCCACTCATGCGGTTAGAACAGGAAGAAGAAGAAGAAGAAGAAGAAGAAGAAGAAGAAGAAGAAGAAGAAGAAGAAGAAGAAAAAGAAGAAGAAGAAGAAGAAGAAGAAGAAATAACGATGCCTAATACGTACAATACGGATAACAAATCGACCCAAAAGAAAACAATACAATTGTCAGGTGGACGTCTTTGTATCTAATGATATAAACTTATCTACTCACCATGCTGAGATTGAAATTGGGCTGCACTTGGAAAGTCTCAACCAAACAACCTACGAAATAACATACATATGTCTTTAGGTAAAATTTACAAAGAAATGTAGTTTCAAAGGAACACATCAATTGGTTATGTAACTACGGACATTTAAATCAAAATAGTCAATACCGTTCCTACTATAATTCATGTTTCACGCGATACATGTTCAATATCACTGCATACATAATTAGAGTTTCATTTCATAGACTTAAGTGTATGAACAAAACAATACACACCGTGAAGGAGACTGTAAAGACATTACATTCTAATAAGTAAAATCGCTATTTAGATATCCGTGAACGACGGTCAAAGAAGTGTAAAACCCCATCCAAATTTTTATAGTACAATGATTAATAATTATACGAATGTAAGTCTCATGAAGATTACTTACCCACTGTGCATTCTGAAGAAGAAAAAAAAACGGAATGAAAAGTACACAAGACAGTATAAAAGATCTTAATGAACTTTGTGTTTATAGTAATTTAATTTCCGGTTATATTGACCAGGCAATGCATGTCCGAAAACTGAGTCAAGATAGGTGATAGACAGTTGAATCTGTCACTGTTTCTACATTGAGATAACCAAGAAACGCATTTCTCCGATTGAATAAATTTTCATATGCGACACATCTTGTAGTTCTCGTACACACAAAGGCCAGGTCTGGTGAAAATACAGAAAATGAATCAGGTGGAATAAAGAGAACATTAAAGCGTGATGAATAAAGAAGACAGTTCATAATTGAAGGACAAGTTGGAAAGTATCAGGAAAAGTTCAGTTTGATAACTATCAGATGTCAAAGTCACTATATACATGCACATGACGTACAATAAAGACAGCTCTAACGTATTAGGAAATATGAAGAGCATACTAATGTGGTAGACGGACAAACGGGCTCGACTCCAATATATTCCCCGCCTCACTGACTTAGAATACAAGCGAGCATTCTCACATCTACCTTTCCTATTTATTTATCACAACAACATGTATATATTTATTTCTAACAATTCCTGCAACCTCGAGTGCATAAAACAATCAGTTTTAAAGAAAATGTGATGTACGCATTTGTCTTAACATCAGTCAGTACGTCTATTCGTCGATTCATGTACGTTCGCTCGTTTTTCCCAGATTGTTTATATGTTAATGCCTGTGTGTTTATCTCTATGTTCCGTGAGCATACTTTTAATTTCCATTTCTCTTAGTCCTGAATCAGATTAAACTTCAGACATTTACTAGATTATTTATGTCAAACACAGTTACCGTTGGCCTGCTGCGTGGTTAGAAATTTGGCCCCTTGCAAACATAGGTCTTCTATGGTTGTATTAATGATTGCCCATTGGTCAACATTTAGCTGTGGAGTCCGGCTCCAGACCCATGAATTCTGGGTAGGTACATTGACCCAGCACATTTCGCTCTCTGCAGCCATAAACCACAGCGTACCCAGTATAGTCAGTCTTCATCACCCAGTAGTCGGATAATTTCCACGCTATTTGGACAGAAATTGTGAACAAGATTTGATTATATTCAATATTATAGTACAACTGTGAATCAATTGAAATGAAGACCAAAGATATATGAATTCAAAATATGCTGAAGAATAAAAAGAAATGAATAAATGTTATGCAAAAACACATTAATAGCTAAAAGAATTATGAAAACATAAACGATTAATGAACGCTAATATATCCCAATGAATCACACAGTAAAGTCTAGAGTTATTATACATTGCAAATTGTAATGAACGTTCTTTTAAAAAGTCTAGTATAATAATGAGCTGAAATGAAAGCAAATTCTTGAAGATATTATTTGGGGATTTAACGCCATTGTTCAGTGCAAGATAGGCTATATATGGCGGCCAGTATAACTGGCGGACGAAAAATTTGATACGAAACCGGAAATAACCAGCTACTCACAGGTAGCTTTTGATTTCGCACACACTCGCTTTGCCGAGCCGACACACAAGGGACGCAATGAAAGTAAAAATACTGATTCCTACATGAACCTAATGTACTGTCAATAGGATTTTCCAATACTTACATCGTCATCAAATAGCGTCAGATCAAATCACGCATGATGGCAGTTTCACCAAAGAACGTTTGACCGCTATGTGCATTCTCAAAGCACATCAACTGTCAAATTCTAAAATACCAGACACGAATACTTATCAGGCAAATAAATGAGGCTTTTTCTTTTGGTCACAAACTTACTTGCTCCATTTATGTGAATGGTCCTCCGCAGTTTGCCAGGCATATTTGTCGTCTCCAACAGCATGGTATAACTGAAACACTGTTTCAAATCAACTGGGTCCCTGTCAAAATAAAATTAAAATGATCCAACAAAAAGATGCATCCAGTTAAAAGGATAAAACCAATTGGTTGACCACTTTTGTGTATATATCTTTGAGCCAACGTTAGGATTAAATAAAACCCACAATAATGACATAAGAATATAAGGATCACAGAGAATTTATGTGTGGAAACATTTAATGGAAGAATTTGGAATATCTTGAACTATAAAGTATGGCCCGAGGGTTTAAAGTCTTAACCGAGTCATCTGGTGAACGTTTGAAGGAAGTTAACTGCGTACAAGTATTATTTTTTCACTATCAGCAAACTTAACGAGTAATGTGCAACAATAACATGCACAGAATCCACTCTGGAATATTAAGACTTCGAAGGCTACAACATCTACCGAGCTTTCTTAACGTATACGAGTTAGGCGGTCAGCGTTTAAAGGAAAGGATTAAACCCTTAATCTTTGTCCAAATAAACCCATAAGATTTACTGAACAACTGACCGTTATTATAATGTGAATGCAGTACCTCAGACACTTTGCGATTACGTCCTTCATTTCTTAGGATAATATAATTTAGTTTCTAAGACATGACTCTGTTGAATATTTGTGACAGTTTGTGTAAAATGTTCTCACGACTGTGCTGATACTGTTCATGCAGACAAATTATGATTAAATTGATAAAGGAAACAGTCGGACTGCCTTGGCATGCGCACGGAATGTTTTCGTGTAAGTTACACTGTTGAAGAATGCTGTATAGTGACATGAAACTATTGTGAGACCGCCTCGTAGTCTCCATAACTAAAGTAAGATTGATTAACCATGTAGCACACTTTTTCCAGTTCTTTTGGATTCGGCTTCACTCAAAAATGCTCAAACATTAAACCAGTCAAAACCTGCAAGATATTATAATCCACTAATCCAGTGAATATACATACATTATTACCCACAATATTGCTACTACGCGACTTACTACAGATAATTAATGGAACTGAGTTAAATAATGTTCTTATGAACTCTCTGGTTGTTGTTTCGGATTACCTCAAAGTAACATTAGCAACATTTTGTTTCCATTGCCTTTTGTGCTTCTTACCTTGCACTGATATAGGTTGTAACAGATCCATTATTATTGAGGACATAGTTGTGAGTGTAGTCCTGGAAAAGTTCTTCGGGTGGGATGTAAAATTGCGGCAACCATTTCTGTGTGTACCATTTGCCGAGGTACTGTATAATAAATTCATTATTCAACAAAATTACAATCGAAATATTATAAGAAAGTGCGAGTTAGTGACACAATTATACTATTGCAATATGACGAGGACTTGCTTTCTTTTGTTCCGATTAATGAGAAAAAAATGAATTCGTTCCCGTCAACATTATTATTGTTTTACAGAGAGTAATCCATATGCTCTCAGTGATGAATAATTGAAAGGTATATAGGAAACCAATTAATAATTGCTTCCTATGATTTGTTATATATAGTAGAATTTAGAGACAATACCTTTCAAATAAATGTTTCATCTGAAATTACAAAGAAACGTATGTTCAGCTGTTTCATAACAAAATTCGAATAACTTTCGTATTTGGTAATTCTATCCAGTCAAATTTTTCCTCGCTAAGTTGCAAGAAAGAATAGGAGGGAACTGCGATGTATATACCCTAAATGTTGAAGTACATTTTATTTTCATTTTATTTACATTTAAAGTAGAAAAATGTTTCGTTGTTGAAAGCTATGACATTAACGGGCAACAAAACGATATATGGTACAATTTGATAATAATAATAATAATAATAATAATAATAATAATAATAATAATAATAATAATAATCGAAGAATGTAAAAATTCACATGTGATAATAAAAAAAAATTGAGCAAGGAAATAATATTTGGGGATTAGTATTCCAATATAAATGTAAACACATCAACTCACCATGCTCAAATTAAAGTTCGGCTGGACTTGGAAAGATTCAAGAATGCAATCTGTAAAGGATTTGCGTTTGTTTTACATTTACATGTGGAATATGCAATAAAAGGCATTTCAAAGGAACACAGAAATTCAGTACGTAATTGGCATTGAGATTGCAAAATTATAAAACAAGTTTCATAGAAAATTAATTTGGTTCCATAAATATTCAACAACAGTTTAACATAAGACATTAAAATCAAATTAATGATAAAAATAGGACTTTACTCTTTCCGATATGGAAAACACTCGTCGATAAGTGATATGCCGTCCTCTCATATTAGACAAGTTCTAGAGTGTATTCATCTTTGTCTGATTCCACGTCATTGCAACATGCGCAGAGGCCATACTTATTCTTGAAATTTTTAATTCAATGACCTTGACTATAGAAGAACATCAGAGTCGGACGGTAGGAACGCTTCCCAGTAATGACGGTGAAGAGATTAACTAAAACCGTCATGGAGACAAATACTGTCGCTTCAGTTCGCTGGGGAACAAATGTAAACGGAGTAGTTTGTATGTGATCGTCAAAATGCATTCTTCATAATCACCTCTAATTTTGAGTCATTTAGATATGCACATGCAGTAGCAATGCCCTAATTCCATGAGCTTTGATTCTCATAAATGAGAGATCCCGTTACTAACGGCGTTAGGTGATTGATTTATACGCGTTCTTGATATAATAATACATACGGTGGAAGCAGAAATGAAGGCGGAACACTTTTGAAAGAGCGGAAAGATATTTTTACCTTTTCTTCTACGGTTTAAATTTGCCAGGTTAAAACATAAATACCTTACTCGATAAAGCAGTGTACCTTGCTGATCCCTGACACAGATACTACTGACACGGGGAATCTATATAAGAGATGGAAGTATTCGTTACGTTACTCACTCGTAATGAACGCTGGACAGTAACCATTCTGTATGGAGATGTCAAGGAACAGGCTCCTTCTCGCGGTAGCTACATTGAGCAGAAAGGTGGGTTAAACGTAAGATTATCAAATGAAACATGCCTCAGTAGTTCGAAAGAGAGTGTGTGGGAAGGCGGTTGGATGAAGTCCACAGAACACACGAGAGGTTCCACTTTGGCATAAGTGAGCGAGGCATTTGTTTCTATAGCTCAAAAGACATACGAAATCCGCTATGTGACAATCTGAGTCAGTGGCAAGACCTTTGGAAAAGCCGAGCTGTTTCGAAACGGCTGCCAAATAACCTCTTCATGTAGAATAGATAACTGACGATGTTGTTTTGACAAAGCCAAAGAATATAAAGTCTGCTACTGCATTGTGAGAAGTATAGCTATTATCGCGTTTCGTTGTGCACGAATCTTAGACCGTAGAACTTAACCTGGCCTGAACGATGCGTTCGGCACCTTTGCTCGAAAAAGATAAATCCATTCAAATGAGACAAGCGTGAATATGGGGAAACAAATGGCTGCTATAAAACAGCGAACTCCTGTGCTTTGACATTAGATCTTCTAATATGGTAACAACCTGGGTTGGTTTATAAATAGGTCGAGGGGGCTCCGAGTGGCCGAGTGGTCTAAAGCGCTGTCCGTTACGGATCACTACCATCTCACCTCTGTCTGCGTGGGTTCGACTCTTAGATTCGGCTAACGTATATATGTGAGAAAGCTTGCCAGTAGCTTCTCGTGGGTCGGTGGTTATTTCCGGGAGTTTTCCGGGTTCTTCCTCCACCATTAATACTGGCCGCCATGTATAGCTATATTGTGCTTAAAAATGGCGTTAAACCATAAAAAACAAAACAAATCAAACAGGTCGAGAAAGTCTTGATAATTTGGAGAACATTTGGATTAAGTCTTACTAATTGAAAAATTTACGGTAATAACATATCCCAACTCAAGCTGAAAGCGTCCACTGCCCAGGCGGACTGATACGTGCCTCGGGAGGCATGATAAATAAACTTGATCGGTTTGATTCCGATCACGTCCACTAGTGGCTTCCCCCCCCCCCCAGATCATATAGTCTTTGATACTGTTTGATGCAGACACAATTATGCGAGGACTACTTTGATGTCCTGGAAAGACTGTTTGCAAGAATATATTTCTGGCAAGAAATATAGCAAACACGGAGGGTAATAACATTTTTCTTTGCCCAGCACAGAAGGTGCAAGACTAACCGTGCATTGAATGTGTGTGTGTGTGTGTGTGTGTGTGTGTGTGTGTGTGTGTGTGTGTGATTTTTAATGTAGTTTTAACAATTTGAGTCATATCGCTACGACGTCATCAGTGTGGCAGTTTGTAGTGTTCATGCCGCAGACATGTAGCATCATGTACCACCCAGTCACATTATCCTGACACCAGGCCGACCAATCCTAGCATTAACCTTGTAATGCTGAGCGCCAGGCGAGCCAGCAGATAGTACTAGTTTCATATGCCTTTGGTACGACTCGGCCAGAGTTCGAACCGGCGACATATTGCACATGTGAAGCTATTTCAGTCGTAAATGTCCAAAGAAAATAAATCTTTCAGAAAATCGCTTGCTAATTTTTTTGTAAGATCTGTGATGAAAAGTAAACTATTATTAGGGGCCGGTAATTAATCAATCGATTGTGTATGGGTTGCAAGACTATGGATTAAGTAATGGAATTACTAATGCAATTTCTATTACACCTACCAATGCAATCACACACAAATCTTTTACCAATACAACACGATTTTAAAAACAGCCAGAACTAGGTAATGCACCTCGGCGTCGATTAAACTTAAGACCGGTCAGCATTACATTTTCACGTGTATGACGAAGTCTACTATTAATTCTATCTAGGTTAAATTGCCTTAGATTTTTATTTTAATATTGTCACAACATTACAGTGTTACAACTAGCACAATGATTAGTCTGTTATTTTCGTTTTAAGGTCATGATAAATTCAGCGGCAAGATCGCGCTTATTTTTATCACACTTTATAACTAGCTTTTTTCTGATTACATCTTTATTGTTAGCAGTTTTATTACTATTTTCTGTAAAGTCACGATAATCCTCTGCGGCTGAGATATTCTTCAAGAATCCAAATTTTAGTGTTGGAAATAGTTAATCATTGTGACAAATGAATCGTTACAGCATATCCTAGTTTCCATGGAGTTTTGTCTTCTACTCCGTCAGGCGTTAACTCACTCTTAACACGACTTACATGAACTAAAACAATATCATTTAACACAAGATTTTGCTTCTCTGACGATCCTGGTATATCAACTTCATTATTGTTTGTTTGCATGTGTCTGCTAGACGATAACAATGATACAGGTATATTTAAAAATTCTCTTTATGTGACATAAATAATTGTTATTTAAGTGTAACATGAACTATCTACTTGCATTATCAAATCTTTTGATCTCTATAAATTCCAAAAGTCGTTAACAAGAGTTTCTGAAATTATCTCGCGCGTAATTTCACACTGAATTTTATTTGGTTGCAGTCTGAATAATTTTCTAAGTTCTTTTTTTTCTGGATCAAACGCTCCACGATCAACAATTATTTCTTCGTAATAATCCACAATTTTTTTAGCATTGCATGCGGAGATAGTTTAACAAAAGATGGCGGTTGACCATGATTATCAAATTTTATCACAGCAGTATTTTTCTTTAATAGCCAATCAAGATATACATTTTTGTGTCATTCTGTAACTTACCTGTATGCAATTAGTTGCCAGTGGAATAGAGTAATTTGTAACAATAAAACAGCAGCAGAGAGGGTGAATCAGACAACTTTTCAAACAAAAATCGATTTTAACCGTCAAAACAACAAAATAGACCCTTCCTACGAATTTTCATGTTTTAACCAAAAAAAAATAAAGTCTCCATTTGCCAAACAGAGACTTAGTGATTTTGTCTGAAACACGATCTTGCAGGAGGCTTCGAAATGAGTAAAAAAAAAACACGATGGACACTCACCTCTATGATTTCAACCGAATATTTTATCAAGTCCGACACGATATCGCGTCCGAGGGTCGGCTAAATTTATCGTCACAAATCCGTGTGGTATTGACTGAGCGTGACTAAAGAAATTTCTAAATTGATTATGATTCATATCACCGCTGCACCAGGTCTGATGAATATTTCGTAGTGTATGAGTATCAACTCCGTTAAACACACACAGCAGATTGCAATTATCGCGAATCACTTTTGGTATTTGTGTGTATCGTTGAGTGACATATATCACATCAGTGCTTTTATGCCTGCCTCTGGAAAATATCCTAGCAGGATTCTTTTGATTGTCTAACATGATATCGTCATATACGACTAAATTGTTAATACTTCCGTCGATGGAATCAATACTCGGTGCATCGTTGATATCAGTAATAAATTCAAAAAAATCATCATCGATTTAAAATTCTTTTGCTTTCTCGTTAAAATCCTTTAGCACTTCATAGCATCGCTGATCGTCTACACTCGGGGCTATTAAATACAATTTGTTCCATTTCATCCATCTCGTTATCAAATTAAGTAGCAGTTGTGTCTTGCCGCTTCCAGATGGTCCGATTATAATCATTCTAACTGAATTCGGCAACATTTCATGGTGTTTAATAGGTTCCCGTCGTCGGGTAGCTGAATGAATAATCAATTACATTCATGCTGTTATATATAAATTATGGATCTATATTGTGTGAAATGTAGGGCGCGTACTGGCACAGATGACTTGACGACGATTACAACTAAAAATAACCGATCAGCGCTTTCTGGTAAATGCGTACAATGTAGTACAAAGAAATTTAGATTTGTTTCCCTTGGTAAACCCAAGGAACCTTTAAAAAAAAACGAAGAGGTGATATCGCAGCCAAGCTAACTAAACTCCCTGGAACCCCATGGGCAAAGTATCCAGGAGAAAAACACCTTCCAGGGTATAGTTATTGTGGACCGGGAACAAGACTTGATATCAGACTCAATAATCATAACCAACCCAAACCCGGTTAAGAACCAATAAATGCCATTGATAAGGCGTGTCACGTTCATGATGTTGCTTATAAAAGCAGCAATTTGCAACACAGGCATCTAGCAGATGTGAAATTAATTCATGCGTTAAATGCTATTCCTGATAAATCCTTCAAAGAAAAATTGGCTTCATTTTTGATAAAATCGGCTATGAAAAGTAAATTGATGTTGGGTGCTGGTAATAATAACAACATGGAATCTATTATTCTCCGAGTGGATACTGGAGAGTCAAGGCAGCAATCAATAAACTCGCTAGCGCTGCAAAAGTGAAAAAAACCACTGCGGCTAATTGGTTATCCAAACAGGCTATATGGCAGATTTATCTACCACCGCCTAAACAAATTCACTACTCGCATTTTGATGTGACTGTCCCTAATGAAGTTCATCAGGCTGATATATTTTTTCTGCCACATGATGGTGGTTACAAATACGCGTTAACTGTAGTTGATGTTGCAAGTCTATACAAAGAAGCAGAACCGTTAAAAACAAAGTCGGCCACCGAAGTTGCTTCTGCATTTGAAAGGATTTATCGAAGGGGTCCTCTGCACTGGACAAATCTATTACAAGTTGATCCTGGCAAGGAATTTCAGGGTGTGGTTGCATCTACAATGAAGAATCATAATGTTACCATCAGACGGGGGCATACTGCGTTACATCGCAATCAGGCAATTGTAGAACGATTTAATCGGACTCTTGCTGAGCGGTTATTTGGATATCAATACGCAAAAGAATTCATCCAAGAAAAAAGATCCCGTGAATGGGTCAAAAGGTTACCAGCTGTGATTACCGCACTGAATAATGAGATTACTAGAACAATCAACATGAAACCTATCAACGCTATTAAAAAGAAGTCTATACCCGTACAACCACAAAAAGATTTCAAAGAACCAATTCTTGGTAGTAATATCACTGTTAGGTATTTATACGAACCAGGAGAGCTTGAAGGTGGCATAAAAAGGGCTACTGATCCTATTTGGAGTGTTACTGCGCACAAGATATCTAGTATAACACGATCTAGCGTTTCTAGACCAGCAATCTATAGACTGGATTCAACTGCCCCTCAACGAGGATTTACTCGACAACAATTACAAGTAATACCCGAGGATACTCAATTACCACCTCGGGGTCTTAACTAGCCAAAATCCGTAGGATTGTCAAGGACGATTCTTCGAAGCTGATTTATTTTTCGTACTCTGGATACTGCAAGATATACTAAATTTGACCACTCAATGCGATTATCTACTATCCAAACAATTGAATCCGATATAGTCAATCCCTGTGAAGAATGTATTGTTGCTGCGTATCCTAGCGTCCATGGGGATTTATTAGCACGCAATGCATCTTCAACGACGCTGATATCAACCAGCACAATATCATTTAATACGAGAATTTGTTTTTCACTTTGTCCTGGAATATCAACTTCGATATTTTGTTTTCGTGTATCCGATGGCCTATAACATAACGGTACTGGAAGCGTTGTAAATTTTTCTGTATGCGTTTCAAATAACTTCATCTGAAGTGTGTCTCTGACTATTTTTCTACTTGCAATTATCAAATCATTTGGTCTCCATGTTTCCCAGAAATCTTTTAATGGATTTTCTGAAATTATTTCACGCGCTATTTCACATTGGATTCTATCCGGTTGTAATCTAATTAGCGCTTTGCATTCTCGTAATTCTTCATCAAGTGATCTATAATCAGTACTAATTTCTTCATAATAGTCTACAAAACCCTTTAGCCATTCATGTGGGGATGCACCGACAAATGGTGGTGGTTGGCCGTGATCACCGCACATGACGACTTTTGTATTTTTCAATAACAACCACTCGAGAAATGTTTGTAATACATCTAATGGCACTGTGTCTATTTCATCCCAAATGATGATTTCAGGAATAAATTTCTCGCCCATACGCTCAGGAGTCCACTTATCTCCTTTCCATCGAAAAAAACTGTGATAAGTACAGGCATTTACCCCTCGCTGTATCATCTCTCTTGCAAGTCTGTGAGTTGGTGTTAGCACAATCATGTTTGACTTGCCACGATATAATTCAATTGCACGAGTTGTTTTTCCTGACCCACCACAACCGTTTAAATAAACTGTTTTATATCTACAGATTGGATCAGAACACGGTGGTGCATTATAAAATTCTGATTGAATCTCAAAGAGATTCCGATAATTATTTTCAATTGTAACATCTGCTGATTGAATATAATCATGAAGCATTTCCCGCTTAATTCTCCATGACCCCCAATTCTCGTTGCTACCGCTTATGAATTCAGCCACATCGCTGTTTATGTAAAATGAGTCAGTGGCGACTCTAACTGTGGTGTCAGGAAATCTATTTATCATTGAAAATAAATTGATAGAAGCATAACCGAGCATAGAAGCTCTCAAATGTGTATACTGCGGATTGTATCCATCGTTGTAGGTAACAATTGTACCCAATTTGGTTCCATCGGACAGAAATGCGTCTTTACGATTGACATGTAGGCCCTTATTCGTTAGATCCGCGATTACAAAATCGTATTCAGCATTGTCTATAATCAATCGTGAAGAATATCTTGTATTGTCATATTTGCCACCCTGAGTAAATTTACCGATTATTCTTCGTCCAAGATCTTTTGCTTCGTTGTTTCTGATTTCAAATAGCTGTTTAGACCAATCCATGATTTGTTGTTCATTAAAATCAGGAAACAGTTTTCGCTGTTCGCTAATTATTTTTTTTATATCAGGTTGTGGTAACCAGACTGATTTCTGTGCTCGATAGGATATAATCGCTTCACTGACAATTAACGATTTTAAAATCCCACAATCAATCATATATCTCAATAGCGTTATTGGCATCCAGTGTTTTTCAGACATGTGTCTACCAATCCAAAGATAACTACACGGATGAAGTCCTGTAGCCAATTCAAATGATACCACACGAGCGAATCAGGTTAAATCAAAATCAGGCAGTGGTCCATTAATCGCAACACGGGTCATTTCGTGTGTGGGGTGTCCAAATCGTTTAAAATATTTAGCACATTCTCCATACCCAAGAAAACTCCCTGGATAACACGCAATCATATCAACGGAAATAACGGTTTCAGTGTCATATTTTGTATTCCATAATCCACCATGGCTGTATTCAAGACAGCTCAATCTGACATCTGATAGAAACTCACTTCGTGTTGGTTTCCAAGCGTTCTTCTTCCTAGCGAAATGTGCTGCAACCGAGGGAAGTGTAAAACAGTTTGTTAATAATTGATCTTCAATACTCTCTGGAGAGAAAAACTCACTAGCTATTTTTTTCATTTGATTATGCAGCTCTTCAGTACGGTACGATTCTCCGTTGGGTCTTACAAACTGATCGAATCTACATTCATCGTCTGCAATTTTGTGAAAAAGCCACATCGACACAGGATCGTTTTTACTCAAATTGTAAATAGCATCAAATAATTTCTGCTCGGGAAAGAACTCTCCTGTTTGGGATAGATATTTTACAGTTCTATCCCGTGGGAATATTGTTACTGAAGATGACCACGCGTGTTCGTTATGATCAATAATTTGTACTGGAGTTCCTTGTGAGTTATATTTCGATTCGTATAATACTTCTCCGGTTATTGTCGTTACTGATATTGGAAATATTAATGATTTTTCTAACTTAGCTATATCTTGAATTGTTGCGCCATGCTGTTTCACCGTTAATTCCCATTCGGTTATTTTTTTGCGTCTTAGATCAGTTAAATTATTTCCCCGGGATGCATTTGTGAAGTGTTCTATTATTCGTGTTGCTACACAATTGAGCCTTGACGAAGTCAATGATGACGAATATTTCATGGGTGCTAGTTTTGCAATATCAGGTTTGTCATTTAACGGATATATCCCGTAAACAACTGCTGTTACAGGATAAGATCTCTCGTAGGATGGTTTGTCAATTCCAGTCAAAATTCCTGGTTTGGAATCTTGATTCACAGTGAGTTTTTTTATCCTTGAGAATTGGCTCGTATTTATCACGAATAATCCAATTTCCAGTGTCGTCACGGATAATGAATTTTATTCTAAAAAAATATCTTTTCTGCGTAAGATGTGAGATTATCACTGATGCTTTTTCATCATTCATGGTAGCATCGATATTTGGTACAATTCGAAATGTTGACCAACAGTGAGATGCCCCGTCACGCTTGAATTCATTAAAACAATCTCTGATTTTACTAATCATGGTTCTATCAAGAATTTTATTCTTTGGTGTATCAGAAACTCTATCAAGATTGTATTTAACATTTTTCCAAGGCGTAATTTTCGATAATCTCTCAAACTCCTTCATACTATAATTAAAACAAGCATTTAAATGAAAGATTTATGTATACTGAATCATTGCAAATGGCTCATGATTGGATCAGTGACCCCTTGTAACAAATCATGCAGAAATGAGTTATGTGGGTATCATATGCAGAGTTTTCGACGTGGAAGCCTTGGTCCGTTACCTTGTATTCGATGTGGGGTTGGGGTCAGGGGGAAATCACAATTGTGTATCGGTTGTGATGGAAAGTGATACAGGGAGTTGAAGCGTTATTATGACAAAAGAATCAAAAATTCTGACACTGACTGTGATAGTGTCAATGACAAAATCATAAGAACTCCTCAAGACTCCATCGAAAGATTCTCCAGTGATGTTATTATTAGACCAAACAGTTAATTAGACAAATAGTATTATGTATACAAATGAACCAAGAATTCAGACCACACCCTGTGATTACAAATTATGAAGCATCCAGTGATGGTACTGTCAGACACTGTAGACTGAAGAAACCGGTCGGTTGTGTGAATAATCAAGGGTATTTGAGGTTTTGCGCTGGAAAGAAGAGATATCTTAATCATCGTTTCGTGTATGAATGTTTTTATGGATTGATCAAGGATGGTTCTGTTATCAATCATATGGATTCTAATCCAAAAAATAATTCTTTATCAAATCTAGAAGTTGTTACACAGAGTGAGAATTTGAAACGAGGAAAGACTGGAAAATGCTCGAAAAAAGCGAGACCAGTAAAATCTTTTAATACGGCAACTAACTAAGAAAAGGTATTTTTATCTATGAATGAAGCCGGAAAATACTTCGATATTTGTGAATCGTCAGTACGAAAAGTTGCATCGGGAATAACCAAGACGGCGATTTAAAAAAAGAGCGGACAAAAAATTCAATTTATTTATGTCTAATGCGTCATATTTTTCATTTAGAAGTATGTATAATCATAAAAAAATGAATAGCATTATAGTTGAAATTGCAAAATTGAAAATTCAGGATATTATACTATCAGATGAGTTGAATCCTGATCAAATTGTGTCAGATTTTCAGGATACAGAATACGGAGTTATGAATAACAAGTATATGCTACCAAAGAAATATGCGCTAATCAAAAAAATTCAGAATTCTATTCGAGACTCTCTTGTATTTTCCAGTGACGTAAGTGTGTTTGTCCCGTTATTTACTATCGTGGAAGAAATACGAAAAGAATTGGGTAGGGAATATGAATTGAAAAAAGAGGTTAATTCGAAGATTAGAAATATACGAGCGTTAATTCAAGAAAATGAACGATTTTGACCGAAATTGTCTACTTGACCGTAAAATCTCAAAGAGATTTTGTCATTTTTTGATTGATCGACCCTCAAAGAGATTTTTTTTATTTTTTAGCATTTTTTGATTGATCGACCCTCAAGGGAAATGTCAAAAAATCAGTGAAAAACAGGCAAAACAGTGAATAAAAAAATCGATGGACGATCAATGAAAAGATGGCGAAAGTCACAGTATTATTTATTTTATATACAATTATGTGACTTTCGCCATCAATGAACGAAGGTGTTTTATGATGAAATAACACTTCCATGACCGTGTCAAAAATCTCACGAAATCAGTGAAAATATTTCACACTGAATAAAAAATATTTCACACTGAATAAAAAATAAAAATATTTCACACTGAATAAAAAATATTTCACACACTGAATAAAAAATATTTCACACACAGCAATTAAAAATATTTCACACACAGCAATAAAAAATATTTCACAGCAATAAAAAATATTTCACAGTGAATAAAAAATATTTCATACTGAATAAAAAATATTTCACAGCAATAAAAAATATTTCACACTGAATAAAAAATAAAAATATTTCACAGTGAATATAAAATATTTCACACTGAATAAAAAAAATATTTCACAGCAATAAAAAATATTTCACACTGAATAAAAAATCGATAATTTCACAGCAATAAAAAATATTTCACACACAGTGAATAAAAAATATTTCACACTGAATAAAAAATAAAAATATTTCACACTGAATAAAAAATATTTCACACTGAATAAAAAATATTTCACACACAGCAATAAAAAATATTTCACACAATAAAAAAATAAAAATATTTCACACTGAATAAAAAAAAAAATATTTCACACTGAATAAAAAATATTTCACACTGAATAAAAAATATTTGACATTGAATAAAAAAAATATTTCACAGCAATAAAAAATATTTCACACTGAATAAAAAATCGATAATTTCACAGCAATAAAAATATTTCACACAGTGAATAAAAAATATTTCACACTGAATAAAAAATAAAAATATTTCACACTGAATAAAAAATATTTCACACTGAATAAAAAATATTTCACACACAGCAATAAAAAATATTTCACATTGAATAAAAAATAAAAATATTTCACACAATAAAAAATAAAAATATTTCACACTGAATAAAAAATATTTCACACTGAATAAAAAATATTTCACACACAGCAATAAAAAATATTTCAAACTGAATAAAAAATAAAAATATTTCACACTGAATAAAAAATAAAAATATTTCACAGCAATAAAAAATATTTCACACTGAATAAAAAATCGATAATTTCACAGCAATAAAAAATATTTCACACAGTGAATAAAAAATATTTCACACACAGCAATAGAAAATATTTCACACACAGCAATAAAAAGTATTTCACACAGTGAATAAAAAATATTTCACACAGCAATAAAAAATATTTCACACTGAATAAAAAATATTTCACACAATAAAAAATAAAAATATTTCACACTGAATAAAAAAAAAATATTTCACAGCAATAAAAAATATTTCACACTGAATAAAAAATAAAAATATTTCACAGCAATAAAAAATATTTCAAACACTGACTAAAAAATCGATAATTTCACAGCAATAAAAAATATTTCACACACTGAATAAAAAATCGATAATTTCACAGCAATAAAAAATATTTCACACAGTGAATAAAAAATATTTCACACACTGAATAAAAAATCGATTGTGTCTGTTAGGTCGGGTTCGGGAATTCAAATTGAAAAATTGTTTTACAATTGAAATCTACGATTTTTAATAATGGTCAATTAAGCATTAACGACCCGATTGACTCGTGAGAGACTAAATGCAATTAAGAGATTTATACCAATTCGCGACTCTGTAAGGAATAAACTGCAAGCTAGACAGAGTCTTCAGACTGACTTTTCTACTGATACACAGCAGTTATTTAAACCGATAATTAGCGCAACTGAGGATGTAACATCAGCAATTTCTAAACAAGAAGAGTCTTTTCTCCCTGTGTTAGAAAAATAGCAAAAAGAGCTAAACAAACAAAAAAATCATTAAAAACACTTCCTCAGGATATAGAACGACAACGACTAGTTAGTGGACTACCTAAATCAAAGAAATTAGCGGATCTATTTACCGATAGCGCTAAAAAAAATTAATTCTCAATGAGGATATAAACGATTTAGGTGAATTTGCTGCTAACAGCTATGATTCACAAGAGAAGTTTTTCACGGACAATTATACGGATTATAGAATGTCACATAATGAATGGGCTGATATAGTGTATGAAATGAATACTGGGGGTTTAGATAGAAGGACGAAGGAATACAGAGACTTCAAGAGAATATTTCAACTCCAAATAAGACAGCCATACGATGAGAAGGAATTTCTGGGGAGTGGTCTAGTTGGAAACTGTCCTGGTAGTGTTATCAGTGATAATCGGAGGGTTCCGAGCTGGAAATAACTCACCGGAAATAATTAATGAAGCAGCTGATATCTGTAGACGGTAATTTCAAGGTGGTATCATGGATATCAAAACATATCGAGGTTTCATTAGCGACTTAGTGGAAAATGGGTATCATAGTGACTGAAAACGCAACACTAGTATTTAGTTTGTTTGTTTGATTAGGATTTTTAACGTAGCTTTAAACAATTTTTCAGTCATATTGCTACGATGTCTGCAGTGAGGCAGTTTATAGTGATATCTAGCACTGAGACATCATGCCGCAGACATGTAGTATGATGTCTCACCCAGTCACATTATCCTGACACCAGGCCGACCAGTCCTAACATTAACCTCTTAATGCTGAGCGTCAAGCGAGGCTTCTGTTAGTACCATTTTTGTAAGTCTTTGGTATGACTCGGCCGGGGATCGAACCGACGACCTCCCGCTTCCGGGGCGGACGCTCTAACCACTAGGCCACCGGAGTGGTTACACTAGTATTTAGAAATTGCTAGCAATTTCACAATAAGAATGATCATACACTACAATCATGATAAACCAACTAGCGTCTATGTAGTTAATTCACGATTGCCTGTTTATAGAGCATATTACGGAGATTGTTTCGGTGATACAATTGCAGGGTTATTTACAAGAATGGCCCCAAAAGTGATGCCGTTAGCTAAACAATTAGGAATGAAAGCCATTGATGTTATTCGTGATAAGGGTATTGGTGCTGTTGGAGATCTTGCCGGGAAAGCGTTTTCAGCCGCGAAGAATAAATTAACAGCGCTAGTGAAATCACGAAGAAAGAAACAGTTACCATCTACTGCAGTTATGCCTGCAAGTGTTAGTAAAATTATAAATAACGCAGTAGATGAAAAACTAGAGACATTGATGACTCCCGACCAAAGCAACATCACAAATATGATAGCAGGAAGTGGTTTACAACCACGACGGTGAAAATCGCAATTTAGATCAATGGATATATAATAAAATGTTCAAAAGGTCACCTGATCCAGCGTTTGATATAGACGCACCAGTCCCCAAGGATGATTTTGTACGCGATTATCAATATTACGCCTATCATGCAATAGACTCAAATAGTCGATCAAGAATTGAACTTCAAGTTCATGATACCAGTAAATATTTTCTACCCGCTGAAGCGTTTATTGAAGTAGAAGGAGAACTTGTAACAGCTGCTGATACTCCTGCTGTACCAGCACCGTATCCAGTTGGTACTCAAGTCGGGTTTGTCAATAATGGTATCATGGCGCTATTTGAGAGTGCTAGATACCTCATTGATGGAAAAGAAATTGAGTCGATAGATCGCGATGTTGATGTGGCTACAACAATAATCGGGTTAACAAGATATTCTGATGATTATACAAGATCAGCAGGACCTTCTATGATGTTTGCAAAAGATGTTAAAAATACCGCTGGAGGAAATCAATTTATTATCAGACGACCACAGAATAATGCTGGTAATGCTAATGCTGATGTTGAAAATATGAATATAAACAACGATCATAATTTCAATCTAGGAGCTGCAACACGTATATCAATGTTGGAGGGGCGGCGTAAATTATTTTCATGCGCGATTCCACTGCATCATATTTTTGGATTCTGTAGAAATGTACGAAAAGTTATTTATGGAGCGAAGCATACAGTAGCACTCGTGCGAAAGAGTGATGATAATGACGCAATTTGGAGGATTCCCGCAGACAATGCAAATCCAAATGTTGATGCCGGTAAAGTCATTTTAACAAAAATATTGTGGATGCCAGTACTAACTCCATCAATTATCGCTGAAGAACGATTACTATCATTTATGGACCAAGGAGGAAAATCATTACTAAGTTGGCTAACGGTAAGTACAGATGTTAAACAATCAAATATTAACGGGTTATTCACGTGGAACATAGCATCAAAACAAGGTGTTGCTGCGCCACGTCATATATTTATTGCGTTACAGGATAACACACGAGTTGGCAATCAACTCTCCAGCCATATGATATTTGATCCATTAGGTGTTAAAGACGTCTCACTGAGAATAAACGGCCAACAGGAACCATCTGAAGATATACAACTTAATTACACAGAAAATCATATTGCACGAGTTTATCATCGTCTGTTGTCATTTATGGCACGCGATCAAAATGTCGATACTGGTCTGCAAATATCACAATATCATTTTAAGAATCTGTATCCGATCTATTACTTTTCGTTGGAACATCTTGATTTGACAAGACAGTCCGTTGCTGATATACATTTTAGAGCTAATAATGTGACTCGTGGTACTATTGCTAATTATAGAGCAGTTGCTGTCATTCTCAGCGATAAATCAATGCTACTCGAAGGTGTTGGTGGAAGAATGAGAGTGGTAGATGCGCCAGTAGAAAATATGTAAACGATTTTCTCGATGAAATTGCTTTACAATTTACGATTTAGAATCAATCTATTATGTTCAATGTCACACAGTGTTATTAGTGTTGCGTTAACCCCCGGTCAAATCAAGAAATTGCAATCAGAATCAGCTAAAAAATGTGGAACCACTATCACGCTGAAACCCAATCAAATGACTGGCGGGGCGAATAAATTGTCACTGACAACTCAAGTAAAACACTTCAATGATGCACTTGTAGCACAAAAAGGTGTTCAGATTACTATTTATGCGGCTGCTATCAAAAATATGATTAAAACAGGCGGTATATTCCTTACATTTGCTGTGTTACCAGGATTAATTGCAGCGGCCGCACCAGCACTTGCAAAAGCTGTCGCATTGGGGGCAGCTGGAGGCTTGGGAGCAAAAGCGGTACAAGGCATTGCTGAAACATATGAACCGAAGAAAGGACGAGGGTATAAAAAAAGGGAAAGGGTCTAAGACTACCAGGAACCCCGTATTCATGGTACAGCGGAAATAGGTCTAAGACTAGGACCGGTTTACCAGTTGGAGAGTCTTTGATTGAGGAATCTTCGATTCCTATGTCCAATTTTGATTTAATTGATGCTGCTAAAAAACTAGCGATTAAAATTTCAGAGGTGTTTTTATGAAAGATCAGTTACCGGCACAACCCAATGATGTTGAAACCGGTATTATTAATCTCGATAACAGCACCGGACCTGGAACTCACTGGGTTGCATACGCTATTGATCCACGTGGGATTGTTTATTTCGATTCATATGGATTAGCCCCGCCGAAGGAATTTATGCGTTATATAAATCGCTTAAAGACTTTTCCAATGAAGACTTGGTATTCTACGCTACCAACACAACAAATGAATGACCCACCAATATGCGGCAGCGAAGTATTAAATGTCCTTGACGCTATTTCTAACTCCTTGGGTAACCCAAGGGGAAAACCACCACATGTTGTCGTAAATGAATACACCAGTAATCGCTGGAAATCGAAACGATTTTAGAGAGAGATGTATAAAATAAAATTGATATTTGGGGGAGATCTTTATCAACGCTGAAGAAACCCGGTGCCGATGGCACTGCAGGAATATCTGCAACCGGTGATATAAAAAAAATAATCGAAGATGAAATAGCTGAGACGTTGAATCTAGCAAGTGTTGATCCTAATGAAATAGTTGTATTTCAAGATCGTCAGGGTAAATTGAAAACTAGTAATGTGTCGTTGGATGATATTTTGGTTAAACAACGAAACGCAATCGAGGATACTATCGCGTTATTTTCCGATCAGGGTAAACTCAAACCGGGTGTACTTATTTCGACGATTACAGATAGATTAAAAACTCTCAACGATGAGTTAAAAAATTCTGTGTTGGAACTAGCAACACTTCAATCTAAAACCGAAGAACACGGAAAACAGTTTTCAAATTTTCGTAGAAACATCGTGGATAAATTTATTGGAACCACGTTGGATAAAATTGAAATAAAACTCCCTGATATTAAAAAATCCATCGATGAGACGAAAACTTCATCGAAGCAATCAAAGGTGATTTTTCGAGGATGATAACAATCATTGAAAAAACAAAAATTCCTCATGAGAAAACCAACAATGTAGTATACACGATCCAACACGGATCATTTGCGTGGACACCTACAAACAACAAATTAGATATCACTGCAACCGTCAAGGGTATTTATCGATTAACACTAGTGACAACGACTCAATTTAATATTTCATCGTCGAGTTCACCTGGGGTCAATAATACGATTTCAACGATCATCGACAAGGATACAACTGAAAAGTTCACGATAACATCTACTGATAAAAATTTGGTTAGAGTTTCAACAACGTGGTATTTGGAATTCGTAGCGGATTTAAGTAAATAACGGTTTCAATTGAAATAAAACTGATTTGGAAATAAAATGATTTCATCATCGCAATATCGCTATGATCAGGCTAGAGAGTTTTCAATGAAACTCAAAACTCTCACTGAAGAGTATGCAATGAAAATTAAAAAATACCAACGAAGAATCACAGCAGTTGATGTTACCGTGTATGCTGTGAGTGGTGTAATCACCGGAGCTGGTATTATACTATCCTCGGTAACAATGATTGCCCCAATAGCTGTTCCAATTTGCATATCCGCGGCAACAACAATCGCGGTAATAATTTCGATAGTAACAAAAAAAATATCATCATGCAGCCAGAGTAAACTGCAAGACTACGTGATTAAATTTCATGTTGTGTCCACTGCATACTCGCAATTATCCTTGTTGATATCGTCATCGCTCGATGATACATTAATATCAGATAGTGAGTTCTCAGCGATGGTCAGTATTTATGATTCTGCGATGTCAAAATTAGAGCGACAACAACAGTATAATGACAACACCGCAGGAATTACTTCAACGAATAGTGGAGAACACAAACCCAGTACAAACAAGCATGATCTCAATAACCTCAACGAATCCAGAATTCAGTGTGAATTTCCCTATCCCAGTCCCCGTTACGGAGATAGCGTTAGCAAAATTACGAGTGTATCACAGTTGGCCTAATATCAGATCAAAATCATTTGGTGGTCAACAACCGAATAATTCACTGGCATTTGCGAATAAGAATAAAGACGACGGTATCCCAGACTGGAACGTTGTTTCCATACCAACTGGGTCGTACCAAATTGAACAAATCAATGCTGAATAAAATCGATTACTGGAAAAGAATCAAAAATAGCTATAACGGTTCATGAGCCGACACTATCATCTGCCATTGAGATAAACTCGCCTGGTTACGTCGTAGATATCTATCAGAGTTCTATTAGAACCGTACTGGGATGGACTGAAATCCCCCCTCGGACAGCTCATCAAATACCCGAACCACGAAAATCTGATTATATCACCGACAGGATAAAATCTGATAATCCAATAAAAAGTTATAAAGATCACATAATTACTATAAATTTTTTTTTATCTCGGATACCATCTAACTGGAAGAGAAAAGGAAGGGGATAGTTTAGAGGGATATCATTTTATTGACGAACCTAAAATTATTGAAAATTTCACAGCACTGAATAATGATTTTTCACTGTTGTTAATATCTCTTAAATCCGGCTCTCTCACCCGAGATGAATTTATCAGCGTCGTAGAAACATGCAACAAAATTATCGACGATATGGAAACATTTAATTTGAAAATTATTCAGGATATATTAGATGACGATAGTTCCATATCGAGAACAAAATTTGCAACAGACTATACAATTCCCGTTAAAGATATTCCAACATTTAAACTACCAGGATATAACGTACCAGAACTAAAAAAAACTTCTCAGTGACACCATCGATGTTGGTTTTAAAATAATTCATGATACGTGGAAAAAAACAACATCACCGGAAATAAAAATCCTCAAACATAATAATGACCCAGAAGGCGGTGGTAGACATATTGCTCCTCAAAATGTGAATATTTCATCGGTGATAGCGCTCAATTTAGTATGTGATGTTATCGAAGGAAGCTATCAAATAAATCTAAAATGATCAAATCAAGCTCAGCAGGGATATATTTTGTATTCATTTGCACCAACAGCTCCTCCAGGATTTCTAATAATCGAGGATCCAACTAATCCAGTCTATATGCGATGTCATAATAATTCATTAACCAGAATCAATTTTAAACTCACTGACCAGTCTAATAATCTAATTGATTTACAAGGTGAGGTTTTACAAATTAGTCTGTTTGTGAAATCCTAAAAGGATTTTCGTCCTAAGACCCTCGGACGCGATATCGTGTCGGACTTGATAAAATATTCGGTTGAAATCATAGAGGTGAGTGTCCATCGTGTTTTTTTTTACTCATTTCGAAGCCTTCTGCAAGATCGTGTTTCAGACAAAATCACTAAGTCTCTGTTTGGCAAATGGAGACTTTATTTTATTTTTGGTTAAAACATGAAAATTCGTAGGAAGGGTCTATTTGTTGTTTTGACGGTTAAAATCGATTTTTGTTTTAAAAGTTGTCTGATTCACCCTCTCTGCTGCTAAAACTTATAAGGGTATTTTACATCTTTTGACTTCGTCCCTTAGTCAAATTACTGTTGTAATACCATCAACTTACCAATCGATATGTGTAAATACAAGAGAACGTTTTGCTTGTAACCCACCGAATAAATTCTATCTAATATTTAGCCAACTATGATATACTCATAATTTTGATTGTGCTGTTTCATTCGTGCGAATAGCAGTTGGAACGTTGACGTTGACATCAGGATTGGTTGAGCTTTATGATATAAACGTGGTTTTTGACGGAGTTGTATAAACGACGATCATTTGTAGTAATTCTTGCGATGACGTCACATTATTATTTAAATCCTATTTTCTCCACCAGACGTAGATTCTGATACACTCATGGTCTCGTTGTAAATCTTAAACATTTATGTGAACTCAGTATCTGATATTATTCCATCACTGAGACCTGATAATATCAACGAAGATAATGTGCAATATGCTAGTGTTGCTGCATGTAATTTTTAATATATTCATGCAATTTTGCATGTGTACGTGGATATTTTATTTGCGATGCTATTGAGAATATCAGCAATTGTTCAGCAGCCGAAACACAAATTGTTAGAACTGCTGGTGATGTCATTGTTTATGTTGATAGCAATACGACGCCGCATCCAGAGATAAAAGCGGACGCTGAATACACAATTATGTCACCGACACTACACGTCTGCGATATTCTTTTAAACGTTTACTATATACTCGTCAACGATATTTTTTGGTTTGATTTGCCACTCACATACTTGATTATCTCTGTAATGTTGTACGTCATTATATTTGAATTAGGTGGTAATTTAGCGACTATTTAAAGATGCCAATAGTAAATCAAGCCGAACATTTTTTCTTCAGTTTCCACTACCAATATTTCCTATTCGTTTTGCTCCAAGAACACTAATATAGATACAGGGGATCCATTTAACGCCGTAAAATTGTAACCTCAGTGAGATGATGAATGGCTTTATTATGTGGTGACCATAATGCTTATCCAGACTGTATATACTACACTCTGAGTAATTTTTATGTCAACGAGTGTAAAATCAATAACCGCTGAATTCCCCCCACCCCACAAAAAAAACCAACAACTCAGTAATAGTTTCTGAAAATTCAAACACATTTGCACATGATTTGAATATTCATATCTAAATGTAGTCATTCCATCATTCATTGCAATTAAAGAGTTCATCATTGGGAGGTTTATATCGTAGACGTATTTCTTCGCTGCAGAGTCATCGTTTAATTCTGGTTCTCGAAAACCAGTAATTTTAGTATTAGTCATATTGCGAAAACCTGTCATTGCATCACCTGCGTTTAATAAATGTTCAGTTATCTCAGTTCGGATGGTGGTGTTTATGCTGTCTACTATCTATTGGTTACAATATAATCTTCTAATTTTGGTTCTCTCGCATTAATAATTGTATTTTACTCATGTTGAGATCGCCATACATAATATATCCAATGCTTCAGATGCGTCCTGCAATTTCTCCCATGATTGATATAACTGATTCCTCTGATTATTTAGTTTACCTTTTTTAGGAAACACCACTAAGTTATATTCGGTCACATCTGGAACCCGCATAATATTAATATTATCTGTCAAAGGGACATTACTAGTATTTAATCATCCTTTTTGTGTTCCTCAAAGCGATTACTTCATTTTGAGATTCAAAAGAATAGCGAGTTCATCCTTGACATCGTCAATGGTTATATATTTAGATAAGTTGCATTGATGTTTGCACAGAGTAATACTCAGCGTAGAGCTTCCGTAACTATCTACCATTATACATTTAAATCTGTTTAAAACGATGCGTCTATTTGTAAACTCGTGCACAACTTTATGCGTTGTGTTGTTGATAAAGAAACAGCGTCGATTACAGCAATTACTTTACGGACACATATTGGAGGATCGGTTATTCTCTGTGTTGGTAATGTTGAATACCAGATTGGAATATTTTACAGCGTGCTCGCATATTTAAAAAATTCCATTGGTGGCGCCGGTCCATATGAACTGAAATAAACAATTCCACGAAGATGAAACACATATGCAACCCAATGAGTACATTTTCCAGAATATCCATCGAGATTAATGATACTGGTTTCAACCTTGCTTGGTAGTTTTGGTAACTGATCACACATAAAAACACCTCTGAAATGTTTTCTTTTTAATCGTTTAGCAGCATCAATTAAATCAAAATTGGACATAGGAAAAAAGACGTTTTGCGTCTAAATAAGTGTCCTGGAAAGTCTCAGACATTTTCCGTACCAGGAGTTCCTGGTAGTCTTAGGCCCCTAATTTCTTTATTCTGCGACCTGTTGCTTTCTTTTATCCCAGCAGCAATGTCAACAGTACCAGTGCAGCTGCTTTTGTAACAGTTTGATCTGCAAAGGCTACTAAAGCTGGTATAACTGCAAGAAGTGGAAATATACCACCAGTCTTGACTGCGTCTCAAATGGCACCCACAGGAAGATTGTCTAACACCGGTTTGTGATTGTTTGGCGTCATTGAAGTGCCAGAAGTGACGTTCAGTGAGTGATAGTTTATTTTGACCATCTATGATTTGTTCTCTTTTAGTGATATGTTTATTCTACAGTTCTTTGCTGATTTTGATTGAAGTTTTTTAATCTGAACAGGAGTCACCCAGACACTAACGTGATGACATGACATTATAATAACATGAACGATTTAATTATTTTATTTTGCACTGGGGCATCAATGACTCATTTGTTCACCAAACTTTTCAAGTAACATCGCTCTATCTGAAAGTATGACAGCAATAGCTCTGTACTTAATAGTTCATATTGTCATACAAGTTAGAAAATGTATATCGACGACAGATTGTCTAAATAAATCCACGTGGTCTAGCAAAAGCTAATAAATTGGATACAAATTTGTAACATCTAGTTATGATCCTTGTAAACCAGTATCTATATTTTGATCACGTCCAATGAATGTCGTCAAACGATGATATGCACTTGCAACATGGTTTTGACAAAAATTCAATAATATCTCCTCAGCTAGTTCTTGATGTTTGTTTATTCTTAAGAAAACTTAACTAATATCCACAAATTGAAACATCCCAGGAATATTGTCTTCTTTTCAATATTTTCTCATATCAATTCTGTGTCCCCTAGTTAATATTTAGCATGTTAAAAATGCTCAGTTTTGGTTCTTCAGTTATGGTGTATATGATCAGGGAAAAAATACATACGGAAATATATATAAATTTGAACATTGGTCTGTACTCACTATCCTTGTCCCCGCCGACAATCGGATCCTCAATAATGACATGTCTTTTTTCAAGGGATATATATCCATCATTGTTCGTTTTCAGGTCGAGGCTCTCAGCTTTGCCCAGTTTTGCAGGATGGTGAATTAAGTAAAAAATCTGAAAATGTCACGAGAACTTCCGTGCAACACAAAAAAGGCAGTTGGGCAAGAAGTGCGGGTGAATATGATGTTTTTCATATTTAAAATATTTATATATATCTCTTTTTAAAATGGTACAATAATATATTGCTGGTCAGCATCATTGTGTAAATCTGAAAAACATTCAAACCAGGAGGCTTTTCTATGTAACTTGTTTAACTACTGTTCATCGGTGTCTATTGAAGAAGTCGATTTCATATTTTACTAAGGGTGGGGTGGCGGTGGTATAATCCAGATAAATTTGATTTAATGTTAGATTTGCATCATTTGGATGAAATCAAAAACGTTCTTGCTAGAATTACTTCCATTAAATTAGGGAAAATTCTCTGTATGTATGTATGTATGTATGTATGTATGTATGTATGTATGTATGTATGTATGTATGTATGTATGTATGTATGTATGTATGTATGTATGTATGTGTATGTGTGTGTGTGTGTGTGTGTGCGTGCGTGCGTGCGTGCGTGCGTGATTTGGATTTTTAATGTAGCTTTAACAATTTTTCAGTAATATCACTCTGATGTCTGCCGTGAAGCAGTTTATAGTGATGTCTAGCACTGGGGCATCATGCCGCAGACACCCAGTCACATTATCCTGGGACATTATGCTGCAGACGTGTGGTATGATGTCCAACCAAGTCACATTATCCTGACACCAGGCCAACCAGTCCTAACCCTAACCTATTAATGCTGAGCGCCAAGCGAGGCAGCTGAAGTACCATTTTTATAAGTCTGTATTATGACAGCAGTGCTCGAACACACGACCTCCCGAATCCGAGGCGAACGCCAATTCTGTGCAAATGTGTTCGAGATGTTAAACTGTCGTGAATTTAAAACGCATTATCATGAAATCCCTTATGTCTTGATTGGTTAAGTTATGTTATTTTTGTTTAAATTAGTCTTTTATGGATTTTAATATTTTCAGTAACAGGGATCACATTTGATAGCAAATTGGCTGCCGTGTTAAATTTCAAATTCCTTACTTAATAAAACATCTGCGACTTTTGTTCATAAAAATAAAAATAAAACTATGCCAGAATGTTTTGCTCAGGTTAGTCAATTTATGTCAAGAGGCTTAAGAATGGAAAAGCATTTTAAAGTTTACAAGTTTTATTAACGGTGGCCATATTTAATGCCGGATCTGTATAATTATATAAACGTGAACGGTCGTTATGACATAATGCCAAGTTTGGTTTAAAAATATGTTTAATGGGTCTTTGATAAAAGTTTGAAGAAAAACAAAGTTAATGGGTTACGGAAATTGCGTGAATTCGCAGGATGCCATAACCTCACTTGGTTTAATGTTCCGTTGTGCTAAAACAAATCCTAATCTAAACAGCAAAGCAATATTTCTTGATTTGGTGCCTTCCACAATTTCTAACCAATAGATAAATAATATTCCAAATTATACTCTGGTCTAGATTAATAGAATTCATATTGAGGTTGACAACAGGGTGAGTAAATTCAAGTCTATTTTCGCGTAAGTTTACATTTAGCTTTAGTAACGTCAAAATGTCACTTGATAAGAATCAAAAATATATATTCAATGCTTCGAACTCGTTGTAAAAAAATACATTTCATGCAAGCAACTCGTAACATATATATATATATATATATATATATATATATATATATATATATATATGTATATATATATATATATATATATATATATATATATATATATATATATAAATATATATATATATATATAAAAATATATATATATATATATATATATAAATATATATATATATATATATATATATACATACATACATACATACATACATACAACTCGTAACATATAAATATATATATATATATATATATATATATATATATATATATATATATATATATATATATATAATAATAATAATAATAATAATAATAATAATAATAATATTCAACACTTTTCATTCATTTTATATAAATTCAAATTATTCATTTTGTTAAACATCGCTGTGCAGAACACGTTTTATATAAACTTAAGACTGTAATTTCCTGGTTGTCTATTTTTTTTAAATTATATTACGTCTAGTTTTTTAAATTATATTACTTGTTCATTAAATTAACGTTAATGGAGCAAGAACAATATCAATGTTATGAAATCTACATAATTATTCATGCTGTTCATAGTTTTGTTTCATGTAGCAAATAGTTTGTTCTTTTATCATGTCTCATCTACAATTCTTAAAATTCTGTATTTAAGAAGTGTTCTCTATGCTAAATAGCCCGGATGTTTCTATATTTGAGAGAGAGAGAGAGAGAGAGAGAGAGAGAGAGAGAGAGAGAGAGAGAGAGAGAGAGAGATAGAGAGAGAGACAGACAGACAGACCTGAAGCAGGGAACTTTGGTCAGCGCATGACTCCCCACATTTGATGTCACAGCAATTACTGGCGACATCCGATGAGAATTCTCTGCAAATGTCAGAACAGATGCCGTCGCAGTCACTAAGAGTGACCGTACTGGTACTGGGCTCTAGGAGTCCATCCCCCATTTTCTGGCTGAGAAGATCCTTGATTCGATTGACCTCTATAACTCGAAGGTCGTCACATAGATCCTCAAATCCGTTTGTTTCTGACATGGAAGAAGTGTTTCTGTACAGGACGAAGGCAAGACAGGTCACAAGAAAAAGGCTGGATATTTTCATCTGAAAAAATCACGTCTGATCAGTTGTTAAATATCACGACAGTTTTGTATGATAATTCGTCAAGAACAACACTTCATGAAAGGAAAGCATACTTGAGATGTTTCGGGAACATGGATATTCCAGTTAAAGCACCAGCAGCAGAGAGGGCGAATCGGACAACTTTATAGAAGCGTCTATTTAGCAAACCAAAGCTTCCTCCAAAATCGAAAAAAAGTTTCTTTTGGAGACGTAAAGTCGTTGTCGCGTCCTCTCTGCTGCTATGGGGGTAAAAAAATCTTTTTTACGATTTCATAAACAGACCAATTTGTAAAACTTCACCTCGCAGATCAATCAAATTATTGGATTGGTCAGTGAGTTTGAAATTAATTCTCGTTAACAAATTATTATGACATCGCATATAGACTAGATTAGTTGGATCCTCAATTATTAAAAATCCGGGTGGAGCTGTTGGTGCAAATGAATATAAAATATATCCCTGCTGGGCTTGATTTGATCTTTCGAGATTTATTTGGTAACTTCCTTCGATAACATCACATACTAAATTCAATGCAATCACCGAGGATATATTGACGTTTTGAGGAGCGATATGCCTACCACCACCATCTGGGTCATTATTATGCTTGAGGATTGTTGTTGTTTGTGGTTGTGCTATTTTCTTCCATACGTCGATGGCATCATTGAGAGATTTTTTTTAGTTCTGGTGCATTATAGCCTGGCAACTTAAAATCGGGGAGGATATCTTCTATGCGTATATTAAGTTTCTTTACAAATTCTGTTCTTGTTTTAGGATTATCATCATCTATTATAAATCGAACAAATCGCGAATTGAAAAATTCCATGTCTGCGATAATTTTATTACACACCTCCATGTATCTGATGGCTTCATCTCGGTTAGGTGGGGTTTTACTAATTTCTTCTATGAAGTTATTTTTCAATCTTTCAAAACTGGAATTCATATCTGTGAATGTTGAATTCCTTTATTACATAATATTTGTCGTTCCTGGGTACTTCTAACTAAAAAAAAACTGAGCAAAATCAGAATGATTTAGTGGTTCAACATAATAACCTAAATGGTTTTCGTATCCACCGCCGCTATAAAACGTACGATAACCATGATAATCCTCCTTCGTTAAAACATAATCAAGATTTTTGTGGTTCTGGTGGTATTTGATAAGATGTCAGAGGTGGGTTTTCAGGCCATCCTAATATAGTTCTGATTGAACTCTGATAGATGTCTACGACATACCCGGGCGAGTTTATCTCAATGGCAGATGATAACGTCGGCCCATGAACCGTTATAGCAATTTTCGATTCCTTTCCAGTAATGGATTTTATTCTGCGTTGTAATTCATTATTGATCTGTTCGATTTGGTATGACCCAGACGGTAGCGAAACAACATTCCAGTCTGGAGTTTATTTATTCTTGCTCGCAAACACCAGGGAATTATTCGGTTGTTAACCACCGAATGGTGCTGATCTGATATTTGGCCAACTGTGATACACTCGTAATTTTGCCAGTGCTATTTCCTTCACCGGAATCGCAGAAGAGAAATTCACACTGAATTCAAAATTCGTTAAGGTTATTGAGATCATGCTGGTTTTCACCGGGGTTGTGTTTTCCGCTATTCGTTGAAGTAGTTCTTGCGATGTCGCCATTGTTATTATACTCATGTTTTTCTAATTTTGACATCGCGGAATTATAAACACGTACCATCGCTGAAAACCAACTATCGGATATTAATGTGTCATCGAGTGAGGACGATATCATCGAGGATAATTGTGAGCACGGGTTTGACACAACATGGAATTTAATTACGTAGTCTTGTAGTTTACGTTGGCTGCATGATGATATTTTTTGTTATAATCGAAATTATTCCCGCGATTGTTGTCGTCGCTGATATACAAATTGGAACAGCTATCGGGGCAATCATTGTCATCGAGGATAGTATAATACCAGCTCCGGTGATTACACCTGATACCGAGTACACGGTAACATCAACTGCAGCGATTCTTCGTCGGTATTTTTTTATTTTTACTTCATACTCTTCAGTGAGTGTTTTGAGTTTAGTTTGAAATTCTCTGACCTGATCATAGCGATGTTGCTGTGATGACATTTTATTTATTACAACAGAATTCAGTTTAGTTGTTTACTTAAATTCCCTACGAATTCCACATACCATACTGAAACCCTAGCCAAATTATTATCAATGGATGCTATTATGAATTGTTCAGTTGTTTCCTTGTCGATGATCGTTTATATCATAGTGTTGACCCCATATGAACTAGTTGATGAAATATTAAATTGAGTCGGCGACACTAGTGTTAATCGATAAATACCTTTGACGGACGCGGTGATATTTAGTGGATGGTGTCCACGTAAATGATCCGTGTTGAATCGCGTACACGTTATTTATGATATTTTTTTTTACGTGAGGGATTTTTATTTTTTCAAGTTTTTCTATCATCCTCGGTAGATCATCCCTGATGACATCGTTGGTCGTTTTAATATCTTCGCGAACAACTTATATTGGCCGATTAATCGCTGTTATTTCATCGAGTTTTGTGATAATATCAGCGAGATCTATTTTAACATCATAGGGTTTCGAATTTTTTTTACCAAATAATTTATCAATGGCGTCATCGGCCCTGTTAAAGTTTTTACGTAACATAGTAAATTGAGATACACGAGTGTCATAATCGGATCGTAACTTTGACAAATTATCCATGGAGGTTTTATCTCCGTGAGTTTCGGTGTGGTTACCGGTGGATTTCCAAAGAAATCTAATAGAGGTTTGTCAATACTGTCAATTATACTTCTTCGTAATTCCGAAAACCGATCGAATTTAGTTATATGGTCGTCGTATTCATTGCATAGTTTTTAATGGTTCTAAATTGTTAATTCTATCCACAATAGTTGAAATAACTACACCTGTTTTGAGTTTACCCTGATCGGAAAACAATGCGATAGTATCTGCTACTGCGTTACGTTGTTTCACTAAAATATCATCCAGGGAAGCATTACTAGTTTTCAATTTACCCTGACGATCTTAAAATACAACCATTTCATTTGGATCAACACTTGTGAGGTTTAAACTCTCGGATATTTCATCTTTGATTATTTTTTTACATCACCGGTTGCAGATGTTTCCGTGGTGGGTTTCTTCAGGCTTGATAAAGATCTTCCCCAAATATCAATCATGTTATTTTATATAATTTTTCTCTAAAAAGCGATTACTCGTATATTCGTGTACGGTTTTATGTGGTGGTTTTCCCAATGATGAAATAGCGTCGAGGACGTTCAATACTTCTATGCCGCATATTGGTGGGTCATTCATTTTTTGTGTTGGTAGCGTAGAATACCAGATAGGAGTTTTTAAGCGGTTTATATAACGCATAAATTCTTTAGGCGGCGCTTACCCATATGAATCGAAATAAACAATTGCACGCGGATCAATCGCGTATGCAACCCAGTGGGTTCCAGGTCCGCTGCTGTTATCGAGATTAATGATACCGGTTTCAACGCTGTTTGGTTGTTGTGGTAATTGATCTCTCATAAAGACACCTCTAAAGTTTTTTATCGCTAGTTTTTAGCAGCATCGATTAAATCAAAATTTGACATTGGAACTATTGTTGTTAGTAAACTGCTCCTAGTCGCAGGCCTTTTCCGCTGTACCATGAATACGGAGTTCCTGGTAATCTTAGACCCTTTCCTGATCGTTTCTTTTTTTGTATCCCTGTCCGGTAGCTTTCTTTAGTGCCATCCCTGATGCTGTACCAACGGCTCCTAGTGCGGCGGCTTTTGCTACCGCTGGGGCCGCTGCTGAAATTAATGCTGGAATCGCAGCTAACAACGGGAATATACCACCTGATTTTATCATGTCTTTCATCGCGGCTGCAGAGAGAGAGAGACCTGAACACCTTTTTAATCTTTGATGGCATCATTGAAGTGTTTTATCTGACGAGCTGTCAATGACAATTTATTCTGACCACCAAACATCTGATTGTGCTTCAGCGATATTGTGGTTCCACATTTTTAGCCGATTCCGATTGCAATTTTTTTAATTTGACCAGGAGTTAACGTAACACTAACATGACTATATGACATTTTATTTAATAAGAGATTGATCTAATTGTTACATTACATATTTTCCACTGGTGCATCAACTACTCTCATTCGACCACCAACACCTTCGAGTACCATCGATTTGTCGCTGAGAATGACAGCAACTGCTCTGTAACTCGGGATAGTGACAACACCACCTACAACCGGACGGGTTATACCAGCTCTAAAGTGTATGTCAACTACGGATTGTCTTGTAAAGTCAAGATGTTCCAGCGAGAAGTAATAGATGGGATATAGTATTTTAAAATCAAATTGTGTTATTTGCAGACCAGTATCCACATTATTATCGCGTCCCATAAATGACAACAAACGATGATACGCGCGTGCTATTTGGTTTAATTCTGTAATCAAATAGTATATCCTCAGATGGTTCTTGTTGGCCGTTTATCCTCAACGAAACTTCATTAACACCCAATTGATCAAATATCATATGACTGCGTGTTTGTAAACCCAATCGCGCCCTATCCTGTAACGTAATAAATATATGACTCGGAGCTGAAACACCTTGTTTTGATGCCAGGTGCCATGTAAGTGTACCATCAATATTAGAATCTATGGTATCTATGGTCACTGTTAGCCAACTTAGCAATGATTTTCCTCCACGGTTCATAAATGATAGTAATTTTTCTTCCATGGTGATTGATGGAGTCATTAATGGCATCCACAATGATAGTTTTGATATAATGACTTTACCATCAGCAACATCAGCACCACGCCAGATTGCATCATTATCACTACCCTTTCGCACGAGTGCTACTGTATGCTTCGCTCCATAGATAACTTTTCTAACATTTCTGCAAAATCAGAAAATATGATGTAGTGGAATCGCGCATGAAAATTGTCCACGCTGTCCTTGCAACATTGATACGCGTGTTACAAACCCCAAGTTGTAATTGGGATTAACGCTTTTTATAACATCAAAGGCAGCAGCTGGTCTCGCTTCGTGTTCACCATCATCTGGTTGTCGATTAACTGCAGTATCTACTGGTGTCCGTAATTTAGTATACGTAATGTGATCAGCGTAATCAGTAAGATCCTTAGAGAACAGCATAGATGGACCTGCCGATCTTGTATAATCATCAGAATATTTTGCTAACCCCACTATTGTTGTGGCAACATCATCCTCACGCGCTATAGACTCGATTTCTCTTCCATCAATCATGTATCTAGCACTCTCAAATAGTGCCATGATACCATTATTGACAAAACCAACTCGGATATTTTCATCATTTGCATATGGTGTATCACCAACATTTTGTACAAGTTCTCCTATTTCGATAAACGCTTCAGAGGGTAGAAAGTATTTGCTGGTATCATGGACCTGAAGTTCGATCGAAGATCCGGTTGTACTGCATGATAGGAATAATACTGATAATCGCGTATAGAATCATTCTTGGGTAATGGGGCGTCCATATCAAACGCTGTATCAGGAGCCGATTTGAACATATTATTATATATTTCTTGATCTAAATCGTGATCTCGCTCGCGATTTCAAACCACTTACCGCTATTATATTTGCAGTAATATTTCCCTGAGTGTCATCATACCGTGATCCTTTATTCTGCTCCACCGTATTGTTTATTATTTTGCTAATACTTGCAGGCATAATTTCCATAGATGGTAGTTTCTCTAGTGACTTTGTCATTGGTGGTTTCCTTCGCCGCCGAACTAACGCTACTAGTTTTTCTTTAGCCACGGAAAATGCCCTCCCGGCAATATCACCAACAGCGCTAATACCCTTATCACGAATAACATCAATAGCTTTCATTGATAACTGTTTTGCGATTGGTGCTATTTTTGGAGCCATTCTTGCAAATAACCCTGCAATGGTATTGCCGAGACCATCTCCATAGTACGCTGGCAATCGTGAGTTTACTATATAGACCATGGTTGGTTTGTTGTGGTTGTAGTGTATGATCATGTTATTTAAATTATATTTATCTAATCGAATGACGAAGTCATCAAATTAATCACCAATGATAGTCATCAACGACAAAGTCATCAAATTAATCACTATGATAACCGTCTGCTAGCTCATCAATAAACTCTCGGTATACACCAATATCCATGATACCACCCTCAAATAGTCGTCTGCAAATATCAGCTGCCTCATTAATTACTTCCGATGAGTTATTTCCGGCTCATTTCCCTCCTACGAGAATTTCTAATTGTGATATATCCCAGAGAATATTGCTAGGACAATGAACTAGATCACTACCTGAAAACCCTCTTGGATACCCCTTTCCATTTTTTAGTTGTACCAGTTGCACCTTGTGCATCATCATCTTCGTCTCGATCATATAATGGTTGACAACTCCTTATTTTTTTATTTTATTCATATACGAAATAAAATTATCATCTTTTGAGGTTCTAATTCCATCGTATTGTAACGGCCAAGCCAGGTCCTAAGTAATATTACATTGGAGTATGGCACCAGGGATGGGTTAGCTTCTTATCAGCTGACTAAAGAGGGGGAGAATGGAGTAAACTCGAACTCTTGATTTCTTTTCAACCATAACACAAGATGATTCATTTATTAAGAAACAGTGAATAAAGGCAGTTCATGCCCATGACAGACGTGTTGTTTTTGTCCTAAGCCAAAACATTATCATTGTGTGAAGGTATAGTATGATAATTTCATGCAAGGTCAGGATACACAATAGCACTATACTTTTAATTTATTACATTATTTCTTCTGATGAGTGAAGATTATATCAGAGTTACCATATTTGGATATAGTTGCAATAAAGTTTACTACAGAAGAGAAACATTGACTTGATTGTAATTGTGAAATGTAAAAATCTGCAAGGAAAAACACTTGCTTGATTTTACACTTCAACTTTGCATAATACTTATTTGAAGTGAATTGGTTTAAATGGAAGTAAATTGACTGTCAAGTCGGTGAGGAAAACACTCACAGTGACTTAGACAACTAATAAATTATAAAATAGACACATAACGTACATTGTATAAATTGCTAGAATAGTCAAGTATTGTTGAATTGAATTTAGCATGTCAAGTCGGTGAGGAAAGCACTCACAATGACTGAGACAACTAGTGAATTATAAAATAGACAATTAACTTATGATTTATAGATTGCTAGAATAGTCAAGTATTGTTGAATTGAATTTAGCATGTCAAGTCGGTGAGGAAAACACTCACAATGACTTAGACAACTAGTGAATTATAAAATAGACAATTAACTTATGATTTATAGATTGCTAGAATAATCAAGTATTGTTGAATTGAATTTAGCATGTCAAGTCGGTGAGGAAAACACTCACAATGACTTAGACATTTTATTTCCCTAAAAACTTGTTGGACCTATGATTTAAGAAAAGGAATTATATATTTGTAGTGTAGCAAAACTTTTCTGTATGTGTTTAGCTTTATAAAACTAATTAAATAAGAAAATAAATAAAGAAATCAATAAAAGTATGAGTCTGTGAGGACAACACTCACTTGACCATATAACTGAGTTTTAAATAACAAATGATTAAACAATATATATTTTGCTTGTAAAATATATTAGAAATGACTAGAATGTGTATAATTTGGAAGAGAGAAAGGAATTAAAAATAATTAAAAATATAACTTAAATGAAAAATTGATTTGTACTTAAATAAACTTTATAAAATATTTACTGTCCAAAATAGTGCCTAAAGTTACATAATTCTCTAATAAACTAAACAAAAAAAAAAAAAAAAAAAAAAAAATAAAACTCACAATAACTGTGATGTGCCTAGTTTGATGGCTGCTAGCTGACTGAACTCTCTCAAGCAGCCCACAAAGCCTTATATACTCCTGACAAAACCCACAATACCCACAAAACCCACAATACCCACAATACCCACAATACCCACAACGCCCACAAAACCCACAATACCCACAAAACCCACAATACCCACAATACCCACAATTCTTGTTGGAATATTCAAACCAGCATGCGCTAGTATTGCATGTGTATATTTAGTTAATTTTCACAGTGATTATTTATGGAAATTACCAACTGGATATTTTACACATTGTTACATGGTGAATGAATTGCCATAAGTAAAAATAGAAAAAGAACAAAAATCAGTTTTGTATTTCGCGGCACATACCGTGTTAGTCTGTCGTTATAGCAATGGTTCGGAAACCGTGTTATGCACTCTTACAATATTACCGAGGTAGACCGCATGAAAGGGTAGTCAACAGTTGTAATTACCAAAAAAACAAAGAAGAGGAAAAACAAACTTAAATGCAATGACGTATACAAATGAAACCCCAGGGACTATAAACACATTGAGTATGTAGTGTACAATATTAAGCTGTTAATTAGAAATAAGCATTAATCGAATTATCAAGGATGCCAGCCGCCGGCATGATACTCCCTATTTTCGCTATCACAAACACGTAAACTATACCAGCTAACTATTAATCGACAAGTAAACAAAACACAGGATCCTAGAAAATAGTAATGTCAACTCATTGAAGAAATTCACTGCTAATGGAAAGATTTATAATTTTTTTTTAAAAATTATACCGAATTGGACGGCTTGGATGAATAGTGTTTACCGTTTTACACGCATGCATACCTCACTCCCTAAGTGCAGGTTATTACAGTATTTTGCCAAATATATTTTTATACCAGGTGTCAAAGGTTTTTATATAGTCTTCAGCTTCATCTTATTTATATTTTTCCCTTTTTACCTTTTTAAAATTTTTAACAACAAAATTAGCTAATTCATCATCCGTGTAATCTTTAAATGTTTTATCACTTCTTTCGGAAATATCTCTTCAGGTAGATATATTCTCTCTTTCGAAATTTCGTCTTTTTCTTCAATAATATCATCCTCATCTTCTTCAATAATATCACCTAGTCGTTGTTCTTGTTCAGGCGGGTTATCAGCAAATTCAGGTGGTGGTGGTGGTGGTGGGTAATATCAATATCACATTGTTGTTCCTGAAGTCGTGCAGTAGCTATTATATCACCAGGAAGTATTTTTAAAGACTTTTGTGTTCAGTTTCCATTGCTATTTTCTCAAGTATAGGAAGAAGGGCTGTTTTTTTTTTCCTTCTCTCGTTGTTCTTCAGGAATATCTCCCCATATGGTTTTTTCAGTGGTTGATACGACTTTTCCCTTTGCAGTGGTTACTGGTTTGAATAATTGTTCAGTGCCTGTTGCGAAATCATTTTGAAATTGCTGATTCATTTGGAGCTTATTTCGAACGGAATCACGAACTGGAATAAGCTTCTTAATGAAAGCTAATCGTTCACGTGCTAATTTAGTTGTTAGTGCTTCATTTACCATTATAAATTAATGTACTATTTAAATTGTAAGTGGAAAAACCCAAAATTCTTTTGTGTGTCATACTTATGCGTAGTGATAAATCACCATACAAAAAAATTACACTATCTTACCTGTCTATAGAATTTCAACTCATACAAATTCGTTCTATGCGAGTAAGCGCATACCTGTATTATTCATGTATGTATGATGTGTTCAGAGTGTCAATTGTTGAGGCAATCAAAGGGGAATTTTCATTTTGGCGGATAATCTTTTTTATTGTTTTGATTTTCGAGTTAAGGGTGCGTTTGATTTTATATTGTTTCCCCCAATTCACTTCTGACCTTTTCGACAGCAGTGAATAACGGGACGAACTTATTTATGTCGTTACAGAATGCAAAGGAGTCATAAATAGCGTGTTGAATTCTCTTTATAAAAAAATAGGATTTCGATAACACATACCTATTATTCCGAGCGCTATCATGCTGTCATCAATATCTTGAAATTCAGAAAGAATCTGATTACAATCTAATTTATCTGACAATTGATTTTTCAAATTTGAAATCTCGTTAATAATGACCTTCATATTTTCGAAAATAAACAATAAGAAACAATAAACAATTCGAAAATAAACATTAAGCAAAATCAAAACATAAAACAATAGCTATGCTGAGCGGTTATCATTCACTGGGTCCCTTGTATCCCTTTGTATCTTTCATAGGGTTCTTTTTCTTTGAGATTTTTTCTCTTTGAGATTTCTCTCTTCTTTTCTTCTTTGAGATTTTTCTATCTCTTTGACCCTATGACCGTTTCTTTTAGCCGATAGTTCATTCTGAACCATCCTGTGGGGTTACCCTAGTGTGACATACAGCTTTTTGCATCCATGCTATTGTTTATTTTGGGAGCGCCTATTGTTGTTCTACACCTCCACCCCCACTCCCCAAGAATTTAATTTCCCGGGGCTGTAAAATCACACAGTCACGTATTTGACGTGACGGGAGGTGTACACGAAGTACGCTTTTGGGCTGAAGCCCCCAATTATAAAGAAAAACCTCCAAATTGGTACCGTCGACAATAATGCCTGCCACGAGATTCGAACGATGGGCCCCAGGACGAGATTCCATCTGTGTATACAATACACTAGTGTTCGTAATCTACAAATCTATAATTTTGAATAATATATATGTGTATGTCGTAAAGAATTTAACGAACTGTATATCAATCATAGATGGAAAATTGTAAATGGAAATCGTAGATTTCACTGTAGTTAAAAATCATAGATGAAATTATAAATTTTCTAGTCAAACCAACACAAAAAACCCATTATCCCATTGAGATACGTGACTACAACAAAAGAGTTATCGTTGTTTCAAAACTACACACATAAGCCCACACCAGTTATTCCCCTTAATGCTACAATATACAATACAAAACAGAATTCAGGCATATGTAAATTGAATTCTATGTCCGGTTCGCTTTGAAATCGCTGATCTAGTGATACTCTCTGCAACATATCGTACTGAGACTCTACAAATATCGAAATAGTTTCCAGCTTCATTTAGTTATTCAAATACTCTTTCTTCGTTATTTTCTGTATTAAATGATTTTATAGGTTTCGCATTTTTCGAGTGTTTTCCAGTCCCTCCTCATTTGCTATTCTGACTTTGTGTGATAGCTCGTAAATTATCCAATCTGTTATGGTGGGGGCATCCATCAATACGATCAATAACAAGACCATCTTTGATCAATCCGTTAAATACCTCATAGACGATTCTGTGACAGTAATATTTTTTCCCTCCAGCACTAAACATCAAATACTCCATACCATTCTCAACACCAACTGGTTTCTTCAGCCTGCGGAGTCTGACAATACCGTCACGAGATGCTTCATTAATTGGTAATCACGGGATGTGGTTGAAATTCTTGGTTCATTCATATAATATCATATTATTTGTCTAATTCATTATTTGGTTTAATTATATGCTTGAGAATCTATTAATGTAGTCTTGAGGTATTATTATGATTTTGTTATTGACAGAGTCAAGGACGCTGTCAGAGTCATTGATGGAATCTTTGATGAAGTTTTTAACTCGTTTATCATAATAGCGCTTCAGCTCTCTGTATCGCTTACCACCGCAATTCAGACATAACTGCGACTTACCACGCACACCTACACCACGTCGTATGCAAGGTTAGGGCCCTAAGCTTCAACGACGTACGCTTACATGATATCCACAGAATTTATTTCTGCATGATTTGTTACAAGCGTTTACTGATCCTATCATAAGCAATTTGCAAATGGTTCATTATATAATAATTCTTTATTTAAATACTTGTTTTAATTGTAATATGGAAGAGTTCGAAAGATTATCGAAAATTACACATTGGAAAAAATGTTGAATTCATTCTCGATAGAGTCTCCACTGATGTACCAAAGAGTCTAATAAGTGATAGAAGCACGTTGGGTAAAATCCGTGATTGTTTTAATGAATTCAAGCGCGATAGAGCATCTCACTGTTGGTCAACATTTCGAATTGATGGTAGTGTTGATGCTACCATGAACGACGAAAGAGCAGCAGTGATAATCTCGTATATTGACAAGAAAAAGTATTTTTTTAGAGTGAAATTCATTATCCGCTTAGAAATGGGGAATTGGATTATAAGCGACAGATTTGAACCCATCCTGAAAAATAAGAGAACTGTCACTGTGAGTCAGGATTCTAAACCAAGAATTCTGACTGTGATTGACAAACCGTATTACGAGAGATCCTATCCTGTAACAGCAGTTGTTTATGGGATCTATCCGATAAATGATAAACCGAGTATTGAAAATTAAAACCCATGAAATTGTCGCCGCTGACTTTCTCAGGGAGGATAAATTGTGTAGCAGAACGAATAATATAACATTTTACAAATGCGTTGCGTAGAAATAAATTGACGGATCTAAGACACAAAAAAAATAAACGAATGGGGATTAACAGTGAATGAGAACGGCGCAACAATTCAAGATATAGCCAAATTAGAAACATCATTAAGATTCCCAATAACCGTAATGACGATAACAGGAGAGGTATTACACGAATCGAAATATAAATCAAAAGGAGCTCCAATCAAAATTATTGAGCATAATTAACACGCTTGGACACCCGCAGTAACAATAGAACTATACAATATTACACGGGAAATTTATTTGATTTTATTTACGAGTTAAGTAAAAACGATCCTGTGTTAGTGTGGTTACTTCACAGTTTTGAAGACGAAGAGGGTAAATTCGATCAGTTTGTAAGACACAATGGCGAATTATACCGTGCTGAAGTCCTCCATGATGAGATGAAAAAACTAGCTAGTGGTTTTTCAACGGATTACGACGAACAATTATTAACAAACTGTTTTACAGTACCGTCAGTTGCTGCTCATTTCACGAGAAAGAGAAATCTATGGAAACCAACACGCGCAAAATTTCTCTCAGATATCGAATCAAGCTGCGTTCAATACGGTAATGGTGGATTATGGAATACAAAATACGATCCTAAAAGTATTATTTCGGTTGATATGATTGCGTGTTATCCAGGGAGTTTTCTTGGGTATGGAGAGTGTTCTGAGTACTTCAAAAGATTTGGACATCCCACACATGAAATGACCCATGTTGCTATTAATGGACCACTGCCCAATTTTGATCTCACCGGATTCGCTCGTGTGGTATCATTTGAATAGGCTAAAGGACTTCATCGTTGCTGTTATGTTTGGTTTGGTAGACACATCTCTAAAAAACACTGGATGCCAATAGTGTTATTACGGTATATGATTGATTATAAAATGCTGATATCGCTGATTGTCAGTGAAGCAATTATATCATATCGAAAACAATCTGAAGTCTGGTTACCACAACACGATAGTCTAGCTAGTATAATCAGCAAAACAAAGAACAATTCCCCGATCTCGACGAAGAATATATCGTGAAATGGTCCAAAGAAATCTTTGAAGTTAGAAATAAACACGCAAAAGATTTCGGTAGAAAAATAATTGGTAAGTTCACACAGGGTGGAAAATACGACCACAAACGATATTCTTCGCGGTTGATTATAGATGATGTTGAATACGATTTTATAATCGCAGATGTAATATCTAGGGGTATATACGTCGATCGTAAAGACGCTTTCTTGTCCGATGAAACCAAATTAGGTACAATTGTTACTTACACAGATGGAGAAAATCCTCAGTACGTTCATCTAAGGTCGTATATGCTGGCTTATGCTTCTATTAATTTACTTTCGATGATAAGTAGATTTCCTAACACCGCAGTTAGAGTAGCCACCGATTCATTTTATATAGACGTAAAATATAAAGAAGCAGTGGCTGAATTCACTAATTCAGACGAGAGTTTGGGATCATGGAGAATTAAAAAGGAAATACTGCGTGATTACTCCAAATCAGCAGATGTTACGATTGAAAACAGTTACTTGAAAAATAATCAGATATCAGAACTATCTAATGCACCGTCGTGTTCCGATCCAATATGTAGATATAAAACAAGTTACTTAAACGGCTGTGGTGGGTCAGGAAAGACTACTCGTGCGATTCAATTATTTCGAGGGAAATCAAACAAGATTGTGCTAACACCGACCCATAGACTTGCAAGAGAAATGAAACAACGAGGAATTAATGCTTGCACTTATCACAGTTTCTTTCGATGGAAAGGTGACAAATGGACTCCTGAATTTATTCCTGATGTCGTGATTTGGGATGAGATATGCACGGTATCGTTAGATGTATTACAAAGATTTCTTGATTGGTTATTGCTAGCGAATACAAAAGTGTTAATGTGTGGCGATGATGGTCAACCACCACCATTTGTCGGTTTATCCCCACATGATTGGCTGAAGAATTTTGTAGACTATTATGAAGAAATTAATACTGATCATAGAGCACTTGAAGAACAATTACGCGAGTTCAAAAAACTAATTAGATTACAACCGGATAGAATCCAATGTGAAATAGCGCGTGAAATAATTTCGGAAACCCCATTAAATGATTTCTGGGAAGCGTGGAGACCAAGCGATTTGATAGTGGCAAGTAGAAAGATAGTCAGAGACACACTTCAGATGAAGTTATTTGACTTGCATAAAGAAAAATTCGCAACACTTCCAACGCCGGTGTGTTATAGACCCAAGGATACACGAAAACAAAATATCGAAGTTGATATTCCAGGACAAAGTGAAAAACAAATTCTCGTATTAAATGATATTGTGCTGGTTGATATCAATGTCGTCGAAGATGCATTGCGCACTGATAAATCCCCAAGGACGCTAGGTTACGCAGCGACGATACATTCTTCACAGGGATTAACTATATCCGATACAATTGTTTGGATGGTAGATAATCACATCGAGTGGTCGAATTTAGTTTATCTCGCAGTGTCCAGAGTACGAAAAATAAATAAACTTCGAAGAGTTGTTCTAGACTATAACGACACTACAGTAAGTGATATTGTCAGCGATGATATAATCAGAAAAAAAACTCTCTGGTCATAAAAAAACAAGATAAAAAAATAATAGAGAATTTTGATATTGATGCCGAATTAATAATTACACTGAAACAACAACAGAATAATCACTGCGCGAGTTGCAATTGTATAATGAGTTGGTGTTGGTCGGATAAAGAATCTCGACAATTAACCGTAGACAGAAAAAATAGCAGCGTAGGTCATACCAGAGATAATGTGATGCTGACTTGTCTTGAGTGCAACAGACGCAGAGGTGCTAGTTAAGACCACGCGGCAATAATTGAGTATCCTCGGGTATCACTTGTAGTTGTTCACGAGTAAATCCCCGCTGAGGAGCAGTCGAATCCAATCTATATTTTATGCGTGATGACACTCCAAATAGGCTCAGTAGCTCTTTTTGCCACCTTCGAGCTCTCCTGGTTCATATAAATATCTACCAGTGACATTGCCGAGTATTGGTTGTTTTGAAAAATCATTTTGCGGTTTTACGGGTATATACTTCTTTTTAATCGCATTGTTAGATTTCATATTAATTGTTCGAGTAATCTCATTATTCAGCGCGGTAATCACGCCTGGTAATCTCTTGACCCATTCACGAGATCGTTTATCCTGGATGAATTCCTTCACGTATTGATATCCAAATAACCGCTCAGCAAGTGTCCGATTAAATCGTTCAACAATTGCCTGATCGCGATGTAATGCAGTATGTCATCGTCTGATGGTGACGTTATGATTCTTCGTTGTTGATAACGCTGCACCCTGAAATTCCTTGCCAGGATCAACATGTAATAGATTTGGCCAATGCAGAGGACCCCATCGATAAATCCTTTCAAACGCAGAAGAAAAATCAGTTGATTTTGTTTTTAGCGGCTCTGCTTGTTTGCATCGACTCGCAACATCAACTACAGTTAGCGCATACTTGTAAACACCATCATGCGGTAGAAATAATATATCGGCCTGATGAACTTCATTAGGTGCGCTGACATCAAAATGCGAGAAATTAATTTGTTTAGGCGGCGGTAGATAAATTTGCCATATCGCCTGTTTGGATAACCAATCCACTGCAGTGGTATTTTTCACCTTTGCAGCGCTAGCGAGTTTACCGATTGCTGCTTTACCCCTCCAGTATCCTTTTGGAGAAAAATAAATAGATTCCATGTTGTTATTAATTACCAGCACCCAACATCAATTACTTTTCATCGCCGATTTTATCAACCATGAAGCCAATTTTTCTTTGAAGGATTTATCAGTGATAGAATTCAACACATGAATCAATTTTACATCTGTGATATGTCTGTGTTGCAGAATGCTACTTTTATAAGCATCATCATGAGCACGACACGCCTTATCAATGGCTTTTATTGGATTTTCACCGGGCCAGGGTTGGTTTTGATCATCGAGTCGGATATCGAGTCTTGTCCCGGGTCCACAATAACTATATCCTGGAAGGTGTTTTTCTCCTGGATATTTTGCCCATGGTGTTCCTGGGAGTTTTACTAACTTGGCTGCAATATCACCTCCTCGTTTTTTTTAATCATCTGCAGATTTCATAGAAACGAATCGAAATTTTTTTGTACCACATTGTTCACACTTACCAGAAAGTGCTGATCTGTTATTTTTAGTTGTAATCGTCGTCAAGTCGTTTGTACTAGTACGCTTCTTACATTTAACACAATATAGATCCATAATATATTTATAATAACATGAATGTAATTGATTTTTCGGCGACAAAAACACGAGAACCAGTTAAGCATCATGCAGTGCTACCAAATTCTATTCGTATGATTATAATCGGACCATCTGGAAGTGGCAAGACGCAACTGCTACTTAATTTGATAACGAGATGGATGATGCTACGAAGTGTTAAAGGATTACAACGAAAAGGCAGCAGAACTCACCGGCGAGGGTATTATTGAATTTATAACAGATATCGAAGAAGCACCGAGAATTGATGATATTGATGGAAGTATGAACAATTTAGTCGAATATGATGATATCATGTTAGACAATCAAAAAAATCCCGCTATGATATTTTCCAGAGGTAGGCATAAAAGCACTGAGGTGATATAGGTCACTCAACGATACACTCAAATACCAAAAGTGATAAGATATAACCGTAATATTCTTGCTGTATTCAACGGAGTTGATACACATACGCTACGAAATATTCACCAGACTTGGTGCAACGGCAACATGGATTCTAATCTCTTTAGAAATTTCTTTAGTCACGCTCAGTCAATTTCACTTGGATTTGTAACGATAAATTTGCATGATCCTAGATCAAGATATCGTATCGGACTTGATCAAATATTCGGTTGAAATAGTTTACGATTTCAAGGATTGTTAACCCCATAGCAGCAGAGGGGGTGCGACAACGACCATGGCGTCTTTTTTTTGCCAAATGGACCCTTCTAAAAAACATTTATGAGGAAGCCTTAGTTTGCTAAATAGACGCTTCTATAAAGCATTTACGAGGAAGCCTTAGTTTGCCAAATTGACGCTTCTAAAAGTTGGTCTGTTCGCTCCCTCTGCTGCTCATCATCCATAATGTTTTATTACAAAACTATTCAAGACTGGAGTGGATCTTTAAGATTTTTTTTTCTTCAAAAAGAAACAAACCGTTATCGTCTATGTTTGCTACAAAACAATATCTGACCAAGCTGATCCAAGACACCATGCTCGAGGATACTCTAAACAGCGCACCTACATTGAAATTCTAACTAACAACGTATCGTCTACGCTTTATAGACTGAACTATCACGCTTCTTTACAACAACAGAAGCAGCTAAAATCCTGAAGTGAACTCTTGTTGATTAAAGTGTGTGTCCCGTTCTACCATCTTTTTCTACAATCTTTCATTTTATTGAAACAGTATAGTGTTGGTTTCTTTTGTAATGTTTTGCGTGTACTGTCAGTTTAATCTGATATGTTACTTTGCTTATTTTCTTATCCGTTAATCTTAATTCTTGTTGACCTAAAAAAAGAAAATGTTGAACCACAGCTTCGGCACGACTGGAAGTAAATTCCTTTTTTGGCTTGTATGGGCAATTGTAGGCGTAATGGGCATGTCTTGATTTACAATGTAATGTGTACCACTTCATACGTTTTAAAAATGTAATTATGTTTTATCTTAAAGCCCTGATGCCGCCGTTTATGATTCGTTTCATTCTTCCAATCTAACAAAGACGTATGCAGTTTGGCAGTTTATAGTGATGTCTAGCACTGGGGCATCATGCCGCATATATGTAGAATGATGTCCCACCCAGTCACAGTATCCTGACACCAGGCCAACCAGTCATAACACTAAACTATTAATGCTGATCATCTAGCGAGGCAGCTGTCATTACCATTTTTTAGTCTTTGGTATGAATCGACCGGGATTTGAACCCACAACCTCCCGCTTTTGAAGCGTACGCTCTAACCACTAGGCCACCAGAGCGGTCGATTTGTTAGTTAAAGCTACTGGACATAAACTTTTGTTTGAAACAATCAATATGTTTGGTTTAGACGACATTCAGATATTCAGTTTAACATTAAGAGATACCAACCCTTAATTCGGTCAACGAAGTCGCTCCTAATTCCGTTCTTTTTCGGGCTTACTGTAAAAGCAATGATCTGATATATTTGATAAATTCCCCATCATGAATTATTGTTTTGTTATATACTGAAATGTTTTGTCTTGTGTAGTGATGTTTAACTAATTCATGTTAATTTTACTACACCAAGTATAACAGCAACTACTGCCACTATAACAAATACAAATACTACAATAACTACTATCACTAGAACAATTGCTATAACTTCAACAATTACGACATCTAAAACTATTTCTACAACAAGAACAACTACTGCAACTATCACTACAACAAGAACAACTACTGCAACTATCACTACAACAAGAACAACTACTGCAACTATCACTACAACAAGAACAACTACTGCAACTATCACTACAACAAGAACAACTACTGCAACTATCACTAAAACAAGTACAACTACTGCAACTATCACTACAACAAGTACAACTACTACAACAATCACTACAACAAGTACAACTACTGCAACTATCACTACAACAAGAACAACTACTGCAACTATCACTACAACAAGTACAACTACTGCAACTATCACTACAACAAGTACAACTACTGCAACTATCACTACAACAAGTACAACTACTACAACAATCACTACAACAAGTACAACTACTGCAACTATCACTACAACAAGAACAACTACTGCAACTATCACTACAACAAGTACAACTACTGCAACTATCACTACAACAAGAACAACTACTGCAACTATCACTACAACAAGAACAACTACTGCAACTATCACTACAACAAGAACTACTGCAACTATCACTACAACAAGAACAACTACTGCAACTATCACTAAAACAAGTACAACTACTGCAACTATCACTACAACAAGTACAACTACTACAACAATCACTACAACAAGTACAACTACTGCAACTATCACTACAACAAGAACAACTACTGCAACTATCACTACAACAAGTACAACTACTGCAACTATCACTACAACAAGTACAACTACTACAACAATCACTACAACAAGTACAACTACTGCAACTATCACTACAACAAGTACAACTACTACAACAATCACTACAACAAGTACAACTACTACAACAATCACTACAACAAGTACAACTACTGCAACTATCACTACAACAAGTACAACTACTGCAACTAATCACTACAACAAGTACAACTACTACAACTATCACTACAACAGGTACAACTACTACAACAATCACTACAACAAGTACAACTACTACAACAATCACTACAACAAGTACAACTACTGCAACTAATCACTGCAACAGGTACAACTACTACAACTATCACTACAACAAGTACAACTACTACAACAATCACTACAACAAGTACAACTACTACAACAATCACTACAACAAGTACAACTACTGCAACTAATCACTGCAACAGGTACAACTACTACAACTATCACTACAACAAGTACAACTACTACAACTATCACTACAACAAGTACAACTACTACAACTATCACTACAACAAGTACAACTACTGCAACTATCACTACAACATATACAACTAATACAACAACTACCATCACTATAACAATTACTACCACTACAACACCAATTAGAACAACTACAACTATAACAATGACAAACAAAACTATCACTACAACAATGACAAACAAACTATCACCACGAGAGAGAGAGAGAGAGAGAGAGAGAGAGAGAGAGAGAGAGAGAGAGAGAGAGAGAGAGAGAGAGAGAGAGAGAGAGAGAGAATTTTAACGTAGCTTTAAAAACTTTCCCAGTCATATCGTTACGATGTTTGGCAGTTTATAGTGACGCCTAGCACTGGGGCATCATGTCACAGACATGTAGCATGATGTCCCACACTTACAGCAACTACAATTATGACGACAACAATTACTACTACTACAACAACTATCACTACAACAATTTTAACTACTATGAATATAACAATTACAACTAATACAACTACTATTACTATAATAGCTAATATCACTAGAACTACTATCCTACAAGAGCTACTACCACTATAACTACTACTATTACTACAATAGCTAATATCACTACAACAACTACTATCACTATAACTACTACTATTACTACAATAGCTAATATCACTACAACAACTACTATCACTATAACTACTACTATTACTACAATAGCTAATATCACTACAACAACTACTACCACTATAACTACTACTATTACTACAATAGCTAATATCACTACAACAACTACTATCACTATAACTACTATCATTAAAATCGTTCCTTGTTGATCATGATACTGTTAAATGGCTCAGCACGCACTGCACACGATAAATAGGTATAAATAACTACAAGCGTTGCAACTATTACAACTACTACCACTACAACAATTACGTGTGCATCAAATACTAACTCGAATGGTACAACAAACATACATCTAGAAAATATTTATAGAACACAATATCCGGTCACCCTCTTGAACCAAAAGCGTGTTGTATCTTTTCAGACATATAAATAGATGATGGTGCATGATGCTGAATTTGCTATCAGTTTGCTAACAGATGTAAGAACCAGAAGAATGAAAGAAAGGACAACGGATGCGCAATTGGTGGAGGGGCAAACAAAATGTACCAAGCTTACCTTTGTGCTCTCTTGAAAGGTTGCAGTCCTGTTTCGAACTAAAACATGCGAGTGAGCCCGTCGAACCACAACGACCTTCTGCACATAATCAATTAGTCTTGCAACGCGTGCGATAAGTGCGTTGCTGGACTGCTTAAACTGTTCTCAAGGTTTCTAAATGATCTTAAATTTTTTCGACCCATCTTCCACCTGTTACGTGCTTACGCTCGAATAAGCAGCAAGATAGAAAGAAGTGAAAATAACAAGCTTGTAAAATTTAACAAAAAATTTATTGAGTACAAATATTTTCATAATAGAAAATAAATAAACTTACGGTTTTAGAGAATCAAGTTCAAAAATTAATCCAAAAAGTATTCACAATATAATCCACTAGTGGAATTGCAAGAGTCCTGATAAATAAAATGTCCTAATAGTTCCCGGTTCGAATCCTGACGATGTAATCCAATATGGACGACGAGGTCACGTGATTTAGTCAGTTCTTGTTAATGAAAATCTATGAGCAAATATTCTTTTCCAGATAAATAATAAAATAATTCCTCTTGCTCCAAGCGAATTGACACAATTTTCAGTACACGGTAATTAAAAATAACTCAAAAAGAAGACACAACTTAATATTATAAAAGCCCAACTTCTATTGAACTATTCTCTCCCAAACAATAATTTAAATACCTGTTTTTACGTAAACGGGAAAGGGGTCACGACCTTCCAGAATCTCTCAGAACAATCTCACGTTCAAGAAATCACGCAAACATCATGATCTAGAAAGATGTCCTTGGAATCAACCAATCATTTTAGAAGCTTGTTTAAACTCTGAAGCAAGGTCAGAAAATGAGGATAACATCTGTTGTTTACTTGTAAAGTACATAGGTCATCCATTTATAGAAAATCTCTCCCAACTAACTAATTTGAAACCCAAAATGTCAAATTTGAATCTGACAAACAAAATATATTTTATTTAAATCAAATATACGTAACACACCCAACTTTGAATACATATTAAACCCTTACTTTGGATAGCTAAATATATGAAATTTACAAGTGGTTCAAAATTATGGTTACGTTGCACAGCATTTAGCAGAACTTTCAAGAAAGCTAATTAGTTGAAAAGAAATATTAATATATTGTCATGAAGTTTAATCTCACAATACTTTAAAGAATTGAATGCATTTGGAGATAGACACGGTTTGTAATAAAGATGTTGCTTAACTAATAATTCCTTTTATATCCTCTTGCAATTAAAACATGGATTTTATACCACTTTTGTCAATCGGATTAGGCCAACGTGGAGATATAAGAAAGCTTGCCAGTAGTTTCTCATGGGTCGTTGGTTCTTCCGGGGGTTTCGCGGGTTCTTCCTCAACCATTAATATTGGCTGCTATGTATAGCCAGCCAATCGTTTGCTGAAAAATGGCGTTAAACCCTACAACAACCAACCAACCATCCACTCTTGTCAAACATATTCAACTTACAAATGTTGTGTATGTGGATAAAATACTTAATTATGATAGGTTTTTTCCTTATCCAATTATTTATTTGCGCCTGTATAGGATGCGGGAGGTCACTGGTTCGAACTCCGGTCGAGTCATACCGAAGATTTTTTAAAATAGTAATAACAGCTGCTTCGCTAGGCGCCCAGCATTAAGAGGTCAGTGTTAGGACTGGTCAACCTGATGTCGGGATAATATGACTGGGTGAGGCATCATGCTTTGTGTCTACAACATGATGCCCCAGTGCTAGAAATCACTATAAACTGCCTCACTGCAGACATCGTAGCGATATGACTAAAAATGTATTTTTAGTTAAATTAAAAATCCAAATCACACACACACACACACACACACACACACACACACACACACACACATTTTCCTATCGTTGTGGGTTGGATACATGTTTTCTATTTTCATTTACCAGTATTTTCGTCTGTTTATTTTCTTCTTATCATTCCAGTGTTATTTTCTTTTCTTACTTTCTTTGAATTGCACGTCTTGTAGAAGTGAGTGTTTTCTTTTCAGTAAAGAAAGACAAAAAAAAAACCTTTACAGCTACAAGAGGTAGATCGTCTTGATTTCTTCCTCTTCATGCGTACGTTGGTTTAGCTATTTGTCGTTTTAACCATCATTACCCAAAACTGTTCTTCTCTCATGTAACCCAACGAAATGGCGAATGAAATGCGGGATTCCCATGTTATCTCGTTAGCAACTTACTTTCACTTTGTCCATTCGCAGGTTTCTCGATTCATCTGCATGTTTATCCCTATGAACGTCAGTCGCGAAATGCTTTCAACTGTCGTTTACTCAACTGAACTTCATGGGCTGGCGATGTCAGTAAAAATCCGTAGGTATAAACATCAACTGAAGTCACTAAAATAGCTATCAAGAAAAGTTGATGATATTGTAATATTACGGACAACAGTTAAGTATTTATTCGCTTTCTACTAAGACGGATCTGGGTTCGATTCCAATTAGTGGTTTTGCACTGGATAGCCCGGTTTTCTTCATCTTAAACACCATATCATGGTATTTTCCGGATTTGTTCAGATTACTTTGTGTCAATATTAGGAGCGGGAACTTGTTACATAATCAACAAGAGAGAGAGAGAGAGAGAGAGAGAGAGAGAGAGAGAGAGAGAGAGAGAGAGAGAGAGAGAGAGAGAGAGAGCATTACCCAAAGGTTGAATCAATTATGTATATACTTATATTTATAGTTTTTTTCATTATCATTCAGAAATTAAAAGATATTTAATTTATGCTGTTTCCATAGGTTTATGAAAGAGACTAAATTGCATCAAAGCTTTCATATGGTGTCATACAGTTGTACTTCTTGGACCCCCAAACCAGCGTGTGTTTACTTCATAGTTCCATATAGGCTTAAAAATTGCATACCAATAAATTTGTTTTGTACAAGTATGTTAATTATTTCAGATCCGGATTAGTAGCAAATAGCTTGTGTAAATGTTTGCATATTAGTCTCTGTACACAACCGATTTTAAATGTACAAATAGTAAATGACCATAGATAATTGACAGGAAGTTCAGTTACATATTTCAGAATAACATGTGCGATTCTTGTCCATGCAAAGATGACGTGAAAAATGATATTAAAGAATAGAAAAGAAAGTCACGTAAAACTGTTAAAAGCAACTTTTGAGTTAATTCCATTGACTTTTAGGGGTCGTCCATTATTTACGTCAACACAAAATAGGGCGAGGGGGCTTGAAGAAGTTTGACAATTGTTGACATGGGGTAGGGGGAGTTCAAGATAAATTGACGCCAACAACGTTATTTTTTACAATAAATTTAATAAATCAAAAAATAGGAAATAGGAAAATGGGAAGATGATAGAAGCTAGAATATAAAGTCTCGATTTTTTCATGAATTCAAAGTGTTACAGTTCATTTTTAAATCTTTTAAACAAGTTTTAAAAAATGTTTTAAAATTTATTTTTAGGCCTTTTAATTTCCATAATTCTATTTTAGTATAAGAGCCAGTCGTATAAAATATTGTTAATTTGGGGGGCGGGTGTTAAACAAATTGACATACTTTTATTGGGGGGGGGGGTCACTGAAAGTTTGATAGTTGTTGACAAGGGAGGGGGAGAGGGGGAATTGCCTAAAAATCGTTGATTTAATTAATGGACGTCCCCTTATCGTCTGCAATACTTGTGTGAATACAACGAGCGCAAGTTAACTTCGTTTTCAGTCATTGAAACAACTGTTTTAATAACTCTAGGAACGCGCGCGCGCGCTTGACAATTTTCAGTCATATCGCTACGATGTCTGCAGAGTGACAGTTTATAGACAGTGATGACTTGCACTGAGGCATCATGCCGCAGACATGTGGCATCATGTTCCACCCAGTCATATTATCCTGATACTAGGCCGACCAGTCTTAACACTAACCTCTTAATGCTGAGCGCCAAGGGAGGTAGCTGCAAGCAACGTTCCCTCTAAGCCGCACGCGCGTGCGCGCGCTCGCAGCTGCTCAGGCATCCCCGCGCAGCTAAATTGTCAATTTTTGCTCAATCCAACGTTAAATTTTGCTCGTCTCCGTAATGCTTGCGCAGTGCAGCGAGCACTGTGCGCACATCTTAACATTCGCTTAGAGGGAACGTTGGTTGCAAGTACTATATTTCAAAATCAATCTTTGGTATGACACGGCCTGGGTTTGAACCCGCGACCTACCGCATATGAGGCAGACGCACTCACCACTTAGGTCACCGAAGCGGTAAACTCTAGGATATATTTATCCATGATATTTAAAATACTAGGAAATGGTTAATCCTTGAAAGAAATATTGTGTGCATAAATTTAAGACTTTCACAATGCAATTGAACGTCGTGTGATTTAAAATGAAAATACCATTGAGCGCGAGGGGCCACGAGTGGTCTAAAGCGCTCTCCGTTACGGATCACTGCCGTCTCACCTCTGTCTGCGTGGGTTCGAGTCTCAGATTCGGCCAATGTAGGTATGTGAGAAAGCTTGCCAGTAGCTTCTCGGGGTCGGTGATTCTTTCCGGGGGGTTTCTCATGTTTCTTTCTCCACCATTAATACTGGCCGCCATGTATAGCTATCGTAAGCTGAAAAATGGCGTTAAACCATACAAGAACAACAACAAACATTGACCTCAGTGGTCAGTCTGGAACGCCACTTGTACCGACAATTAAATATTCCTTGTAGCAGAGACTGTATTTAATTAGATGTACGTTGGTCTCAGTTTATGTTGATTTTCTTATTTTCTGTAATACACCACTGAACGGTTTATATGCATATGTAGTGGTAGTTAATCAAACACTTTGCAAGAAAGATCAAATTAACAGATATTTTCAGATCTGCTCTGTCGTAAACATAGTAATTCTGGTCATGTCCATTCATCTGCCTGTTGTACTGTTCAACAGTAATTATGGGGAATTTTATCAGTAGAAATGGAGGAATTTACAAAATCAACTCTCCAGGAATCTTTGTTTTGATGACCAGTGGGGGCAGGGATAACGTTAAGAACGTCCATAGGTTTACTGTTGTGGGTAACATAAATCAAAGAACTCGCTCGAAAGTTACAGGCCTGTTACTTTACATCCTGTTATCTACAAAACCTTTGAGAAAATTATTCATGAACGTTTGGTAACTTGGTTCAATGATACTAATTCTAGTATACCCAGTTCACAACAACATGGTTACCAAAAAGGTTTAGGCTGCACAACAACTGTTGCAATCAGTACAATATAATGTAAACATGGGAAAACGGGTTTTTGTTGCGTTTCTTGATACAAAAAAAGGCATTTGATACCGTGTGACACAAAGGACTGCTTTTTAAATTATTCATGTTGGGAATTACGGGTAAATCCCTTTTGATAATTTTTTTTTAACATGTTCACAAATTTACAGAGTAAAGTTCTTGTCAATGGGCAATTTTCAGACTATGTTTCAATTGGCCAAGGAGTGAGACAAATTGGGGTTTGTCACCTTTGATGTATACAATATTTATAAATGACTTGCTGCTGCAGTTAGAAAATAGTGGATTTGGAGCAAAGATTGGATCCTTAGCTGTTGGAAATCCAACTCTATCTGATGATATTTCACTTTTGGCTATATATCCTAGCAATCTACAAAAGCTTTTAGATATAGCATATGACTACAGTAATAAGTGGCGATTCAAGCTTAGTATCACAAAGTCATACATTATCATTTTCGGTCCCCAGTAAAAGAATTAATGCAACATGAAATGGTATCTTAGCCCGTCGTATTTGCCGGTTACTGATTCGCAACACACCTGGGTCACCGGATTAACTCAAAGCTGACGTCGCATGACGCAATACTCGATGCATGCAAGAAAGGAAAAAAATCTTTTCACGGTCTGTTTGGTATTGGCATCAAACCGAATGGTTTAAATCCTTTGGTTGCTGCAAATGTAATTAGAAAGGTAATTTTCCCTTCAATGTTTTATGGAAGTGAATTATAGTGTAACATTTCAAAAAGTGACCTTGCTTTATTGGATAAAACTGAGGTATTTAGCCAAATATTCACAAGGTTTTCAAACACGTACAAGATCAGACATCGCCCTGGGAATGCTAGGACGGACATCAGCACAGTCCGAGATCGATAGGAGAAAATTGATGTTTTTACAAAGATTGTGTTTGATGCCTAACAATGTACAAACTAAACGTGTGTTTGACGTTGCGTTATTTCACTTCATTTTGAGCGAATGCATGTCAAGCTACGGGTTAATTTCACATTTATATTACACCTAAACAAGTTTGACTTGCTCGGGTATCTAACTGATTATTAGCATCATTCTGAAATTCCAGATAAACAAAATTGGAAAGAAATTTTAAGGTCAAAAATATTTAATCTTGAAAATATGGGTCACCGGATTAACTCAAAGCTGACGTCGCATGATTCTTATATGTCTAATCAAGAAGATTTGGATAAATTCTTTTCGATATACGAATATTTACGACCTGCCTCAGTGTAGCAGTCGGCTAAAACCAGACAACACACTAAGGTATTTACATATGTAGCTAAACTATGGGCTGCTGTTCCTAAAACACAGCTCGATATGTGTATTTGACCTGGGAGTGTTTATACATACTTGATACTTCATTGTTGTGTTAGTTGTTCTTATATGTCGAATTTTAGAAACTCTTTCTGGGATTTCCTTACGGATATATTTCCAATGAGCCTGCACATTACGTTATTTAAAGCCGAAGATGAGCTGCAACTACAATATCTTCTTGGTAAAAGCTTACCATCTGGTGTAATCGACAAAGAAAGCTCCAAGCTATTCGTCGTGTATGCAGCATACTTTGTCATGCAGTGTGCAGGTATCTTCTGCAAATAAGGTACAGAAACTTGCAACTTATGCAGTTGACTAATACTGTTATTGATATAGTGTACGAATTTGTAAATTATTGTCTTCTTTTGTCTTTTTTTATAATTTTTTAAAATAAAAAATATAATACTTATTTATTGTTTAATACTTTTTTAATGATTGTATTCAGATGATTTATTCTTATATCATGTAATCTTCCATGGAAGGAAATAAAGATGATAATGATGATGATGTACACGAGTTTATTTTGTACCGATGTTCAAAATAACTAATGATGGAATCAACACATACTAACAAAAAAATTTCAGACATTTAAACGGAAATTAGCAGACGCAAACGTACCCGGAATATCATACTAAACAATACGACCTAAACTAAAGGCCGTGCTAAAATCTAAAATTGTCGAGAGCTGAGAAAGCTTATTAACAATATTTAGTAAGCTATCGCGATATGTCTGTTAGTAGGCTATCGCGATATGTCTGTTAGTAGGCTATCGCGATATGTCTGTTAGTATGTCTGTTAGTAGGTTATCGCGATATGTCTGTTAGTAGGCGATAGCCCATTGGGTTGTCTCTGCAATCAGGTCTTTGTTGTAGCCTCGACAAAGTAAATGTTTAGATAGCTCTTCAGACCTTTTCAGGAATGTTTCATCGCCGGAGCAAATTCTGCAATCCTCAGCGCCTGATTATTTGGGATGCACCTAATGCAGTGTTTGGGATGGCAGCTGAAGGAGTAGATACTGTTGTTTGTTGGTTGGTTTCCAGTATATGTCTGTATGGAGCTCGTTTTCTACCAGTTCGGTTGCTGTGTCCACGAAAACGTGGTTTGGTTTGCAGACTTTTGCCGTGAATTTTAATGACGGTTGGAAGTAGTTTCCTTTTGATACAATCTTATCTAGACTTTTTCTCCATGTTGCCACTTCATTTCTATAGCATTGATAAAGCGTACTTACTGGTAATGTGTAAGTTCGACCGATGCTAAACGTTGACTCTCCAGTTTTCCCATAAAAATGTTATCATAGGAAGGGGCCATTTGTACCCATTTGGGAGTAGTTTTCTTCATTAAATTCAAAGTTATCGAGTTTTAGGACAAGCTCCAGGAGTTGTACTAGGAAGTGTGTGGATCGATGTTCTACAGTTCTTGTTTCCCATGCTTCTCTACACGCTTGTATCCCTTCGTTGTGCGGTATGTTAGTATACAAAGATGTAGCGTCTAAGGAAACAAGCAATGTATCTGGCAGTAATGGCTCGCTTGCTTTGCTTATTGTGGTAATATGTCGTGGCCTGAAGATATGATGGTAATTTGTGGACATGTGGTCTCATGAAATGATCAAAATATTCTGATATCCTTTCTGTGGGATGCCCGTTACCGGAGATTATAGGTCTGCCCGGAATTACTTGTTTTTGGAATTTAGTTAAAAGATAAAATCGACATGCATTTGGGTTTCTGGGCTTAAGTAGTTTCTTGTTTGCTGGTCTATGTGCACGATTTGGTTGATTGATTGATTGATTAATTGAATTTTAACGGCGCACCAGCACTTTTAGGTTTTTTAGTGCCATACAATAGGTTATATGTTTAAAAATAAGAAAGGTTTAATATCGACCAGCGATATATAAAAAAAAACCATAATAGTTAAATATAAAATAGTAAGATGTTGGTAACAGGAAAATATGAAGCTTCCCAATCAACGGGAGATGTAAATGGTGTATGTTGATGATAAGATGTTGTAAATAAGAGGAGGTATTTGCATTAGATACAAATGCTTTTAGGTGATGTCATACAAGTTATAGTTTAAAATAAAGATTTACTTCCTTCAGGAAATCTAAAATACTAGTGATTTGTATAGTATCAAAAAGTTCCTTCATGTCATGTACATTATAGTAGTTTGATATTGAATGCTTCATCCTATGACACCTGCCACTTCTGACGTAGGTACTTTTTGATACAAGGTTTAAAATCAGTGAACGGTAATTTAAAATCCGATGGTTCTTGGGATAGAGCCATCTTAGCAGCCCGGTCTGCTTCTTCATTACCTCTAATACCAATATGGCTAGGTAACCAACAGTATACTATATTGTAGGAGGTACTAAGCTCCGAGTTTTTGACAAGAATATTGACTAATAATGGATTATCCAGTTTTCTATTGTGTAGCGACTGAAGCACTGATAACGAGTCACAGAAGATAATGCTATTTAAAATGCGTTTCTCTTCGATAAATTTCAGAGCAAGGTTTATTGCTCTGATTTCCGCTGAAAATATGGACTCATCGTTTGGCAAGCGCACTTTGGTTATGTGTTTGCCACTAACGAAGGCTGCAGCAGCCTTTTCATCAACCTTTGATCCATTAGTATAAAATTTAGCGTAATTTATAAAATCGTTGAGAAGTTCATAAGAGTTTAGGAATATGACAGGGTTTGTCTCAGATTTATTCCCATCGTGTAACGTAAAAATCACTTTGGGTTGCTTAAGGAGCCAAGGTGGTGTTTTCGAGACAAACGTTTTCTGAACTGTAGAGAGATTACTTTTGATATTGTCAAGGCTGGATGATATTCTAATGCCAAATGAAGGTATGGCATTTGGTTTATTACCATATAAAGTTTTGTATTTTGGTTGAAAAACTGCCGAAAAAGCAGGGTTCCGATGGTTTGGTACGCTTCGTCAATAATATTAGTGATGGTTTTTGCATTTTCCAGTGTTGGATCATGGTTTAGTGTTTGGTAGAAACAAGCGTCATTTAGTTGTCTACTTGCTTCACTAATGTAGTCTTCCCTATTTTAATACAAGAACTGTGTTAGGGCCTTATTGTTTATGCAAATTTTCACACACCATAAAAAATATCATCTATGATTAGAATAATAATATTAATGTGGTTTGGGTTATTGTAACCCTTTTAGGGATAATTAATACTATAACAATTAGTAGTGACCTGTAATGCACCAATACAAATATCTGGAGAAACTAATAAAAATTAAACATTAATGGTAGGGAAAAAAAATGTTAACAAGTGATCCAGAACTGACAATGTCTATACAACTATTGTTCACATGTGCATGCGTGGAATAAAAAGGTAACTACTAACATGGCTGAATAGGATAAACAGAGAAAATAGTGGCACAAAAGTTTTAATTTTTGTCTCAAAATACATGTAGTTAATACAACAGCCTACGTTCTGCACTGTACACAATGCATACAAAATCTGACAAAAATATTCACAACCACCTCGCTATTAACAACAATAAGAGAAACAATGTTAACATGCCTAAGAACTGACAGAAAGAATGCAGAGAAAGAACAATGTACATGCAAATTTGCTATACAAACGATTTACAGAAAGTGTACTGAGAAAGAACAATGTACATGCAAATTTGCTATACAAATGATGTACAGAAAGTGTACTGAGAAAGAACAATGTACATGCAAATTTGCTATACAAACGATGTACAGAAATTGTACTGAGAAAGAACAATGTACATGCAAATTTGCTGTCCAAATGATTAGCACAATTTTGTACATTTTTGTGAAAACTAAATGAATAACAGTCACTTCTAGTAAAAATGTTCAAAACATTATGATTTGCAAAATCATGTTTGATGTTCCAAGTTTTATTTTTAGGAATAAGCAACATAATTTGCAGGCACCATTCTAAGAACAGTCAAACCTCCATCAGCATCTTATCCCAAATGAAAGTATCAGAAGACATCTCTTTACAGTGCTTTTTTTCCATAAAGTGCTAATGAGAAACTTATGTATCATGTTTTTGCCTGTAATTTTTTTTATCAATTAATCACAAAATATGTTATTTTTCAAAAGTCTCTTAGGAGTTTAATCTCTGAATTTTATAATCTCTAAGTTAAATCAACCTTGGTATATTCACAGAACTACAGAATGTGTACAGTATACTTGAAACAAGGCACAAAACCTTGTAAGCCAATTAACCTGGCTGATAAATCCACAAACTTGGCATTAATCTTTGATGGACTGGGGTCCAGTCCAGAAGTAATGAAATATCATATATTAAAATAAGTGTTAATGATTATAAAAGAAAAAACAATTTCTCAATGGGAATAAAGACATACATAATTAAATTTATAAAAACACACAACAAAACGTTTTCCTAATTTAAAAAGAAGTGATAAATGATCCAAATTACTTTTCATTCACATGATACAATTCGGACATCATGTAACTACTGATTACATCAAATGTCAATGTATGCAAAAAATGATAAAGTATATATATATATATATATATATATATATATATAGATATGAAATGCATGAGCTTTAAAACAAATAAATGCACAAGTTCCTTTTTGGAAACTTAGATATTCTGTCCCTTTTCTTGTAGTGCAAATGCTTCTGTTCAAGTCCTTGTTTAAGCTTCAGCAAAGCAATGGTTTGATGTCAAGACTTTTGCCTCCTTGGTTTTTAATTAGTTACTGTGAAAAGTGTGATGTTGACATTACTGCACACCTCTTACTCATTGCATACTGTATTTTTCAATTCATTTGATCATGGCCTGAATTTCACTGTGTCACATTGTATTCATCACCCAGGTTTTTTTCATTTCTACCGTACCTGTCACATGTGCTACCTGAACTGTCACTCCATAACTAATCCTACTGAGAAATGGTGTGCTACCAAGTTTCAATACCCAAACTCTATATAAAAAGCATTTACAATTGGCTTGCATCGACTACCTTGCTTATGCTGATTGGCTATCTTGTCTGCTGATTGTTTTAAAAGCAGTTTTGTTAATACAGGTAGCATTTTAACCAAATAAACATTTTATGCATTTTTGTTGACAGAATTGAAAAAAATGATGGATATGAAACCAAAATTCAGTGCAGTGATTGCAATTTTTTTTAAAAAGCAAGCACAGATATTATGTTACAACTGGTATTTGCACATATGTACATTTTTTCATGTGATTTTACTCTCTGATAATATTCTGATGATACTCTTTCCTTCTTCACATATTGTCAGACATGCATCATGGTACAAATATCTTTTATCCATCTTTCTGCTTTTTTATTTGTACAAAATAGCTTTCTACATAAGTTACTGTTCTTATGAGCATTATTGTTTTTCCTGTAACTGATAAAATAAAGACAGTGGGTGAGTCTAACCCTCTGATGAAAATCCCTAATGGAAGCTATGCATAAATATGGAATATTAATTTTAGTCTCATCACAATTATCATTTATGTAAATTTCTGCCTACCCTGCCTACCACCGTGAGGTCACCAAAAAATTAAACAGTGAAATCAAGCTGAGCCTATTGTAACAGAACTGTAAAGTTACTAAACTAATCAGGACAACAAAAAAGTTTCTTGTTTTTTTCTCAATCGGCATAAAGTAAAAGCACAGATAAGTGTAATAAATTGATCAGTGACCTTGACCTTGAATATAAAACCTTGACCTGTGATACAAGAAATTATGTCCAACAGACATGCATGCTTTATCATAAGAAATGTTCTGGTGTAAACCCCATATCAATATGATCTTCCATTCTGGAGGAGAAACAATAACAAGATTTGCAACACAGATGTTCTGGTGGCCATTTTGGACTTCATATTGACCCCATTTTCATTTAGGACCAATAAGATTTGTTGTTGTTGTGTAAACCCATGTTGATGTAACTGTCAATGCATTAGGAGCAATAATAAGATTTACAAGAGGAGTATTATTCTGGTCATATCTGACATCAGCTTCAGACTAAGGCTTCTAGTGAAACTGCAAACTACAACTTTCTGTTCAGGATGTGTAGTGACAACATGATTTTCAAGATAGCTGCTGTAGTGACTATATCAAATGCGACGACATTTTCATTTAGGCGCATCCAGACTTTGAGATGAATGTGTGTGTAAAATATCATGCCAATTCTCCAAGTAGTTTAGGAGTAGTGATAGCAAACCTATACTACTGGTTTGTTGCATGATTAATCAAAAACCCATCCATAAGGTCTTCTGATCTATGATTAGTACAGCCAACAAATTAAGCAAATTCAGGCATAACAGAAAAATTAAAGGCACCTGAATGGAATCTGTGACCATACATGGCCTATAAGAGTTGAAGCAGTGCATTGAGTGCTTTATGGTGATGGACTCCCACAGCTATGGGGAAATCAGATTTGGTACCAAAAATCTATTGTTAATGTTAACAGTCCTGATAAGTGACATTGAGAAATTAAACTTGGAGCTTATTTTAATCAACCAGCATTCCCTATTCAAAATAAATCCATTCATGTTTATATGTCTGGGGATAATTAGTGCTGTTGCTCAATTGTAGTGTTTTGTAAAAAAAAGTGCCAAAATAAAAGAGTGATCCCCATTTGAACTAGGACAAGTTTTATTTCAGTAGAAAGACAAAATCTTTAACAATGATCTTAAATCTAAAACATGTCAACATTTAGGTTAATCTAGGGTGCAGACAGACATTTGAACATACAGACATAAACAGAAGCATCAAAGTTATTGTTATGTCGTCCTGTCACCAAGGTGAGCTAAAGAAAACAAAAAAATCCAGTTTTCACATAATCGAAGTAAGGTGGCATTAACTTGTATAATGCTTAATCACCATTTGTAGATGCATGTCTAATGCAAGTGTCCAGCTATTGAAATTTGTTAACACAAACAAAACAGCAGTTAAAATATATACAAGAACACACTTCAAAAGACAATGAGATTTTCATGACTAAAATTGAACACTGGAAGAACTGAGTCACCTTTTACAATATGGCACAAATTAGTACTTCTATAAAAACAATGGTACTCACAATAATGTTAAATACTACAAATTGTAATAATAATAATAATAATAATAATAATAATAATGATGATGTCAGTACAAAAGCATATTTTACCATATTTTTAGTAAATAAACATAACACATTATTTTTCAACTGAGGTATACAAATGTTATTCATACATAAAGTCTATATACACTCTAATACATGTATATGTAAATATAAAACTGTCCCAGTATGAATAGGTGATGTAAGGGGAGAGTACATAAATGAATGCATCTTCAGAAAACAAATTGGGGCCAGTTTTTTTTTTTTTTTTTTTTGGGGGGGGGGTGAGGGTGGTTGATGGTTTGGGTTTGTGTGTGTATTGAAGTAATATCAAACAGGGAAAATAAACCTGATATCTCATGATGCTTTTCTACTAAAATATCTTAAAGTGCAAAACTAAGTTTTATATTTTAAAAACGTTTAACACAAGAGACTCAGGAGTTTGATAAAAAGTAATCCATGCTTTTTCATGTTATTTTGTTCATAGACAAAACTCAATTTTTGAACTCTGAATCAAAAAAATTCAAAGTTCTGGTCCATCAGTAACCTTTGAACTAACCCACAGGTCTGATATTCAAACATAATTACAACAGCGATGCTATTTTTGTCCTTCAGAACTAATTACTTAGCACAAGAGGTGATTTGGTGAAAACATGGTATCAATGCCACGACTCCTTCAATGAGTAGTGATAACAAGATTCCTCAGATGTCCATGGTTGCCATGCTGGAGGTCAGATCTGTACCATTCTCTATCCAAACATTTTGCATATTCTTAGTCTTTTAGCACAAGGCCCATGATGATACAACCACTCCTTTAGAATCAACTGCCTTAAGATTTTTATGATGGCTGTCAATGCTTGAAAATTTTTTTTTTTTTTAATACAACATCATATTGAGTTCTAATGAGGAACATGTTTCAGCTTAGAAATGCATTCATAAGAACTTTTTAGATAACTGCTGTGGCAGCCATATTTAAAGGCAATAAATATCTGCACCAATTTCATTTAGGACCAACTACAAATCATGAGAAGTTATTAGTGAAAACATTATCTCAGATGTAACCATCAGTCCAATAGGATCACCATGGTAACCTTTTTGGATGTCAGATTGCTTCCTTTTCATTTAGGACAATCTACAAGTCACAGTAACTTTTTAATGAAAACCCCATATCAACATGGCCATCTGTTCAGGAGGAAATATAATAACAAGATTTTCATGGAGGCCATACTGGTTGCTCATGGAGAAATGTTTTTATTCAGGACCAATTGGACCTCAAAATGAAACCATATGCCAAGACTGATGACCAGAAATTTCCGTGAAGGATTTCAGAAGTAGCAATAACAACTGTTAATGGACAATGAATGTATGCAGCCAAATGCATTAGCTTTTCTACTCTTTGTAGTGCCAAAAATAAACCATGGAAAGTAAATTTGGTTGAAATATATTAGGATACAGTAATTTATGTACAATTAATGCATTCTGTAATGATTATATCAACTGAAATCCAGGGGCCCAAACTACTACAACGATACTGTGCTTAAAAGTAATTCTTTATCATATAAACTAAGAATGTACCATTGATACTGATGAATAAGTTGGGTACAATTGATACAACTGCTACTCATGAACAAGTTGGGTACAATTAATACAACTGCTACTCATGAACAAGTTGAGAACAAATGCAAAACAATATAGACCCTAATGCACAATCATATAGTGCACCAGCTGATCAAGGTTGTTTGTTCGACTGATCACTCTTAACAAAACATATATATCCAGATATGGCTCCATTAATTCATTAGCATCTAAAGGTCAATCTTGTTAGCAACTGGACAGGACTTATAAACAAGTACACATGGTAATACCAAATCAAAACTATGAACTAAGGTGGACCTGGATATCAATGCAGTTAGAACACAGGTTTTACTGGGGCATTCGACAAGTTTCTCAATAAAAATCATGTGACAATTACATATACAAGTTCCACATCAAAGAAATGCAATTATCTTTTTTCAACAAAACAGAGAAGAAATTACTGCAGAAATTTTCATCTGCAACAAGTCAAATTTGTTTTAAAAAATCATTTCCCAAAGAAAATATTGGTAATGCTGTAAACCTTCATCAAATTAAGCAAAAATTCAATTCTATTCTAAAATATATTCATGCTTTACAGAACAACACTTTCCAGTGATATTTTCAAAAACACGGCACTGCAAACATGTTTAACATGAAAACCATTTTATCATTTGTGGCAAGAAATATGTGTATACTGCAAACTATTCCATATACTTCCATCAAATTCATGATATGAAATGTAAGCTTGTATGCTGTTAAATGAATGTAATTTGATGTATGTAGGTGTATATGTTTTGATTAATTAGAAATCAAATTAAAGCTTTGTTACTTGGATGTAAATTAATGTACATATTGGGTGTATGTTCTTATATTAATTATATTTCACAGGTAATATAGCCTGAATTATGTACATTTTAAAACTTATATATAGTTAACTGTATTACATTACAGACTGTACACTGATTTAACATCTATAATAATACTTTAAATTTAACCTAAAAAATAATACTTTCAAAAAGTCCAAACGCTAAGACTTCTAAGTAAACTCAATGAAAAAGCTCTTATACTATGAACAGCAAAGAATTATTTCCTCTTGTCTTCTTATCAATTCACCAAAGACATCCTGAACACTTTCAAGCATTGCTGAATGGATACATGACTAGTATCAATAAACTGGGGCTTAAATTAATTTCATCATTCATACCAAGATCTGCTAAAAATTTACCTCCTGTTATAATATGGTTCATTATGTTATGTTATTCTTCTCATATTGTCATACCATATATACTAAGATTTTCACTGTAACATTTGATACATAACAAGCTCTGCAGTTATGAAATCCCAACTATAGTGTTCAAACATGACAGATAAGTATATAGGGCAACATTTATAAATAAGAGTTATGCTAAATTGTTGAAATGCCTCAAAAAGACAGACCATTCTATGAATTTATTACCTTCTGTGCTAACAGTACAAAATGCTATACATTTTCAACATCGACCAGTTATAAGTACAAGTCATAGAAAAGTTTTAAGTATATCTGAAACAAAAACAAAAGGAGAAGGAATGTTTTGTCATACTTTACAACTCAACCACTATAAAACTGACTGAAGCATATGTATATAAAAATACTGAAACTAAAGGTGCATAAAAATATTTAACTCTGACCAATCTATCAATTCTGATAATGTGTAATCGCAATGAGGTGGATTATTTGGTTTTTATTTGGGATGTAGCAATAGTGATACATATTGTAATCAATATTTTTATGCTTACATCATATAGCCACCCCATATCATAACAGCATAATACAATCTTGAAACTTAGATAATTATGTAATTTTATAAATTAGCTGAAATTTGAATAAAACTAAGATTGACTGATCTTGCATTGGTCAAACTGTATCAATGTTTTTTTTAAATTTTGGCACATCATGGCTAGTTTTGAAAACGAAATACTAAGTTACTGTATGCTACTGACACAAGAAAATACATGTATCATGACACATACCATGAAAGGACCCAAGTATATATTGCAAAATGACATCAGTGGTGATACCCAAGATTTCATTTCTGGTTAAATTTGCTCATTATAACTATTAATATTCTTGTATTTTTGTCATTATTAAATAATAAATTTCAAATTTTAAAATATGTCTCTGGATCATTATACATCATGTGTAAAGCTAAAAAAATTGTGAAAAATTAATGCACAGTTGTAAGTAAATATACAACTTTCTCAACCTTCTTGAAATTTTCTTCCTGCACCTTGCTAAGAAACATGTAAAATACAAGTTGTGCTGGTCAAAACTGTGCAAACCATTCAAAGATCAGGAATGAATAGACTTTAGCAAAACTACACAAATACTAAATTTTAAAACAAAATTTAAGAATTTATTAAGACTAATAAGGCTACTATATAATGACATTGCTGGTGCTGGTCACTTTACACGTTCAATGCATAACCTTTTCACAAACTGCTGATTGTTCTGGTGGCTTAGTGGTTAGAGCATCTGTGCTAAATGTCAAGGGTTTGAACCCCAGCCAAGTCATACCAAAAGCTTATAAAAAATGGTACTTGCAGCTACCTTGCTAAGCACTCGGCATTAAGAGGTTAGTGTAAGGACTGGTTGGCCTAGTGTCAGGATAATGTGACTGTGTGGGACATCATGCTATATGTCTGCTGCATCATGATGCCACAGTGCTATATCACTATAAACTGCTACACTGCAGACATCATAGCAATATGACATAAACATTGTTAAAACTGCATTAAAAATCTAAATCGCACACGCACACACACACACACACACACACACACAAACAAATTGTCATGTCTGTAATTTTACTTGTACATTATTGTTTTTGTCATGTGTACAGATAATAAAAAAATAATAATAAAAAATTTACAATATCATTTTCTATGGCATGTAAAAAAAGTACCATTTTTATATGAAAAAGTTTCTGGTCTAAAAACTTGTGGACCCAAAAAATACTGGCAATTTGATTAACGCTGCATGAAAATTTAAATATAGTCATTTATTATTATACATGTAACAGGGATCCATGACACTTATTATATATCATAAAATCATGATACTTAACCTATATACCATAAATCTATGATACTTACCGCATATACTCGCTTATATGCGGAGTCTTACTGCAACCTGCACAGACTCAGATCTGCCACTGCATAATTTGCCAGCAGATTTGGGTCTGTGACGCTTATTAGAAGCACACAATCAGCAGAACAAACAAGATATTCCCCGATCTGCAGGTGCAATATTCTACAGTGAATCAGGATCTTTGTTATTCGCAGTCTGATTTTGACATGTAAGCAAGACAATATGGTATGTGTCTAATTAAATCTGTTGAATTACAAATAAAACAACATAGATAGAGGATCTTGCTCGAATGTTCATTATAAAATGAGTTTTACAAAGTAAAAGTTTGATATTACTTGCTGAGTTTCATAAATTTCATGAACACAAATCATAGATAATATTGAAACAAAATGAACTGATTTTTTAAAATATGAAATACAGAATATTGTAGTTAAATGACTTGGAAAAATATGTGGATACCTCAGTCACTAAATCTCTGAATTACACAACACCATTTGTGATCTTACTATGTAATAGTTATTATGAAACATTTTATATCTATTTAACTAAATGACACAGCAGTCATGTACATGTTAACCAAGATGACACAGAAGTCATGTATCTATTAATCTAAATGGCACAGAAGTCACATGATAACATTTTAATAAATAGAACTTTTGTTGTTGTAGGATTTAACGCCATTATTCAGCACACAATACATGGCGGCCAGTATTAATGGTGGAGGAAGAACCGCAGAAAATCCCTGGAAAGAACCACCGACCCACAAGAAGCTACTGGCAAGCTTTCTCACATACCCACATTGGCCGAATCTGAGATTCAAACTCATGCAGACAGAGGTGAGATGGCAGTGATCTGTAAAGGAGAGCGCTTTGGACCACTAAGCCACTCAGGGCCCCAATATAAAAATGTTTTATTAACCTAAATGACAAAGTCAAGTGATGACAATTTAAAAACTACATTTTTGTAACACATAGTCAAAGCTGTCATAATGATTAGCCAGCTTAACTTTACATTTCAATAAAAGCTGGAACAGATATTAGTTTACCAATCAGTGTTAAAATCTGCCACCTTCTCGGACTGGAAATTTTGTCAGCATTTTTGCTACTTGCTTTTACAGACCCAATGCAAGCAATAAGTTTTGAACACATTAGCTACCATACTTCAAACTGTAGGCAAGATTCTGGAACAAGTAACAACGGAAGCTTTCAATTACAAGTAAAAAACTTGATCAAGGCCACAACCATTCCAAATTGTATTGAGTGTGATTTTGAAAGAAAATTTCTTAAAATACAGTGTTCAGCTGTTACAGAATTATAACAGAATTCAACCCAAATTCCCTCTGAATTAAAACTCCTTTTGAAACAAAGAGTTACATGTGCACATCATGACACAATGCATATGATAAAATCAGTGATATGTACACATCATAATACAATGAGTGACACATGCTTGTCATGATACAATGAGTAAAGTGCACATCACAGCATGTGACATCCATGATACAGAGAGTGATGTGCACATCACAATACAATATATGACACATCCATGAAACAATGAGTAACATGCATATCACAATACAACATGTGACACATGCATGTCATGATACAGTGAGTAATGTGCAATTCAATATACAATGAGTGGCATTCAAGTTATGATACAAAGAGTGGCACATGTGTCATGATGCAATTTACAATGTGAATATATATTTGATAAATGAAAAGGTGACATGTCATACAAAGATTACATTATCTATATAGCCTATCAGACATTTTGTATCAGTAAAACTTAATAACTTTGAGTCATAATATATTGTTGTATAACATAAGTGATAAACTGGATATAAAAAACATCGTCATATGGCTAAAGATTTTGCAGAATTTCATTTCATAAAAAAAGAGTATATAAACCAGGATTGTTCTGTAAAACATGTATGCCACCACTGACAACCAACAATTTTACAAATGCAGAAAAATTTCAAAATATTTTTATAATGGCATTGAAACTTAAACAGGTCATCCAAATAAAAATATTTACTGTACCAGCTATGATTTTAATCCTCAAATATTTCTGATAAATTGTGCTGACAAAGTTCTGTCACCAAATAATGTCCCAAAAATTCAATAAAAAGGCAGGGTCTGTGTATTAAACACAAGATTAGAACCACGCCATAAATCAAGTCACCTTGACCCCTAGGTCAAAAGGCAGAGCAAGCATGTCACAGTCTGAATTAACTTCCTAATGATTCATACAATGTATGGAGAAAAAAACTCAAGGGGTTTTGGAAATATAAGGAAATGAAATATTTTAATCAGGTCCTTACTACACAGTTTCTATAACTGATTTTGACCCTAAAACATAGTGGTGAGAGTGCATGCTATCTAATAAATTGTCTTTGGTTTATCATGACTCATTCAAATGTAATTAAAAAAATGTATCCAACGTTCTACGAAATACAATCAAATGAAAAACCTAAAACCTACAAATTGTTGATGACCTTGACCTGAACTCAAAGAGATCATAGTTACACAAGAACATGTTGCAGAATGAATCATCTTTAATCTAAAATGATTCATTAAGAGCCTATATAAAATTGATATTATTTCATATAATAAATTGTGAAACGTATAAGACAATCATAAAATGACAATAATTTAATCTGCTTCCCTAAGAGATTAATATATCTTACATACTTGTAAAACATTGAGTCCAACTACAAATACCCAGATCTGTTGTTGCATAATGTGCCAGCAGATCTGGGTATATCCAGTTTATTAGTAGTAATCAGCAAAACAAATGACAAATATCCTGAAATGGTGATGAATTATACAAAAAAAAATCAGGGTTGATGCTGTATGCAGCTGGACTTGACTTATAATTAAGTACTCATGGTTTGTGAAAAAAAGTTTTTAAAAAAGTCTGAACATACCTAAAATATTTAACCATTACTGTTATGGTCTCAATCAACAAATGATAAATTGTATAAAATTACATATCTCGTATATTAAATAGTTTTTTTTGTACTAAAGCACTAATATAATTCAGGATTAACATGCTGATGTACAGACATACAAACTTACAGATGACCTGCAGCAAAATAATATGACCCCATCTACTATTACAGTGAAGGAATAGAACTCGAACATTCTTCTTAGTAGTGAATATCTTCAATATGGCATAAATTAATGGCCTAAAGATAAAGCATACTGTACTACAATATGATGTACTAATTCTTTGGCCTTATCTTTCCCTACTTATTCTTTGGCCTTATATTTCCTTGCTTATTCTTTGGCCTTATATTTCCCTTCATCCTTGTGGTATTCATGATTGATGATATGAAACAAGACTAATGGTTAAGAGTTAACACAATTTGTAATGTGATGATCCACAGAATGAGGGTGAGAGTCACAGTATTATATAATGCTGACTAAGCACTATTTGCAGCTTACTCTACACTTTTTAAAGCTTACATAGCACTAAAAGGTTTACATTTAACATATGCAGCATTATGAACTGTTTTCTAGGATCAGTCTCTTAACAAGGTTGTTTTCATTTTCATGAAAAACATGTTGAAATTATTATGTGATACAATTATAGATAACTCTTGGACAAGCTATGAAATTGCGGGTCCAGAAATCCAATACTTTTCTAGATCTGTAACCAAAACATGTGATTTTCACTTTCAGATACATCAGTAGCAAAATATATCATATTCTTATTATTTTCACCTCAAATATGTGTAAAACAAATATATTCATGCTGGAGAAACATGGCTTAAAACCATTGCATATAAGGATCTCAACTTCAGAAAATCCTGATAAATACAGAAAAAATGTTTGGGTCCATTGGTTTATGGACACTGATATTGCACTGACTGCAGATGTGGATGAACTGTTGCTTTTAAGTTGACCACATAACTATATTCTGTAGAAAGTGAAGGAATTATATAGAATCACACATTTGTCTCAATCTTGCTGTTGATTGTAACACTTCGTGGCAATGTGGTTGCCCTTCTGAATGTACTCAACTGTAGTCTGTGTGAAGCTGGTGAAGCTTGCCTCTCTGACATCTCCTCTATCAAACTCTCCACAGCTTTGTAGAGATAGAGGTAATTTTCCTGTAAGTATAATATAAATAACCATAGTGTTTTCACTTGGCTCTGCCACTCATTCAATTGGTCACCCACATGATGCAATATATCCATTATTCACTAATTTGCAGCAAATATGCCATCTTTAACCGTTTAACTACTACAGCTGTTGTGCAGTTTCACTACTGCTCAGTGGTATCATATCAGTTACTGTGAATACTGAGGCTGATTGCTAGGCTGAATACTAGAGCATCATCAAGGCTAACTACAGAAATTGACAATAAAAACAAGGTTACATTTATATTCATTATTTCATTAGTTTCTACTGGATTTCATTGAAATAAAAAAACAGCTTATCTTGTATAGTATCTGTTATTCATATATTTCCACTTTATATACTCCTATATCCCATCATATAAGAAATCCCAGTCATGTAATCTGTTTTGAATCCCACAAAATAAATCCAATATTTTCATATGTACATATAAAAACATGAATGAAATCCACTCTAATTACAATGTTGCAATTGGTACCTCTCAAAACAGTAATTATCCACACATAAATGACGATGTTATCATGTATATTACAATATATGTATAGCAAAATTAACATGTTTTATGTCTTACATGTAGGACTAATGCCCACATATGTGATGCTGATTTCATACCATTTCATGTCTTGCTTTTGGTCCCCTATTTTCTTAACAACATTGTTTGTTTCTTTCACAAGATTTTCTACCAGATATTCAGGAATAAATCTGAATAAAAAATCTTTCATTGCTTAGTGGTCCAAGCTTGATTGTTGAACCAACATAAGAATCAAAAACATTGATTTCGAATATGACAAGGTCATCACTCCATTGTGCAATTGAAACGTCTGCCTTGTCATCCAATTAAAAATCGATGGCATTTGGTGTTGAAATGGGACTAACATCAATATCTGATCCGTTCTCTAAGAATGATCCATTAAACTTTTCGATATCGCTTGCACTGGACCCGTTAAAGTCGCGCATATCTGAATTGGAATCCATCTTTGTTGATCTTGTTTTGTAAACTGCTGAAAATTCATTTTAGTGTGTCTAAATTTAACCTCTTAGCTTTCCAACTTGTATCAAAATGTTGAGTAAACAATCCTCTCATTGGTTATGATAATCAAAAATATGTACATTTTCGTATTTCAACCAATCAACACTTAGTTAACACAGCCGTATAGTGCGCATATGAATGACACTGGGGTTTTGAGTACTGTTGAACTTGATGCACTTGATCGACACTGGGGTAGTAAACTTGGCTTATTGGCACTGCATATATGTGTCAGTGGGGTTTGAGAGCTATTTACAGTAGACGCTTAGATGTGGCAGTTGTAGCTAAAGGGTTAATGGCATGTGTATTTATATGAGAAAATAGGAAGAATATGGTCATAAGTTTATGTGTAATATGTATGGATTAATTAGTGAAAGCAGCAAATTAATTTCCAACTAAAATTTACCATACTAAAAAAAAAATAATTGTATTTGCGAATACCAATTATTACAAGTTTTTATGGATTTTACAAATCACAGATTTCAATACTCCTGATGTCTGATGTTTTGCAGCACAACAATGCAAGTATGTTATTTAGTGCTCAGGCAATCTGAGGAAAGTGTCATGCCTCAAGTCAGATCATAGCACCTGACTAGTGCTGATCCAATAGACAATTCCCAAATGACATCATCAGCAGCCACATTTGTGGCAGATTTACAATTGAGTTGATACGGTATTTGGAAGTTGAAATAAATTCATTGAATCTCCGGATATTGGTGTGATTTGTAAATTGATTTTGCTGCAGTGTGCTTTGCTAAAATGGTCAATTTTGGTGACCACATAAAGTAGAAACTGCTAGTTTGTCCATCATCTAGGTAAAATGGGCAGATTAGTATCATCTGCAAGTGACCTATTGGGAAGCATCTATTGTAGGATTCAAAAGCAAGATTCAATGACCACTGATCTAAATGAAGGATTCCAAAGCAAGATTCAATGACCACTGATCTAACTGAAGGATTCCAAAGCAAGATTCAATGACCCCTGATCTAAATGAAGGATTCAAAAGCAAGATTCAATGACCATTGATCTAACTGAAGGATTCAAAAGCAAGATTCAATGACCACTGATCTAAATGAAGGATTCAAAAGCAAGATTCAATAACCACTGATCTAAATGAAGGATTCCAAAGCAAGATTCAATGACCACTGATCTAAATGAAGGATTCAAAAGCAAGATTCAATAACCACTGATCTAAATGAAGGATTCCAAAGCAAGATTCAATGACCCCTGATCTAAATGAAGGATTCCAAAGCAAGATTCAATGACCACTGATCTAACTGAAGGATTCCAAAGCAAGATTCAATGACCACTGATCTAAATGAAGGATTCCAAAGCAAGATTCAATGTCCACTGATCTAACTAAAGGATTCAAAAGCAAGAGTCAATGACCCCTGATCTAAATGAAGGATTCAAAAGCAAGATTCAATGACCATTGATCTAACTGAAGGATTCAAAAGCAAGATTCAATGACCCCTGATCTAACTGAAGGATTCCAAAGCAAGATTCAATGACCCCTGATCTAACTAAAGGATTCAAAAGCAAGAGTCAATGACCCCTGATCTAAATGAAGGATTCAAAAGCAAGATTCAATGACCACTGATCTAACTGAAGGATTCAAAAGCAAGATTCAATGACCACTTATCTAAGAAAACAATCTGATCTCATTCTCCATGTAAGGCATATCCAAAAATGTATTGTAAGTTGTGCCAAAAAGAGTAACATCTTCCATAACAATGATGGAGGATTAAATGATCATGATTGTGTATTTATTGATGAGTAAATTTGAACAAATCACTCACAAAGTAAATAAAGTATGAAGGCCTGCTATGTTAACTTTGAAAATGAGTACTGTATTTTACGGCCTATAAGTCGATACGGAGTATAAGTCGAATTCACCAATTTTGTAAATTTTCCATACTTTGTCCATATATAAGTCGATTCAGAGTATAAGATGAGGCCAGGTCAATATCTTGGCTTCATATTTTACACTAGTAATGGTATCGTTGTATGATATTCCATATTACCGGCAATCATGAAATTGCATTACTGATGCTAACATATGCTTGTGATTTTACTTTTGAACAAAGCACTGCTATATTTTGTTATCAATTGACACAGCTGAATCAACAGTCCATGCTTGCTTTATTATAATTGAAAGCACATCCATGTTGTAGTTCATTTTATTACCTGTAGTTACAAACATAACTTATAAAAACTTGTCATTTTATATCGCAAGCTTGAAAGTCACGGACTCCGTTAAATCGATTTGTATATATACATATACTATTTTTTAAGTGCTTGGTCTGTTTTGACTTGGATATAGTTAACATTTTATTACTAATCTATTCAACGATATACCCCACTATTATCTTTTTTAGCGGGTTCGAATACAAAGTAATGGGTATGATCTCTTGTCCAGATAACAAATTTTGTATGGACAACGGCTTCAATAGAATATTGACAGATTTTTATTTCCCTAAAAAGAGCCTCATTTTCCTACTGGCAGCCTCGCTGACTGGAAATATTCTGTAGATTCTTGCCCTCAATCTGGTTTCAATTATAGCCAAAGCGCTAAGCATGTTTAACACTGCATAGCCATGTGGTTGTTGTGACAATGTACATCATAATTGAAACAGAATGAATTGTTGATATAGAGGTGTTTATTGATAATAGAATATAGTAGGCTCGTAATACATGAGGATTATCCCAATCATAATTATTATTTAATTATGAATAATGAATAATAATTTTTTTTTTCTTTTTGCAAAAGTTACAAATCAAAACCGCACTGAATAAAAGAACGGTCTTGTACATGGACAATTTTTTCATCTCTCTCTCTCTCTCTCTCACGCGCACACTATGATTTTAGTTTAGTTTAAACCATATTTGTTTTAATTATAATATCCATTGCAATAAGTAGTGCGTTGTATTATACTAAGTCCCCTTCTTTGCATGAACCTTTAACACCATGACACACTTCCACTAAAACTTTTAATTCCGTTGTGATTTCCTTTGCTTTTGTCAGAGTTCAACACAGTTCATTCCATGACATGCGGCACATTGTGTTAAGACATTCTTCTAATTTATCCTCAATATTAATCCATCTTGCTTTGCAGCCATGATTTGCTTTCTTTGTTGTTTTTTTTTTGCTGTTGTTGTTGTTGTTGTTTTTTGTAGCGCATAATGGATCCTTAGCTTTATGCCAATCCCTGAAACATTTTTCACTTACACCATATTTCCTGTGAACAGCCATATATGGCTAACCATTCTTTAGCAAACTTTACAACTTCCAGCTTAAAAGCTGCTGTGTAAGACTTGCGTGATTTGATGGGAGGCATTGTGAGATAAGTTGTATTATTTGTATGGGGATATTTAAATGAATGATTATAACTGAAAAGATTAAAATATACCGAACTCATTAAAATGTGCCCATACTATAGCAATGAAAACAATGCCCATGGCTAAATTCATTATTTACATCCAGGGAAGGGAATGAACATCATTTCATGAGGTTCTTAATCCCATTGATATTAAATATGGGTAACATAACTGATGTGGATTAATGATAAAGAACAATGGGGTACCGGCAATATAGTAACTATTATCGGTAGCCGAAGCCAATATCGAGGATTAAACAACTGCGGCAACTGGTTTTGATTGTTGTTGGAAACCAAAGATCAATTTATCAACAACCGGTACAATCAAAGAGAGACATCGAATGAATATAGGTGAAGCATTGACATTACAATTTGCTTTAAACTGATTTGCGAAACTAAAAATGATCACTGATGATCTATGTGTACTGGTAGTCTATCTACCATATATATCTGATTTTAGTTTAGTTTAAACCATATTTATTTGAGAAACTTTGTCAAATACAATTAGAAACATGATTTGGGGGATTCAGTAGAAAGCATGATCTACATTATTTTATAAATAATCATAGAATGCTTGAGTTAATATGGATTACATCCCTTTGTAGTATCAATTAGATCAATCAAAAAGCTATGCCAGTAATCGCTCGCGTGTATCCAACACTATACTGAAAAATCAAATATTAATGGACCAGTTGATAAAATGTGATCAAGAAAAATGAAGTATGGTTAAAAAGGATGAATAAAACAAACTTATTTCATATCTTTTTCTTTTAGGAACAAACAATATGCTTTGAATAAGTACAATACACTATAGAGTATAGACTGTAAGTGTGCTATGCGGCCCAGTGAAATTTTTACCGGTAATTAATTTCTTTTATTTTATGTTTGAGAAATAAGGAAATACACGCAGAATGCAAATAAATAATGACAAAACTTATAAATATAAATGCAGTCATATTAGTTTATGACAATTTATGGACATAGTAATTTAACAAGAATTTGTACTTCTATGTAACCTGTTTTCAATAATGCCGAATTCAGAACAATTTTAATAGCATACCGGGTACTGTAATCAATATATAAGTCGATGCAATTTCAATGACACAATCCATATAGTCGATTCGGAGTACAAGACGAAGACCTGACTTTTAAGTCAAAAAGTATCAACTTATAGGCCGGAAAATATGGTAGGTAATTATTTACACATTGATAAATAACCAGCCATGATCATTTAATCCTTATAATTCCATTTCTCTTTCTTTCTGTCATCATATCAGCAGTTTTCATATACAAACCACTCATTTTTAGATAACTTAGTTTTCTTTAAATAACCTCTTCACTATGCCTAAATACAAAGTCCCATATTATCTAGCCAAGAGTTGTTGACTCTTTATACAGTATTATAGGGTAGAGTGTTAGAGTGGGTCATGTCAGTGATTTATGGAACTTGGTATTTTTTTTAAAAACAATTTGTAATTTTGTTGTTCTTTAAACCAGGATATTCGTTTCTACCAGCATTATGCTTGTACATGGTGTTTAAGCCCTGATCTTGCTTTCTACACATTTTAATCTTTCAAAAGCAAAATCTTGTCCATTGTTAGTAAGATCCTTTGCTCTTCATATGACCCTGACCTTTAGTAACAGCCAGTACAAAATTGTCAAAATGCAATAATTTAAAAAAAAAATTAAGATTGGCTTGTAAAGCCTGCCATATGCTATCTTTGGCAAAAGGGGTGTGTATTGGAGTGCAGGAAGTTCTTTCAGAAACATTGTTTTAGCTACTAATGCACAATCCTAATCCAATTTTGTTTGGATATCAAAGGGCTAGGTAATGCTAATCCAATTTTGTTTGAATATCAAAGGGCTAGGTAATGCTAATCCAATTTTGTTTGGATATCAAAGGGCTAGGTAGGTGGGTGGGTGCTTATTGTTTTTATTCTTGTGGTTTAAGATACTGGTATGGATAATACTAAAAAAAATTGCTACTCAGAAAAAAATAAATGAATTCACATATTTAGACATCTATACTAAACTCATGAAAGTGAATGTTTCTAATAGATGCCTATGAAAGATCTGCTTAAGTCCAATTTTTTCCTTTCTATGCAGGGAAAGGGACAAAACAATCATTTTCTGTCTGTGTTCAACAGCCATCTTTACATTGATTTCCTTTGAGTTCTGTTGATGTTACACTGATATCCTTTCAGGATTCCTCAGCATATCTTTTATGGACAGATTCTCTTTTAGAACAGTGTATATTATGGATAGATGCTCTTTCTTGAGCAGTGTCTTTCATAGACAGTTCCACTTTCTACAACAGTGTCCTTTATGGACAGATGCCTTGACTTTAGTAACCTTCATGATCTATGAACCAATCTCTTTTTTTAAATTGACTCTGCAAACCGCAGTACAGAAAATTTAAAAATTGTTGCCAAAACCTGATTTTGAAAAATGTGGGGCAAAGAGCTGGAAGATTTGTCATGCATTTTATGACAACTGTTGTAGATGACACAAGTAAGAGTTTAATAATAAAAATTCTGTACACAAGGTGAACAATTTTATTCAACTTGATGAACTCAAATTATTTTCTTTTCACAGATAAGAAATAATTTGAACAGTGGTTTTCAGCTATGTGCTTGCAAATTTTGACTGACCTTTGAACCTACTACCCCTGGCCTCTTGAGATGGTGGAGCTTGGTTACTTGATAGATATCAGCACTGTGGTCATGTGTCATCTGATCAAACAGACATGTCAGTTGGCAGAACAGACCTGCTTCTTCACCACCAAACCTGAAATGAAGATAAATGTTTTTTTATAAAAAATTCTTCCATGATCCAGCTTGGAACTGCCTGACTTTAACCTGAAAACATATCCATGGCTTCAATAAAGTGAAGAATTATGACAATACACTGTAATTCATAAATAGATAGGTTATATGAAAAAATCATTTCAATTTTTATAACTTTAAAAGGTAATTATTACTTTTTAATGTGTTAACAAAGGGTGGAGAAATAGGCAAACATAATATCCATTTGATGGCAAAACTCACTGTTATCCTGAAAGACAGAAATGTCACTTATTCCTAAGTTTCTCACATAGCTTGATTACTGGTCCCATCTGATTTAGAAACTAATAAACCCATCCATTAAAAAATAAGATCAGTTCACTCTGAAGTCCACCCAGCCATCCTTGTTGGGATAATACACTTATGATATGCAATGCTTAATTGGAAGATTTCCATGTCATGATTTGTAATCTCTACAAGGACATTCATGGGATCATATAAAATCTGTCCTTTATAAACAGTTGATCGTTATACTGAGGTTGAAAATGATAATTTTCTGTGTAATTACCCTTACATGGAAATAATTAAATAAGTGAAGAACAAAATGTATATTATTATTATTCTATCAAGTTTCAAGTGATTATGGATTTTTAAAAATTATTTCTTGCAAAAATATACATTTTTAAATAAAACCAAGTCTTCCAACATTTTATAAATGACCACCCATAAAAGGGACCCTGAATTGTTGTCCTTTATGAGAAGATCTTTTTGATATAGATGTATGGAAAGGGAGATTTCAATTTACCCCAGTGCTGTAATATGAACCTTAAGAGTATTATACCACAGAATCTTGCCTACCTATCCACAACAATGACTGGTCCCATGTTGTTCTGTTTATGAAGATCTTGGACTGTCTCTATCAGGTCAAATACTGAGTGTAATGGAGAACCAGTCTCCGGCCAAGTGTGTGGGGTTACAATTCTTGTCATCAAGACGTAGTCATCCTGAAAATCATAACCATATTATTTATGTTTCTTTTACAGAAGAAATGCTCATGCCTTAACAAGTACACGTCAGTCTCAGCACATCCTTTGGGAGAAAAACCCACCTAGAAGAAGATGGGGACTTTCCATCATGCTTCTTGAAGTATCACTTAATAATGGGTTCTACATGATTTTACAATACTGGGACAATGTATGTGATAATGTTGGATTTACTCTAAGTACTTGTATACAAGTCCAAAAATAAGCAACATGGAACCTGATGTATTTGAGTGAAAGGCATTTCTACAAACACGGACCAGCAGTTGAAAATTGCTTCTTTATCAGTCCATTCAATTTGTGTGCTCCCTTTGTCTCAATCATGAAGGAACAGTGTTCAAATTTTAACAACTTAAATTGGACTGGATGCTCTGACTTGCTAGAAGCCCAGATATATCTGCTCAATACACCAAGGTGTAGACAGTGATATCATAATGAAACCTTGGGCAGTGAAGATGGATAATTCATGGCTTATTGCTTTCTCAATTTCATGTGGCAACAGCAATAATCTCTCCCACCATAAGTCAAACTCAAATCAACACATGATGTCCAACAATATTATTGTTGCCCTTCCTGTGTGTTACCAAGAATTTCAAATATTCCTAAACTTGTTAAGAGGGTTATTGTCCTGTTTGTCATGAACAGCTAGTTTGTTGGATGCCATTTTCGACAATTTTAAAAGCAATGACTGACCATGCATATGTTTTGCATGAAAACATGCAGTTTAAGGCATCTGAGAAACTCCTGTAAAGTTAGCCTGGTTCATTGACAGTTCAATGCAACTAAGGAACTCCTGTAAAGTTAGTCTGGTTCCCTGACAGCTTAAAGCATCTGAAAAACTCCTGTAAAGTTAGTCTGGTTCATTGACAGTTCAATGCAACTAAGGAACTCCTGTAAAGTTAGTCTGGTTCCCTGACAGCTTAAAGCATCTGAAAAACTCCTGTAAAGTTAGCCTGGTTCACTGACAGTTCATAGCAACTGAGGAACTCCTGTGAAGTTATTCTGGTTACCTGAACAGTTAAACTGAGACTAATATGAAACCAGGATTTAATACAAAAGCAGACAAGCCAGTATCTGGATTTTACTGCAACAATCATATTGGTGTTATTTTTGCTTTTATTCCTTAAGTCCATATTTTAAGGGTAATTTCTATGAGACTAATCGTCAAACTGTAATGGGTTGGCAGGTCTATTTTTGTATTCTAAGGTGTGGATATGGATAAAGTTTCATGAAAATATATGTTGGGTTAAAGTTACAGACTCTGTCACATAAACAGTACACTGACCTGTACATACATGCCAACCTCTGACAAGAAAAATGTGTAATCTAAGTGGACAAATACAGTAATCTAAGAGAAAAAGAGTAATCCACATATAAAATAATAAAATTCAATGAGCATATGTACAAAATGATTTATTTACCCCTTCCGGTCTTTTAACATCAATTACTGCTTCAAATTTTCATATACAGCACAGTGAACTTTAAAAAGTAATAGTCTCTCTAATGCAGTTCAAAACATAATCTTATGTCATAGTTATGTAGAAGTCATCTTTTCTAAAATACGATCTGAAAGATTAATAGGATGTTAATAAAAATGAGAAAACAAATTATTATTTTGAGAGGCAGTTATACCGAAAACATGTAATCCAAATACATTAACATATAAGGCATAATTTAGTGAAAAGAAGCGTAATGATTACACCAAAAACGTATTTGCTGGCATGCATGCTCTTATTATCCTTTTTATGATCTTGATCTAGAGGCAAGATATACACAAGGCTTTCTTTTATTATAATATTCCCAACAATTTATATTTTTTTATCTTGACCTTTACAAAGGGTTCATGGCTATGTTATATTACATAATATTCAGTCATGCAGTACTATGTCCATGTGCTGTTCTATGCCTAATACTGTGGCATTTTTGTTCAGTGATGTCACCATGCATTCCATCTAGATAACATGGCTGTAACCATAATGTCAGGAAGTTGACACAGCCATGAATATTACATGGAAAACAAATGCGTAGATTTTGTTTAGATGTAAAAATTTAAGAGATCATATCCTATTCATACACATCCAATTCAAATCCTGTTTTTGTACTTTTCAATCATAAACTCGTACTGAGGGAAATATATACAAACTGTCCGCGCCACAATTTAAACAATAAAATTATAATGGACAATATGACTGATGCTATTTGATAAAATCTTTTATCTAGCTTGTGTAGGACTCATTAAGGGTGCATTGCTAAACCTGTGAGTTTCATTTTATCATGGGTTCTTAAATCAGTAATATAAAGGCAAGCTAATGAATCATCCCTTCAAATTTATAAAAAGGTGTTTTCTTGACTAACTATAAATATTTTTTTTACTGTAACATAAGAATATCATAAATCATAATTATTTAGTGGATTTAACACAACTTGGGCATATCAAGATCTGGATTAAATTATTGACTTATTGTTGAAATTTTATTATTAATTTACATACTTCCAGATTTTATTAAAAATTTCATTTTGATGTCCTTTTACTAACATCCTTGCATTTAAGTGCCACGGTCATGGGGTGTTCTCTGTAGAGTGTCTCCCATTAATGGTTACAATGTAATAGCCAGCACTATGATAGTCCCATTGATTGGGAATTTTTAATTTACAGTGACCAATGCACCACATGTGATTACTGAAGCTGCTGAATAACAATAAAAAGTGGGGTCCTGTGTGGCTGAGTGTATAAAGCACTCACCATTACGGATCACTGCCATCTCACCTCTGTCTGTATGGGTTGGGAGTCTCAGGCTTCGCCAATGAAGGTTTGTGAGAAAGCTTGCCCGTAGCTTCTCATGGATGTGGTTCTTTCCAAAGTTTTTTTTTCTGGGTTCTTCCTCCACCAGTTTTACTGACTGCCATGTATAGCTTATCTTGTGCTGAAAAATGGCATTAAACCCTATAACAAAGATAACAATGAAAAGTAAGTATATTTACATTTTCAGGGTATGTTTACTAGTTAGTAACATCATAATAGTATGCACAAACCTAATATAAAACTTTCTGAAGTTCCATTAAAATATCTTCATTTATTCAAAAGCTTACATTTTCTGTTACATTAACTTTGACCTTGAGTCACAGGGCATGGCTATAGTATGTGACACAGTGTCTGTACATGATCTATAATTGGCTAAATTTCATACAAATATCTTCAATTACACTTCAAAAAAGGATAAAAGTTGCAGAAAAACAATTTTCGTTTCTGTGACATTGACCTTGGTACATCTTACACCTGTTAGTCATGATCTATACTTGTGCAAAATTTAGAGAAAATCTCTCCAACGGTTACAACATTTTGGGCCAGACAAACAAGTGTTAACACAAGGACAGATGTCTGGATGGACATTCAATGTGATAACATAATATGCACATTTACAATGTTCATATCAAAATTAATCTTAGATTAAAAAGTCAGTTATGTATTACCTGTGTGGACTCTAAAAGAAAATCTCTGATAGAATACTTTTTCCTCTCATCCACTTCCCTGTATGTTAATTTGAAATTGCCTGTGTCCACATCTATGGTATTGTTTTCATCTGGCCAAAACTGTGGATATTTCTGAGGGGAAAATGTATAAGATTAGAAAAAAGCTTATAACATTGTCATATAACCAATTTTAAACCTAATTGGTTTTTAAATATCTGAATACAATTATTATATGAACTGGACTGTCACTGACAATTCTATTTTACTTACTATCTCAACATTTCACTAGAGCTACTGCTAATATTGTTGGAATGCCCCTTCCCACAAACATGAGTATTATTCCTTACCAAGAAAACATTCAGTGACTTACCGTTCCCTACTTAACATGTTAAAGACACGCACAAAAACATGTGGTCAAAAAATGAATTAAAATGACTGAAAAATGTCTTATCTGAATGTCAAAGTCACATTTAAAAGTATGCATAGAGAAAATTTAAAAACAAAATTTGCAAAATTGATCTGTGAAGTTGATCCTGACCCTGAAAATAAATGTGCATGAAATAAACAGTGAAGCAATGATTTACATATACAAAAAAGTTTCAATACCTGACTCAAACAGTGAAGCAATGATTTACATGTACAAAGTTTCAATACCTGACTCAAATGGCTTGAAGTTACTGGACTGTGAAGTTACTTGATTGATGAGAATATGTTTTAAAAAGGACGACTTTAAGGCATGACCTTCACCATGACCTTGAAGTGGTACCCTTTAAGATGTATGTGACAAAAACTCTATGTAAAAGTATACAAAAATACATTCTTTAAATGGTTTGATAGCTATAAAGTGGAACAGTATGATAAAATATGTTTGACATATAGCTTTCAGATGAATCTGATGTGCAAAGTTACATTAAACATGAGAGAGAGAGAGAGAGACAGAGAGAGACAGAGTGAGACAGAGTGAGACAGAGAGTGAGAGAATGTGAGTGTTTGGAGTACACTTTACCCTATGCTTATCTTCCAAGAGACATTCCATAATGTCAATAATCTAAAATACTTGTCTAAAATCCATTTCTGCTTCAAAAATATGGTCAGCAAAATTATATTATTTTAACTATCAAGTTTAAATGGAGTGACTTACAATAAAACTGAAAAACATCTGCAAAACATAAAGAAAAAATTATCAGAGAGATCAGAAGTTGTTCTGACTGCGAAGAAAATTTAGAAGAATCACATCTTCTTAGTAGTCGAGACTTTTTCAATACTGAGGCACATGGAGAAAACTATGCTTACATTTTTAATTCTTTAACTTTACAAGCAGAAAATAAAGAGAAGCAAACAGAATAATACAACAATTTTACTGAGACATTTCTTCTTAAAATATATCCAAATGATTGTTAAAAATCTAGTCAGTATGTAGAAAGAGACAGAATTGATTTCTTAAACATGTTTAATTATCAATGCATCAATAATTTTATTAAAGACATAAATGCAAAGAGTTTGAATGTAGTGTAAATAACGAGTTTTCTCTATAAACTTGATTTTATTTAATTATTGATAGTCGGTGAAATTTGCCTGTAAGTGGAGTGCAAGAAAACAAACCACTTACTGGTCCAAAACAAATGTTCCGTTTCAGAAGTAAGGAAAAATCCACTTGCCTGAGATTGCAGATTCAAAGCACTCATAAGCTCTATACAGCATGTTTTAAAATTCAAAGCTAAAGATTAAATACTAACCATACTTGCAAAGTATATATCTAGGCCTAGCCCCATCTATGTACATGAACCTGCTGAAGAATGTACAATATCTGTTATAAAATGGCTAATCAGAAATTCCTTTTTCTTTTTTTTTAGAAGTATACATTAAATTTGTTTTAAAAGAACATGTTAATAAAAAGGAGATATATGATAAATTTGAAACCACATAAGTGTTTAGTTCCAAGACTGGGGGGGGGGGGGAAATCTCGTTTGATTTGGTACAGGAATATATGTCTCTGCCTAATGACCTTAACATTACTATGCCATAACAAACTTAATTTTTCTGCCCACTTGGAACAAAACACATGTAGTTTTGTCTATGTATAAAATTCAAATACCTAATACACAAGCTTTTAAGTCAAGTACAACTGCAAAGACCCAGATTGGCTGTCACAAATCCACTATTGGTTTTGGGTATAAGCTCTTTGTTATTAGTAATCAGAAGAACAAACAACAAAGACCCTGAAATAGTGATGCATTATGTTATGGCAGATTAGGGCCTATGTTGTTTGCCACTTAACTTAAAAGAAAGAGTATATATGGCATATTTTGTACTGTACAAAATAAAGTAAATTATATAAAATAGTAATAAATTTGAGGAAATATGAATGACATAACAAGAATTAGAACTGCTACAACATATTATGCTACTTTTCTCTTGCTTCTTTTGGTGAGCATTGTCTTAATCTATTCGACGATGCAAGTGCCATAGTCCCAGTACTTTCTTGACCCAATAGACATTGCAAGTGCCACAGTCCCAGTACCTTCTTGACCCATCAGGCAATGCAAGTGCCATATTCTCAGTACTTTTTTTACCCATTAGGCAATGCAAGTGTCGTAGTCCCAATACTTTTTTACCTATCAGGCGATGCAAGTGGTTTGCTTGCTATTGTCACAGCATCTGACCAGAATGCTAAATATCTGTACTGTAGCTACACCTCTGTGAATCAAATGCAGGTCTGATTAATCCAGAAAATATCACTATGGACTTACCTCACCATCCAGCTTTGACAACAGGACAATGACAGAGCTGTTCTGGTCCCAAACCATCCTCCAGAAGTCTACAACTGTCGACTCTACAGGATGCTGGGTAATGATGAACTCGTTGGATTTATTGTATCCCTAAAATAATTAAATCCATAATTACAATTCAGAGATCTATTTAAAGTCAATGAAAAAAAATGAAGATTTATACAGTATTTGTTTCCCGATTCCCCATTTTGTTTAATTTGTATTACCATGCTTCCCTTTTCTGACCTACATTCCAAAGCCTGGTTGGTAGGTCTCTGATGGTCTCAAGGACTGCTCCAGGGGCAAATATCCATTCTGTATTTTTGTCTTTTTATTTCTTGTATGTTCATGCTTAAAGATCAGGAATCTTTATGGTTTACAAGCTATGACCAAGCAGTTATGATGTATGGGAGAGGGCAAATATGTACCGTGAAATGAGTGTCAGTTACATTATGAACTATGTTTTAATTCTAAGTAAGTTTATATATGGTAAAGTATGGAATTTCAATAGTTTTAAAGTCTGGACTTAGGGCTTAAATCTGTTATAGGAATGGACACTGATGTCAAAGTCATTTGTGTGCACAAATCTGTCATTTATGTGTGGAGGGAGGGAGAGGTTAAATTGTTTTTATGTTAAAAAACTGGGCCTAGGCTCCTAAGGACAGTGAAAATCGCAGAGTTCCAAGTCTGACATGTTTATATAACTTAAGTAACTGATCACTCATGCCAATTCTCAGACACATGAGACAAATAATCTGGGAGTGATCTAACATTTTTTTCAAATCACAACTTGCCCCATTCTCAAAGAAGAGATAAAAATTCAGGAATTAGTCAATACATTTAACACCAATAGGACTTTCACTGTTCCAAGCTGCATGCATCTAGCTTTAATGGCTTGACATTTCAAGGACATTACATGAGTCAAATTACTGACCATATGTAAGAATTTTACATTATTTCCATCTTGACATCCCCAGCCCTATCCTTAATGGGTGGTCACTTGCTATTTCTGGACTGAATCCATTTGTCTCTGCAATTTTAGCTTCAAAATAAACTTTCTTGGATAGACTCCTTCAAAGCAGCCAGTATATTTGTGCACAAATTCTCATAATGCTTTAGAAAAGACATATTGGGGTTTACAGATGGAGATCTCAAAATCACTTTTGATTCTAAAACTGAAAATGAAATTTGTTCGAGTATGAAAATAATGGCCAAAGTAAATAAAACTTTAATCCTTTGAAAGAGGCAAATAAACTGACTTTACTGCTTAGTGTTCTTAAGGTTTCAGATTTTGTCACCTTAAGAATTACTGGGTATGATTGCTGCGGAGGAAAATACTGGTTATTATTACTGCTGTTAATTATTATCTATTATTACTGCTGATAATTACTAGTTATTATTACTGTTGTTTATTGCTGTTTATTATTACTGCTTGTAATTACTGGATACTATCACTGCAGTTAATTAATTTCTATTATGACTGATGGTTATTACTGGTTATTATTATTGCTGTTAATTACTGTCCATTATTACTGCTGGTAATTACTGGTTATTATTATTGCTGTTAATTACTGTCTTTTTACTGCTGGTAATTACTGGTTATTATTACCACATGTACTTATTGTCTGTTATTACTGCTGTTAATTGTCTATTATTACTCTGGTAATTACTGGTTTCTATCACTGCTGTTAATTACTGTCTATTATTACTGATCATTACTGGTTATTATTACTGCTGTTAATTATTGTCTATTATTACTGTTGGTAATTACTGACTATTATTACTGATGATAATCATCATGAAGATGACAAAAGCTAACAAGGCTGCACAGAAATGAGCAAGCTTACATACTTTGTTTGGTACAGAAATCCTTGCTGTTCTAGTTCATACAAACAAACTCAGTAGCTCTTCTGGTCTTGTAAGTCATATTTTCCCACATAATCTTTTTATTATCTGCATTTCACATTAGCAAACACATTTTACTAACAGTAGAGGTACACTGTTGTTGGAATACAGATGGCTAGCACAAGCATGCAACTGGGACTGGTTAATGCAGCAATCCAAAATGAAGGCAAGATAAGATGCTTTGAAATAAGTAAATTTTTAATTGGACATATACATAACACCTATTAGGGATAATCAATTAACAAAATTTTCATTGCCTTCCATGTAAAAAAAAAGAAGACTTTTCATGCCAGTAGATCTATACTTTGATACTAACTTTAGTATGACCATACAGTTTGCTATTATTATTAGGCAATACAAACTATATTTGGTAAACGAGAGTGGATACCATGCCATAAACATCGACACTGTGAATCGCTCTAAGACAAGAGACAAGATGCAGAGAAATAATGAATGAATGTAAATGGAATACAGTATGAATACAAAGAAAAATGAAGAAGGCATTTTTAAAAAAATGGAATGTGCAAATTCAAACCACAGAATAATGCCAAGATGACTAAATTCAAATATAAATGAAATGCAAATGAAATGATTTCCAATTCAATATGTTCTATACACTGATATGTGAGCTAGATTAATTGGTGTAATCAATCAATACCTAACCTTATTAAGCTACTGGCACCTGACTTGGGCTATCCCATTTAAACTATAGAATTTTAACAACTGGTGAATTCAATTCCTGCCTACATTTTAAAATAATTACTGCATCAGGCTTTCATGTCATGAAATGTTTTGACTCTTGGCTACAAGATATCTTCCCAACACACTTTCTAACATGTAAAGACATAAGCTAAACACAGAATCCTGCCACAGCTGTTGTAACCATTATCTCTGGATAACAGAATCTGTGTTGGAACTTTTCCTTAGTCAGGATGTTTTTCACCTCAGTGCCAAAACTACATTATTTGTCTTGTTCATTTATCGTTCACACACATGCATGCACGTACACATACATGCTGGCAAAACGGCACATACACACACAAACTCAAATACACAGAGGCTAAGTGGGTACCCAGCCCTTCCAGGGTCTGCACTCTCTGTATCTATCTATATAAACCAGCCTGGCCAGATACCCTGCCCTTGATCTCTGCGAAATTTCACTACTTATCCATCTTTATATAAAACAGACTGAGACTATCAAAATAGGACAAGAAACACAAATCTTGTTTTGAATGAAAAGTCCATTTTTCAGTATGGTTCAGAAACCTAGTCCTCATTATGGTTGAAAAATTGTTCTCACTAACTGCTGAAGCAAGAAAAATAATAAATATTTCTGACCTGAAGGTAAGATGCATTAATAAAGTCTGAGCCTTCTTTTCCTGGCTGCATTGGTAACGTGACTCGTTTTAAATCAACTGGAACAATGTCGGCACATCTGACTTTAAGTTTGTTTGCTTCTTTTTCAGCATGGCTACAATCTCCTTTCAGGGATTTGTACTCTGTCACAATCTAAAGCAAAAAACGATTGTTTGTAAAACATGTTGCTCTCTTTGAAGACCTGAAAAACCAAGCCAAATCCTTTAAACTTGTACCAATGTCTTGTTTTCTACAAAAAATTAAATATTACTTATACAATGACCATGCTTAAAATATATCTAATTTAATATGCATCAATTTGAATATAGGTTTATATTATTAATATCTTGGATGAGTTTGTTAATGAACAAGATCCACACATATTAATGAGAGGATCTTGCATCTGAATTGGTAACCATTTTACAACTGTGTTATTAAACCCCACCCACACCCATAAGGCAATGCAAGTAGTTAAAAGCAAATTGTAATGTCAACACATCACAAATATTCATTCTTAACCAGCTGTCATTTCGGTGTCTCTCTTTGATTATTCTGGTAGTTGATAAATTGGTCTTTGGTTTCCAACAACAATCAAAGCCAGTTGCCGCAACTGTTTAAACCATGATATTGGCTTTGGCTACTGATACTAGTTACCGTATTTCTGGTATCCTATTGATCTTTATCATCTATCTGCATCAATTACGTTACACCTTTTTAATATCAAGTGGATTAAGAATCACAGTAAATGATGCCCACTCCTTTCTCTGGATGTAAATAATGAATTTAGCCATAAGGAATGTTTTCATTGCTATAGCATTGACACATTTTAATGAGTTAAGTTTGTTTTGATCAATCTTTTTAGTCATAATCATTCATATAAATATCCCTGTACAAATCATACAACTTATCTCACAATGCCTCCCACCAAATCATGCAAGTCTTATACAGTGACCTTTAAACTGGAAGTTGTCAAGTTCAAGGAAGAGAAAGGTGGAAATATGGCTGCTCACAGGAAATACGGTGTCAGTGAAAAGTGTGTCCGGGATTGGTGTAAAGCTAAGGTGGCATTATGTGCTATAAAAAACAAAATCATGGCTGCTAACCAAGATGGATTAATATTGAGGATCAAATAGAATATGCCTTGACACAACACATGTGTCGTGGAATGAAATGGAGACAAACAATAATGCAAAATTTCCAATGATCTGAGCCCTGAGATAGTCAACATTTTTCATTTCAATATGGAAGACACAAACTGAGAGGTATTTTCAGATACTGGAGATGATTAAGTGAACTCTCAAACATTATTTTCTTAATTAGAATATGGAACAGTTCTACTACAGGTAATAATAATAATAATAATAATAATAATAATAATAATAATAATGAGGACTTTGTATAGCGCATAATCTTTAGAAGCTCTAAGCACTTCACAACATCTATAATGATATGATTACACTACAGAAAAACAAATAACAAAAACTATGAAACTGGAAAACATAAAAGACATACTGAAAAAATATAAGATACAAAACATTATTAGCATGCGCATATCACCATTTATTGACATTTATGGGGCGTGATCTGAATGTAGATACTGGGCTGCAAATATCGCAATTAGATTTTAGAAACCTATATCATATTTATTACTTTTCACTGGAACATCTTGATTTAATCAGACAGACTATTGTTGATATACACTTTCGAGCTCATGTAACTTCCAGGTTGTTCCAGCCCTACTTATCCCTCATTTACAGAGCAATCGTGGTTATACTCAGTGACAAAATCGATGTTACTTGAATATTTTGGTGGACGAATGAGGGTAGTTGATGCACCAGTTGAAAACATTTAACAAAATTAGATCACTATTATAAATGTCATAGTCAAGTTAGTGTTACTCTGACTCCTGGTCAGATTAAAAAATTAGTCAGATTCAACTAAAAAATGCAGAACTATTATATTGTTAAAGCACAATCAGATCACTGGTGGTCAGAATAAACCATCACTGACAGTGCATCAGATTAAGCATTTCAATAATGCTAAAAAAGATTTAAAAAAAGGTTACTCTCTCTGCAGGCACGATCAAAAACATATAATTAAATCAGGTGGTATATTATCACTTCTCGCTGCATTACCAGCATTGATTGCCGCAGCCGCCCCTGCAGTCGTGAAAGCTGCAGCATTAGGAGCAGTTTGAACAGCAGCAATAATGGCACTAAACAAAGCAACTGGGAACGGATACAATAAAAAGGAAGGGGTCTAAGACTACCAGGGACTTCGTATTCATGGTGCAGTGGAAAAAGCCTGAGGTTGCCTGGGATGGTTTACTAAAACCGCTGTCAAATTTTGATTTACTTGATGCTGCTAAAAAATTAAGAATAAAAAACTTCAGGTGTTTTTATGTGGGATCAATTACCTTCCACACCAAACAATATTGAAACAGGTATTATTAATCTCGATAACAGCACCGGACCTGGAACTAACTGGGCTGCATATGCGATTGATCCACATGGAATCATTTATTTTGATTCATATGGGTTAGTGCCACCAAAAGAATTTATGCGTTATATACACCAATTAAAATTTCCTTGCTGGTACTCAACGCTACCAACACAGACAATAACCAACCCACCAACATGCGGCCAGGAAGTAATTAATGTACTTGAAGCTACAGCGTTGACTAAAACACTCTATAAAATTGTACACGAATATACGAGTAATCACTTTTTAGAGAGATCTTAAAATATTAAGTTTGAATTTTACTGCTGATCTCTCTCAAGCCTAAAAAACCACACAGGGGAAATATCGGCAAACAAAGATTTTTTTTTTTTAATCGAAGATGAAATATCCAAAATGTTAAATCTTACCAGTGTGGATCCAAATGAAATAGTTGTATTTCAAGATAGACAGGGAAAATTAAAAGAAGGTAATGTTTCCTTGAATGATATTATAGTTAAAATTAATGGAGTAACCGAAAACTCCATAGCGGTGTTTGATTTTTAGTAGTAAATACCCTATCAGAATGTGTAAGTATGTCAGTGTGCACAGAATATATTATAAATACAAATATTATCAGTCGGATAATAAAATTATTGTGAAATCAATCAATTTGCATGGTTTTTACTAGTAAATATCCTCAGTGGGGATGATTTTCATTTCTTTTAGTAGTAAATACCCTTAGCGTGGATGCCTTGATGAAATCAAGGTGGTTGGTTTTGTAGGGTAAACACCCTATCAAAGTTATGAAATCAGACGATTAGTAGTAATTATGCACAGTGTCGTTGGATATATTAAAAATGTTTCTTGATTGGCTCTTACTCAAAAATACAGCTGGGATAATGTGTGGCGATCATGGTCAACCACCGCCATTTGTTGGTTTGTCTCCGCATGATTGGTTGAAGCAATTTGAAGATTATTACGAAGAAATTAATACTGATCATACAGCACTTGATCCAGAATAAAGCGAGTTCAAGAAATCAATCAGATTACAGTCAGATAAAATCCAATGTGAAATAGAACGTAAAATAATTTCAGAAACAAATATAAATGATTTTTGGGAAACGTGGAGACCAAACGATTTGATAGTGGCAAGTAGAAAGATGGAGAGAAATTTCAGCGACAATAATTTGAAGCGCATAAAGAAACGTTTTCAGAATTGCCTGTACCATTATGTTATAGAAATGAAGACAGAATATTGAAGTTGATATTCCAGGGATGACAAATCTCACTGGACGCTAGGATACGCAATGACGATACACTTATCTAAGGAGGTTAACCATCTCTGATACAGTTGTTTGGATCATAGATGATTGCATCTAGAGGTCGAATTTAGTTTATCTCGCAGAGTCACGAGTTAGAAGAATAAATCATCTTCATAGAGTTTTTTTTAGATTCTAATGACAACAGTAACAATGAAATTGTCAGCGATGATATAAGAAAAAAATCACTGGTTAAAAAACAAAGCGACAAAATAATTGAGAATTTGATACTGATGTTGAATTTATAATGATGCTAAAACAACAACAGATTAATCACTGCATGAGCTGTAATTGTATAATGCTATGGAGTTGGTCTAAAGACAAAAATCCATGACAATTTACCACAGACAGAGAAGATAACAGTCTTGGTCATACACGAGAAAATACTAAGCTGACCTGTCTTGAGTGTAATAGATGCAGAGGTGCTAGTTAAGTGATGGCAGTGGTAATTGTGTATTCTCAGGAATTAATTGTAACTGTTCATGTGTAAATCCACGCTGAGGAGCAGTTTAATCTAATCTATAGATCGCAGGTCTACCTGTGGATCTTGTTATGTTAGACATTTTATGTGCAGTAACACTCCAAATAGGATCAGTAGCTCTTTTATTTACCTCCCTTAAGCTCACCTGGTTCATATAAATATCTAACACTGACATTACAGAGTATTTTCTGTTTTGAAAAATCATTTTGTGTGGGTATATATTTTCTTGGGATCGCGTTATTAGGTTTCATATTGATTGTTCAAGTAATTTCATTATTTAACACAACTATCACACTTGGTAATCTCTGCAACCAATTCACAAGATCTCTTGTAAGCAAGTGTTCTATTAAATTGTTCAACAATTGCCTGATCGCGGTGTATTGCAGTATGTCCTCATCTGATGGTGACATTATGTTGCTTTATTAATGATAACACTGCACCCTGAAATTCCTTGCCAGGATCAATCTGTAACAGATTTGGCAACTGCAAATGTCCTCGTCGATAAAGTCGTTCAAACGCAGAAGCTACTTGTGATGCTGCCTTTGTCAATAATGGCTCAGCTTCTTTGTATCTACTCGCAACATCAATTACAGTTAACACATACTTGTAAGTCCGCCTTTTGACAGTATCATGAGGGAGAAATAATATATCCACCTGATGAACTTCAGTTGGAACAATGACATAAAAATGTACGAAGTGAATTTGTTTAGGCGGTGGTAGATAAATCTACCATATCGCCTGTTTTGATAACCAATCTGCTGCAGTAACCTTTTTGACCTTTGCTACTTTTTGAGTTTATTAATTGCTGATTTACCCTGCCAGTATCCTATTGGGGAATAATAAATAGATTCCATAATAATATTAATTACCAGCACCTAATACCAGATTACTCTTCTCCGCAGATATTACTAACCAGTTAGCTAATGATTCCTTGAAAGATTTATTCCTAATAGAATTTAACGTGTGAATAAATTTCACATCTGCAATATGTCTATGCTGTAAATTGTTACTTTTTATAAGCAATATCATGAGCATGAAAAGTCCGATCAATTTCATTAAATTATAGGATATTGGATGGTCTTGGCTATCAAGTCGGATATAGAGTTTGGTTCCTGGGCCACAGTAATTATATCCTGGAAGATTTTTTTCTATTGGGTATTTGGCCCATGGAGTCCCTGGGAGTTTTGTCAATTCTGCTGCAATATCACTTCCTTGTTTTTTTTTAAATTTTGCAGAAATAAATCTAAAGTTTTTTGTACCACACTGTGCACACCTGACGGTGAGTGCTGATCTGTTATTTTGTTTTAATTGTTGCTAAGTCGTTTGTGCTAGTATGCGCCTTACATTTAACACAATATAGAGCCATAATTTATTTATAATAATATGAATGTAACTGATTTTTTGGTGACAAAAATATGAGAACCTGTTAAATATATTCCATCAGAATGATTATCACAGGCCCATCTGGAAGTAGCAAGACGCAACTGTTACTTAATCTGATAATGAGATAGTTAAAATGGGACAGGTTGTATTGAGTGGCACCATCTGTAGATGGTCAAAGATGTTACGATGTGTTAAAAGAATTTAACGAGAACGCGAAATCGTTAAATGAAGATGATATTATTGAATTTATCACTGATATCAATGAAGCACAGAGTATTGATTCCATTGATTGATCTATTAACAATTTAGTCGTATATGATGATGTGATGCTGGACAAACAATCAAATCCAGCAAGAATATCTTCCTGAGGCTGACATAAAAACACTGAGGTGGTTTATTTTACCCAGCATTATACACAAATACCAAAAGTGATCAGAGATAACTTAAATATTCTTGCTGTGTTTAATGGAGTTGATACTCACACACTTAGAAATATTCATCGGACCTGGTGTGGAGGAGATATGGATTATAATCTTTTTAGAAATTTCTATAGTCATGCTAAGTCAGTCTCACATGGATTTATAACGATAAATTTACATGACCCTAGATCAAGATATCGAATCGGACTTGATAAAATATTCAGTTAAAACCCTAGCAGCAGAGAAGGCATTATTACAAATATGCGTCTCAAAAGTTAGAAGCCTTAGTTGTTTTTTTTTTGTTTCATAGGAAGCCTTGGTTTGACAAATAGATGCCTTGTATGAAACTGAAATTGTCATTTCCTAGTTTGTCTTAATTAATTTTGGTCTGTTCACCCCCTCTACTACTAAGAGTTAGCTTGAAGATTTTCAAGATGGATACCATAGTGAAAACTCTCTATCATGATGTCTAACCATTCATGAGATGTTTAAAATTTTCAAGATGGATACCACAGTGAACACTCTCTATCATGATGTCTAACCATTCAAAAGATGTTTAAGATTTTCAAGATGGATATCTTACTGGTCCCAATTTAATTCAGGACACCCAAACATCACATAAAGTCTTTTAATAAAGACCATCTGTTCATGATGAGTAGTGGGAAGATTTTCATGATGACCACAATGGTTGCTATACAAGAACCATCTTTAGATCTCAGCAAGTCTTTCAATGAACACATCAAGTCATATGACCATCTGTACAAGAGAAACAGAAACAAAAAGAATCATATTGAATGTCTGAAGGGCATAATTTTACTTTGCAACAACCAAAGATAATAAAAAATCTTTTAAAGAAAACCCACATTGACATGACTTTCCAATCAGGACAAGAAGATCATGAAGGTCAAAATGATGCTCATATTGGACATCATATTAACACCATTTCATTTTTTGTGTTATTTGTCCTTAGAGTTCAAAGATTATCATGACATTATTTGCCATTTTCATTTCTGACCAACTAGACACCATAGGACTCCTAATATCAAAAACTACATGTGAATCTCACCATCCGTTGAGGTTAAATACAATTTTGAGATGGTCACCATGGTCTACGACCAGTAAAACTAAAACATAAAATTTACCCTAAACTGCTTGTCTAGAAGCGACTCTTTCTCCCCCTCTAGGACTTTGGTGAGGTTAGCAACATATTTACTGATGTCCTGGTCTCGTACTTCAGTTTCCCCTTGGGTTAGCACATATTCCACCAGAGCGTCATGAACCAGCATGTACTGCTCCTAAATAAGAGCAACAAAAAAAAAACTAAGAAAAGTATAGCAAAACCTTTACTTCCTTGAACCCATTATATATATATATATATATATATATATATATATATATATATATATATATATATATATATATATATATATATATATATATATATATATATATACACACACACACACACACCCACACCGTATTTTCCGGCCTATAAGTTGATACTTTTTTTTTTACTTGAAAGTCAAGTCTTTGTCTTATATTCCGAATCGTCGTATATATGGATTGTGTCATTGAAAGTTTATCTAAGTTACGTTCGTAACAACAAGTAATAAAATGAACTACAACATGGATGTGCTTTCAATTATAATAAAACAAGCATGAATTCAGCTGTGTCAACTGATAACAGAATATAGCAGCAATTTGTTCAGAAGTAAAATCACAAGCATGTTAGCATCGGTAATGCAATTTCATGATTGCCAGTAATATGGAATATTATACAACGATACCATTATTAGTGTAAAATACGAAGCCAAGATATTGACCTGGCCTTGTCTTATACTCTGAATCAACTTATATATAGACGAAGGATGGAAAATGTACAAAACTGGTGAATTTGACTTATTCTTTGAATCAACGAACAGGCTGGAAAATACAGTATATATATATAAAAGAATACAAATTCCAAACATCCCATGGCTCCACCACCAGTGTGAGTAAATTAAGATTTTAAAAAGTCCACTGTACATACTGCAAAACATCTGCAATAATATTTCAGTTTCAAAACTCCATTTCAACTGGTATAAAATGAATTGTGTCTCATTATAGAAATCAATACAAAATTAAATAATTGCAATCTGGCAGTTCTCTGAAAACTAGTATCTAATATAAAGCTTGACATACAGGAAATACCCACAATTACATGCTTGTTTGTGTCATAACTTATATCTAATTTTGTTTGTTTGTTTTAGGGTTTAACACCATTTTTCAGCACACAATAGGCTATACATGGTGGCCAGTATTATTGGTGGAGGAAGAGCCCGAGGAAAACCCCCAGAAAGAACCACTGACCCACGAGAAGCTACTGGCAAGCTTTCTCACATAACTACATTAGCTGAATCTTAGACTTGAACCAACACAGACAGAGGTGAGATGGCAGTGATCTGTAATGGAAAGCGCTTTAGAGCACTCGGCCACTCGAGGCCCCTTATTTGTGTCATAACTGATATCTAATTTAAAGCTTGACATACAGGAAATACAATTACATGCTTGTTTGTGTCATAACTGATATCTAATATAAAGCTTGACATACAGGAATACCCACAATTACATGCTTGTTTGTGTCATAACTGATATCTAATATAAAAATTGACATACAGGAATACCCACAATTACATGCTTGCATCATAACTGATATCTAATATAAAGCTTGACATACAGGAATACCCACAATTACATGCTTGTTTGTGTCATAACTGATATCTAATTTAAAGCTTGACATACTGGAAATACCCACAATTACATGCTTGTTTGTGTCATAACTGATATCTAATTTAAAGTTTGACATACAGGAAATACCCACAATTACATGCTTGCTTGTGTCATAACTGTGTACCCACCAAGATGTGGTATAACAAGAATGACTTTACTTACAATCAAGATTAAGATATCCCCAATACATAATGAAATAATTATTGCTATATAAAAGAACTTTAATAATAATCTTCAAGCTACAGGTTTCTGAAACTAACTAAATTAATTTTTGTATCTGACTAACAGCTTGGCTGATGTTTTGTGTTATGCCAAGGAAGACAAGACATTTAAGACCAAATATCTGGTACTATGATGCAACCATATGCTGTTATTTGAATTCATGTTGTAATGAAGTGTACTATAAGAGGATTTTAAATGCTTCCCAATATTTCTATCTCAATAAACTGGAAGACAAATTTAGATACAGCAGAAATTTGTAAAAGCTTATCTGCTTGATGCTATAATGTGGCAGTATTTCATGTGCAAATGAGGTGAGCATTTATACTTGTGCTTGGTTTATAACTGTTGTAAACATCCTGTGATTACAGTGTATAAACTGGTGTTGCCACTTCAGCTGGTTGTTTTAATAACAATAATTTTAAGTTACAAGATTTTAAAAGTCAACAATTCATAATTAGGACACTCTAACAATGTCAAATTTATAAAAGTCTGCAAGATACACTGCAATCTGCAAAGCTATAATTATTATCAGAGAAAAGTTTTTTAATCTGTTTAATGTCAAGCATTTTAATAAAATACATGGAGTCAAAATAATTTCATGATGGACACTGTGGTGGTCATATTGAATGTCAGGGTGCCACCACTTTCATGTAGGCCTAAGCAGACATCACTACTTCTCTTGTAAAAACCACATGCTGACATGACTTTCCATTCTGCGGGAAATGATTTTCAAAATGACTGCATCATATAAAATCTTTCAGAAAAAAAACTTATGTTGATATGACAATCCATTCTGAAGAACTACATTTTTAAGATTGCCTTTGTGGCAGTCATACTGGACACCTGTGAGAAACAATCAGGACCAACAAGACACTGTTTCAGAGTGGTGATAACAAGATTCTCAAGATTGATATCGTGGTGGACATACTGGATGTCAAATCAGAACCATTTTCATTAGCACCAACTTGATAAAAAGTCTTTCAGTGAAAAATCCCATTTTGATATGGCCATTCATTTAGAAGTAGTGAAAGATTTTCATAATGGCTGCTGTGGCTGCCATATTGGGTATCTAAGCAACACCATTTAGGACTAACAAGTCCTTATGATGAACGTTTCTGTAAAGTTTTATGTCAATCCTCAAAGTAGTTTAGGAAAAGTGGCAATACCTTGTGGTAAAGGACAGACAGATGTTGGATGATGGACAAGCTCTTTTATGGAGCCAAAACCAAAGAGATAAAAGCCAAAATGAACAACGTGAATAGAATACTAACGAAACACAAATGAAATGCAGATTTAATAAATTACCTTCTTCTGGGTCTATATTTTCAGGTTGGATGGACAAAACTAAATTAATATCCCAGTTTACTGGCTATATATTGGAGATGACTTTGGAAAATGCTGTGGTTGCAGGTTTAACTATTTGTCAGCACGTGATATGCTATATATTGCAGCCAGTATATCAAGTAGAGGAAAAAATCATGAAGAACCACTGACCCATGTGAAGCTACTGGCAACCTTTCTCACCTTTCTCACCCACATTAGCCAAGCCCAAGACTCATACCCCCACAGAAGTGAGATGTCAGTGATCAGTAAAGATGCATGCCCTAAATACTCGACCGCCCATGGCACCTGACTTTGGAAGAAAGATAATCATTATTTCAGCTTTAACTGTAGCAATGCATAATTTTTATACTGAAATTGTTTGTCTTCTGAATTAATGGCTTACCTCAGTTTGAACCAAGAAGTTTCTCTGTTTACGGATATGAAGCAGGAAGTTGGGAATATTAACAGTTCCCACATCCTTCATCTGTTGAATCATACTGTCAACTAAAATGTAGGTCCCCGTGCGGCCCACACCAGCACTGCAAAACAAGAAAATTCAGTCAAGTTTTGTCATCTGCCTACCATGATGAGCTCACCTAATGTATACAACGATGAAATCTATGACCTTTGTGACTTAGTTGCTGAGGTTCTGAGCAGACAATGAAACCAAACTTCATGGCAACATCTCAATTTGTATTTGAGCAAAAGTAAACAAAAAAGAGAAGAAAAAATTATCAGTGACTCTGACCTTGAAAATAAAATCCTCGTTGTGATACATGAGATAATGTCACCATAATTCATTCCTAAACCTCAAAGATCTAAAGCAGACCATGTTTCAAACCTCAAGAAACCATACACCATAGACATGTGACCTTGATCTTGAAGACAGGACTCCGGATGTGGAATGCAACTCATTTTCTAATAGAAATGTACCAGTTTACCAAATTTTCTCCATTACTCTTAACCAGCTTACATGTTGTTTAGCAGCGTGAAAACTATTTACCCATGATTCTGAAGATAGAAACCCAATATCATATGCGACACAACTACTTGTGATAAAATACATGTATACCAAAATTATAAGGTTGCAGGAAATTTGTGATGGAAAATTAAAAATACTGATCTATGACCATGACCTTAAAGATATAACCACCAGCATGCTATGTGACACTTTTTAATGGAGCACACTATATTTCATTTCTCAAGCTTCAATGAATCAAGAAAATATAAAATACAGAAGTACACCATGTTTCATCCCTCAATCTTAAATGAATCAAGACATGAAAATAAATGAACACCAACATTGCATCATGTAATTGTTTCATAAAAAGTAGTTTTACAAATTTGCTTTAAATCTGAAATATTGCCAAAATGTTATGCATGGTGTCTGTGCTCTGATAATCAAACAGTAAACTTAATGCTAGAACTTTCTTGCATATTATACAGGGTAGAAATTGTGACAATTTTTTTTATATTCCATTTTTTGAAAGAAAGAATAAAATTAGATGATATGGTCTTTAATCTAAACAGCCATTATTTGTAAACAAATTTGGTTTATTTTAGTCAGTCCATTCAACATACTGTTAGATATATATGGTAGAGAAAATGGTAGCCAAATGTCTTTCCAAAATTTACATTGAGGCTCAAATCTAACACTGAGCTACCATAGCTCCCTATAATGAGACAAAGGAAACAAAAGTTGTATTAATTATTATGGTATTTAGGTATACATATAAATATCTGGATACAAATTACATGTTTGTTAAAAATTTGCAAAGCTCCAATCAAAGAATTGACTGGTTTTCTTACACTCAGTTGCTAGTCAATTATATTACAAAATTATTTGATGGAATAGTAATATATAGAGGTATCTCTCTCAATCAGACTCATATAAAATATTGGGTCCCTACCTGCAGTGAACCACTATGGGGCCAGCCCCTGGGGGGTTCACTTTGGCTGACTGTTTCACAAACTTGAGAACAGGTAATGTGAAGTCTGGGACACCATGGTCAGGCCACTCTGTATAGTGATATTGGTACACTATTCTCTCCGACTGTAACTTCTGAAAAATAATTATAATCTAGCTGCATGAAAAAATATCAGTACTAACATTCTGTATAACAATAATATTTATTATGTCTTTCACATATTAATGAAATACATACATATTCAAAATGTTTGATATTGCCAGCATTCATTCTGCAACATTAAATTTAAACTTGTTGGTACATAAGTGTACCACTGTGTCATGTTCCTGTCCCACAAGTACTCTGAAGTACAGGTTGTCATGTTACAAAATATTTTGGGGCCCCTGAGTGACCAAGTGGACAAAAGTGTTCTCCGACATGGATCACTGCCATTTCACCTCTGTGTGCGTTCAAGTCTCAGATTCGGCCAATGTGGATATGTATAGAAAGCTTGCCAGTAGCTTCTCGTGTGTCAGTGGTTCTTGCTGGGGAGTTTCCCGGGCTCTTCCTCCACCATTAATACTGGCTGCCATGTATAGCCTATCGTGTGCTAAAAATGGCATTAAACACTACTACAACAAAAGCTACATTTGTGTTGATTCATTTGTTTATTTATTCATTATACCCTGAATGTCTTCAGAGTGCTTTAGACCACTTGGTCACTCGGGGCCCCCACAAATGTAGTAATGAACATGAAAAAAAAGGATGTGTATGAGCAAGGAACTAATGGGCAAAATGCTATAACCCCATTAAACATTATTTGTGAGGGGATAGTAAAAATGTATGTATCTGACAAACAATTAAGTTAACACAGTTATACTTACTTTTCTTACTTTACTGCTTTTTAAAGAAAATATTCTGACTGTGTAATGGGCTCTGGGAATGGTATTAATGTGTTTGACAGTCACTGTTCCATATGTCTCCACACCCTCCTCTTGCCAGTACATATCACATTTATGCTGAAATGAAAATCAATCATGCATATAAACAGATGCACAACCTACCCCTATTTTTCTAATACAGCCAATGCGCTGAAAAACCAATAGAGGTGATTGTTACATAAACTGATTGTACCTAAAATAATAGTTCATTACTGAACAGTTCTGCTTATTTACCTATTCCTAATCAGGTTTAATTCAATTAGAAACAGTCACAATACTCTTTAACATTCCTTTTCCATAGTGACAGCTATTAATTATTGTGAACTTCAGAAATATCAAAACAACTCACCTGACATCAGATTTTTGGAGGATTTATGCCAAGGATAACCTAATAAATGTCAATGTTTGTATATTTCAATTTAATTAATGAAATTTACACTTTCAATTAGATTGATAATGTCAACGTTCGCACATTTAAATTTAATTAATGAAATTTACACTTTCAATTAGATTGATAATGTCAATGTTCGCATATGTCAAATTAAGAATTACTGAAAATTACACATTCAATTACATTAATAAAGTCAATGTCTGTACATTTCTATTTTAAGAAATACTGAAATTTCACATTCAATTTGTATATTTTAGTTTAGAACTGGCTAAAATTTACACATTTAATTAGGCTCACCTGAATGTCTTTTTAAAAAATTATCAATTAAAGAGTCATTAACAAAAAGAAGAATTTCCAGTTTTTTTATCAATTTAGTCGAACTGTTTGAGTTTATTAGGAAATTTCAGAATTTTCAGTTAGTGAAAAGCAATGGTGGAAAACATGAGTAATACAATGGCATCAACTAGGGGCTATTTGTATCAACAAAGAAATGATTTCAGCTAAAAGCTATAATTTTAAGGTATGATTATTTTTAAAGATACATTTTGTATTGTTTCACATATATAACAGTGGCTAGTTAATATGAAAACTAATGACGACTTCAATATATGGGTAGGCATTGCCTAACGATTGCTAATCTGCATAAATAATAATACAGCTGCACTAGTTATAACTGAAATATTTTTTTATGGTTTTATTTATGGAATTCAAAGGCAGATTGTGTGAATTTATGCAAGAATTACAAGAACTAAAAATACAGACACAGGCTATCATAGGTTAAACAGAGGTCAGATAATAGCAAGTAGACTTTATGGGGAGAGAAAGAAGCCAATGGTTTCTGCTGAACAATGTCCTGTCTTCCAACAAGGAATCAATGTTTTAACAAGTTAGTATCAATGTTTTAAAACAAGGTATCAATTTAATTACAAGGTATCAATGTTACAACACAGATTTCTTGTACATTATTCATATCTGGTGTTAATGATGCAGATGTTGTAATATTCAACCATGGAATGCAGCTTGAAAAACTGTTCTTTGCATCTGAAGATACATCATACAAAACCTTTTACTTGTGGTGTGCAATCTCAGAAAAAAATGTTGAACATGTACCAATGTGGTAACTACAAATTGTTATGCATTTTTGCAGACACAGAAAATCTTCATTTTATCAAGACAGTATGTATAACCAAATGATCAAAAATATCTTCCAGGTCTGAATAGGCAATAGGCTAGTTTCTGTCCAAATATAAATGTCAAACTAATTTACTGACTTTCATGGGCCCCCAGTTTTTTAAGAGTAACCAAATCATGTTGAAATACTGGAGTCCCTGGACAACAAATTTTATAAATGTTAGTGTAAACATTAGTGATCAGTTTAAAAATTCTTTTAAAATAATCTTAACTGTACCGATGACAACACTGTCATGTCAGAAAGTCATACATGTCTCAGTGTCCCAAAAATCTAGACATGGAATTTTATGATTAAAACTGAATTTTTAGATCTTTTTGGTAAGTACTAACATAATCATTTAGTGTGTGTGTCAATTGAAACATTTAAACATATTTCCTATTTGCAAGAAACACTAAATACTCAACAGCCTGACAATATTTCCCCTCATCATATAGGCAACTGAAACAGCCATAATTATTTTGAGAAAAAAATGTTTGTGTATTGTTACGGGTGTATGAGGTGTCCTGGGAGGGGGCAACACCACTGGCTGACTAAGCAGTCATACTCTTTCGGGGGTAGCTCGCCCACCTTTGGTCCCCACTTGGCACTCAGCTCTTTCCTGTGGCGCCAAGAAGCTGTGGCATGTGCAGCGGCCACATTCTGAAAAACAACCTTGACTGGCTGGCTAAACCAGGCTGAGTGTAGCTGTCATGTCAGTGAGTTAGGCTTTGTTTACCTAGCATGTGAAAACTGGATTTGGTAGCCTGCATGGAGGAACAGCCAGCTGGTCAAAGGGCAGAAAGGTGCCATGGAGTGCATAATGCTCGATTAAACCTGAGGCACTCAACTCCGTCCCTGGCCGTCTCTCAACATTGTCGTGCTGCTGGTCTCAGATGGTCTTTGATGAGAATGAGGTCGATGAATTGCGCAACTCTTCCTCACTTAAAACAAAAACACCATGCAAGTCAATCTTGTCATCCACCCATCCCATTTCATCACCCATTAAAGTCCTGTGGCAAATGGCAAGTGACAAGGAAGCAGGTTTGGGTACACTGGCAGCTGTTGCAGCAAACCTACACACAGGCAGCTCAGGCCATTAGGGTCATTCACCACTGACAAGGAGCAGCAGTGTAGTCTGGCAGCCCCCTGAGTGACTGAACAGCTCTCTTCAGGAATGCACTACTCACCTCCCTGACATAAGGGGATAGGAAAGGTACCATAAACATTGCCTGCTCTAAACCTCCATAGCTAGCATACTGTGGCTGTTGGGGACCCTACTCCAATGGTCAAAAAACAAAAAAGAAAATAAGGATTGTTCCTCTCACACTTGGCACATGGAATGTGTGTACCTTACTGGAAAGAGATGATGTATAAAAGCCCCAGAGGAGAACCATAATAACAGGAAATGAACTCAGCAGATACCATCTGAATATTGCTGCCTTGAGCAAGACCCGGCTTGCTGAAGGCAAACTCTGTGAAAGGGGATCTGGATACACTTTCTTTTAGAGTGGCACAGGAAGTGCCATGAGGCTGGTGTTGGCTTTGCAGTGAAGGCAGCACTGATTGGCAATTTGGCTGGACCTCCCAAGGGAGAAAACTACAGACTCATGACCATGACACTCCCCCTCTTGTCTGGAAGAAAGCACCTTACCATAGCCAGTTGCTATGTTCCAACCATGACCTACCCAGACGAAATGAAGGTCAAGTTCTATGAGGATCTTCACTCGAACGTTCCCATGGCATATAAGCTCATCATTCTTGGCTATTTCAATGCAAGAGTAGGCTGTGATCATTTTGCCTGGGATGAAGTGCTACGAAAGCATGTAGTGGGTCACTATAACAGGAATGATATTCTTTTGCTCCAGACTTGTGCCGAGCATGAACTGCTGATCACCAATAGTCTTCAAACTCTCTACCCGAAACTGGACCTCATGGATGCACCCTCGATCTAAGCACTGACATCTGATCAACTATTTCATTGTCAGTAAGAGGGTCAGGCAGGATGTGCATGTAACCAAGTCCTTGTGTGGCGCTGACTGCTGGACAGACCACCACCTCATCATCACCAAGCTCAACATCCGCATTCAGTGCAAAAGATGCCCACAGGGAAAGATGGCTCCTAAAAGCGTGAATATCACCAGGCTGAAATAAATCAGTACCAAAAAGTCTCTCGTGGATGTCCTGGAAGAACATCTGAAATCCATCCTTCTCAGCAATCAGAATGTGGAGAGTGGAGACTGACTTGGCAGCATCCAGAGAGCTGGTCTTCAGAACAGCTTCGGAAATCATAGGACCCTCAACCAGAAAGCATCAAGACTGGTTTGATGAAAACTGATGAGATCAAGCAGTTGCTGCATGAGAAACACCGCCTCCTTTAAACCTAAGATGCATTCAACAACATGCGCAGAACTGTAAAGCAGAAACTCTGTCAAATGTGGGACACATGGCTGAGCAAAAAAGCTGATGAGATCCAGTGCTATGCAGATCAATATGACATGAAGAACTTCTACAATGCCCTGAAGGAAATGTATGGACCTACATCCTCTGGTTCATTCCCCTTTCTTTGTACAGAAGGGAACAAACTAATTACTGACAAAGAGAAGATTCTTCAATGATGGGCTGAACACTTTGACAGCATCCTGAATTGCTCTTCATCCATCAAGGATAAAGCCATCAGTCATCTCCCCCAATTACTCATCAATGAAGTACTGGATGACCCTCCAACCTCGCTGGAGACACAGAAAGTGATATGTTCGCTCTCCAGTGGCAAAGCACATGGTTCAGACTCCATCCCAGCTTATTTCTACAAGGAAGGGGGCACAGCCCTGATAGAAAGGCTAAACTGAATGTTTTTACTAGCATGGCAACAAGAGATGATCCACCAGAAATTCAAAGACACTTCCATAATCCATCTGTATAACACAAAGGGAACCACCATGCCTGTGACAACCAACGGGGGTATATCCTTACTCCCAATTGCAGGAAAGATACTCGCCAGAATCCTATTGAACCTTGACCAGGGACTACTGCCAGAAAGCCAATGTGGATTCCAGAAAGAATGTTGTACCATCAACATGGTGTTTGTTGTGAGGTAGCTACAAGAGAAATGTCAAGAGCAAAACACCAACCTTTTCTCCATCTACATGGATTTGACAAGGCCTTTTATACTGTCAGCAGAGAAGGCTTGTGGAAGGTAATGGCCAAGTACGTATTCCCAAAATTTATATCCATGGTGCAGCATTTCCATGACGGCATCCAGGCACAAGTCCAGGACAATGGAGAGACATCTGAGCCATTCCCAGTGACATGGCATCAAGCAGGGTTGTGTTCTGGCACAGACACTTTTCAGTCTATGTTTTCCACCTTTCTGATTAATGCTTTCAGAGATGGAGAGGTTGAAGTTGGCATCAGGTACTGTGCAGATGGAAAAGTATTCAATCCCAGGAGGCTTCAAGAAAAAACCAAGGTTATGACAGACACCATCAAGAATTTCTTATTTGCTGATGACTGTGCCCTCAATGCTGGCTCAGAAGCTGACCTGCAATGCAGCGTTGACATGTTCTCCAGCTCCTGCAGAAGCTTTGGTCTCACCATCAGTACCAAGAGGACTCAAGTCCTGTATCAGCCAGCCCCTAGAAAGCACTATGTTGAGCTCAACATCACCGTCAATGGCAAAAAACTCAATGTAGTGAACTGCTTCACCTACCTAGGCAGCACACTGTCACAGAGCATCACTACTAATGACAAGGTGAACCTTTGCATTGCCAGAGCCAGTGCAACTTTTGACAAATTGTATGCCAACATCTGGAATATAAGAGGCATCAGCATCAAGTGGCAAAACAAGGTTACAGACACTGTGGTACTTGCCCAAGCAGGTCTCTCCAGCATCATCACCATCCATAATATGGATGCATTGCCAACTATGCTAGGTGGTAGTGTTGTTCCGATTATCGATTATAATCGATCATCAGTTGGTTGAGCAAACCAATAAGGTAATCGATTGCGAAACTCCATAATCGATTGTGTGTAAAGGGAGACTACTTTTTACATGTATGCAAAGCACAAATTTTAGTAAAGCTCCCTGCCACTCAAGTTGACCTGCAATTTATTAATCCCTTCACAACTACAAATAAAAAACCTTATGATTCATAATTAAGAGCATATAGTCATTATTACATGGTCAAGTTGTTAAATTGTTGAGTTAATAAATGTAAACACATTTTGTTGATTTGTTTCCGTTAAATTGCAACACCTTTTGTAGTATTTATAAACAATGACAAACAAGAAAATCATGTTCTTCTATACTTTATATTATAGACACATCACATCTGAATGAAAGAATTTTGGGGGATTGTTGCAGTATTTCAGTTACATATGACTGATCAGCCATAAAAAGTTGCGTTAATTTAAGAAAGAGGTAGAACAAAAGTAACACACAATGTAATATTATTGTCAGGTTAAAGTATACATGTCATTAAAAGAGATTACTCCTGTACATTTATAAACATATTGAACTCTTAATCAAACATATAACTGTGTAACAAAAATTAAAATTTGCTGTTAGTAACCGATTATAATCAATGATCAGTTGGTTAAAGGGAACCGATTATCGATTATGAATTTCTGACCGATTCCCATCACTACTGGGTGGGGCCTGTTGTACGCATGCCAGACCACCTAATGCCTAAGAGACTCTTCTATAGTGAGCTACAGCAATCCAAAGGAGGTCAAATGAAATGCTTCAAAGACAATCTGAAAGCTGTATTAAAAGCATTCAACATAAACCCTGATTCCTGGGAGTAAACAAGAAGCGGTTGAGTCACTTGGTATTCCATTGTGCATAAAGGATCAAAGTTGTGTAAATATAGCAAAGTAGCAGCTGCATCGCTGAAGAGGCAAGCCCGAAAAGCATGTGTGCCATTGACCCTCCTGGAGATGTCCCACTCATCCCCTGTCCCTTATGCAAAGGAACATTTTGTGCAAGGGTTGGCCTCATCAGCTACCTGCACACGCAGAGAAGAGAACCAGCCTCTACAACCCTCGGATGACTAGAGAGATCCTAGTCAAATCGACGGATAAACAACAGATACATTGTTCATAGCTGGTAAAATAACTGCGGTAAGCTATGTTTCTTATTCTGTAAATTGCATACTAGCTTGAAATAAAATGTGTCTATTATTAATGAAGCAATCAACTTTTTTTGTTGGTCTGTATCTATATAAGTCATTTTATATTGTGGGATTCAATGGTAAAAACTGTATTGTACATCATATATTTTACAAAACTTACACAACAAAATATTAACACTAACACTGTCATCACAGTGTCAAAAAATAAACATATGTCTCATTACTTTTATTGGCAGTCAACATGTTGTAATCACTGTGCAAAATATTAAACCTATGTCTCATTATCTCTAAGGCCAGTCAGGATGATACAAATGTTAGTTTGGGGAATGGTTCAGTAGAGCTAGCTTTATTATTATTATTATTATTATTATTATTATTATTATTATTATTATTATTATTAGGGCATAACCGATTAGCATTTTTCTACCGATTTCCGATTCCAGATTTTGGGCATGAAATTTTTCCGATTCCGGATACGATTCGATTAATCGGAAATGCTAAATCCGTATTTTTTTTCTAAAAAATTTCATCTTCCGTTTCCAGGTTTCTGGTATCTGGTTTTGCCGTGTCTGGCATGTTACTTAGTACTTTACCATATCCGGCTTCATTTCCGGTTTTCACCCGTCGGTTCAAATAGATTGTCTCACAGCGTGGTTGTGTTGACCATATTGGACTTTTCTGACTTCTTATTTAACTTTATTAACGCACTATCGAATGACACGCAGTGTTAGACATGGTGCTATAGAAATTCAATTTTATTATTTTTATTATCCGAATCAGTCGTTCCTGCCTTGTCCGACTCCGATTAATCGGAAGTTCATACTATCCGGTGGAATCCAATTTCCGGATCAAAAGTCGGTTATGCCCTAATTATTATTATTATTATTATTATTATTATTATTATTATTATTATTATTTGCTGCAGCATATAAAAGCACATACGATACTTTTCTTTAAAAACATGACTCAAAGATCTGAGTTGGCTAGATGTCCAGGATGGACTGAGAGCTCTCATGTTTGATTAAATCCCAGATGTATTAGTGAGTGGCCAGATGTATTAGTAAGTGGCCAGATGTATTAGTAAGTGGCCAGATGTATTAGCAATTGGCCAGATGAATTAGTATTTGGCCAAAATCTTTATAAGCTCTAAGCGCTTTACAACATCTATAATGATATGACTACACTACAGAAAAACAAAAAACAAAAACCATGAAATTGGAAAACATAAAAACATGCTAAAAATATATAAGATACAAAACATTATTAGGACTATAAGTTTGTTCCTGCAGTCAAAAAAGGTGTTATTTTTTTTTTTATTTGCGAATGGAACTGATGCATCTCAGTTCAAGATATGCAGCCTTGCATATGTTCATGACATGTTAGTGCAATGTGAGAGTAGTCTAGAGTAACACCTAGGTTTCGTACTGACTGAGAGAATTTAATGTTGGTGTTGCTGATATTTATTGTCTGAGGTAAAGGTTTGTTTGTTGTAGGGCGGCCAGTATTATTGGTGGAGGAAGAACCTGGTAAAACCCCTGGAAAGAACCACCGACCCACGAGAAGCTACTAGCAAGCTTTCTCACATAACTATATTAGACAAATCTTAGACTCAAACCCACACAGACAGAGGTGAGACGGTAGTGATCCGTAAAGAAAAGCGCTTTAGACCACTCGGCCACTCAGGGCCCCTCTGAGGTAAAGGATGTGAATGAGAAAGTCTTTGTGTTGTGATCAGAACAGCCTCAGTTTTATCATGATTCATCTGCAGCAATTGTCCAGAAGAATTAGTAATTGTCCAGATGGATTAGTAATTGTCAAGATGTATTAGTAATTGGTCAGATGTATTAGTGATTGGTCATATGTATTAGTAATTGGTAAGATGTATTAGTAATTGGTCAGATGTATTAGCAATTGGCCAGATGTATTAGCGATTGGCTAGATCATATATGTATTAGTAATTGGCCAGATGTATATGTAATTGGCCAAATGGATTAGTAATTAGCCAGATGTATATGTAATTGGCCAGATGAATTAGTAATTGGCCAGATGTATTAGTAATTGGACATATGTATTAGTATTTGAACTGATGTATTAGTAATTGGCCCAGATGAAAGGTCAGGATTGTCGGGAAATTAATATCCACTTGTTTCAGTTGAAATCAAGTAAATGACAGTGACTATAATAAATAATATTTCAAAAAAAGAAATTCTAAAACAGACAAAAAGATCTAAACATAAAATATATATGAATACTATTAAAAGCAATTTCCTAATTTGGTTTCTTAGTGTGGGTGGCCCCATAATGTTAAATTATCACATTTTACAAACCTGCTCAACCCAGGACAGAAAATAAAAATCTTTTAATGTTATCTTGCTTTGTTTTAAGTCCTTCACTCTCATCTGTGAATGGTCTAATGCATAATGAATTACTTAGATACAATTACTGGATAACAGTCATTCTTTGGATCATGTTTCTTACTTTATAAAATTACCCTCTGAAAATCTGCATATATATATATATATATATATATATATATATATATATATATATATATATATATATATATATATCATACACACACAAACATGTAACAATTGGAATGTGTTTGCAAGAAAATATCAGAGAAAGTGAGATATTAAAGGCTTATTTCTATTAAACTGGCCAGTCAGCTGTCCAACATTTTACAGATGTAATAAATAATGTGAAGTATACTGACTGAGCATAGGTTATGTCATAACATGTATTTTCCCTAAAAGCCAAGCCCCATATCCTTTACAAATATTTTACTAAGAAACTCAAGCTCAAAAACCCAAAATCAACTGAGCTAATTGTTGGAGTATGACAGATCAATAAAATTCTGCCAAGAGGCTCAAGTGAAGGCCATCCATTCCAATTAAATTTACAAACTTTTACAGTTTTGTGACTGAGCTTGAACCTGAGTTTCATGCTTAGTTTTGAGAATACAATGTCAAGTGAGCTAGGACTGATTACTAATTAGTGGAGAAATACCCACACATAGTGTTATGGTTAAACACACTCAATAAGTTGTCCATATAATTTAGGAAGACACAATTTCTCACATCATGAAATAAAGAAGACAAATGTAAGCTTGCAACCAGAGAAAGTTAATAAAAGGTAATCAATAATAGCAACAGAAATTGCATATTTGCCAAAGATAACCAGCTTTATACTGATCAACCATCTCTCTAGGCAAAAAAAAAAACATGTAAATTACTATTTTTGTATTTAGAAAATGGTTGACACCGACTTAAAAATGTGATTAATTTGGCTGATACATCCCAGTAACTTGTCTTCTTTCAGGAAATATGAAATATAATTGGTCGGATTTTAAATGTTTTTATAAGTAAGACCTGTTTGTAAAGGTTACCTAAAGTGTCTCAAACAACTGAGAGTGATACCAGAAACTATATTTAATTTAATCCTCGTTCAGTTCTAACTACTATACCAATTATTAAACTGGTCACTAATTAGATAATAAAGATAAGCTGATATGTTTTAATCAAAGGGCTGTACCATGTTTGTACTCTCCAGGTATTCTACGATAGAATCAATTAATTCCATGTTTCTTCCAGTAATGTCACAACAGCATATCTCACTGGTGACAACTGTCAGGATGTAAATGTTTTGTTCAAATCTACAGTCCTCACATAGTTTGAATACTATTACATTTACTACATTTTTGTAAATAATGTTGTTAACATTGATATTATTTAAAACTAATATGTATGCTCAAGAATTCCATATTTTTATAAATAGTAAACACATAATTTATATAAAATCATCATAGCATCTTAGTAAATAAAGAAACAACCCAAAAATATGATATAGACAAGTTCATTTTATACAAGAAAAATGTACAAATAACAATCAAGATCTGTTTCTATTACTTTGTTTAAATAGATAGTGTCAGTAGGCTTAAGAATGTTAATAATTGGAAGATAATCACCATAACACTAGCTTACCCTGTCCCCCTGTCAAAGAAACCAAACTAAATAAAAATAACTTATGTATAAAATTGTACATTAAACTAAAAAATGTCACTGATAGTGATTATAACTAGTTCATTTTCCTGAAGTGTGAAAAGTATATTTGGTCACAGTTACAGAATATTAAAGTAAAATCTATTTTTACAGGATAATAAAGGTCTATCAAACTTGTATCTTTTATAGACAGGTGTCCTTTATGTACTGATGAAACATGCACATAAGCATATAAGAACGGGATACATACATGTCATCTTGTATGAGCAAATATCCTTATTAGATAGGTGTCATTATCAATGTGTCCTTTGTAGATAGGTTTCCTTTATGCACATCTGATTTTTATGTAAAGATGTTCACCAAGGGAGGTTTTACGGTCTATTAAGCTTTTATTATTTTATATCCACTTGTCTATAATCTGAAATCAATTTCAATGAAAATGCTTTTATGAACTTAAGACTTTTTACAAACTCATAGTGTTTGTTCCCATGAAACTAAAACAAACAGTAGAGTACAGCTACACTGTTTTGTCTTCAAAATAATGGATGGGACGGGAAAATAAAGTTTATTAAGAAGCAAAATGCACAATATCAGAGCAAGGTTTGACTGCCTTAGGGAAGCAAGTTTTGGTCAGAGAGGCAAGATTCTGCAAGATTTGGCAAGATTCTGGTTCAAATGGACTCTAGTCAGGGTCGCTTAAAATAAAACTACCATTTTTTGTGAAGGTTTAATTTTCTAGACAGTTTGTGACATGTTATATTACCTGGACAGAACTAACACCTTATTCAGATTCCAGGATTCAAAAGTTGTGCATATGGGAAACTTTTTAGAGTTACTAGTCCTGTGTTCATGTTGAAATTACATGGGAGTTCAAAATACATTCTTTTGCCATTGTTAACTATTCATGCATGCCACATATCTGAGGATAATGTTCATAAAAACCTGATCTGATTAAAAAATAAGCTTGCCATGTCGTTCAAGTTGAGGCTGCAAGTTATAGCTATATTCCAAATCTGAAGAGGGTGGTATGTGGGATAAAAAGGTACTAAAATAAAAGGAAAGAAAACAGTTTAACACTGAGGAAAGCTCAGGATGATAAATGTATGGATGGACATACACATCCATAGACAATACAGAGATCTCTGTGCCAAAATCTTCAACTCTGCTTGACTCTCCAATGTGTAGAGTACCTGCTGTATGGTATTTGCGAGATTATATGGCAGCATGATTAGATATCTTATTTCAAGAAAATTCCCATTATACAAATATACCAAAACAAGTATTCTATGACACATGTGTCTTGCCTGCAGATAGCATTACAATAATAAGGATTTCTTGTGCAAGCAAGACAGGATCTCAAAGTATACCAGTCTTCAAACTTTTGATGTATGCTAATATTGGAATAGATGTTTTGTGGAAAATAGGACAATAGGCTGAAGATAGGTGACTTTAAAAACTCGAAGTTATGACAGCAAAAAAGAAAATACATACATATCAGGGTAAAACTTATGTAATAAAATTATACCAAAGTTTCAGTTAAACAGATGGACAAATAATCAATTTCGGAAAAAACTTGTACACAGAAATTTACATGTACTGATGCCAATGTTGCCATTTCAACTGACACCAGAAAAGTGAAGACTACTGTCTTGCATTCATAGCAGAGTCAATAACTCTAACAAATGTTTGATTATGAGTTATGATAAAGTCCTGATACCACATCATTTCATCAACAAAAGCTCTATGACAAAGGCAGAGAGACAGACAGACAAAGAGATGGACTGATACAAACACACACACTGTATATACTATGGGTTTACATCATATTTTTAACCCTCAAACTAAATCTGAGAACAGTTTAGTGAAAACTGAATCCTATAGCCACATTATCACCCAGAAAAACAGAAACATTGATATGAACTTACCCGCCCCCTCTCCACTAAGTTTGTAATCATGACAATAACAACAGAGCCTTGCTCCCAAACCATCCTCCAGAAGTCTGCAAATGTGTTTGGCAAAGGGCCCTGTGTAGCAATGTATGCCCTGGGTTTCTTGTATCCCTAGAAAATACAAAGAAATACTGAAATATCATATAAAAACAATGATGTCCATTTCAAAGACCAAGAAAATGCACATGAAATCTTAAAATCAGATCCATCCAGCAAAGTATTTTAAAAACAAGAAAAATATGTTAAACTGCTGAATGCCTTTGAACATTGTACTTAAAAAAAACTGTTTATGTTCCATTATGAATGCATGAAAAATGGAATCATTATGACATTACAATTAGTAAAAATGCATGCCAACAACAACAAAAAAAGAGGAAGAAAAAATTTAAAAAATAAAAACAATACTGGAACTATACATCCTTTTGTGATACTTGAACAATTAAATGTTTTTATGTATCTATTTAAACATGTGATTCCAAAATTAAAATCAGATTTCAATCTATGCATTAATCTAGTCTTTATACAGACAAATGAACAGACCAAATATGTTCATTATATAACGTATGTCTGTATTTGGATAAATGGGAAGACCAAATACATCCATTATGTAACTTATCAAGTCTATACATGTATTTGGACAAATGGGGGAGACCAAATACGTCCATTATTTAACTTGTCAAGTCTGTATTTGGACAAATGGAAGTAAAAATACATCCATTATGTTGTTGTTGTTGTTTTAGGGTTTATTGCCATTTTTCAGCACACAATAGGCTATACATGGCTGATAGTATTATTGGTAGAGGAAGAACCTGGGAAAACCCCCGGAAAGAACCACCGACCCACGAGAAGCTACTGGCAAGCTTTCTCACATAACTACATTAGCCGAATCTTAGACTAGAACCCACGCAGACAGAGGTGAGATGACAGTGATCCGTAACAGAAAGCGTATTAAACCACTTAATTATGCAACTTATCTAGTCTGTGTTTGCACAAATGGGGGAGACCAAGTAGATCCATTTTGTAACTCTTGCTGTGATTCAATGCAGACAAAGATGTGTTCATTTTTTATGTCACAACATTTACCTATACCGTCAACAAGATCTAAACAAACTGGGAAAAGTCTAGCAAGAGACAACAGACCAATAGTGGTCAACATTATATGAATTTGAAAAGAAATAAATTGCTATATTCAAAATGATCTTTTCATAATAATAAAGCTTTACTACTTTAAAAAGAAGAGTGCATAAGGGGAATAAATCTGCTGGAATAAACTTATAATAAATTCCTTAACTTTTTAATGAGACATAATATTTACATTCCATCTGAATGATATATATGCACAGTCAAGCTCAAACCCACTTGCAATTCTGCAGTTATAAAACTAATTCTTACTGCACAGCACAAAATGATTATCACTCCATTATGATATCCTGGATATGAGACTTGATAACCAATTGCATAGGACTACTATAAAATCTGGGAAATACTGGATATACAATGACACACTTTTGACTTCTGTCTCTTATTAAATAATGAAACAGAAAAATACTTACAAAATTCTAACAATCACAATAGCAGCCCAATAATACAAGATGAACTGGTGTTCCAGAGTGGATGAGTGGTCTGAAGCGTTTACTATTATAGACCACTGCCATCTCACCTCTGTCTGTCTGGGTTCAAGTCTCGGTCAATGTGGGTACGTGAGAAAGCTTGCCTGTAGTTTCTTGTGGGTCGGTGGTTCTTTCCATGGGTTTTCCCAGATTCTTCCTCCACCATTTATACTGGCCACCATATATAGCCAAACTAATGCTGAAAAATTAATCCCTACAACAATAAAGTGAACTGAACAAATTTTAAACCTCTTCCTGATATCTGTCAAATAGGTTCAAATTTTTTCAAGTGATTTTTTAAGAAGGTTTGAAAGGTTTTCTATTGTGAGAAATGACAGCGATATTGGATGGTGGATCAGTATCCATGAAACAAAATGATTTCTGCAAGAATTTCTACCAATGCTATTGACTGCACTCTTTATGAAAACGACCATTTCAAGGTTTCTTAGATTTTGGTCTTTACTCCTGTATTTGCAGCAAATCTGTGTCATTGTTCAATAATGAAAGGCCTCAAAGTTGGGATACTTTCTGTCAAAGAGGGTAAAATTTTTGTTTAGCTCTTTTTGGAGAAAACTTGTGTAAATGTTTTCATATTTGTAATATCAGCAGTCAATTTTCAGGGCATTTCATTTCAGCAGCATACGTATAAAAATATGAAAAGACTTTAAGGCAGGACAATTTCTGTTAAATTTGGTCATATCTGTCAAGCAGCAATTTAGAAGTTATTAAAAGTTGTCTGTTTTAGTAACAGAAGCCATAACTAATGGAAATTTTTATCATTGTTCAAGTCTTAAAAACCCTTCATGCCAGGATATCTTCTGCCCAATTCATTCAATTCTTGTAAGCAGACATTTTAGAAAAATAATTATTTAAAATAATTTTGGTATCATCTGCACAGACTTAGAAGGTGTCCATGCCTGTTTGCTTTCTGTCAAAATTTGGCTGAAATTCTTGTGAACATTTCATACAAAGGTTTTTCTATGCAATGACTCTTGATCTGGAATGGATATTCAGCTATAAGTATATATCCACATCTTTTAAAAGTGATTTTTGATCATGTGGACCCATTATTGTGCATAAATATTAGTTTTTAAATATTTATATAAATGCTACCATAATTCACAAGTGATGAGTATTAAAAATAAGTATGACCGCAATACATACATCGATATAATTGGCGTTTATATAATCTGACTGTCTTGGCTTGCCTGGAATCGGGTTCAGAATTACCCGTGAATGATCAACTGAAAAAGAATAGAATTTTGAAGTTACACACTTCTGTTGTAAATTAAGAAAGCAATTCATTGGTCACATAGCTAAAGTTAAGAATGATTCTTGCAAAAATTGAAAACTTCCCAAAAGCTATAATAAGTAGAGTAAAAACACAAAAGTTTATGTTTATGTCAATATTAAACAGTTTGCAAGTTATTTATATTGTTAACATTCTTATAACTCTGTGTACCTAAGTCATTCCAATTTTACATTTCATTTTAATTGCATATTTTTTTTCTAATGCAGCTAATGAAATATGTTGTTTTAGGCAACAAGGAACAATTAAACACATATTAACTACAAAACTGACTTTTGATAAATTCATATTAACAAGTGATGGCCATTCTCTATTTACAGTCATGATGTCCCACACAGTCACATTATCCTGACTATTCACAACTGTCACATTATTTGTATGTGAACACTTTACATCAACTTTGGCTGGTCCAGGCTTATTTACTTGCATGTGTATATTCACAACTGTCACATGATTTGTATGTGAACACTTCACATCAACTCCGACTGGTCTAGGCTTTTTTAATTGCATGTGTAAATTCATGACTGTCACATTATTTGTATGTGAACACTTTACATCAACTTTGGCTGGTCCAGGCTTATTTACTTGCATGTGTATATTCACAACTGTCACATGATTTGTATGTGAACACTTCACATCAACTCTGACTGGTCTAGGCTTTTTTAATTGCATGTGTAAATTCATGACTGTCACATTATTTGTATGTGATCACTTTACATCAACTTTGACTGGTCCAGGCTTATTTAGTTGTATGTGCATATTCATGACTGTCACATGATTTGTATGTGAACACTACACATCAACTCTGACTGGACCTTATTTAGTAACATAAAAGCTGAGTCTTACCCATAATGTTTCTATGCAAGAAAAAGCAATTAAAGCAATATCTCTTTCTTGTGTAAAACCTGACTTAAACTTTGTAACAGGAAAGTCATGCTAGTCACATTTTGTACTATTTTAAAATATGTAATCTTTCTGGTACATGACTGCTAGTCTTCATCCAGCCTCAACTTTTAATCTCTCCATGTTGATAACAAGTAAAACATTAATTTTAAACATAATTTGAATGAAGAAATTTTTTAAAATTTTTATTTACTATTAAAAGTACACTATATGCACACCATGACAAGCAATACTGCTGTATTAAATTTCTTATTGTAAGCTGGTAACATGACCTCAGACCCTAAAATTTAAAGGTGTAATTCTGGTTTCAAATGCAAGCCATCCACAAAGTTTGGTCATGATTTGTAGCATTGTACATTGCTTGTTCTGTGAAAAGTTTTTTTCATTTTTGAAGTCACTTTTATTTTGACCTCTAAACTTAAAATCAATATTTGCCTTCACTTGTCTCTGATACAAACCATCAACAAAATTTAAGAACTTGTTTTTGTACAAATTATTTTTTTCTTTTTTCAGTGCCTGTGATGATCACCTTTGAAAATTTTAATCCAAAATCAACAGGTATCTGCTACGTTAAATACATGATGTCATTTACAAAGTTTATATGTTAGCAAGTCAAGACACTGTGTGGAAACAAGGTTTTTCTTCAGCCCTGTTGTTCTGACCTTTGATTCCTTAAGCCCAAAATCAATAGGCTCCTTCCAGCCCAAAATGAATATTGATAAAAATGGATGGCCAATAACTTCAGTTGGTGTTTAAATGAAATATGCAAGAGACTGCTGGTATTTGTAGACAGTTGAGAAGTTCAGTTATTGAGATGGAATGAAATAAAAGACAGAAAGCTGGACAGATGGCTGGAAGGACATACAGATGAATTAAATAATCAAAAGACAACAGCATAATATGCTCCACCTTTATATTTTATGCCCATTATGTGACTATCCTATCTCAAAGGAGATCCAGTCATAAATTAAATCATGCAAACTGAGAAAATTGTTTATGGATAATAAATCATCAGAAACTGTAATTATTGTATAAGTGGAACACAAATAAATTAAAGAAAAATGAAGTCATGTCCATAAACGTGTACCAGACCATCACACAGTACAAAGATCTCTTAATGCTTGATACAGGTTTGATTAATATTACTGCTTTCATTGTTTTAATATATAATATATTCAAAGGAAATTTTATAACAGTTTGTCATTTAGTGTCAATTATTGACTGTATATCATTCATGCTAGACTGTTTGGTGCTTATGATTCACTGTGCAGCTCTGCTATATTTATCATTTAATCATTTTCTGTTTGTCCTGTGTTTCTTTATCCTTCTTCTTGCATTCATTTTCCATTCATTTATTATTCCATTTGTTTGATGGGTAATAGTCAGACAAACTCACATGTCTGTATTACAACATCCCCCATGCTAAAGGGTATAGACAATGTTGGGTATGATTCTGACACACAATAGCCTGTATTACAACATCCCCATGTTAAAGGATGTGGATAATGATGGTATGACTTGAACCAACTTACATTAGTCTGTAATACAACATCCCCATGTTAAAGGATGTGGATAAGGATGGTATTACTCAAACAGACTTACATTAGTCTGTATTACAACATCCCCATGTTAAAGGATGTGGATAATGATGGTATGACTCTAACCAACATACATTAGTCTGTATTACAACATCCCCATGTTAAAGGATGTGGATAATGATGGTATGACTCTAACCAACTTACATTAGTCTGTATTACAATATCCCCATGCTAAAGGGTGTGGATAATGATGGTATTACTCAAACAGACTTACATTAGTCTGTATTACAATATCCCCATGCTAAAGGGTGTGGATAATGATGGTATTACTTGAACAGATTTACATTAGTCTGTATTACAACATCCCCATGTTAAAGGATGTGGATAATGATGGTATGACTCTAACCAACTTACATTAGTCTGTATTACAACATCCCCAAGCTAAAGGGTGTGGATAATGATGGTATGACTCGAACCAACTTACATTAGCCTGTATTACAACATCCCCATGTTAAAGGATGTGGATAATGATGGTATTACTCAAACAGACTTACATTAGTCTGTATTACAATATCCCCATGCTAAAGGGTGTGGATAATGATGGTATGACTGGAACAGACCTACATTAGTCTGTATTACAACATCACCCATAATAAGGGGTGCAGATATTGATGGGAATCATTCAGACATATATTAGTCTGTATTACAGCATCTAACCAACAAGGGTATGTATTACAGTATATCCCACACTAAACTGGGGGTATAATCATGGGTAAGATTCAGATAAACTGATGTGGGTCTGTGTTCAAATATATCCCACACTAAATTAGGTATAATTATGGGTAAGATTCTGACAAAATTACATCAACCTTTGTTACACTATATCCCATGCTAAAATGTGGGTACATGTATAACCAAGAGAAGGATTCTGACAAATGTACAAGGGTCTGTATTACAATATATCCCATGCTAAAATGAGGGTATAATGATGAAGGAGAATCTTACAAATTTACATAATTTCTAATCATGGGTAAGATCATAGGCATGTATTACAATATATCAAACAATAAACTGGGGTATAATCATAGGTATGATTCTGACAAAATTACATGGGCCTGTATTACAATATATCCCATGCTAAATTGTTGATATAATCATAGGTATGATTCTGACAAAATTACATGGGCCTGTATTGCAATATATCCCATGCTAAATTGTTGATATAATCATAGGTAAGATTCTGACAAAATTACATGGGCCTGTATTACAATATATCCCATGCTAAATTGTTGATATAGTCATAGGTATGATTCTGACAAAATTACATGGGCCTGTATTACAATATATTCCATGCTAAATTGTTGATATAATCATAGATATGATTCTGACAAAATTACATGGGCCTGTATTACAATATATCCCATGCTAAATTGTTGAAATAATCATAGATAAGATTCTGACAAAATTACATTGGCCTATATTACAATATATCCCATGCTAAATTGTTGATATAATCATTGATAAGATTCTGACAAAATTACATGGGCCTGTATTACAATATATCCCATTCTAAATTGTGGGTATAATCAGACAAGATTCTGACAAAAATTACACGGGCATGGATTACAATATATCTCATGTTAAATAAACTATCTTTGTAATCATAAGTAAGATTCTAACAAAAATTACATAGGCCTGTATTACAATATATCCCATGCTAAATTGTGGGTATAATCATAGGTAAGATTCTGACAAAAATTACATGGGCATGGATTACAATATATCCCATTCTATATTGTGGGTATAATCGTAGATAAGATTCTGACAAAAATTGCATGGACCTTTTTTACACTATATCCCATGCTAAATTGTGGGTATAATCATAGATAAGATTCTGACAAAAATTGCATGGGCCTGGATTACAATATATCCCATTCTATATTGTGGGTATAATCACAGGTAAGATTCTGACAAAAATTGCATGGGCCTGGATTACAATATATCCCATTCTATATTGTGGGTATAATCGTAGATAAGATTCTGACAAAAATTACATGGGCCTGTATTACAATATATCCCATTCTATATTGTGGGTATAATCATAGGTAAGATTCTGACAAAAATTGCATGGGCATGGATTACAATATATCCCATTCTATATTGTGGGTATAATCACAGGTAAGATTCTGACAAAAATTGCATGGGCCTGGATTACAATATATCCCATTCTATATTGTGGGTATAATCATAGGTAAGATTCTGACAAAAATTGCATGGGCATGGATTACAATATATCCCATTCTATATTGTGGGTATAATCATAGATAAGATTCTGACAAAAATTGCATGGACCTTTTTTACACTATATCCCATGCTGAAGTGTGGGCATAATCTTGGGGAAGATTCTGAGAAATTTACCTTTCTGTTTATAATATCCCCCATGCTTGACTGTGGGAATGATGAAAGGTAAACTTACATGCACTTATATTTACATATCTGTTCTTGACCTTATTTTCTGGATGGTAAGAATGCTCAGCTGGGATGTCAGTAGGTGTATGATTATTTATGTCCTGAAACAGAATACATTCAAAATGTCATTGGAGAATTAAGCACAACATTCACTATTGTGAATTTACAAGTTTTGCTTACTTGTAACCATACATATATTTAAAAAGCATAAAATCTGCTTAAGCAGACACCTTACATAAATGACACTTGTTATGAAGGACAAAATGGAAAATTAAATAATATAAGTACAGTCAAACCCACTTCTCTAGATCTCAAGATCCCATATATGACAGCATTTTGGTCTGGCCTAAAACAATCCATCTTTGTTATGCTAATTCTTCCCAACTTATCTCGACCTCTATTAAGTTGATTACTCCATTATGTCCATGTCAGAGAAATTTTACAAGAACTGATCAGCAAACACAATCTATATACCTGCACAATTTTGCTCAGATACATGTTGCTACTAGTCACAAGTTATCACTAACAAAAGAAACACTTTGAACTCTAAATTTTCTCATTTGGTGCCTGGGAACAACTGGATGATGTCAGATCTGTCTTACAGTCCTCATAAATTTTCAATCAGTACTAAACACTGTTGTCAAATGAGTTAAAATATCCCTGTAGCACAGTTCAATATCCTCCTCCATGAATCACTTAAAATCACAATCTTTTCCTGGACGTCTCCATTGCAATACTAAACATTTTAATTAACCCATAAATACTGACAAACCTCATTTTTAAATCTGATTTCACTGAAGAATATTAAAGCTATGATATGTTCACTGCAAAATATACACTAACTGTTCTTATTGTAGGGTTTATTATTTTTTCAGCACAAAGTAGCCTATACATGGCAGCCAGTATAAATGGTGATTGTTGTTGTTGTAGGGTTTAATGCCATTTTTCAGCACATGATAGGCTATACATGGCAGCCAGTATTACTGGTGGAGGATGAACACGGAAAAAACTATGGAAAGAACCATTGACCCATGAGAAGCTACTGGCAAGCTTTCTCACATACCCACATTGGCTGAATCTTAGACTTGAACCCCCACAGACAGAGGTGATATAGCAGTGATCTGTAACGGAGAGCGCTTTAGGCCACTCATGGCCCCGTATAAATGGTGAAAGAAGAACCAATGAAAATGCCATAAAAAACACCAACAAATGAGAAGCGACTGGCAAGCTTTCTCACATACCCACATTGGCTGAATCTTAGACTTGAACCCCCACAGACAGAGGTGATATAGCAGTGATCTGTAACGGAGAGCGCTTTAGGCCACTCATGGCCCCGTATAAATGGTGAAAGAAGAACCAATGAAAATGCCATAAAAAACACCAACAAATGAGAAGCGACTGGCAAGCTTTCTCACATACCCACATTGGTCAAACCCATGACTCAAGCCCACACAGAGGTGAGATGGCATTGATCCATAATGGTGAGTGCTTTAGACCTCTGACCAATCATGACCCCCACATTCACTGTGGAATTCAAAGAAAAAATAGAGTACATATTGCACATTTATTCAGAGAGCGCACAAACATGTACAGAATATGTGTAACTTATTTTAAATATTATTCTTTTTGTGTTGTCTCCTATGTACAGATGGAGTTGGAAATGTACCTAAAAAGTTATGACATCACATTTTTTTTACTAAAGTAAAGCTGTATTACTGAATTTGAAAGAAAGAAAAAATATATGTAAAAAAATAATTTTAAAACTGCTGTTGAAAATACTTAGATGACAAAACCTGCACTTACTTTATTCTCCAAAGTATAGTTCTGATCCATCTGTATGAATAATATACATAAGCATAGGCAAATGCAAACATGTATACTTCTAATTACAGGTAGTAAACATGTATTCTTCTAATTACAGGTAGTAAACATGTATTCTACTAATTCATGTTGTGAATATGTATACTACTCATTACCGGTAATAAACATTCCTGTCAGAATTCAAATCCTCCTAAAAGTGCATCTCAGTTTATTAATGAAGTGTTTTTCATGCAGAAAAACAAGTGGGTTGTAATATATTTATACTATTTCTTTAAGCACAGGTGTGAATTCAACACTATATGTTAGCACTAATTACAGCACAGGTGCTAATTAAACACCTTGGTATACACAAAAGCCAGTTGTGTATATATTTCCAAATCTGCAAAGTTCAGCATTCTCAAACCCATACATAATTAGAAATGATCCCTCAAACATTTTATTGTGAGCCACTTTCCTCCACTTTACATCAGTGGTTGCCAGAGCCTGCTGACTGCATTGAGAAAGGGATAGTTGGTCAAGCATCTTCACATAAAAAAACCATGTCATGTGACATGATGATCAAAATGTACTGACAATGATTATGAATGTCTAGTTTATTTCATATCTATATGAATAATATACAATACAGTCAAACAGCAAAAGTATGTTCTTTCTCTATCTCTTATGTTGCATCAATCAATTAATTGTCACACTACGTGACCTTGACTTCCATATACAAAAAGGCCATCTTATATGAAATCTGTTTTCTCATTTCCACCTGCATGTGGCTAGAAAACTATTATGCAAGTAATGAAATGTTCTGCTCTTTTCGTTGTAAAAGCTTCAATAAGGACTTAACTTGATCTTGTTAAACTCCATTTAATATTCTTTCCTGAGACAAAAACACAATATAATGGACTGATCTCATCCTAGCAGTAGAAATGTTTTATTAGTGTTGGCATATTTTAGTTCTTATTTGGTATTTGTCGAGGTTAATCCAAGAAATAAAATACCTACAAATATGTAAACTCTGCAAGTGCACAGTGTTAGAACTGGAATGGCAGTTTCAAGGTTTGTTAGTGGATACTGAGAGATAGATCACCACAGCTAGTAAAAGGGTGTATGTGTGGCAATGTGTTGCCTAGTATTAGTCCATGTGGACCACTGTACGATGTTGCTGCTGGCCTGTTAGTCTGTAGAGTGCTGGCATGACTGAAAAACTGAAAAGGGGTGGTGGAAAACAAGACAATTATTTACTGCAGTTTTGTGTATTGGCCATGGTGTGTTTTTTAAAAATATATTTAACGTAGTTTTTAAACTTTTTGTCATATCACTACTACATCTGAAGTGTGGCAATTTACAGTGATGTCTGGGGTATCATGCCACAAACATGTAGCATCAAGTCCCACCCAAGAACATTATTCTGACACTAAGCTGACCAGACCTAACACTAACCTCTTAATACTGAAAGCCAAGTCAGGCAACTGCTAGTTCCATTTGTATGTCTTTGATGATTCTGCTGGGATTTGAACCCATGACCTCCTGCATCTGAGGCTGTTTCTTTAACTACTTAGGTCACTGGAGTGGTCTATAGCCCATGGTAGCAAAACATAATAGGCTTTTTTCTTGATCATGGACTTCCTACCTCAAATGACTCATGACATTAAAATATTTGCATACTCCAATGATTTTGGACTCTTGCCAATCCAGCAAGCTATTTGGAACAAACCATCACTCTTTTGACCCCAGTCTGCTGACTGCAGATTTCATAAGTATGGTGTGAATGACAACCCATATAAATCAAATATGTAGTGTAATTATATCCACCACGTTAAAACCTTTAGCACGCCACACAACAACTTTATCCATTCTTACATGTAATTAAGGAAAGTGAAAAAATGCCATATACTGATAACAAATTCCAAGCACTGCACAAGACATATAGTAAAGTGGACACTAAGAAATGGAGAATATTTTTTTGAGAAACAATCTATTTACTGAAAATAAATGATTCTTCACTTGAATAAAATGTACTGAGGCGTACTATAGGCACTGACAAAAAGAGTAGACATCTGACATTCACCTCAGCAAGCAGATGATGTTTTGGCAGGGATCTTTGTGGAATATGTTTAACAGCTTTTATCACTTGAGAGTGCTGGATCTGTGAATATAGAAGATTTCTACAAATACATCATCACCAAGTTTTGTAAAATAGCATACCAAAATATGATCAACCCAATCAATCAGTGTGGACAGAGATTGGGCTTCATAGGTCTATACTGGCAATAAAACTTTAACATTAAACACCAGTCCTCCTCTCCATGTGGCTGCATCCATGATCAAAATTCTTCAATGTCATCTCCTCAACCTTGAGAAACGCTATACCAAAAATGGTCACCTTCCTCCAGTTGATGTACATAGAGTTCAGGGTTAAAAGGAAAGTAGTTAAAGTCAGATGAATAGAGAGATGTATGTAGAGATGGAAGAAGATATACAAGCAGACGTAATATTTCCACAAAAACTGAATTGCTCGAAAGTTTTATGATGGTCATATCCCCAGGGGAAATAAATGCATTACACATTCTATAAGTCACTCATATAATGAATGAAAATAAAATATTTTACTGCAGAATGAACTTACAGCAAATTCTTGTGCAAAGCCATCATCACTGTCAGCATGCAGATGTTTGACATGCTCAATGAAATCCTCCACTCTGACCACAGGGTATTGGTTCTCATCTGTAATGAATGACAAATACTGCTACAAAATAGGTTAATTCCACACTACTGTATGTGTACTATTTACAAAGCATTGTTGTACTTCTGAAAAGCTGGAATTAAAAAAAATCAGTTTTTCTTAAACACTTTAAAAATAAAAGTTTTTATAAAAAATATTCATGAAACAACTAAATATTTGTCAATATGACATGGATGTCTCTATACACAATAAAAAAACCTCATAATAAATTTGATTTTAATCTAAAAAGTCCAACATATTATATATGTCTTTTTGTTCGCAAAAGGAAAAAGGAAAAGCAAGATTCAAAGTCAAACAGGGATGGTAAATCTGTTAAAATTATTAGTTTTAATCAGTAACAAACAGTTCATGAGAAATGAATACCAATGCAAAACTAATCCAAATCAACAGAAGGTTGAAGTGAGAGTCAGAGTGTATTACTTTTAGTCAACATGAATTCACACAAATGTCACATGACTTTACAGCCAATTGTGAAAATATAACTATCCTAAAAAAAAGTCTGCATTATACAGTATAATAATTTTTTCTAATTAGAGAAAAAAAAAACGGAATCTGAAAATCAATTAAAATTCATGTTTCTTTGTATTCTTCCTTATCAGAAGGACATGCAAACTGTATCATTGGCAGATCAAAGACATTTCCCTTTCTAAGAGAGCAAGGTCAGTCATACATATTACTGTTCCAAACTGGACCCAGTTGTTGTGAAAACATCAAACTTGATACAAATGGACATTTACATAAATGAGACTTGATGCAAAAAGTATGTACTCTAAACAATGTGGGTGGGCTTTTTCTTATGTTATCTTAAAAAATGTCCAGTAGTCCATACAAATCTTTGTTTTCACTCTCACTGGGGATAAATCAAAAGACAAAATAAAGTCAAGCCAGCTTAGCCATTAAAACTGAAACATATCTACATATTATATACATGTACAAAAGTATTGCCAACATCTGGCAATACACCTGCTGAATTCATCCAATCTATCTCCCTCAGTGATCTGTCCTGGCTCATGGCATAAACAGATCAAATACTGTACATACTCACATTATAAGTAAAATAATTTAGAAAAATTAAAGCTTAGAAGAAGTGGGGGATCAGCTTATCCACAAGACAACATTTAAATTTTAGAAGTTTTATGGTTTCTTGTTGACTACCAGTATATATTATTATTGCATGATTGCTGAAGACGAGATCATAAAGTGAACCTTCAGGACCAAGTGTACTTAAACCCAATGTAAAGATTTTTCAACATGGCTTAACTTATGGGTTGGCTTACAAGCAAGTCATCTCTTACACATGCACTGCTAGAAGGTGAAATAGTGAACTAATGCTCTACCAATTTTGCCACAGCAGCTTAGTAACATTTTAGGAGATGATAAAACAATGCCAGGAGTTAACTGGTTTTGTATGCAGTTTAAGAAAGCAAATTTTGTAGTAAATTATGTTTCTCCGAGAATACTTACCCAATCACATTACTTTAGGATATTAGCCTGCTACCTCGCGAATCCAGCCCTACCAAAAGACGAAAATTCGTCTTTCCTGTCTATGTCATATAGACAAAGGGCAATAACTCTTGCCCCTTACCTCCCCTTGCTACCCGCTAGGTGTCGCTTCTTTAGTTTTTTAAGCTGAGCGGTATATAAAACACAAGGATGCTCGCATGGCGGGGTGGTTGGGAGGGTTTCTTAGTAATGTGATTGGGTAAGTATTCTCGGAGAAACATAATTTACTACAAAATTTGCTTTCTCCTTTGAATACGTTCCCCAATCACATTACTTTAGGAGAATAAGTAATAGGAGGAGGGAATGCGGAGCATCCGACCTCCACCCCGGGTATCCTCTAGGGAATGATGGTTGGATTCCCCATGTGAATGATAACCCGGTCTCCTAATTTTCAATCAGCAACACAGCCCAGGGTCACGTGATATGTGACCCCTTTATACGGTTAAGAAGATAGTTATTGAAATCTTCTTACCTACGAAAATTTATCTGGCGAATCCAGCGAAGCTAATAGGCTGTGCTGATTGTTGCACATGGGTCTGGTGGGCGTCTGGGCTGCCCAACACCGGACCTACTAGAATCAATGTTTGCTTCTGCGAGTACAAACTTGAAGATAAAACTGTAGAAGGTTGACTCTGCATGTCAGCCAATAGCTTCTATAATGTGACTGATTTGCGAATCCTCGGAAAAGTCGGCCAGTTGAGGGATTGTGACACTCAGAGGAACAATGTGAATGATATGGTACCAGTCCCTGAAAACATGCCACTTGCCCTCGTAAACCTTCAGAGTAGAGGGCCTTCTTGCTCTCGAGATTCTCTCCGCAATCAAAGATTTAAATTGTTTGTCTTGCAAGGCTGTCTGGACAAGAGCCAAGCTTGAACATAAAGACAGTCCAGACAGGGGTGGAACACCCCTGGCCGCGGTTGCTTGCGAATACTTGTGCTGACTGTAATCTTCCTGGGTAGATCTATCGCCTAGATTGAGTAGATCGGAGACCCAGGAGTTGTTCCATCTGAGAGGGGCAATCAGAACCATCTGACAGTTCTGACCCCTTAACTTCTGGATTAATTTCAGTACCAAGACCGTGGGAGGGTAGGAGAATGACCACAACCCTTCCCAGCTGATTGATCGAGCATCCACGACTCAAGCTTCTGGGTCTGGAACCTGTGAGATGAAAGGTGGACAACTTGCGATTTCACCTTGTTGCAAAAGATCAATCATCGGACGTCCCCAAAGTGTGTCAATTGGAAGAAAGTCCGATTGATGGAGTGACCATTCTGTGTGAATGACTAGATAGAGTGTCAGCCAAGACATTGAGTCTGCCAAGAATGTGCCGGAATTGTACATTGAGGTGGAGATTGTCAAACCAATGTAGAAACTGCCAGCTCAGATTGCACAGGTCTGGTGATTGGTGTCCCCATGTTTTTAAGGCAAGGCACCACCACAAAGTTGTCTGACATAATGAGGGCAGTTTGTAATAAGAGTTGATCCTGCCCGAAATGAAAGGCGTTGATGACAGCCGTTATTTCTGAAAGGTTGATGTGGAAAGGGCTCGCCCCTGGCACCCACATGCCACTGACAGTATCGAAGTCCGGCAACAGGTGGGCACCCCAACCGTAGGTACTAGTGGCGGAACATACCATTATCCCCGCTTGGGGTATCTCCAGAGTAATCCCTGTGGACAGCCCACAGGGGTTGTGCCATTGACTCAAGATTGATCTTATCTCTGGCGTGAGCATGACTGTTTTCTGGGATCGAAGGGACTTGAAAAGGGCGCAATTACGCTAGCAACGTCCTTTGTAAAGGGCGCATAAAAGGACGGCTGAGCGGGATCAAGTCTGCTGCCGCATTGAATAATCCGAGGATCTGCAACTCTCTCGCTAAAATGCGCATCCTGTCGGAAACGGACTCTACGAGTGCAAATATCTGGATGATCGCAAACTCGAGGAAGCCTTACCAGATTCAGATCGGGAGAAACTCCACACCCAGATGGACCAAAAATCCGGATTGGACAGAGATCAGACTTTATCCAGTTCACGAGAAAGCCTATATGATGTAAAGTGATATAAGATCGTTTCTGCCTTTGAGCAGAGTAGAACTTGACAGATGTTTCTGGAGGATGTCGTCCAAATATACTGCCGACGCAATAGATGAAGTCAAGCGGAACAGGGTGACGACGTAATCCATAACCTTGGTACTAACCCAAGGGCTTAAAATTGAGGCCAAAAGGTATCACATGGAACTGATAAACCGAGTCCCGACAAGCACAACGGAGAAATGTCCGCTACTCGTGGGATAGGGACGTGAAATGTGCGTCGGTCATATCTAGCCAGCTTATGATGGGGTTTAAGCGACGTGCCCTTCAGACATGCGTCACGACGTATCAGGTCTAGGTTGGCAGAAGCAGTCAGCGCATTGGCCATGGAATGGTGAGCTGCCCTGTTAAGAACCCTAGCTAACCAGGCCCTCGATTCCCAAGCATGTTCATTGCCAGATTTTTTCAGCGATCCTGAAAATGGCTAGGGAGGCTAGGTCTAACAGTGAAGACGTAGCGACTACATTTCGAACCAGCTTGGACTTGGCATTGAACACAGTTTTGTCCACTTTATAAGACAATGGAGCAGACATATGGACTGCTGCCATATTTTTATCCAGAGCCGGGACCTCAGTACTGAACGCATCGGAGTGAGTTTTGTACCATCGACCTGAAAACGACGCTGGTACTTGACTTTCAGAAAAGAACGCCTTAGCATTTCCTGGATCCCCTATACGTGTCGACAGACGGTCATTAATTTCCTTAATTTTTGTCGACTGGGGAAGGAGGCAGAAGGATAGAGTCTCTTCCCCCTCATCCAGATCGACCGACGCTCTAACCTTATAGTCGGTAATGGCAGCAGGAGGTGGAGGGCATTCTGAAGGGGCCAACACCCTATAAATTTCCTCCACTGCGGCTTTGAAGCTGAACTCAGTCCGTTCCATAGTTGGATCTGCATACAGCTGATTTGCCTGCGATTCATTGCACTCACTATGTGCATAATCTTGCTCTGGTAAAGCATCCATATCGGGGTAATGCATACCAGGTGGCATAGATGACTCGATTCCGACATCTCTGATAAAGGCATTCACTCTCCCTTGTGGATGAGCTGTTAGCCTATGGACGGCCAGCAATGCCGAATGAATTGATTGGCATATGTTTGGCCTGAATGACTGCGACGGGCCGGCTATGACCGGCACCGACCGCTCGAATGGTCGGGTTGGATCGAGAGATTCATCGCCAACATCTGTGTCATGGTAGTGATATGTAACCGGTAGTACGGATTGACAGACGGAAACATCACTAGAATCTTCGTCAATCCGATTTGTGCGTATTGCGGTATGATAAAAGTCCCCGTGCTGGTACAGCGGTACGGTCGGACGGACTGGTATATGACTAAAATCTCCATACGGTTGGACGACCGGTGCCTGTTGGGCTGGATGGCCGGAGCCAGATGGACGGTCAGTGCCGGCAAATGTCGGCTGGAAGCTTGGCTGGACGACCGGTGCCATTTGGGCTGAACGGTCATTGCCGGATCGACGCCCGGTGCCAGTTAGTGCTGGCTGGAAGGTCGGCTGGATGACCGGTGCCATATGGGCTGAACGGTCATTGCCGGATGGACGCCCGGTGCCGGCTGTAAGGTAATAATAATTACATAATGCTTATGTAGTGCGGCCAGCACTGCGCGCCCATCTACCATTCGCTCAGAGGGAATGTTGGTTCTGGTACAGCTTGCATATCTGTACAGCATACCAGGTGACCTAGATGACGCAATTCTGTCATAATTGACACTTTCACTAAATCTCCCTTGTGGAGAAGCCGTGAACATATGGCCGGCCGGCACTGCCAGCTGATTGAACTGGCGAATGGTCGGCCTGAAAGTCCTGTTCTGGTAAAGCTGCCATATCTGGGTAGCGCATACCAAGTGGCATAGATAACTCAATTCCGTCACCTCTGATAATGTCACTAATTCTCCCTTGTTTTAAAATCACACCGTCACGTATTTGACGTGACGGGAGGTGTACACCGGCAATACCGACTGATTTGTCTGGTATATGGTCGGCCGGAATGTCGGCGAAGGTCCGGCTATGACCGGCACCTGCCTCTCGAATGGTCTGATTGGATGGAGATTCATCTATAACATTTCTCTCATGGTAGTGATATGTAACCAGTAGTGTAGATTGACTGACGGGTACATCACTATAATCTCCGTAAATCCGATGTACAGCCGGTGCAGGTTGATGCCGGCTGGAAGACCGGTGCCATTTGGGCTTAACGGTCGTTGCCGGATGGTCGGCCGGTGCCGGTTGATGCTGGCTGGAAGGTCGGCTGGACGACCGGTGCCATTTGGGCTGAACGGTCGTTGCCGGATGGACGGCCGGTGCAGGTTGATGCCGGCTGGAAGGTTGGCTGGACGACCGGTGCCATTTGGGCTGAACGGTCGTTGCCGGGTGGACGGCCGGTGCCGGTTGATGCCGGCTGGAAGGTCGGCTGGACAACCGGTGCCATTTGGGCTGAACGGTCGTTGCCGGATGGACGGCCGGTGCCGGTTGATGCCGGCTGGACGACCGGTGCCATTTGGGCTGAACGGTCGTTGCCGGGTGGACGGCCGGTGCCTGTTGACGCAGGCTGGAAGGTCGGCTGGCCGGCCGGTGCCATTTGGGCTGAACGGCCGGTGCCTGTTGATGCAAGCTGGTAGGTCGGCTGGCCGTCCGGTGCCATTTGGGCTGAATGGACGGTGCCGGATGGACGGCTAATGCTGGTTGGTGCCTGCTGAAGTGCCGGCTGAACTGACGGTGTCGGCTGGACGGCCGGCTGGACGGCCGGCGAAAGTGCATATTAAAATGGATCCAATTGATCCAGCATAGACTCCATGCGTCCGGACTTACAGGCCCGAAAGCCATGCACGGACCTGCGGTGAAATTTACATCCACTGGGCAGCCTAAACCATGTCAACATAATTTCCTCCATTTCCACATTGCCAACACCCATTTTGCCATTCATGCCTTCATTGTCGACTTTGCTACTGAAACGACAAAAGAAGAGAACAAAGCACAAATTAAAAAATTCAGCATATTATTAATTCGATAATACTATAACCGTTACTAACGGAGTAGTCAAATTATTCCGTGCCATGTTAACTCTTAATGACAACACTAGTTATCGCCGTGAGCGTGTTGCAATGGTTCGTTCAAGACGAAGTCTACTGAAACGAAAAAGATGATAAACAAAGCACAATTAACAATTCAGCACGCTATTAAGTCGCTATTCCATAACCGTAACTAACGGAGGAAGCGAAATGATTAAGTGTCGCGTGAACTCGTGACTACAACACGAAGTCCGCCATTAAATAGTCGCAACTTGGTCGTTCAAAGACTTTTTTGGAGTCTACTGAAACGACAAAGCAGGTAAATAAAGCACAAATTATCAATGCAGCACGTTATTAAATCGCTAATATCGTAAACGTTACATACGGAATAAGCGAAATTATTGAGAGCTACAGGTATTACATGCTAGTACCACCATAAGCGTGCTTGACCACGTTGCAACCTGGTCCGAAGTCTAGAAAAGGTGACAAAGTCACTCAAATTGGAAAATATTGTAAAATAATGTATACGACCTGTAGAGGAATGATTATCCAACACAGTAATTCCAAATTTAACTTCGGATGGTCAGAATTTACACTAAGATGGCTTGGATTCATTGGAGGTCTAATTGTACGTGTTTTCGCGAACAGCGAAGCTAAAAAACTAAAGAAGCGACACCTAGCGGGTAGCAAGGGGAGGTAAGGGGCAAGAGTTATTGCCCTTTGTCTATATGACATAGACAGGAAAGACGAATTTTCGTCTTTTGGTAGGGCTGGATTCGCGAGGTAGCAGGCTAATATCCTAAAGTAATGTGATTGGGGAACGTATTCAAAGGAGAAATAATTTAGTACATGTATATCCAGGATTGTCTCTTTCTCAAAATGACTGAAATATTCAGACAATAGTTCCATCAACTGGGATTTCAGTCCCTCATATCAAAAACTACTGAGTTCCTCATGACTCATGGTTTAAGTTGCTTGTTATTGGTAAGCCACAACAGATCCCAATAACATAAAATGTTTGGGGTCCACAAAGAACCATCATACTATTTCCATCTAAGTTCCTTATTTGAAGGAAATATGTATATCCTCTTAGCTATGCATGGTGCAAAACTATAGATCTAAGTGACACAGTTACCTACTAGATTTTAAACAGTTATTACATACTTAATGATTAGTTTTGGGACAAAGAACCCTTCAATGATGCATACACATACGTGCATAAATAAAAGATATAACAGAAGTGTAAACAGAGTATGTATACTCATCAGCTGATCTCAGTTTATCCATCCTAGTAATTCCATCTAATGTATATATCCTAAACAATTTCGGTTTCATTCTATTTGAATCCAATATTTAATTTCTTACCAAAACATTCTAAATATCTTACAAAACAATATTTTATGAATTGCTCACATATGCTGGACAAGTCAGAAGGTTTTGATTTTTGGCTATCAATAAAATCCATAAATCAGAGAGTGTTAGTTTTTATTTAAAAAGTTGTACATAGGCTTAAAAATACTTAAACTGAAATTCATAAAGGAGGTCAAGGATATCTACCTAATAATGTACTTGTTGAAGTGAACAACTAAATAGGTCTATATCTATGTATGAATCCAGTTTTGGAATAAACCATTCAATTTAATGGGTAAGGAGTGATCTCCATAAAAACTGTTAAGCCAGTCTCTTAAAGACAGATTAAAAAAATATGAATGAAAAAAAAAACCCACTATTCAATGAAAATTCTGCTTATAACTACCACTTTGCACAAATGCAGTGCAACAAGAGGGAAAAAGAATATTTGAGTATAACAAGCAAATCCATCAAGCCCTACAACTTAACTGGTTCTCCTCAAAATTGTGTTAGCACTACAAACATAAGTTGCCTGTGTGTATCTAAATGGTTTGAAGTGGCTGTCTGCATTTCTTACTAGAAAATAAAAGTGATTAAGATGAGGGGTGGTGTACATGTGGCAGTGATCAAAACGTCTCGTGACAATTTGGGGTGATACACTATTTGTTTCAATGGATGTATATGATGGCTGATGGAACAGGCATTGCTTAACTAATGTTTTATCTCAGGTAATTTAATTAATTTATAAATTCAAGTGAGATATCCTTTAAGACTACTGCCTTGTTTGGTGCATGACTGTGTGCACTAGAAGATTGAGCAAACATCTGTTGTTTACCTTGGATAAAGTAACAACTGTACTCATGATGCATTGAAGACATAATGGTTTTCTTGTTGATGATTCAGTCATAATTATATCAACAATTATGATCTTTTTCATGAATTAACACCTTTCAATAATAAGTCTTTCATAATTATCTGGACTGCAGATGGACTTCTGACATATTTATCTATCAAGTCAGATGGGGAAAGTTGCAAGCCCTGGACCTTGGACTATTGCTATTGTCAGCCTCAGATCAGTTTTTATCACTTTCCATTTAAAAGACTTTCAGCTATAGCTGTGCTTTGCCAGATTACCAAAGGCAAGCAGAGTGGAACGTGAGATGTAGGTCATTGTGACCTTTATTGTGATACTTTATGCAGTATTCTGTAAACAAAAGCATCAAGCATCAATGAAGTTTAATGACTTTGCGTGGAGTGTCCGAGATAATAGAGCTAGAGAATGCAAAATTTAACTCAAAGGGAGTGTTATATTCCAATAACATTCTGGATGTGAAGATTGTGCCTTTCATAATAAATGAACTCAGAGTTTTATTGCTACACAAAAATTTCCATTAATATACACACAATCATGTCTGAGAAATGAAGCTTACAATGCAACTCAACACTAACACCACATCTATTATGACAGCACTGAAAGCAAAATGATATGTTTAGACAACTGAAACAAAACTTAATACATACCCACTGACTCAGGAGGGAAGACCACAGTGTTAGGTGGTGTGTTGGAATTGGTGGGTACTGCCAGGTAGTGAAATGCTGCACGGTAATACTTTCTACAAGTTAGGGACCTAGAATGAAATGCAAAAAAAAATCAAACAATTAATTATATATAGCATCAAACTGACCAATTGTTTTGGTTATCAACCAACTAATGCAAAACAGAAATCCTTAAACTAGGCTAAGTCTGAATGTTTACCTAATTGCATTTTTCTTTATGTCTTAAGCCAATTAAAATGTTGGTCAGGATCCCAGTGGATTACCTTCAATGTTTTGGTCAGTCAGGAGACAGTGGATAAGCTACAGATATTAATTCAGTAAGCATCAGATGTAATGAACTATAACGATCATGTATCTTTTTTTCTAGGGTCTTTCTTATGTGCCTTATAGGTGCCACAGAGGGAATTTTCTTGCAGCCTACAATGTGTTAAGGTCTGTTCCATTAAAATATACATGGTACCCAGTTTAAGGCAGTTCTTGAAATAATATACACCAGGGTACTTGGATTATTCACAGAGTTTATATTAAAATGAAATAAGATTAAAAACTGCATCTATGGGTGACTACTCAACATATAGGGTACTTTCTTTGAGTCTTGTATATTCTTATTTGTTTTACTATGTATGGTTGCCATAATCTATAATGTAATGGAAACAATTTACAAAACCACTGCAATTTCTAGACTTCTGAAACATGTTCACCCATAACCATACTATTTTTCATTTTTACTGAATTGGCATTAAACGGAGATGCTGCTTAGTTTTATCTAAAATGGGATGAGGGCGAGGAATCACCACAGATCATTATTGATACAGCACTTTAATATCCATCTCTCTTTCTTCCTGCTCCATGATGTCTGATCTCTATTGAAATCAAAATCCTCAGATGTCCCCTCTAGTTGTATAAGTATTAATCTGAGGACTGTTTCTGTCAGATTAATATGTTCCTTATCTGTCTATGAATATTATTTTGTGCTGAGAACCCACTTTCATGGTCTGCTGTTATGGGGAATATGCATTGCTAGCTTTGCCAACTTAAACAAGTTTGGAAACTGTTCACTGTTTTATATAATTATTCACAGTTCACCGGTTCTGTCTTATGGATATCTCTATTTCATAATGCATGTGATCTATCTTGGTATTGTGTTCTAACCATTTGTGCTACAGTCTAACAGCCAAGACTTCTCAAACTATGCATCAAAATTTTGTTTTTTTCTTTGGCAATTCATCAAACACAGTATCTGAAACCATTGTAGAATTATCATCCTCTTGTAGGTGAGAAACTCCACTTGATCCTTCGCTTCCTTTTTTTTTTGCCTTTTACTCTGCATGTTCATTAATTTTTCTCACAAATTATTTGACTACAATCACAAGCTGTTAGGATGGCTATTCTGAATAGATCAATGGCAATACAGTGGAACCCCGCTATAACGTGATGATCGGCGTCCATAAAATCGGATCGCGTTAAAAGCGGGGTCGCGTTAATGTGGGGTTTTACAATATTTAACTTTTTTTCTGAGAACATATACGTGTATACATGTACAATGATCAAAAGTCGGCTTATCATCAGATGAATATTAACTGGAATGCATTAATTAAGATATATTCAAAATAATCGATGGCTAATATATTTATAGGTTATTACTGTGCATTAAAAACATTTACTAATTTTTATTTGTTTGAACGATAATACAGATTGACCGATAATACCAGACTATCGCTATATCATGAAAAGTGTATCAACACCGTATACTACCGTGCCGTCGTGGCATGCAGTTCATCCATAATGGATGTAATTTCATTGAAAATCGTACAGATTTAAAATATTCAATAATTTTGTAATAGTCTGAATTCGTCGTGTAAAATATAGGATGAACAAAATATTGAAACCATTTACTTGCCGTCTGATATCGTACGGTCATTGCATGCAGCTATTCCCGGGTCTACATACGGTGTCTGTACAAATTTCATACCGCTAAAATTTTATCATATGCGACAACTGCAAGAATAATTAACAATCAACGCATGATTTCAGCGTGCAAATAACTTTTATTTCAGATTTTGTGAACATCAAAAGAAACATGTGAAAACTGCTAAATTAATCGTTGCGCAAAGTGCAAAGTCAGTGTGGTTCCAAATTTAAATTTCATAATTTCTTGAAAAATATATCCAATGACGGTTGCTTCTTTGCCGTGAACTGTTGGGTTCTAGCAAAGTCAAGAATGTTTCTTAATTGAAGGACTTTGATGCTGTCAACATCTTGTGTTTCCAGCCACCTTAAACTTGCTTCTAAATGTACTACTGCTTCAGACACTTTTAGTGGGGGAGTTGGGGTGCCATTGTCATCGTTATCATTATCGTCACTGGTTTCAGGTTCTGATTGTGCAGCTTCATTCTTCCTGCTGACATTTGTAACAATTTCGTCATCTGATATGTGTTCGTATATAATGCAGATGTTTTCTACTGAATACCAGTTAACTATATTTTGATGACTGTGCTCATATTTTTTGAGTGCTTCTTCTGCTAAACGTACGTTGTCTTCGGTGAATCCTGTAAATTCAAGCTCATCGTCACTATCATTTTGTGTCGAGGGCGTAAAAGCTGGCCCAAGACCCTTTATCCAGCATCGTTCAATGCAGCGTGCAGTGATAGCATCCCAGGCTTTACCTCCAAGGTGACTTACTTCTTTTAAGTTTAGTAATGCCAATGATGTGTCGACGGATGCATTATTATCTGCTACCATTCCCTTTATCATTTCACGGCGATAATTTTGTTTAAATACGGAAATTATGCCTTGGTCAAGTGGCTGGATTTCTGACGTAGTGTTTTTCGGGAGGTATGAAACTTTGATCTTGCCATCACTGCTGACAAGATTTTCCGCTGGGGGGTGGGCAGGGCAATTATCCAGCAGGAGGAGAGCTTTTTCCTCCAGCTTGAGTTTTCGTAAATGAGCCCAAACATCTGGAACGAATGTTTTGTGAAACCAGTCATCAAATATGGAGCTATTCATCCAAGCATTCTTGCTGTTAGTGTACTGAAATGGAAGTGCCTTCATATTTACATGATGAAAACATCTGGGAGCTTTCGATTTTCCAATCATCAGAGGTCTGACTTTGTGGCTGCCAGACTTGTTAACACAAAATAAGAGAGTCACTCTGTCCTTCCTCTTCTTGAAACCTTCTCGTTTGTGACTGTCAGTCTTGGTTGCAAGGGTGCGATCGGGTAACATTTTATAACATAAACCAGTCTCATCGCAGTTGTTGTGTAGCAACCGTCCTCCAGCAACTTTTTAAGCCCAATCGGGTAGGAATTTGCAGCCTCTTTGTCAGCAGAGCGGATTTCCCCAGACACAAGAACTTGGCTGATAGCGTGCCTTTTCTTGAATCTGTCTAGCCAGCCATTACTCGCCTTAAATTTGGAATCATCTCCATTGATACGGCGATCAAATTTCTCTGCTTGGGCTTTCAGAATTGGGCCAGAAATTGGAACACCTTCTGAGCGAGCTTGTACAAACCATTGGTACAAAGCTGAATCTAGGACATTGTCATTAGCTAACTTAACCCTTTTACGCTGTAAACCAGTTTCCTCTTCAAGAATGTTGGGTAGACTACGGAGCTTTCCTTCATCTGTTTTCCACCCTCGCAAAGTGGACTCGCTGATTCCTAGATCTCTGGCAAGCTGAGTTTGTTGTTTGCCCTTCTTTAGTTGATCTTGGGCATACAGTTTCTCTTTAGCAGAAAACGACTTGCATTTTTGAACTTGCTTTTCCATAACAGTAAAATATTTTTTTATATAAGCATACAACGTACACAGATAAAGCTCGATAACTAAGTAATGAAGGCCTGCAATGGTTACGAATCACTTTTTATATAAAACAAAATTAAGCTGAACGGATGTACAATTTCATACCTTTTAATTTACAGATAATAAAGTGGATATTATATACTTTCAACTGTTTGTTGTTTGATCACACCGCCAAGCACAGCATACATGTTGGCGGCTTTCGGCCTTTGATGTTTATTAAATTGTGCGACTCTTGTATCAACCACAGCTTTGTCTGCTGCTTGGCTGTGATTGCAGTTAAATAAGAAGCCCATGTCGGCTATTGTTTGAGCAACGACTGTATACAGAATTCATGGAAGACAATCACAAAGACGATTTACTGGCTTTACTCATGGATCCGTAATAAGTAACACTTCCGATAATGTTTACTTTGGCTTAACAATTCAAAAACCTAATGAAACCAGTTTTCTCTTCTAGAGTAGAATACGGAGCTTCACCACAACCTGTTCAAATTGATAAATTTCAGAAGCCAAGCATTGTACACACTATTTCTCGTACGTTATATATATCGTATTATTTTAGAATTCATACACGATCACTTCTCCAAAATCACTTAAAGAACCTGGATAAATTGTTAAGTTCCGATCGTTTATTATTAAAAGTCATACGCGAATTCTTCCACCAAATTATAATAAACGTTTTACACACTATTTCTCGTACGTTAAACAAATATTTTCACGGTCCGATAAAAATACACGTAAATGAATTTCAAATTTCAGGAACCATGCCACGATCATATTACTTTAAAAGTCACAACTAATCTCATGCCCAAAATGAAGTTAATTTCTTGTTTTGTTTTTTTTTTTTTACTTTTCTCCAAAATTTTTTTCTCCATGTGTGAATGAATATACGAAATTTCAGGAGCCATGCTACGACCGCATTATATCCGAATTCGCGTTATGGCGGGGCGCGTTATAGCGGGGTTCCACTGTACCTCTAAAATGCAGGCAATATTTTACCATGATAAAACTGATCTGAACTCTTGCTGAGATGAAACAACACAGCAAAATAGTTAAATGAAACCAAATATGTGGATGTTAGAGTGTTTGCAGGGGTTGTGCATTAGCAATGCCAATGCAAGAAGATCATGGGCCATAACTCGAAGAAACATGTGCAATAAAGAATTATTCCAAGCTTCTACTAAGATGAAGCTTCACACAAATTTACTTGCTACAGCATTTACAACATTGCTCTTTAGCAATGATAATTAATGCCATATCACTCATCCAAGCTCTTTTTGCAAGAAAGTCCTGGAAAATTTAAAGTCTTTAAATAAAAGTTCAGGCTTAAATGTTCACAAGGTTATCATCATCAAATTCACCTAAACTCTTGTTAAGATGATGTGTCACTGCAAATGTGGTTTAAATCTAATAATATATTTGGAAGCTAGAGTCTTCACAGGATTGTGCTTTAGTAATGCCTATGGAAAGATGACCATAACTCTATGATATATGGCCCGGGATCATACTTCCATATAAATATTTGCTGAATGTACTCATAATCAAATTATAAAATGAAGCTTCAAGGCAAATTTGTTTCCAAAAAATGATAAATGTGGAAGTTACTTTATAAAAGGTTGTGCATCAGAAATGAGCATTCTAAGATGATAAAGGGTCATAACCCTAAGAAATATATGCAGAATGTATGTACAAGGCAAATTTGGTTCTAATTTAACAATAAATGTGGATACTAGAGCCATCACAAGCTGGATTGATTTAAATTTGTCAGAACGATGGGCAGATCATACGACACAATTTCTTCACCACAAGTCACTGTGGCAGAGGGATAGTAAAACAGAAAAAGCTCACAATACTGTAAATGAATGCATATTTAAGTTATATTGAGCATGCACTTCCTATATAAGTCATTCATTCTTGGGATTTAGCTTGCAATATGCATTGAGCATGATTTGCACCAGTATTATTGAAGATAAATATCAACTTGCCCAAAAAAACCAGTTTAAACTACCATTCTTGCTATACAGATATGTACCTGTAACAGATGAAGAGCCCAAATGCAATAATGATGATGAAAACACCAATTAGAATGCCTGCAAGTGCTCCTGCTGAAACGGTATCCATCTGACGTGCCTCCTCTGGCTCTACCCCTAGAGAAAATAAAAGCGAAATAGGCATGTGAGAAAAAAAAAGTCTTCCTGATAACTAAAGGCATATTTATATGCATCATTCTCAGAGTTCACTGGATAATGTGCTTGGGTAAATGCTTTAATTGAAGATTACATATTTCCACAAAAAGGAATTCTATCCAATGTTGTACTGGAAAGGAAAAAGGTTTGAAATGTTTGGACAGAATTCACCTTTATACATTTCCAAAAGACAACAGCTCTGGTTGTTATTCAACAGTGCACAATTTTAACAATTGTTTCTTACCAATACACTTCTCTGATGGAAACATTCAATTACTCATATTTTGAAAGTGTTAATTCAGTGTATAAAGTTCTGAATGCAGTTAATTTACTTCGGTTCACTGAGTACCAATCTAATTTTCATCCTTTCTATGGCCAAAATAAATCCATAAAAGATTATTCTGGGACATGAATATAAGGATATTCACTTTTGAAAAGCAATGCTTACTGTAAAATTCAAAATAACAAATTATATTATTAAGTCATTTGCAACTAGGTGCATTTTGGCACTAAGTCTATAGCTTCCATCGTAATTATACAGTGAAAAATACATTAACTTCCAAACAGAATTTCTTGTAGCTAAATTATTCTAAATTTTCATGTGTTCTTATTCAATTTATGAATGTATACATTTAAGAACTGAAATGAAGTGAATACACAATCCAAAATGAGCACATTTCTAAAACATTGCATAGGTGTAGAAAAAATAAATCTTGTTTTTTATTTCAATCATTATCAAGCTAACCTTTTTACTTAGAATCATTTATAGTGTGATCATTTCCTTTTCTTTTGTATTTTTATAATTCTGGTATCAGTTACTGAGACCATGCCCCAATTTGTTGTCCTTAGTAACTGAACACTGCCTCACATTTACAGTACCAGCATTAGTAACAGACTATATGTTGTTATCAGATTCATCAAAGTGAGTATCCCACATTAAAATACTATTCTTTAATTCTTTACAATTCACTTACTTGTGGCACTATCAGTGTACATGATAATATAATTGACTACATATAGCACTGGACATGGATAATAGTTGGGACACAGAACACATGCACTGGTGTGTTAATAATCAGGACATTGATCACATGCACTAGACATGGCTAATAGTTGGTACATAGATCACATGCACTAGACATGGCTAATAGTTGGGACATAGATCACATGCACTGCAGATGGTTAATAGTTGGTACATAGATCACATGCACTCCAGATGGTTAATAGTTGGTACATAGATCACATGCACTCCAGATGGTTAATAGTTGGTACATAGATCACATGCACTCCAGATGGTTAATAGTTGGTACATAGATCACGCAGATGGTTAATAGTTGGGACATAGATCACACAGATGGTTAATAGTTGGGACATAGATCACGCAGATGGTTAATAGTTGGGACATAGATCACGCAGATGGTTAATAGTTGGGACATAGATCACGCAGATGGTTAATAGTTGGGACATAGATCACGCAGATGGTTAATAGTTGGGACATAGATCACGCAGATGGTTAATAGTTGGTACATAGATCACGCAGATGGTTAATACTTTAGACAAAAGACAGCCCTAATATTGGACATCAGACCAGCAACATTTAATTTAGGATTAATAGTATAAAACATATTTAAATGAAAACCCAACACTATGTGAACATTCATGCAAAAGTAGTGAAAACAGGATTTTCAATCAGGCCACTATGGCAGCCATATTAAACAACAGAATGGCATCACTTTCATTTAGAATAACCAAACATGGTAATGAGTCTTCTGGTAAAAATACCATGTCAATATGACTTCCATTCAGTAGAAGTAGTGATAACAAGATTTTCAAGTTGGCCACCATGGCAGACCTATCTGATATCAGACTGGCACAATTTTCATTGATGAATAACCAAACATGAAAATGAGTCTTCTGGTAAAAACAACATGTCAATATGACTTCCACTGAGTAGAAGTAGTGATATGACCATCCGTGTGATACAAAGATTTTCAAAATGGTTGCTTTGGTGGCCATATTGGACAGCAGATCAACACCAGTTTCACTTAGGACCAAACAGACATAATAATAATAATAATAATAATAATAATAATAATAATAATAATAATAATAATAATAATAATAATAATAATGAGGACTTTGCATGGCGCCTAATCGTTAGAAGCTCTAAGCACTTTACAACATCTATAATGATATGACTACAAAATAAAAAAAACAAAACACCATGGAATTAGAAAAGAAAAAATGCTGAAAATCTTTAAGGTAGAAAACATATTAGGTCTTTAAGTTTGTTCCTACAGATGAAAAAGGTGAGTTTTAAGAGCACTCTTAAAAGGGATCACTGTATGTTTGTGTCTAATTTCAATGGGCACTTTATTCCACGTTGCTGAGTCCTGCTATGCAAAAGAACATTGTCCAAAATTCTTACTGATAAAATCATTAATTCTGGAGGAGTAGCAAGATTTAAAAGATGGTTGTTGTCATGGCCATACTGTATGTCCAGGCAGACCATTTTCATTGAGAACCAGGTAGACCATGGGATGAATAAGTATATAATATTTTATGGCAATCCTCGAAGTAGTTTAGGAGTAGTGATAGAAAAACCTGTGCAAGCAGACAGATGGACAGACAACACACAAAAGACCATCCCATGTGCTCTTCTGGTATATTATTTCATCATCTGCAAACCTGTACAGCTAAATAAGTAATACAATGCAGACTTTACATTAAAATGGCAAAATAATTAGACTAAACTTACCAACAAGTTCAAACACAACAGGCTCAGAAAATTTTCCAACATAATAAGACTGGGAGAATATACTTTCAGTAACACCAGCAACTTTCAGCATGTAGATACGATTAGTCCTCAAACCTGTAATTAATTTCTGTGGAAAAAAGAAAGAAAAAAAAACATAATATGAAATGAACCATTCCATCTATATCAGTTTTATAATGTAAAGAACCAGATTGTGATGTAAAGAACCAGATTATGCTATAAAAACTAGATTATGAAGTAAAAATCCAGATTATGTTGTAAAGAACCAGATTATAATGTAAAGAACCAGACAATACTATAAAAACTAGATTATGATGTAAAGAACCAGATTATGCTATAAAAACTAGATTATGATGTAAAGAACCAGATTATAATGTAAAGAACCGGAATACTATAAAAACAAGATTTTGAAGTAAAAAACTTGATTATGAAGTAAATAACCAGATTATGAAGAAAATAACCAGATTATGAATAAAATAAACAGATTATGATATAAAGATCCAGCTAAAGAAGTAAAGCACCAAATTATAATGTAAAGAACCAGACAATACTATAAAAACAAGATTATGAAGTAAAGAAGCACATTATGCTATAAACACAAGATAATGATTAAAGAACCAGATTATGATATGAACCAGATAATGAAGTAAAGAACCAGATTATGATGTAAAGAACCAGATTATGATATAAAAACAAAATTATGAAGTAAAGAACCAGATTATAATATGAACCAGATAATGAAGTAAAGAACCAGATTATGATGTAAAGAACCAGATTATGATATGAACCAGATTATGATGTAAAGAACCAGATTATGATATAAAGATCCAGCTAAAGAAGTAAAGATCCAGATTAAGCTATAAAAACAAGATTATGAAGTAAAGAACAAGATTATGAAGTCAAGAACAAGATTATGAAGATTCAGATCTTCACCAGATTCATTCAGATTCATCAGCACCAGATTAAGCATTAAAAACAAGATTATGAAGTAAAGGACCAGATTATAATGTAAAGAACCAGATTATGAAGTAAAGGCCCAGATTATGAAGTAAAGGACCAGATTATGAAGTAAAGGCCCAGATTATGAAGTAAAGAACCAGATTATAAAGTAAAAAAACAGATTATGATGTAAAGAATCTGATTAAAGTGTAAAGAACCCGATTTTAATACAAAACCTAAATTAAGATGTAAAAAGTGTCATCATGATTTTAGTTTTTATGAAATATTTCAGATACTAGATTTTGCAAAACACATATAGCCACAATGATAAACTAAAATGTGTAGTCCATCCAAAACATTAAATAATTGAAATAATAAGAAATACTTATATAATGGCATGAAAATCTAATCAGGTCTTCTACATATAAATACAAACATGATATCCACACTTCATTTATCTAACTAAAAAAAATGTTCCAAAAGATTTCAAAACAAAAAGCCACCTAATTTGTGCATCTAATTGAGCCCCGTAATTTGAATCACATAGTAAATTATATAAACTAATCATTATACTATATATTACATTTTTTTTAAAACAGCCTACCTACCTACCCTAGTTTTAAAACCAGTGCAATTTGCAATAGGAAACATTTTTGTATGCCTAAGGTACAATAAAGTTTAAAGTATATGATCCCACTTAGGAGACCTATGTGTCATCTGCATCATTGGAAATCTATTTAGCAAATTTGGGTTTCAAGTAGAATTATGAATGGAATTAACTGGACTAAATGGGTGCGAAAATTGTTGTAGGGTTTAATGAAATTTTTTCAGCACAAGATATGCTATACATGGTGGCCAGTATAAAGAGTGGAGGAAGAACCCAGGAAAACCTCAGAAAGAACCATCAACCCAAAAGACGATACTGGCAAGCTTTCTCACACACCCACATTAGCCAAACCCGAGACTCAAACCCACACAAACATAGATGAAATGGCAGTGATCTATAATGTTGAGAGCTTTAGACCACTCAGTACGTACGTACGTACGTACGTATGTATGTATGTATGTATGTATGTCTGTCTGTATGTGTGTGTGTGTGTGTTTAAGAAGAGAAGATTTCGAAACAATACAAATATTTGTTTTCTATATATTAACTAAATACTATAATTCATAACAGACTGACAAAATGCATTTCTTTTTTTTTTGTGTGCATTAAATTTCCTATGATACTGATGCTAAGAAATGGAATAAATGCTAGAAAGAATTACAGGAATGCTCCTTAGTTCTGAGAATAAATGATCATTCACTTTTTAAAATTCTGTGAAATACAGCACCAAGGCAGAATGCAAGTTCTATTGAATAGGAACTGGGAAAAAGTTGTTCATTAAAGGGCAATACAGACAAATGACACAAAGTATTCATTGTTGACAAGCTTACATAATAAAAAATGAATAAAAGATGGCATATATTGTTTAAACTTTAGAATCAGCATACAATTAGAATGTATTCATGACAAAGCTGACAGATGACAGAATTTTGAACCAATGCCTATCTCCAAGGGGAGACCCTTGTGTTTCAATAAACTGACCATGTTCGACCACTTAGTGCCAAACCAAAAAACTGTTAGCACCTTTATTTGCTTGGGAGGGCTGGATTAACAGAAGAAAACAGATGAAACACCAACGAATCTAGAAAAGCAACTGTCATATATTAGAAATTTTAAGTGAGATGCAGTAAATGAAAATGATTCATCTCTTCACCCTGATAAATGAAACATAATTTAATGTAGATATTTAGATGGATCCCCTGACTCTAATGTGTAGAATGGTGCATGCGAGAATACATTTTTTTACCAATTCCAAACTTACTGTTTATATTAGAATTGGAAATGACCACAAAGAACACAACACTTTTTAAAATATAATGACAGTAGCAACAGTGGTGATGAACATGATGATGATAAATAAATAAATAATTAAACAAATTATGAACCAAATTTTAACTACATCAACATGTGAATGTTATTTTGTTTAATTAGTTTTCTATACACATATTTTTTGTTGTTGTTATGTCCAAGGTGAAGGAATCAAGAATATAGCAGTATTTTAGGTCAGGTCATTTTACAAATGATGATTCAAGATAAAAAATGACTGCATATTTGATGGGAACTGAGTAACTTTTCTTACCCATACAAATCTGGTCGCAAACTGAAAGTGGGCCAAATCAGCTCTTATCACACAGTCCATTCCACACAGTATAACTTTTGCAAATTTTTACCTCACTACAAAAGTAATAAAAATAAAACATAACGAAATTCTATATTCAGAATATTAATTTACAGTATCTTACCTCAGTTTTTTCCCCATCAGCAATCAATTCTCCATGGTTGTTAGAATGTTTTGGGTCCCAGTAGTGAATAAAATAACGGTTTACATTCTTGTAGAATGTCTTGGGTTCTTCCCACGCTATATAGATACTGTGAGAATCAATTACTGTATAGTTTGTGATATTGGGTTCTTCAGGACCTGGAAAAATAATATATATTTTCAAAAATTTTGTTCAGTTTAAAATATTATTTTACTGAACTGTGATATATTATATTGGTGTAAAGTGGCCTGTTTTATTACTTTCATACCATGATCCACAAATATCCTCATCCCAACAAAATACATTTTGCATAGCTGAACTTCCATCATGAACCAATATGCTGCATTACTGTTAAGCATGTGACATGGTCAGAAAATAAGAATAAGAATATTATTTTTATGAAAGTAAGAAATAAAATCATTTTTGTACAATCAACACAATATTTATTATAGTTTTGGTCACCACTAGCAAACTCTGTCCTGACCCAAACTCCTAAATATAATTACTGTCTAAATGCCTTTATTCAGCATTCATTATATAACAATTCTTCAAGGAAGTAGATTGTCATGCCATTAGAGCATAGTATTGACCTAGCTAGTAAGGCAGGCATGTGGCAGTCAAGGAAGTGGATTGTAAAACAACCAGGCCATACCAATGGCCTAGTTAGCAAGGCAGTCAAGGAAGTGGATTGTAAAACAACCAGGCCATACCAAAGGCCTAGTTAGCAAGGCAGTCAGGGAAGTGGACTGTCATGCTATTAGACCACAGCAATGCCCAGCTAATAAGGCAGGCATCTGGAAATCAGAGAATTGGATTGTTATGCAACCAGGCCATAGCAATGGCCAAGTGAGCAAAACAGTGACGGATTTAGATTGTCACGCTATTAGACCACAGCAATGCCAAGATAGCATGGAAGAGACATGGATTGTCATGCCATCAGACCGTAATATTGGCCTAGCCGGTAAGGTAGGCATCTATCAGTCAAGGAAGTGGATTGTTATGCAACCAGGCCATAGCATATGACCAAGCTAACAAGGCAGTTAGGGAAGTGGACTGTCATACGATTAGACCACATCAATGTCTAGCCAGCAAGGCCAAAAATAATGGCCTGGCTAGCACGATAGTCAGTGAAGTGGACTTTCATGTCATTAGACCAAAGCAATGCCTAGCTGGCAAAGCAGGGATATGGAAGCCAAGGAAGTGGGCCATTTAAAACAAAATATATGTATTTTATTCTCCCCATTTTATGTTTAACCCTATCCTCATTTTTTTCTCTTTAACTTATAAGAACACACACCCTGAACTGTGTAAAAGTATTAAATGAAATATCATTTTAGTCAACCTCTACAAAGCCCAAAGAAAATTTAATATGGACTAAGGGCAAAACCTTAGGTCAAGACAAGTTAAGGTTCTTAAGAAGGTCAGACAGGTCCTTGTACTGGAAAACATTCCCCTTCCATGAATGTTGAGTGCTTGAGTGCATAGACCCAATATTGCCTTCACTAACTGATGTTATTAAAACCTCTCTCTCTTCTGAGGAATTCCCATCGTTTTTCAAAACTACCATTGTAAAGTCTCTGCTGAAGAAACCAACACTGGACCTGAACGATTTAAAGAACTACCACCCAGTTTCTAATCTCCCGTTCATATAAAAAAGATCTTAGAAAAAGTTGTTCTAACCCAACTTGTATCACCAACTGTATGCTAATGACAACCACATTTACATGTCTAGCCACCCAACTGAAGTTGATGCTACCATCCATGGAGTAAAGAGGTGCATTTCTGATGTGAAGTCATGGATGACATGTAACAAGCTGCAGATGAATGATGATAAAACTGAGGCCATTCTGATGACAACACAAAGACTTTCTCATTCACATCCTTTACCTCAAAGAATAAGTGTCAGCAACACCAACATTAAATTCACACAATCAGTACGAAACCTAGGTGTAACTTTGGACAGTACTCTCACATTGCACCAACATGTCATGAACATATTCAAGGCTGCATATCTTGAACTGAGACCTATCAGTTCCATTCACAAATATCTTTCAGTTGATGCCACTAAAATACTTGTGTGTTCATTAGTACTTTCAAGACTGGACTATTGAAACTCAATTCTGTCTGGTTCATCTCAATATCTATTCCAGAATCTTCAAAAAGTTCAAAACACAGCTGCTTGGATATCCTTAGAGTACCACGATCAGAGCACACCTCCCTGCTGCTCTGTACCCTAGACTGGCTATCCATTTGATCCAGAAACAAACACAAAATTTGTTCTATGTTTCACTAATGGACTCCAGTCCAGCATACCTATCTGGCCTCACCCATGTGTACACACCAGCAAGATACTTATGCTCCACTACTGACAATCGTATACTCATTATTATCACTAAAAAAAACAAAGTCATATGGACAACATTCTTTTGCATACCAGGGCCTAGCAACATTGAATGAATTGCCCATTGAAATTAGACACAAAGACAAAGTGATGCCTTTTCAAGAGTGCTCTTAAAACACCTTTTTTGACTGCAAGAACAAACTTAAAGACATAATAATGTTTCCTATCTTAAATATTATTAGGATTTTTTTATGTTCTCTAATTTCATAGTGTTTGTTTTGTCTTTATGTATTCATGTGATTATAGATGTTGTAAAGCGATTAGATCTTCTAATGATTAGGTGCTACACTCTTAAAACTCATCTTTTCTGAACAAGAACAAACTTAAAAGACCTAACAATGTTTCCTACCTTATATATTTTCAGCAATTTTTGTTTTCCAACTTCATGGTTTTTCTTTATTGTTTTTTGTATTCATATCATTACAGATGTTGTAAAGCGCTTAGAGCTTCTAAAGATTAGGTGCTATACAAAGTCCTCATTATTATTATTATCATTATTATTATTATTATTATTATTATCTGAACATAAATAAATATTAGGTAGGAATATAAAAAATAAATAAATAAATAAAATGAAAACTATATGACACAGACCATGTTTTGTCTACCTATGTCATACAAAACCTCAGATAACTGTTCAGTCCTGTATCAAATATGGACTCTTCCCCAACGCAACAAGAAACATGACTCCTTTTCTACATGTATCGAGTTTTACTCTGTATGTTAATATACTATAGCTAAAATCATTCATTCATATATATATAAATTGGTAATGTTATCTACATTTCCAGATCCTTATATAAAAAAATTACTTGAGCTAAAGATGTTGGTATCAGACTACATTTATTAATAACAATTAAACAATGTTTACAGCTTTAATCTGCATCTCTCTTATTCTGTCACTTTAATGGTGGGACTTACAGATCTCAATAAGGACCAGCAGTCTACATTTTGCTTTTTGCCTTTCTGGATTACTTCCCTTTCAGTAAAGTTCCCATCATTGTTTCCATTGTTTTGAAACTGATCATCCATATCAAATAATACTGTAAGCCATATACATTGAGACATTCAGTATATCAGCACTTAGCTCTAATCTGATTGGCACCATATAGCTATTTAATTATCTATGGTATATACTCATGTATAAGCTGACTAATTTAGGAAACAAATAAAAGCCTGAACGATGTAGGTTGGTTTATCCATGACATAAGGTGTAAACTTGAAAACTTTATAGTCTTCTTGTTAACCACTGGTTATTGCAGATCAATGAAGAGATGATCAAATGCCTAACCGGAATCCACGGGATCTTCCATATTGAAACCCCATGTGAATATGACCATCCATTCAGATGCAGTAGCAATAAAAAGATTTTACAATATGGACTAATAGGTCAGCTTATATGATAACATACATGTTTTAATGTTTTATCTATTCAGTTCTGTGGGGTCAGCTTATACATGAATGGGTTTATACATGAGTATATATGGTACATGTGTTGCTGTGCCAAGAAGCACAGAATCAGACCAGGTCAACGCATACTGTACACTTACTTTAGTATACATCACTCAATAAATACATAGAGTCAGTCATAGTTTTCATTACATTTACTGGAAGAAAAAAAATCATTGTTACAAGGTGCACAAGGTATATGAATTAGAAGCAAATACAGTGTGTAATAAAGATCCCACTTGAAATTTCATTTCTATGTAATCTACAACAAACCCGAAAATGATCTGTGAGAATGCAGTGAACTCTATTAATGTGTGCAGTGTATATGCCTGTTCAATAAGGGGTGTTAAGTCCCTTGACTTATTAATTCCCTTAATTTACCCATGATGCAATGCTCTTCCAACAAGCAAATCTATATGATGTGATGACCACTCTGGTAGCTTAAGTGGTTAGAGTGTCTGCCGCAGAATCAGGAGGACATGGGTTTGATCCCCAGAAGAGTCATACCTAAGACTTACAAAAATGGTACTAACAGCTGCCTTGCTTGGCGCTCAGCATTAGGAGGTTAGTGGTAAGACTGGTCAGCATGGTGTCAGGATAATGTGACTGGGTGGGATATCATGCTATATGTGTGCGGCATGATGCCACAGTACTAGACATCACTATAAACTGCCTCACTGCAGACATCGTAGTGATAAGACTGAATTTATTTTAAAGCTACATTAAAAATCCTAATCAAACAAACAAACAAATATACGCTGTGATGGAGGCCAACAAAGCATAGAATTAAAGCTATCCAACAGTATATAATCTGTGTATGTATCTTATTAATCACGTCTCCAGTTGATATCAATTTAAAAGGTACACATGCCGTATTGCAATAGTATCACATATTTTAATGCTATTGCAATAGATGTGAAGCATAGAATTTAAACTATACAACAGTATATAATATGTGTAGATATGCCATTAATTACTTCTTCATTTGTCTTTCCTATATGAATGTTACCAATCTTAATATCTTTGCCACATTCTTCTACCCATGCCATTTTGCGATGGTGCCATATATCTCGATGCTAATACTATGGATGCGAAGCATAGAATTCATGCTCTTCAACAGTATATAATATGTCTAGGTATCTTATTAAGTACTTATTCATTTGTCTGTCCATACGCCTAACGCCTAATACCTATTTAAACATTTTCCATATCGGCAAATAAGTCATATCAATCCTATACAACCACCAACTTTGACAAATCTGACATAATTTTCTAAGGTTCTCGTCACTCTAAATTAATCTGTGAAAAATAAATGTCTAAAAATGCAAAATAAAATAGTTGGTATTTTTTACTCACTATCTATTAGGGTTAGCAACTTTTTGCAATGTACTTATCCATGCTGTGTGCCTCTACCCTTGCCCTGTTGCCATGGTGCCACATATTTCAATGCTAATACAGTAGATTTCAAGCATAGAATTCAAGCTATCCAAAAGTATATAATATGTGTATCTTATTAAATATGTATTCATTAGTCTGTCCATGTGCATAATGCCTTTTTATGCAAATGTTTTCCATATAGATCATACATACCTATCATAAACAGCCACAGACTTTGACAAATTTAATATCAATTTATATGTTTCTCATCAGCCTAAATCAATCTTTCCCAATACCAATGTGTGAAAATACAAAATAAAACAGATGATAATTTTTAAAACTCTATATTGCTTGGGGTTAGCTACATTACCGATCTACATATCTGTGACATGTGCCTCTACCATGGTGTTTTATGATGGAACCAAATATTTTGATGGTAATACTATAGATTTCAAGCATAGAATTCTATATCCAACAATATATAATGTGTGTATGTATCCTATTAAATACAGGGCTCGAAATTAGTGGTAGTCCGCTAGCCCGAGGCTAGTAGATTTCCCGTCGAGCTAGTAACTTTCATAATGTTAATAGTCCGATGGGCTAGTAAGTTTTTGGTTATCAACAGTCAACGTTTGTTTATTCAATACCCTAATAAAGACGTGACTTTGACCGATGCTCTTTAGAATCAACGCAGTGACCATTGTAAACACAGTCATAAAATATTAGCATGTGAAGATGAAGTCAATTTCTGCCTCAGAAATGTGTTTCTATTACAAGAAGCCATCTGATTATGTGCGTTTCACTTAACAGCACCAATTTAGGTCCCCTCATTAACAACGGAAGTTTGGAAATTGATCCGTATTAATCTGATAGTGAATTAAATGGTATCACGCTTTATTTACGCAACCACAGTAACAAATTACGAAATGTTACACCACACAAAAGAACATAGCATCAACTATTCAAAGAAATTAGTTTACATGTTTGTTTCTTAAAGGTAGTTTTTTTTGCTTTCTCCAAGTCACAAACGGTAACTCATATTTTACGTTTGCATCAAAATAATTAAAAGAATTAGATCAATTTATTAGGATAACATTACTGACATATCATTTTCCAAGCAACTACTATTTCTGTGATAATAAGAATAGCTTTTATATTTTTCCCCCAAAAACGATTTAACAAATAATTGAATATATGTGGAGATATCCAAGCAATTGATGGGAATTAAAAGCTCACAAAGGGCATCTAAGATTGAAAATATTCACGCTTATTATTAATTTCAGCAATACACTGAGGTTCGATTAATTAGGAACAATTACCAAACATATGTTATTAATGATGAGACCGTAATTGGAGCTGTTAAATACCACAGGTGTTCGATGCGCTCTTGATGTGAAGGGGGTAAAAAATCTAAAGAAACAAATCATACAGAGTGACAAAAATACCTTTGAAAAATATCTCAGGAATATTTTTGGTATTTTTGTCACTATGTATGATTTTGTTCCTTTTGATTATTGTTTTCCTTTTCATTCACATCAAGCTCGCATCGAGCACCTGAGTTAAATTCAACGCGCCGAGTCAGATGGCTTCGTTTGATTGGAGCACACATTTTCCAAGTTTAACATTATCTTTTAATGTTAATATTTTATAACAGTGTTTACTTTAGCCACTGCTTTGATCGTGCAGAACATCCGCTGAAGTCAAGTCTTTATTAGGGAGAAGCCATTTGATGGAGGGGGGGGGGCAAAGGCACGTGTTTTTAAATGGGTTTCTTGCTCTGACTTTTTTTTATATAAAGGACACTGTGTCATTCCTTTTCTTACTTCAAATAATTCATGTCAGTTATACTGTAACATCTCATATTTCAAAACGAGGCACAATTCCTGCCTTACAAGACAGGCAAAATGTGGCGTTTTATAGAAGTTGTTCAGCCTCTGGAAAAAAAGCAAAAGTTGAATGAAAATGACATAAAAGAGAGGAATTATTCTTATGAAAGGGAAAAACGTAATCAAACGTTTCAGAAGACATGGACAAAAGACAGGGAATGGCTGAATTATGATGAGTAAAAGAACATAATGCGGTGTAAATGGTGTATGGAATTCACAAAAACAAACATAGAGAAAAGTTCCAGTTTTGTTGCAGGTTGTTCGAAACTTTAAAATGGAATCAATTAACGCACATGAAAGCTGATGGCAACAAAAAGAGTTCAGAGAGAAAAGCAGCTATGCAGATATCACCAGAAGAATCGACTGCTGGAAAGATCTTGGAAAGTTTAAATCGGAATGTATTTGACCAGCTGATTAATTTGTTTTGAAATGCACATGCTATCGTAAAGAACAGAAGACCCTTCACTGATTATGTATGGATGTGTCAGCTGAATGAGATGAAAGGAATTGATGTTGGAGAGACTTACAGGAATGATAAACATGTTCTTACATTTACTCACTACATCGCTGAAAGTGAAAGACAGAAATTTGTCAAAGGTGTGAATGAAGCAAGGTTTCTTGCAGTAGTGTGCGATGGTTGTACTGACAGTTCAATTCAGGAAGAGGAAATTGTATATATAAGAATTTGCAAAGGAGGAGAGATTAAATCATGGTTCCTTGCAATCGATAGTGTGGAAAAGGCATATGCTGAAGGGATCCTGAAGGTGATTACCACTGCACTGGATAATGCTGGAATTGCTAACTGGCAGAACAGGATTGCATTTGGTAGTGACGGAGCAAGTGTAATGATGGGCAAAAATGCTGGAGTTGTATCTAAACTAAAAAAGATCCAACCTGCTTTACAGGGTATTCACTGCTTTGCACACCGGCTTAAGTTGGCATATAAAGATGTAGTGACAAAAACCTCCCGTTATACAAAGATGAACACTCTTTTGATGGGACTGTATTATTACTACCACAACAGTCCCCTCAACAGAAGTAATTTAAAGAGGTCATTTGCTGCTCTAGACGTATCACCAGTGATGCCAAGCAGGGTTGGAGGCACACACTGGTTAACGCACACTGAGAGAGCTCTTGACAGCTTCTGGATAGGATATACAGCCATTAAGAACCACCTTGAACAGGTATTAATCTTTAATTTAAAATTTAAATACCCATTGAAAATATAAAATGCAGTTTGAAATGCATGGCTCTGTCACTCACATATAATGCAACTGAATTCTAATGTAACAAATTATCATATGAAGATACATTTCATGCATAAGTTTAACTGCACAAAGTTTAATTTAAAAATTGCTTTCATTTTTTAACTTGTAAATATATTAAGAGTACGTTTATTACTACTGCTTATTTATTCTTTATCCATATCATGTTAATTCGTCTATATTTTTAAAACTAAGAAGTAAAGTTAGATTTTCACCAAAGGTTTTTTCTTGTTTTCAGCTTCCTTCACAGAAAGGAGCTACATCAGATGCACTTGGAAAGACCAAAGGTTTCTTGAAAATAATGAAATAACCTGCTACATTGAAATTTATGCTGTTCATGACAGATGTATCACTTCTGTCCAAACTGTCATTAATGCTGCAAGATACAAGTGCTTCAGTTGCTCCCATCAAGCAGAAGTTGGATGCCACCATTTCCATTTTGAGTAAGTATAAATTCAAGTATGCTTAGCTAATTTATCTTCCTCATCTGAAGACTGTTACATTCCTTACTTACTTGAATCATACTGATTCGATTATATGCAAAATTAATTTTATAGCTTATCTCATATAATGCTTTTTATATTGATCTTTACATATTGTAATTACCATTTTTTAATCAATAAATATAAACCTCATTAGGTAAATACAATCATTTATGATTTAATACTCATGTCATTTCAGATGTTCTAAGAATATAAATTGTCACTTTTACATTTGCACTTCAACAGTGAAATACAATGTTCTAACCCCTGAAAATTTTATAGGGATGGCCCTTGACTAAGACAGCATGGCAGTATTTCTATGCTAACAGGTGTAGACTTTGGTGAAGATGATATGATCCAAAGGACCAGAGAGAAAGTGACAACATCCTTAATCTCATGTCTTGAGAACAGATTTAGTGATGCTCATAATGGTGTTATAGGTGCATGCAAGATAGCTGACTTCAAGATATGGCCAGTAGCTTCACAAGACAGTTCAGGTAATCTCCAATTACTGTTTTCATCAGACAGTTGATGTTTTGCCCATTATTATATTATAGGCATCATATTTCTTCAGAAGTAAATTAGTTTTCTTAAAATGCAAATTTTTTGTTTAATAAAGACTTTGGTGATGATGGCGTGGCAATTTTGGTGGAGCATTTCCGGCCAGTGCTTGTCAATGCAGGTGTGGATGCTGATGCAGTGGAATTGGAATGTGACATATTAAAGAGATTAGTCTACAGCAAGTAGGTGTATATTCAAATATTTAAAAATAAAGACAAGAAACATCACTGATGCCAGATTTATTAAAAATTCTTTATTTAGCATAGTATCTTGATTACAAAGGTAACCATTTAAAGAAATAAAGAAATCTTTTCAAAAACAATTCAATAAAAACATTATTTAAGTACTGACATTACTTTTTTCTTTATATCAATTTATTAAAATTTCTATTTATTAATTCATTCTGTTATCTTGCAGTTACAAAGACATCTATGCTTTGACTTGGCCCACAGTTGTACAATCATAAGCTGCTGACTGCAAGAATATTCTGGCATTGATTGACCTCATCCTGACAATCCCAGCCCACTCTGCTGATGCTGAAAGGGGTTTCTCAGAGATGAAAATGGTGAAGAGTGACTGGAGATCTTGTTTGCGACCTTAGGTTCTGTCCGACCTACTCTTCATGTTTCATACAAATGACATTCCAACATATGATCCATTATCAGTAATACATTTGTGGAATGTTTCAGGGAGACGGGTAAGGAGACCAGAACAAACCCCATATGGACCCAGAGTGCAGGTGGAGGACAAGAAAGGACACATGGATCCCTTTCTGGAATTGGATCCAGATTATCTTGATAAACAAGAAATGTGAATTTATTGATGATTTAAAGTAGAATTTATACTTCTGTACTTCTACATTTTATATGATAATGCTATTTATGAAATAAAATTGTTGTTAATCTCAATACGAGTGTGTAACAATGTTTTGGGGACAGGGCTAGTAAATGTTTGGCAGGGCTAGTAAATTTCTCAGTACACTAGTCCTTCTGGCTACCAGGAAATTTGTGTTAAATTCAAGGCCTGAAATATGTCTTCATTTGTCTGTCCATGCTCCAAATGCCCTCCTGTACAAACGTTTTCTGTATAGGAAAATAAGTGATACCAATTGTATACAACCACTGATGATGACAAATTTGAGATCATTTTAAATGTTCCTGATCACTCTAGATCGATATGTGCCAAAAGAAATGTGAAAAACTGCAAAATAAAAACGTTGGCATTTATTATTCTGTATCGCTTAGGGTTAGTGACTAGCTAAATTGATGCATTCGTAATGAGAGTATTGCTCACCAGAAATAGGGATTGTAAATTCACACACACACTGAAAGCAGTGAACTGGTCACTCTTTGCAGTTTTTAGGACTTGGAATTCACTGAAAGCAGTGAAGTAATCATTCTGTTAGTAACTTATAGGACTTGGAACTTACCTGCTACATCAGTGAAAGCAGTGAACTGATCACTGTATTCACTACTGCCTCCCCCAGTATATGCAGCAACTCGAAGATGATATCTTGTATAGGGATCTGAAAGCGAAATTCGGATGATTAAGTACTGCATCAATAAAACACATCCACATGTATATTATTACATCCACATGTAAATACACCAACTTGAAAATTATTTTCTTTTTAGTCAACTTTCTTCAAATTTATCTTTAATGCAAATATATAATTATCATATTGTGGTATACTTGAATTAAAGACAGCTTGTACAGATCTGGACAGTTTTTTTCTCAAGGAATTTTAAAAGTGTTCAGGGAATATTTTATTTTATGAAAAGTGAACTTTCTCCATGTGTTACTTTCTTTACCACAGCATAAATGTGTGCAAAAGGCCTGAATCAACAGCAATTCCAATTTAAAAAGTGACATATATTGTTCAGTTTTATTTGTTTCTATTCTCCTGATAAATTCAAGGAGACTTTTGGAAAAATTCCAGGAATTCTTCAACAAATTCAAGAACGCTTCAAGAATAAAACTAACATTTTTAAAATTCATGGAATGTAATAACCACTGAAATATAACGAATGCTAATCTTAACAACAAAATTCAGTGATTTTCACCAAACAAAAAGTTTGGTTACAAAAAAAAATTAAAAAGTCTGCACATATTAAAAAGAATCTTATGAATAAAACTGGTAACCATGATAAATTATGAAACATTTCTTTACTAATTCTAAAATTTTAATTTTACTGATCAAATTTATCTTTTTGCATTTTGTATAAAACAACATACCCAAACCACTTAACAGTTCGGACATGGGGTTTGTTAGGTGGCCATTGATGATTCTTGTCTTGAGTGTATTGTTATGACTCCACTGAAGATGGTAACTATTCAGTATTCCATTGATCTTCTTGGGTGCCTCCCAGTTTACCACAAAGGATGTGGGAAGTCGATTTGAGACATGTATTATCCTCGGTTTCTCAGGAACTATGGAGAGAAAAACAAGAGTCCCTTGAAAGGATTGACTGTCCGAAAATAATTGAAAAGGATTCAAGACTATTTCTTCTTTTAACTGTAAAGCATTAAAACCATCTTGGTTTTCTTGAGCGATAATATTTTTTTAAAAAAATTAACCATTGTGATGTTTACACTAGAGGCAAAGATCAGCATTATTTTTATTTATGAAAACCCAGGTACCTCAAGAAAATGTTTGGTGAAAACTCCATGTTACCATAAGCATTCATCAAGCAGAATTAGTGAAAAGATTTTCATTGTGGCAGACCTATCATTCAAAATTAATCTTGTGGCAAAAAAAAATAAAAAATAAAGATGTCAATATGACAATCCATTTTGTTGAAGCAACAAACACAAGATTTCCATGGTGACACCATGCCAACCAAATTGAATGCCAGATCCATGCAATTTTCTTTTAGTACCAACCTGACATCATAAGAAGAAAAAAAACATGTTATGACCAATTATTTAGGTGGCTTATCATTAACAGCTCCATTTTCATTTAAGAAAAAATTGACAACTTCATGCTGATAAGACTTTCCATCGAGAAGCAGTACCAAAAAGAAAATTTTCCAGATGACTAGTGTAGTGGCCATATTGAAAATCAGTACCATTTTGATTTATGACCAAATACATGAATGAATTAATGCCCTATAACATCTAGTTAGAACCAAAGCTTAAATGAATGGATGGATGAATTTGGCGGAATGATGATGGTACTGTAAGATAATTTATAATTATGGCTGGTCATATAAAAAGGGAGGAAGGAGTTTTAGCCAGTGATCACAAGAGGTGTACATCTTTGATGCAGCTATGTGTATTTGGCAATGGAAATGCAGTAAATTTATTATCAATGGCCTACAAAGGGTAAACAGATAAAAGGGAAACCCTTGGTTTAGACTTCAAGCAAACCCAGTAAGCATTAACAGTATGCATTGATGGCCCAGAAATTCTAAGTTTGATTCACATGATTCTAGGGCACCCAACAGTAAATTCACACCAGCATGCCAGAATGGGGATCACAAGGATCAAATTATGGTACAAACTGATCTTCCATCTAATCTGATGAACAAAACAAGCTGACCCATCCAAAGTTGCCTATCATCTACAAGACAAGGACAAACTACAAACAGAAGGAAGAGTGACTGCAACAACATCCCTTAATAAACCATGTATCATGCCCTATGAAAAGCAGGCCACTTAATCTGCTGTGTGACTCCTCCTGGAAAAATTATCTCTTTATACACTACATGTCATGCCCTGTCAGTCCCTCAACAAACAAGGTGTCATGCCCTTGGAAAAGAAAGCCCCTCAACAAACAATGTGTCATACCCTTGGAAAAGAAAACCCCTCAATAAACAATGTGTCATGCCCTTGGAAAAGAAAGCCCCTCAACAAACAATGTGTCATGCCCTTGGAAAAGAAAGCCCCTCAATAAACAATGTGTCATACCCTTGGAAAAGAAAGCCCCTCAACAAACAATGTGTCATGCCCTTGGAAAAGAAAGCCCCTCAACAAACAATGTGTCATGCTCTTGGAAAAGAAAGCCCCTCAACAAACAATTGGAGTAGTTGGCCCCTTAATAAACCCTTGGAAAAGTAAACATCTTAAGAATCCATGTAACCATTCTCCTCAAGTTCAAACTTTTATTTAAAGTTAAACATAATTAATGTTTTTTCAAGATTTTCCTAAATAATGTAAATGTACATTTATCATGCTGAGTACTGTTTAAGTTTTCATTTTATTATCTTTAACATTTATTTATAACACATAACATAGTAGGAAGAGATGACATATACATGTACCTAGATAACAGTAACCCATTTTCAATAGTAAACTACTTTCATCTTTGCAACTCTGCTGAAACAAACTAAGACAAATTAATATTTTGACAAAGTTCACAGAGTTATTTTTGTTGTCCAACACTGTTTTACTTGTGTTCATTAAAACAGCTGTTTTAAATGACTGTTTTGAACATTCAACATCATTACTTTACTTTGCCAACATTCTCACCACAATGTCATATTCTGGTTGAAAAGAGGTCACTTTGGCTTAAAAATGAAGTTCAGCATGGATCCTACATAGCCTGTTATATGAAATACTAGTAACAAATCTATTAAAATGGCTCAAATGTTATATTAACAAAATGAAAGTGATACCGCATGATTGCTAAAGAAGCCACATCATTGCTTGACCACCCAAACAAAATTATGAGAAAGTATAAGCCAAGAAGTTTTAAAACCTATTTTAAGATTTTACTAAACTGTTCCAGAAAAGAATAATATTTCAACCTGGAGGCTAAGCAGTTTCAATGTTGCTAGGGAAGCCAATTTTGACACAATTTTAATTCAGAGCTCATAATGAACATTCCAACCATGTTTGATTAAAAAATGCTCACAAATATAGTAGAGAAGCTGAAAAAAAGCTTTCCAATATGACTGCTATGGAAATAACATTTGCTAGAGGAGATTACCACTGAACAAATAATTTGACAGGGCATATAATAAGAATCATTTCTAACAAATCTGATCCAAAGTGATTGAGTCATGGATAGAAAGTTGAGAAATAAACATAGAACATATGACTGATGCAGAGCTACATCATAACTTCACTATGGAAGCCATACCATTGCTAAGGAGCCATGTCAGACATACATTCGACACAGCAATTCCAAAGAAACACTCCTACCAGGCTTGATCAAAACTGGTTCATTGGTTCAAGAGAAGTATTTGAAAATATGTTTTCTGTAATGTTCCTAAGGAAGCCAAATCATATGTTTGGAGAGCCACCCACATGGAAAAATTTAACAGAGACTGCCCTAACAAACATGTGTTCTAAGTGTGACTCAAATCATCCCCGGTGTTCTAGAAAAAAAATGAAAAAAAAACGTTTTCCACTGGTTGCTAGTGGAGCCATCACAAACATACATTTGCTTAGAGCATGCCATATTAAACATTCCTACAAAATTTCATTTCTATTTTAGCTATTCTGGAAAAAAAGCTGAAAATTGGTTTTCCATATAGTTGCCATGGAAGTCAAGTAATTGTTGGGTGGAGTCGCCCTAGACACAATTTTGATAATACATGTCCTTAAAAAAAAAAAAACACTTTTACCAAGTGTGATTTGAACTGGCTTCACTTTTTTATAAAATAAATTTCACAACTTGTAGCTAAGGAAGTCACATGATTGCTGGGTGAATCACCCCTACACAATTTTGACAGTGCATTTGCTAAGACAAATTCCTACGAACTTTGCGAAAAATTGTCTGATCTATTCTGGAGAAGATCAAATTAATTTTTCAATTAAGCTGCAATCAAAGCCATGCCATATTTTGGTCCTGGAGAAGATTAAAATGATCAATGTTGATAGATGACACATAATAGACATTGGATGCAGAGCTAAACTAAATTGACATAGACAAATGTAGCAATGAATGCCGTACCGCCTTCTGCAGTTCGAACATAGGTGAAAGATGCCGGACCCTTGTCAGCATCATTAAAAGCTCGCACAGATATTTTGTAGTTTGTGAATGGCTGCACTCCCTGGATAATCACTCTCTGAAAAAATAAAAAGATCATTTAGTTTTGATAAATACTGACATCAGGATGTTGCATAAACACTGCAGAGAAAAGTGTTTTGCAACACAGCATCGTGGATGGAAAATCAAATCCCCAGACAGCTCGAGATACACACAAATATAGCTACTAACTCAACTTACATTAAGATCCTGATGAAACAAGGTCAGGACTTGCAGGTCAAGGCCCAGATTAAAGCCTTGCAGTAAACAATGTGTGACCTTTATCCCCTGGTCTAACGGATGAGTTTTGATTTGGTTTGGTTTGTTCCATAGCATAGCAATACAAGTAGATTATTTGGTGCCAAAGGCAACTGGAGTCAAGTGCTTGCCCAAGGACACAGCACAGCAGCTGACTCAGTTTTGTCTGATGGTAGGATTTGAACATGGACCCTTTCAGTCACAAGCTAACCACTGAGCCTGAAGGAAAAGTGAGCATGTCACAAAAAAAATTGCTTTCTTTTTGTTTATTTTAGTGGCACTTTGAACATATTATTGCCTATATCATTCCTTTTAACACATTACTGCCAATATCATTACAAGTAAAGGGGAGTTAAGTTCCTTTCAGAAGGACACACCAAGGCAACCGAGCTGGGCTGTCCTGGTAGTTATCGAACCCACAATTCTTGGGTCACGAGTTTGACGTAATAACAACTGAGCTACTATGACACTCCCAAATAAATTGTTCAAGCTTCAAAATGATTTATCCCAATATCGAATAAAATTCATCCAAGGTTTAGGAAATATAACCAAATGAAAAACTTTAAAACAAAACCTCACTGCAATTCTTTTAATGACTGACTTGAAGCAGGAAATCATGTGAAAGAATAAACCTTCTATGACTGTACATGCCACCCAATTAATTGTCTTACATTATTATAAGTGTATACCTGTCCAAGTATGACGAAAATCCATGAATGGGCTTAGGAAATATAAGTAAATTAAAAAAACTTTACAAACATTCTTGTTTTTTTCATGACTGGGACCTTGACCCCATAGTAAAAGAGGAAAGCAACATGTCACAGAAAGAACTGTATAATCTTCAAACTGATTCATGCCAAGCATGAAAAGAATGAATGAAAAGGTTCTAAAAAATAAATACAAATGTAAATTTTTAACAAACTTTTTTAGAAAATGCCAAAAGAAAAGTGACTGCTATGTCTCTTATCAATAACATAATCTGGACAATAAACCTATATACTACTTTAATCTGTTAAAAATTAAATTGTATTTAATCATTAAAAACAATTCTTGATGGGCAATGCAATCTGGTCAGGAGACCATAAAACTAGAGCTTACAACTGAGTATTTACTATCAGCCTATCCAAAAAAAACATTTCAAAAGTAACATCATTTAAGAGATTGGACAAAACAAAATCTCATTTTCAATTGTTTTAAGAATTCTATGCATTCAATGAAGTCATCCCTATTTTGGGGGGATTAATTCCATTTCTCAGCAAACAATATTGTATAAATGACAGCCAATTTATCTTGTGGAGGAAGTTCCTGGGAAAATAAACACTGATGAGTTGTCAGACCACTTGGACACCCAGAACACCTTATGATCATAAAATTAATGACAAAACCGACTCCAGCGCATAAAACTCCCCACTTTCCTCCTTAATGGGAAATATTGATTTTTAAAAAGTTGTTGTTTGCTTTGAATATAAGAGCTCCGTATTAATAGAAGGTAATTTGAGATGGCATGATATCATGGTAAGGTGATGTGAATTTAATTTTTTTAGCATGTTGAGGTGAAATTAGACTTGAGAATGACTGCTGTGCCTCCATTTTTTTTTTTTTTTAAGCAAAATGAGGTGAATTACAAACTAGAATGACTTGTGCCTTAGTGACCTCCTAGCATGAACCTTATAATATGTCTAAGCATATTATCCTGATTGTATACTACTGCAACCTGTTTACTTTGATAGATGTTATCAATAGTTCTTCAAATTCATGTCCATAATTTTAGCCACCTGTCATTAGGGTATCTTCCTAAATCTTTCAGCTGGTCTACCACTAATATATTTAAACATGTCGCAAAGTATTTATGTGACTGCATTTATATCATATTTGATCCATTATCAGAAATGCCACCATTACCACTATCTATATAAACCAGTTTCCATGAATTGGCTGATGAAACTTTACAATCCTTGGTGCATACCTTTATTAATAAGATACTTTCATCTGTTACTCAGCGAGATCATAAAACACTCTGAATTATTTTTACTTGTCACATCACTTACAATCCAACAGATGCTTAAACATATTACAATAAAGCATTTTTAAGTGATTCTGTGACCGAGTTGGAGAGCCTAATAAATGCATTGAATTCTGCTATGCATAATCTTTAAGGAAAAAAAAATTTAAACTTGTCAGTATAATTGATAATTTTAACAGATGCTCACATTAATGTGAACTTTTTGTGGAAATTTCATGAAGTCATAGCAGCATACTGCTCTAAAATTGCAATTTTTTTAAAAGCAAACTCAACACAAAACAAGAATTTGGTTAACAGCACAATTTATATGTCCACCCTGTTTTTAATAGTTCTCTATGTTGGCACTAGTATGGCACATCTGACTTGGGAGATTATCGACTCAGTGACATCAAACTTTGGCAAGGTATGCGGTCTTGAATTAAACTTAATGTGCAGAATCTATTACAGCTTTCCCTCATTATAATGATACATAACTGCTAACCTAACTGAAAATCTGACCTGTGTTACATTGAGAATAATGTGGTAAACAAAACCACCATATCCCAACTATAGCAAAATATACAAAAATGCAGTGTAGCATGAATTATCAAAATTTGTTAAAGAGCAGTGTTTTGAAATGGAAATCATGAAAGATGCACATCTTCAAATTGTTTTATTCATTGTTGTACACTGGTACAATTTTGGACAACGAGGCCATAATGGTTCCGTTATATAAGAAACTGCATTATAACAAGGTAATAAGAAAAAGCAAATTTTTCTTATGTGACATATTTGTTTTCTTTATTATCCAAATGCCAAGTATCCAAAGTTCAATCATGGAATTTAATCTAGTAAAAAGGTCATTCTGCAAAACTCATATTTCTTTGAGCCATAAGAACCCTAAACTTTGACCTACTTGACCCAAAAAGCAATAGGTCTTTTCCATCCCTTAAGTGCAAGCCATTCATAAACTCTGGTAAAGGTACATGGTCTAGAACTTTGGTAACAGTGACTTTATTCTTTGACCCACACCACCAATCAATCGGTATTTTTCTTACACAAGATATGTCATCCACAAATGTAAGTAAAGGTACTTAGCAAATAACTTAATTGTTTATGCACAAATCGTGTTTTTCTTTCATTGCCAGTGACCCTGAATTTTAACACTTTGATCCCAAGGCTTTTTCCTTGCCCCAAGTGTAAGCTATTAACAAAGCTTGACACAGCTGTTATGCAGAAGTTTCTTGTTTCAGTCAGTGAACTTGATAACTGACCTTTTGGATATGACATGGACAGCAGTCTTTCTTGCTCCAAGTGTAAGTCATCCACAAAACATAATAACAGCTGACAGTAGACAACCTGAGCTATTTTGCAGAAATGAAATTGATAAAAGACTGACAAACAATAAATCAAGAATAGGTGTATAATTGTTGTTGCTATGGCTTTAATGCCATTTTTCAGCACAATGACCCAGAGTAGAACACTGGCAACCCATGTTATCCAAGCCCAAGACTAAATCCCAGGCAGACTGGTGAGATGTCGGTGATCTGTAAATGTGAGTGCCATAAGTCCACTCTGCCAACCAGGTTCCAGACTGGTGTATAAAACTATGCCCCACAGCAATGCTTTTAGTGACAAAAGGACAATCTACATTATTTGTAATTATTCCAATGCAATGTAACCCAAGCATGAAGCTGCAAGAGATGTGAAGGGAATTCACACAAAACAATACAAAAGCAAATGAGGGTCAGTAAATTAATTAGCATATTTTCTGTCTCCCCAAAAATTATGATATTAAGGATTATGCAAAACAATAATCAAATACACCTGTACCTTGAAACTAAGGCACAACATAATCCAAAAATATTAACCACAACATTAGCGAGTATGCAAATTACTGAAGGACATGTGAAAAATTAAGAAAAGAATGGAAAGTGGGAGTAAAAACACTGTATTATGTTACATTATTAATTTGAGTGATTAAGTTTGTTACTAATTTAAGTAACACAATATTTGGCAATACAAAATGCACACTATATCATAAACATAATGGCACATACTTGCTTAAAGCAAATATCATTATTAGTGTAACACAATGGGACCCAATTACAAATTTGTTAAAATCTTTCACACATCACATAATTGTTATTAATAAACTCCAAACTTAAATGTCTTTTTCTTCTACAAATTAAACACAACATATTTACATTAAAAACTTCTCCAAGTTTGCTTGAAATTACTACTTTCTTCCCTCCAACTTGCAGATGAAGCTGAATTTAGAAACATATATCCTATCATATATGGAATTAAAAAGAAAATAAATTGTAAAGTCAGACCAAAAAAACTTGGAAAATGAAAGATAAATTAGCTATGTGAGAATAGGAATTTAACTTTGGGGGAAGGAACAATACAAAAATAATTCATGCTTAAAAACAGACTGCAATTAATAATTACACAGTTCATCCCGTGAAGCTTTGAGTAGTCTCTAGAAAATGCCGTAAACATTAATTATCAATGAGAAAATAAATTTAAAGGTATCTTGACAGTGAAATGTAAAACTGTGTTATTACAGGTCATAACAGTACAGAAGAAAAAAAAACAACTAAAATGAACATTTTTTTTCTATATTTAAGTATAGACTAATGACTTGATACAAGCAACAGATTAATTCTGCTGTTCCTGTTTGGGTTTCTTGGAGGTTGTTTTTGTTCTTTAATCATTTTTCTATTATTCCAAACCCTGAAAGCCAGATTTTGCTGGGCAGAAAATCACAAGTTTAGACTCAGCATAATTACTAATACAAGCTTAGTTCCTACGTCTGTGATTAACTTGATTAATTAATACTGCTGAAGTTTCATATATAACTGCATGCAGTCCATTTATTTAATTGCTATACTTTTTCACATGTACAATACACAGTCTAAGTGCTCAGGATAACCTATCACAATATAAAACAGTCATTATTATGTAACGTTTTCCATGGAATAGAACTTCATTTCTACTTCTAAATGCACTGGTCAGAAAGGAACTTCTGTGTTGTTGTAGTTGTTGCTGTTGTAGGGTTTAAATCCATTTTTCAGCACACGATAGGCTATACATGGCAGCCAGTATTATTGGTGGAGGATGAACCTGAAAAAAAAACCCAGAAAGAACCACCGACCCACAAGAAGCTACTGGCAAGCTTTCTCACTTAACTACATTAGCCGAATCTTAGATTCAAACCCACGCAGAGATGAGATGGCAGTGATCCGTAACGGAGAGCGCTTTAGACCACTCTGCCACTCTGGGCCTCTGAACTTCTGTGTAAGTTATGATATATGTATATGGATAGAGAAAAAAACTATCTTGGCAAGAGGTGAACACAAATACTTAACATTTGTAAGTAAAACCTAAAATGTAAATCATGTTTACTTTCTCTGATTGTCTCGAAATAGATGTACAATAAAGAGATGTACACAATTATCAAGTTTGTTGATTATAATAGAAACAACACCAAACACAGTAGAACCTCTCTTGAAAAGACTGCCAAACAAATATGGTCTCTCAAGACAGGTGGTCTCTTATAACAGGTCACTCCACTATAATCAATAAATCTGTGGATTGAGAATATGGTCTTTCAAGACAGATGTCTCACCTAGCATTGGTCTTTTAAGATGGGTTTAACTGAAATAGAATTTTCAACTTCAAATTGCAATAAAGTCATTGAAACATGAAATATAGGTCACATAGATCTCTTTTCGCAACATGGGTGTAAAACTTATTAAGACATGGGGGGCTCTGAGTGGCAGAGTGGTTTAAAGCACTCTCAGTTATGGAGCACTGCCATCTCACCTCTGTCTGTGTGGGTTCGAGTCTCAGCTTTGGCCAATGTGGGTATGTGAGAAAGCTTGCCAGTAGCTTCTCATGGGTCCAAGGGTTTTCCTGGGTTCTTCCTCCACCATTTAATACTGGCTGCCTTGTATAGCCTATTGTGTGCTGAAAAATGGCGTTAAACCCTACAACTACAACAACACTTATTAAGACTCACCAAGATTCATTATTTAGGTTGGACAACATCCAGACTGAATGCCTAAAGGTAATGTAAACATGACCTATATGCAAAACCAGTCAAAGATGATAGATAGGTCATAATGAAAATTTATTGTATGGGTGTGGCTCAAGCAAAGATGCTGATTACTACAAATTTCATGATACACCGCTCCCTCGATAACTCGCGCACAACGGGGTCCAAAAACATCGACCGCACTATAAGCGAGGGCGCGAGTTACCGAGGGACCTATAAAAAAAAAACTAATAAAGAGATGGGGGGTGCATTGTTAAATACTCGTTTTATAATCGTGCTGAAAATAACTGTGAATAAATATTTCTTTATAAAGATGTTGTTTGTCTTTCTTTATAAATTACCTTTAATTTCTGGATAAAATATCTTGAAAAGATCGTAAAAACCAACATTATTCCACGAGGTATCAGTACTCTTAATATGTGTATCGCTAAACACATTGTGTATTACGTCACTGCTTTTTTGTGTTGATTTGGATACATTCTAGTTTTGTTGTTTGTTTAAAATGAATCAAGATTTATTTTATCAAAAAAGATAACATTCATATCGAAAAACAACAACGTCGAAACTTGCGATGATCTAAAACATAAAATTCTGCGATAGATAGATAGATAGATGAGAGAGAGAGAGAGAGAGAGAGAGAGAGAGAGAGAGAGAGAGAGAGAGAGAGAGAGAGAGAGAGAGAGAGATAGACAGACAGACAGACAGACAGAGTAAAATATAAAAAAAAAATTTTACAAAGATAAACCATTACCAACCATGAATTTAATTGGTCTAAATGTGAGACATGTAAAAAAAAATATATAAAAAAAATATTTAAATCATCCGATAGCATAGACCAGCCTCGTCACAATTATAAACTTGGTCGTCTGTATATCCATCACAGGTCAGTATCTCTCGGAGCTGGTTGGGATAACTAGATGTGGCCGCCTGATTTGCTGAGCGTATCTCTCCCGACAAAGAATTTTGTTTTATTCCATGTCGGCGCTGGAATCTTCAAAGCCATCCATGGCTTGCCATGAAATCTGATTCAGTTACCATAGTTTTTGCCATTTTCTCTGCCTGGACCTTGAGAATTGTTCTCGAAATCTGAACACTTTGTTCACGTTGTTGTGTGAACCAGGTTTACATAGCATCATCTAATTCTGTGTCATTTGCAGTGCGTGCCCTTTTCCGTTTAAATACATCATCAGAATCAACTTCATGCAAATAATCCCGAAATTTCTGCTCATCTTTGAGCCAACCTCTGAGTGTTGACTCAGCAAGTTTAAGTTCACTACAAACTTTTGATCTTGATTCACCATTACGAACCCTCTCTATTAAATTAAGCTTTTCATTCACCAAGTACGCCTTTCGCTTGATTCCCTTGCTCTCCATGATCACATTTGCAAATGATTAGGATAAATTACTGATTAATATATACTTAATGACAATAAGTACATACTATTTGAAACCATGTTCGATTGGTCCAACTAATTTGATTGATGTTGAGACACGATATTGACCACAAGAGTTTATGCATGTAGGATTTGCATTCCTTTGAACTTTTGTATTGTACGTCTTTTACCTGATTTGATACAAAAGACCGCCTTATAAAACAAAGCAGGTCTATTTTAATTGAGTTTTACAATGCAACAAACACTTCCCCAAGTCGTGGATCAAAATGCAGCCGGCAGTTAATTAGGTTCTCACAGATGTGCTCGCGGGCATCGATGTGACGGTCAATTTTTTCATGTTTGAATAGAAGAGGACATGCAACGATTATACTGCTTACACTGCAACACAATGAAAAGATTAAAACACTAATTTCCCCTATACATATACAGTATTATTATTTACAGTGAACTGAGAAAATATTTTTTCCGATAAAATCTAACAAGATATGTGATTCCTTATTAAAACCTGAAAATTTCACGATGTTGATTCTAACTTTTCGGGCACTAACTGTCATTTTCGACAATAAAACGGGCGATATATCAAGATTTCATTCACCAGTTCTTATCACGATTTTCTTCATTTTTAAAAAATATTTTCTTTAAAAAAACGGGATCCACGCCGGACACCGCGTTATAAGCGGGTTTGCAAGTTATCAGGGCACGAGTTATCGAGGGAGCGGTGTAATAGCATGATAAAAAGCTTGAGAAGTGAACACAAAAGTCAATCAATCATAAATATTGGCCATAAAGACATCTGCGATGAGAGAGTAAAGCTCATAAGAAAGCAATATCAGTTTCATGAATCAAGACAGGTCAGTATATACACAGCATGCAAGATATCAAAAGTGATCATGAGCTATACATAAACACTTAATCTATGACAGTAAAATGTAAAAGGTGGGTTGCGGTACCTTTTCTGTATGGTTTTCATCCTTATAGAGATGTATCTAATCACATAATCACAAAGTTTTTGCATGAACAGTTATAATAAAGTTAAGTTAAAATATAAGTTTTAACCAAAATTAATGAAGTATGAAATACACAAGGATTTAAAAAAAACAACAAAAAAAACCCATTAAAAAAACACTTTGGTGAATAGGATAACTGCAGACATGCAAATATGGAGTATATAAAGGCCAAATTTTATTTAGTTATTTGTACATTGTAAATTTTTATTTGTGGGGTTTTGAGTTTCATTGCAATAATTTTCCCACATAAATTATTTAAAATCACGTTGTTGTGTTGTTGTTGCTGGGTTTAATGTCATTTTTTAGCACAAGATAGGCTATACATGGCATCCACCATCCAGTACTAATGGTGGAGGAAGAGCCTGGGAAAAAAACCAAAAGAACCACATACCAATATGAGGCTACTGGCAAGCTTTCTCACATACTCACATTGGCCAAGTTCAAGACTTGAAGCTGAACCCATGCAGACAGAGGTAAGATGGCAATGATCAATAATGGTTAGCACTTTAGACCACTCGTGGCCCCTTCAAATCATGTGACACAGATAGTGTGCATGACTAGTGTACTTGTGCAGTCTGGCATCACCCATGATTCCCTCTAGGTCAAACATATATATTTTATTTTGAAAAACTTATTGTGACCTGATTTTTATTGTGTATAAATTACTGCTTATACACTTTGTTTTAGCATATTCTATATGCAATACATGACAGATCTCTTTTCATTTCTATGTAGGTCAGAATGTTAAAAATACATTAATACTTATGAGCTTCTATCAATATATTAAATGTCAGCCAATTAAAAGCAGCTTCTCTATTCATATGCATCTTTGTTTTGACAGTACTTTATTTTGCAGGAGAAATAGTGACATGCAAAAGATCTATTGTTTGTATATGCTAATCATTTTGTCCCCTCAAGCAAGGCCACCATCATTTTACAAGGTCAGATTTTTAACACATAAGGGGTGGCCAAATAAAACGAGTACTGTACTACTACATTTACTACCACCACCTTCACCACTACCACCATCACTGCTACAATAATAATAATAATAATAATGAGGACTTTAGCACCTAATCTTTAGAAGCTCTAAGTGATTTACAACATCTATAATGATATGACTACTGCCTACCTCTTTACTTCCATCTATTGTGATTGGAATGATTATGTTTTCTCCCATAATTTCATACTGAATCTCATAGCCCTGTAGAATTCCATTAATGGTGTCTCGTGGGGGAGCTTGCCAACTGATCTCAATTTTGTCACTCTCCACACTGCGGGCTGTTAGATTGAGAGGTGGAGAACTTGGCCCTGAAATGAGAAATACACTATAAATATAACTGCATAAGTGGATATCTAGGTATTATGATGATTGGTTTATTCATTGGTGTTCAATAGCACATGAATACATGATTAATTATATCACACAGATGGCTCAGTCTATCTAATAATTAAGGGTGAAACAATACACATGGACTGATATTAACATGGTGCACAGTCTATGATTTGATAAATATCAATACACATAAAGAATAAAGTGGCAATCACTAATAATTTGTTATGGCCATTTAAGAATAAACCTAACTTTTATAAGGAGTACATCATTTTGAATCAATTTCAACCTTTAGTACTAATACATCAAACTAAAAAATTCTTAAGAAATCGATCCAATCATTTCACCCCTACTAAAAATCTGGAATCAAAGTATACTTACATACATTGTTATTTCCAATCTACTTCTTATATTATGGTATAAAAAAAATATATAACCAAACAATATGCACCTTATATTTTTAGTATCAATAGATTATCTCCCTCATGTATTTCCTTGAAGACATTGAAAGAACTTTTTCTCTTGTTCCTTCTCAATGTTGGTAAATGTGGCATAATTAGCTCCATGGAAAATACAACATAGGGTTCAACATATGCCCAAAACAGTCTATTATTTAAAATCTTATTTAGATATATGATGTATTGGACATGTATATTACATGCATACACACACACACACTCTAAATGTACTCTACCCATGTATTCAACATATACTATACATCTACTCCACCCATATAGTCTACATGTACTTAATTAACCTATGGTAGTCTACATATACCATACATGTATTAAATCCATGTTGTCTATATATACTCCATATGAACACTACCCATGTAGTCAACATACTACATCCATATAATATATATATACATACACACACACACACACATACTCTAATATAATCACATGCACTCAACCCACGCAGTCAACATATTTTCTACATGTACTCTACTGGGGCCCCAAGTGATCGAGCAGTATAAAGTGCTCACTGTTACGGATCACTGTCGTCTCATCTCTGTCTGCATAGGTTCGAATCTCAGGTTTGGCCAATGTGAGTATGTAAGAAAGCTTGCCAGTAGCTTCTTGTGGGTCAATGGTTCTTTCCAGGGTTCTCCCATGTTCTTCCTTCACCACTTATACTGGTGGCCACCATGAGTAGCTTATCTTGTGCTGAAAAATGGGGTTAAACTCTACAACAACAACAATAACAACAAAATGTACTCTACCCATATTATACACATTTAGTCACATGTACTCTAAGTATGCTCCACTCCTGCAGTTTACATATATTCAACCCATGTACTCTACCTATGCAGTCTACATATGCTCTACCTATGTGCATATAGTCGTGTACTCTACATGTTTACTCATAGTCGTGCACTCTAAATACAGTCATGTGTATTTTATCCATGTACTCTATATATGCTTCATCTATGTAGTCTACATATAGTCAAGTGTATTCTATACATTTACTCTACATATGCTTTATCTATGTAGTCTACATACAGTCAAGTGTATTCTATACATTTACTCTACATATGCTTTATCTATGTAGTCTACATATAGTCAAGTGTATTCTACGTATATCTCTACATATGCTCTACCTATGTGCATACAGTCATGTGCTTTATCTATGTAGTCTACATATAGTCAAGTGTATTCTAGACATTTACTCTACATATGCTTTATCTATGTAGTCTACATATAGTCAAGTGTATTCTATACATTTACTCTACATATGCTTTATCTATGTAGTCTACATATAGTCAAGTGTATTCTACGTATATCTCTACATATGCTCTACCTATGTGCATACAGTCATGTGCTTTATCTATGTAGTCTACATATAGTCAAGTGTATTCTAGACATTTACTCTACATATGCTTTATCTATGTAGTCTACATATAGTCAAGTGTATTCTAGACATTTACTCTACATATGCTTTATCTATGTAGTCTACATATAGTCAAGTGTATTCTAGACATTTACTCTACATATGCTCTATCTATGTAGTCTACATATAGTTATGTGTATTCTATCCATGTACTCTACATATGCTTTATCTATGTAGTCTACATATAGTCAAGTGTATTCTACCTATATACTCTACATATTCTCTACCCTCCAGATTGAACACATCATTTAAGTTTTATGAGTGTACAAGCATTGGAGAAACTGACCTGATTAAAAAACTTCACACTGATGCCGATGCAAGCAATGCATTCTTCCTCTTAACAAAAATGCCATCAGAAAAGAGGCACCTATGACTTGTCAATGGTTCCCATTGAAGACGAAAAATGTACAAATAGAACCATTTATAGATTCACACATAATTATTTATATATGATTCAAATCCTTTAATGCTGATCTCATTTATAAACAATGACCTTTTATTTTACCTCATCCCAAATGGTTCACAAGCCTAAATCCTGTCATGAATACATTGCAAATTTACACCTCTTTTACAAATTTTTTTTGGAAATGTTATCAAATAATTTTTAATAAATCTTATTGCTTTAATGAAAAAATGAAATTTACTATACCTAACCCTGGGTACTTAATATGTATAAAGAAAAAATACAAGAAAAGAAAATGAAACAAAAGATAACATTTCTATGAGAGATACCGTAATGTTAGTAACAAATTAACTATGTAAATGAAAGACGGCCTGTATGATGTGTATCTGTATCTCTTAAGATCTTGCAAATTAATTTATTTCTGTGGATATAATGTTGTGGTTTTGCAGAAAAAAAATTTTGGGAGTCAATTTGGTGCAAGCACAAGCACACAATTATATGAAATACTAATGTGTTCAAGGTTTGGTCACCTTGTAATGGCCACTGTACATAGTATTGTTATTATATGAACATAACAGCCATATAAAAGTGTGGGACCAATATACTTCAATTCATGGATATGACAGTGGAGAAGTTCTATTTTTGGCACAGGTTGTTATTCATTAATTTGAATTATTATGATGTACATGGTTTTGTAGCAAACCGACAAAAACAGTATTCCCAAAAATAAAGAAGATTTGACAGTAAATAATAAATAGTGTGCCAGAACAGTCCGAGTGGGACAGGTACTAGAGTTTGATTTGTGCAGTGGGAAAACATATGAAGCTTAACATTGTTAAAAAACAGTGAAAAATATGAAAAGCTGAAAAGGTTAAAATAAAATAAGTCTAAGAATCATACACCAATTAACCAAACATTAAGGATATTGTCTTTAATTATTTTAGAAAAGAATACAGCCCAAATCTACATAATTTGGAATGTTTTAACTATAAAGCAAAATCTTCACGAGTCTTAACTGCATTATTTAGAAATGTAAGTCCAGTATTCATATCTGATGATAACACTTGTCTGTGTGTTTTAATCCATCAACTGACATCTATAATATTTGATAGAATAGTGTACATGCCTTAATAACATCAGTGCACACCCTTTTCTTTGGCAAAAACATGCATAAAATAGTCTTTTATAAATACCAGGTTGGAGGAAGGCAAACTTATAAGCTCCACCAAAAGCATCATGATCTTCTCAAAAGCTACAATCATGCATGCCTAATATACTGTAACCACTTACATTTGTTGTTTAAATCAAGTCTCAAAATATATATAATATAGGTTTTATTAGGCATTACCATTTTGGGAGGAAGAATGCATCTTAAGAGTTGATGGAACAGAAACACAAATAGGTTATTTAGTGCCAAGGCAAACGGATTGAAGTGCCTTAAGCACAGACATACCATGTAAGCTGACCCACATTGATCTGATGGTAGCATTTGGACCCAAACCCTCTTGGACACGTGTCATGCACACTAACCACTATAGTAACCATTCCTACCCTTCAGACATAAGAATTCCATCTGAGGTAGAGGGATCAAGTCTCAAAATCAGGGTTCATACTGAACTATGAATGATAAATTCAAAGACTTTTCCCAAACTTTCAAAGACCACAAACATATTTCCAAGACCTATTTTTGCTAACATTGTTTATACAGGTTATATGAGAAAACAATGAATGCCAAAATGAAATACTACCATACTGTTTACTGATTAATGTCAAACTATAATTAATTTCCTAAAACTGCATTTTAATGATCTGGAAGATATGCTAACATTCTTTTTTTCCCTTCAGAAATATGTAACATACGTGTCAGATTTAATACAGAATAAATTGTTCTCTTAACAGACATCGGCAATGCTTTAAATGCATTATTATATTTGCTTTTATTTTCTCTTCAATCATTTTGGAAAGAGACGCCAACACTGTCATCTTTTCCTCTGCTCTTATCCTAAGAACATTTGACTCTGTGACAAGCACAATGAGTCCTTTTAACTCTGCCTTTCCTGCTTTTTGTACAGAGGAAGCATGTAGGCTGGCAATGTCAGCTTCAAGACGCAGCATTTTGGCTTAAAGTTCTTCCACTTCATTAAAGACTAACTCCTGTTTCTTTCCTTTTTGTTTTTTTTTTCTCAGCCTTCTCCTTTGCTTTCTTCTTATCCAGATAGGCATGGTACTTATGTCTTGCATATTTCATTGCTAATGATGATTTCCAAAGGTCCACCTGCTTTTTTCATTGTGTCAATGATTAGCCTTTGAGCTCTGAGGCTTTCTCTGCTGAGGTTCTCAACAGATACCTGTTTGTGGACAGAAAATCCTCTCTCCACTGTTGCCTGCCCATGTGACAACAACAACATTTTATGGAGAAGATTCCAAAGTTTAACATATTCCTTTCTTTTGGAAAGGACAGAATAAAACACTTCATCAAGGCTGTCATCTGTTCTATTGAAGCATGTCAAGGGATGATTGTCCGATTAGATAACTTAGGGGTACAAACAAACGGGGATGTATGGTCAGACTAGAGATACACAAATCACTTTCGGCAATGTGATTTTTTTAAAAAAAATTGTTATACCATTGGGGAAAAAGTCGAGGCTGGGCAATGAGAAACGTAGACATTCCATCAACTGGAAACACATTTTTTAATTCCTTTTTTTATTTGCCTAATCAAATGACTTAACTTCCTACAGTTAAAGCTTCACAGCACAAGTTAACGCCAATTTTTTAAAAAAAATTTTACTCACAATTTAAGAACAAAAACTTTTTTTTGCTTAACTCTACTATATGCGCACTTTGAACTGTTTATCCGTGAATTGAATTTACTACAATGGATGTTTCTATATTAAACCAAGGAACATTATTATGTAGAACAAAATTTTCGAAAATGATATTTTTCCCTCAAATGTGTTAAATAAACCGACTGTATAAGTAAATTTAAACGGGCCCTCTTTTGCCATATCTCCCAAATCATCAAACTAAACAATATCTTATTTTATACCAGAGGAGTAATGAGTTACCATTATTTTGCCCAAAACTACCAATAGCTTATATTTCTGCATCTTTGTTCCACTAAATGAACAGTATGTAGTTACTAATTTGCAACTTATCTCTGGCATGACTTGTCAGGGCTCCTTCTCCCATTGAAGCCAAGTTGATCGTCTTAATTTTACACAATGTACAAAATGCCTTTTGTTTACATAATTTATCCTTTTTGCAGCCTTCCTTGTATTTCACTTGTTCAAGCCAGATATTGATGAAAGAGCAAAGACCTGGCATTTTTAAACATTGAAGATGTAAATCGACTGAACAAATTTTGAATCCTCGAGTGTGTTACTTTCTACGCAGAGTGAATTAGTGTAATGAACATTTTGATTGTCCAATCAAACTGAACGATTCGTCAAAAGAAAGAAGCCAGGAAAACCAGCTACATCCGAAGCTAACGACCTTAGGTAATTTTATTTGTGACTTCCTTTGATGAAGTGTGTAGCCGTCTTGCTTTGATGAAGAGTGCATGTATTATTGAAGTCGCCACCAAGGTCAACTTTGGATGGTCAAACAATGCCTCTTTTGTTATTGCGGCAGCAATGAAACTGAATGGGTCATCAAAAGAAAGAAACCAGGATAACTAGATTACATCCGAATTGAACAACCTCAGATAATTTTATTTGTGATTCTGGAAATAAATTTAAAATTTTTGGGTTTATTTCAATTTTCAAAGACCTCTGGGTAATATGCTCGATTTTCCCAAACTTTCAATGCCTTGAAAATGCTACTTAATTTTTCCCAAACTCTCAAAGACCTTCAAAGACCGTACGAACCCTGAAAATATATCTTATATGGGTTTTAGACTTAAGAATCCCATCTGAGGTAGAGGGATCAAGTCTCAAAATATATCTTATATGGGTTTTAGACATATAAAAGTGGGACCAATATACTTCAATTCATGGATATAACAGTGGAGAAGTCCTATAGACATAGACAGTGTGCACTTATTATGATAAACTCTACTCAAATTAACTTTTAAAGGACACATTACACAAATTACCTTGTATATTTTATGTTCAGATGACATAAGATAATAGACAAAATGGCAAATCTTCAATATAAATACTTTTTTATTTGAACAAGTATCAATCTGAGGATTTTTTTATCATTTATTATGGAATTTTATAAAAATATAAAAGTAATTTTTCAGTCAGAATAAGACCAAAGTTATTTCTTTTAAGGACAAAATAAAAATAATATCATCGAAAAGTCTCAAAAAATCATGATGAACAAACAAAATTCTACAAGAAATCCAAGAATAGTAATACAACACAACTGCAAGGCTATATTTTATCAAAACAGTATGCCTCATGATGCATCTGTATATTAAGTTACATGACTGCTGGTAACAGTGCCTGAGATAAACATACAACCTACTACAGTTAAATTCAATAAAGTCACAGTGACCTAGTTTCAACTAAAGGGTTTAATACCCCTTTTGGGGTATCTTCAGATCAAGTCCAATTTACATAATAATGCAGGCAATATTATTTGAGAAAATGAACTAAAATATTATTTGGGGAAAATAAACACAAAGTTAATCAATGTAACTAATACCAGACAAAAGGTGTGAAAGATGTTAACCTTCTGACCGGAGCTGCTTCATAATCCTGTAAAAAAACAAGTGATCTTGTGCCAAGCATGCAGTGTTATTAATAATAATAAAACTTTAGATATAAGGAGTAACTTTAAAATCTAGTGCAAAACCATGATTAAATATTATAACCAATGCAAAGAATAGGAACTTAAAACATTTACTTTCAAATACAATGAATTAAATAAAGATAGTCAACAACAACAAAAAAGAAAACTTTTACCAAACCTTCTTCTGGGAATAATGCTGTTCAGAATCAGAGCAAAAATATCTTAAGAACAAATGCAGCCTGTATATAATATTAAAATTATAATTAAAGAAATGTTCTCAGTTACTCAACTATGTTATGCATTCTTGCTGTTATTTACATTCGAACAGTACACTATATCATGCCTTGAAAGACCACTACTTCTACCTAAACATCACATTCTCTTAAGTCAGGTGGTGTCTCATGACAGATCATAACAAAATATAATCAATAAATTCAGGCACAGACAGTTTGGTTTCTTAAGACTGGTGATCCCTGACAGCCGTGGTCTTTTAAGGCAGGTTTTACTATCTAATATACACTTTTCAAAATGATGAAATTTGCATTGTGTGACCTCAGTGACTGTGAAGCACAAAATGCAAATATATTTATGCAAAAAGAAGATGCATACATACACATTCTGACACAGGAGAAATAAGTTTTACACTCATCATACTCAAATGCATAGTCAATGTCCTTCTAATGTCCAAATCTAAGTCACTAATTGCTACTAATCATTCCAAGATCCAGTATTAGCTCGCTTATTATTGTGTTATCCATTCCTACAGACAAAATATATGTACTACCATCCCAATATTCTTTACCTGTCAGAAGCCATCCTGGAACTAAAATTGAGGTAGGTGAAAGAGCATCTCAATGCATTGAACATTTTATTAGGATTTAAAAACTTACTTAGTTTTCCTGACAATATTTATTCATTCAACTATTGTGAAATAACTTTTTTTTTCTTCATGGGTTTTACGAATTTTGGGTAGAATTAATTGTTGTTAACAAGCCATGAAATTTGTTGTATGTACATAGCTACATTTTTTAGCACCTCAACAAAAAAATGGTTATAAGAAGAAAACTAAAGGTAGTCCGAAAAGTGTAAAAATGGGTTGCACAAAAACCCTCAGAAGATGAATCATTCCAAATAAATTTAAGTATAAATCCACAAAATTTAAAGACAAACCCAGCTATGAGTACAATAAGACCATGTTACATACCAGTGACAGATCCAAAAATTTAAACAAAATTTGCAACAAAAACAGACCTACACAAGAATCTACAAATGTATAGCATTTAAGTATTCAATATCAAAATGTAAAAATACAAATTATGAAAGAGTATTATCAGCTTTCATCACTATGACTGTCATGCATCTTTGACAGATGTTACTTAAACATGGCTCCCTGCGAATGAATGGGGTCATGAAGGTGCAGCCTTCTGCCTATGCAGATGAGACAGAATACTTCAGCCTACCAGGGTCCAAACGTTTGGGTATGTAGCAATTAGTAGTGCAATGACTTATCAAACAAATGCTGACTTTTCTCATCAATTTGCCCATCTTTTTTCTGCAGTATCACTAACTAAATATTTTACAAAAGTCTTCTGTCCTTCCATGGATGCTATTTAATATGCTATGTCAGTACAACATATATAGGATAATCCTAACATCAAAACAAACTCCTTTCTAATTAAAAAAAAGAAGCCTGCAACTGACTTTGAATTTAGTGAAATATTATGTCAATGCTAAAGATTTATTTTAATAGTGCAACTGCTGTACAAGATATATTACTTTCCAAAACTTTAACAAAGAATCTTCAAACTGATGCTGCTTTTATCACAGTAAAAAAAACTATACCTATTTCCAAACATTTACACGCAGGACAACAGGTAGCATGTACCTGAAAATTGTAAGTACCACAAATATGTTATGTCAGATCTGACATGACATTACATGTTTTCCGTGGTCATAGTTGGAATGTTTGCAGATTAATGTCTAAATCAGTTCTTTTTTTAATCCATGGTTTATCATGATATGTCCATTATATAAGGTGGGGCCCTGAGTGGCCAAGTGGTCTAAAGCACTCAGCATTATGGATCACTGCCGTCTCACCTACGTCTGTGTGGATTCGAGTCTTGGTGGATTTGGTTAATGCAGATATGTGAGAAAGCCTGCCAGTAGCTTCTTGTGGGTTGGTGATTCTTTCCATAGTTTTCCAGGGTTCTTCCTCCATCATTTATACTGGCAGGCATGTATAGCCTATCATGTGCTGAAAATGTCATTAAACCCTACAACAACAACATCATATAAGGTCATGCCAATTACTTGTTTCCATGGCTAATCATGATACATATCCCATATATAAGGTGCTGCCAATTAATTGTATTCATGGTACATCATGATATATCCTATATATAATGTGCTGCCAATGTCTTGTATACATGTTACATCATGATATATTCTCTATATAAGGTACTGCCAATTATATACCTATAATTTATCATGATATATCCATTACATGTGCTGCCAATGTCTTGTATACATGTTACATCATGATATTTTCTAGATACGGTACTGCCAATTATATACCTATAATTTATCATGATATATCCTATATATAATGTGCTGCCAATGTCTTGTATACATGGTACATCATGATATATTTTCTATATATGGTACTGCTAATTATATATCCATAATTTATATATATATATATTGATATATCAGTTATATAAAGTGCTGCCAATGTCTTGTATACATGGTACAAAATGATATATTCTCTATATATGGTACATGTACTGCCAATTATATACCCATAATTTATCATGATATATACGTTATATAAAGTGCTGTCAATGTCTTGTATACATGTTACATCATGATATATTCTCTATACAAGGTACTGCCAATTATATACCCATAATTTATCATGATATATCCATTATATAATGTGATGCCAATGTCTTGTATACATGGTACAAAATGATATATTCTCTATATACGGTACTGCCAATTATATATCCATAATTTATCATGATATATACGTTATATAAAGTGCTGTAAATGACCTAAAGTATGATACAAAATGGACAGGATAAGAACTTTGAAATATGTGCATCTACAAACTTAAGGAAAATGTAATTCTTTCAATATTTTTATATATATTTTGTTCAGAACAAGATGTTTCTGAAAAATACTTGAAACATACTAAAGCTATATTCAACCAGTGCTATTTCAAAATCTCAAAAAAAATGAATAAAACTTAACAGGGATTGGTAAGCACATTCTTCAAGTTGGCTGATAAAAAACTATTTTGCCAAATAAAAAATGGCAAGTACAAGACATAGTTATTCTGAGCAAGTATCAGTTCAGTTAGAAGTATGATTTGTTACTACCAAAATGCCTGTAAAATCAATATCATCATAACAAGCCATTGTGGGTAATTTTCTGCATGGTGTTATAGTTTTGACTGGTTACAGATATTAACTTAGAAAGCACTTAACTATTATAATGGCTGAGATTGTTAAAATAAAACGAATTACCATTCATATCATACCCAGAAGATTACCCACAAACATCTGTCATATTGACCAATTTGAACAGGAAAATCTATAAATATTTATATTCATCTGCCACAAATCACTTTAACAGAAAATGAAATACATTTATATGCTCAAAATAACTGGACTCTCTTGTTGCTGAGGCTTGCAGCTATCTTTTAGAATTTTGGTGAGGTAATTTTGCAGCAAAGAAGAGCATTTTATTTTTAAAAAACACTTTGCCAAACTAAGAATGATAATTAGAAGCGTTTCCCATATAAGAGCAGATATTTTGAGCATTCAAATTAATTTCAATTTCGGACAAGAATGATTTGCAACACATGACAGCAAAATTAATGCATATAAACTGACACCATCTTTAAAGTCATTGTAGGTAATATTCTACAAAGCATTATAGGCATAACTGGCATTAAATTTTCATTTCAGAAGTACTTCACCTATATAACTTAAAGCGAAATGTGGTAGCAGTTTAACGTATAGTACCTTGTAGAAGATTAAGATACAAAAAATAAACTGTGATACCATTCTTAGCTATAGTGACTTGCAGAAGATTAAGATACTTAAAATAAACTGTGATACCATTCTTAGCTATAGTGACTTGCAGAAGATTAAGATACTTAAAATAAACTGTGATACCAGTCTTAGCTATAGTGCCATGGAGAAGATTAAGATACTTAAAATAAAATGTGGATTCCAGTCTTAGCTATAGTGCCTTGCAGAGATTAAGATACATAAAATAAAATGTGGTACCAGTTTTAGCTATTGTGCCTTGCAGAAGATTAAGATCCCAAAGATATATTGCTACATCCTCAGTGGCAAGAGTGTGATAATGCGGGAACACTAACAGTCATAGCTATAGTGCCTAACAGAAGATTACCAGCACTCATATGCAAAACTGGCAGATTGGACAGGAATTTTCTTGTTCAAGATCATCTGCTACAAATCATACTTAAAACAGAAAATGAAATTTATTTACTTGCTGAAAATAACTTGGTTCTCATGCTGTCAATGCCTGCAGTTAACATTTGAAAGCAGGTGAAATATTCTTTCTGCAAATCTGAAATAATTGCCTTCCAAACCATTTCTATGAGGTACTTTAATTAGACAGACAATTGTCCATCTCATACATTCCAGCATCAGAGATCAAAATGACAACTACAATGCAAGTCTATTAACAATCAAATATGTATGTCCCTAAATTTTACTGATAAATATACACATATATCTGGACATACTTTCTGGAGGTGTGAAGAAGAGCTCACTGGGACTGCTGGCTCGACTTGTTCCTACTGCATTCCTGGTCATGACCCACACCTGGTATGCAGTGTTGGGTTGCAAATCCCTTAAAACAATATGGTCTGTTTCTCTGCTTACTTCATATACCTGCCCATTATCCAAGGGATTACCATCAGATCTGAAACGAATTTACAGGTATAAAGAGCTCAAGTTCTGAAATGTGGGTTATATTTTGACCCCAATCTGATTAAAATCGATCTCCACAGTCCTACATTAAATCTGACAGCAACTTGTTAGGGGTCATGTTCTGGAGACTATTGAACTAACCAAGAGAAAGGCAGCTTTCAAAACTTTGAAAGTGAATCAAATCATACAGGCACACATTGCACTTCAGCCATACTCCCAAACACAAACATGTAAGGCTTCATATGATTGGCTTATAACATTTGTGATTATCATAATGACAGGTCAAAGAACATGACCCCTAAGCAATCACTGTCAGATCTTAATGAAGGAAAGTGGAGATCTGATTTCAGTCAGACTGACCCAGACTCCAAAATAAAAGATGAGGCCTAAGAGGGCTCATGACAGCTCAACTGGCTCAAAATAACCTACTAGTCCTCTTCTGTGCCTCTATTTCAATTGTGCCATTTTGTCCAATATTAGACATTCTGCTTCCTACAATTTACTTATTTATAAAAGTTGCCATATGAGTATTATCCATGAATATTCTGCATCCAGTTGTTTGGAAAAGGTTTATGCAGCACCAGAGAGCTGTGCCAGGTGCAGTACTGTCCCTGTGCTAGTATGGTGCAACTAATTAGATTTTCAAAGACTTTTCATTGAGTTTAAGGACTTCCAGAAGTTTTTAAGTACTACTTCCAGATGTTTTCAAGTAGCATTTTTCTTTCGGAAATTGGACTTACTCCATATATTACTTTGTTTACCATTATATAAATACTGCATATATTTATATGTCAAGTCCAACTATACAGACAACACAGGCCACATTCTGCTGGCAGATAATGCACCAGCAGATCATGGTCTATGTTGTTTCTTCTAGTGATAACTTCTAACAAACTGCATATGTTCAGTTAATTATATGACAGATCTGGGTCTGTACAGTCTGTAGTTGCACTCAAAGAGTACCTGAAAAACATGCACATAGTTCACCAAAATAGCAAAGGGACACTACTCCCACTGGTAAATACCTGTCATGTGTCAATTAATTAACCAAATTTGATCCCATTTTATTTATTTACTTAATTTTGCTTCTGAAATCAATAACAGCAATTTTTATTTTGTAAGAGCAATATATTTTATATTTATTAGTTTTAAACTGCTTGCATTCACCTTGAGAATCTTTTTTTAAAAAATTCAACAAATTCAAGGGCATTTCAAGAATACTAGTAACATGAACTTTTCAAATAGATTTCAAGGCATCCTGTAAACTTCAAGTATCTTCAAGATTTTAACCATGGGTAATATATCATTTCAGACATAGGCACTATGTGTGTCAAACTGGAAAACATAAATGTTCCCCTCCATCTTGTGCCCAAGTCCATAATTCTAAAATAATCACCCCAGTGCCTGTTATTTCAGCCAAATAACAATGTAAACCAGTTCAAACATCATTTCCTGCTTTCTGATAAATGTGTATCAAATGTGATTTTTTTTGTCAAAAATTTTATGTTCAAATCAATCTCATTGCCATCAACAATTTACAACGAAACATTGGATAATAGTATCCATAAAGTAAATCGATATCCTTATAAAATGAACATTGTCTTCCCATGTCCACTGTATCTTTATGAACTGATTACAAGGTTATCAGTTCAAACAGTCTAGAAAAACAAAATCTTTTCATACAAAGATAGAAGTTTAGTTTTCAAATAAATCTTTTTCATGCTCAATACCCACAATGCCAAGAAAACTGAAATTGGAATGCCATCAAGATCCCATTATACACTTATCCTGTAATTAAAAGCCATCAATGTAAGCACTAGTATGGTATGGTTGACTTGAGTAATTACTGACCTTTAAAGTACACAATCTTCAGAAACCACCATTTTTGCTATGGACATAACATGACCATGTCTTCTGCAGTCAGTTGCTGTGTATTTCTTAACCAAACACTGGGTTTACCCTACCTTCCTCTGTCACTGGAGCGCATTAGCATTGACCACTCCAAGTATACAATTAAAGTTTCTTTGTTTAATGAGCAAGGCAAGGTATATGTAAGGTATATTACGTAGATGCAGGAAGTTTCTTTTAATTCTCTATGTTACGTGCTTAGGCTCAAATAAGCAGCAACACAGAAAGAGTGAAAACTAACAAGCTTGTATAACTTGAACAATGAATTTATTAAGTACAATTATTTTCATAAAATAAATAAACTTACAGTTTTAGAGAATCAAATCCAACATTAATCCAATATAGAATTCACAAAAATAATCCACTAATGGAATTGCAAGAGTCCTGATAAATAAATGTTCTAATAGTTCCAGGTTCGAATCTTGACGATGTAATCCAAAATGGCTGACAATGTCACGTGATGCAGTTCTTGTTTTATTATCATCCAAATGAAATTATGAGCACATGTTTTCTCCTCCAAATAAATAAATAAATCCTTTTGCTTCAATGAATTGACACAATGTCCAGTACAAGGTAATTAAAATTATAACTCAAACAGAAAAACACAACTATTAACTTTATAAAAGCCCAGATTCTACTGAACTGTTCTATCCCAAACAACAATTCATATACCTGTTTTCTTAAGTAAACAAGTGATCACGTGATTTCATGGCAGTTCATGGAAGGTCACAGAAAGAGGCTGCCTTTAGTAAATCACGTACTCAAAGAAAAATCTAAATATTTCCCACCCCCAAGAACTAAAAATAAAAAGTTGTCCATGAAATTAACCAATAGTTTTAGAAGTTTGTTGACAATGTCTAAAGCAGGGTCAGGAATTAGGTCAACAAGCCAAGGTCAACCTGTGTTTACAGCTAGAGTCTAAGTCAGCCTGAATTTTCCAGAAAAATCTCCCAATTAATGAATATTAAACCCTAAATGACAAATTTGGATTTAACAAAAAAAAAAAAATAATTTAAATCCAATAGACGTAACACTATGATACAAAGTTATCCTTTTTTATTTCAGTGTGTTGGAGCAACTGCTTAAGCTGACATCCTGGTTGTATTTCTGATATGCCAATTACAGACAGATATACTCTTGTCATCTGTTCATGTGCCATTCTCATCAATGACGAGATAATTAAAAAAATCTTCTGGACAGACTACTTGCTAGTAACCAGTGGTTTTAATTCAACTTTTTTTTAGCCATTCAAGGCCACGCAATTTAATAAAATACGACTCGTCTAGGTCATCATGCCCTTACGTTTTCCATACATGAATGCTTTTTGCACATTTTATTTCATGTTTCTTTTTCAATTTAGAAGGTATTACGATCTTATTTTCAAAACAGAAGAAACAATGCAATTTACTCAGGCAAGGAAAATCTTGTGAAGAGGACTAACCACCAAATTCGTCACAAGTACTAACAACATACACATAACTATTGCAAACACAGACCCTGTTTTCTGTTAGTGAAAAATGAAAAACCACACCAACTTGTCTTGTTGAAATTAAGAAGGTGAATATTTTTAATTTGGTTTGGAATCTATTCCTTTGCCAATTCTGTGCTAATTTCTTTTATCCTGTCAGCACCATCAGTTGCTGATTATAGATATTGCTTTAAAAAGGAACCAGTCCTAGCTTTATCCGCAAGTACAACTTTATTACCTAATGGATCATTTAACAGCTACTTTTGCAAAAAACGTATCTGTTGATTTGTATCTATTTTAATTAAGTTTTGATGCAAAGCTTATGGTGTGTAGAGCAGTAAATAAGCTACATTTTTCAGGAGGGGAGGGGAGATCAGTGGTTACTGTTTTACCCTGGACTTGAACAAACAATAATCACTAACTAGAACTTAATGTAACATATTTCACTGCATGAAAAGCCAAAAGTGTACCCTAATTCAACTCAAACCAAGTAGACAAAATGTTAAGCAAGTGGGAAGCTAATGATCTATAAAACATTTAATTCAAACATAAAGAACAAATCTGGAAAGTCTCCATTACAGTGATATGTTATAAGTGGCTGCACATGTTGACGGGACAGAATTCGCTAGTATCGGGTAGATTTCAAACAATGTGAGATCAAACCAGCTTGTGTTAATTTGTAGAAGGCAAGTGGGGATTATTTAGTTTTTTCTTAATCTGACAACAAAAAACAGAGTACATATGACTGCAAATGCTGTCTTCGATGAATTCTCAACTTTAAAAAGAAAAAATAATTATTCACAACTGGCAAAGATTAAAGATTGAATATGGAAACAATTGATTGCAATTACATGTTTGTCTGAATAAACGTATGTAGAATGTACTTCCTGTCGATGGCTTGAAGACAAAAAGAAATTGAAATTGAAAAATATATACAAAAATAAACGTTTCTAGAATATGGCTGGAGAACCCCGAAGCTTGTGTGTTTTAATTGTATATTATTTTCTTGTATAGGATGGACTGAACCCCAGACTGCATTATTTTAAAGTTTGAAAATTTACATTTTAATGTATGATTGTCCCAAAATTAATAATTTATTGTCTTGATCTTTCAAACACTTGAGTAACTCTTTACTTCTCATGGTGCTGAAGGAGGGGTTGGAATATAGACATGTAACAAAAAGAAATACCAAAACAATGGTTTCTGATAAATATTGTCTGATATATTAAGCATGCATTTACATATTTACCTCAACAGACATCAATGATCAAAATTCTGTCTGACAAACAGTAGAATCTAAAATTTATTATGTACAATAGTATACTTCTCAACTGTAATTATTTAGGATTCTATTATTAATTTTTAATTAATTTACTTCCAAGGCAACATAAACATAAGCCAGATAAAATAAATAAGGATAATATTATTTACTAAATATATATGCATCTTTTGCAGCGAATTTCCATTTTCATGAATAAGTTCTCGAGCAACTCTGAAATTATTTTTTTTTTTATTATTTACTGAAATAAAAAACTTCGGTTATTACTATACAAACTTAGACTAAAAATATAAACATTGTCTACTGCAGTATAATTTATGTAACTTTGTAATTTTCCATTTTTAAGAATAATACAAATCATTTTTAATAAACATATCACTCAAACTGAAACATATTTCTTTTCGAAATACAATGTACTGCATGTTTGTCGGAGATTAACAGGTTGTCATGTGACATAATTGGTATGTGGAGAGAAATATCATATGGCGTAAGGTCAATTCAGGCTGCTCTATTTGATCAGGTGTGTGTGGCTCATCTTGGTCACCATGCCCTTCGTTTTGAACTGCATGAATGCTTTTAAAACATTTTATTACCCAATTGCATGTGTTGAATCAAATCTTAAAGGTTTAAGGCAAGTCTTCAACACAGAAGAAATAGTGAAAATTTCTAATGCGTAAAAAAAATTCTATCTATAACAAGATCTGGTATAAGAGTGGAGACAACAGAATGCCATATCTTTCGCAATGTAACTCATGTTGATGCAAAACAACAAACAACTGCAATGAAATTATTTTAAAAAATACCCACTTTCCTTCTACAAATTACCATGGAGATTACAACTCATGCAACCTGGAATCTCTGATACTGGGCTATAATAAATAAAAAATAATCTGTCGGCATGTTCAATCGCTGATTACATACACGAGCATAAAAAGACATTCCAAACTAGTTCTCTGTGTATGATTCAAGTACTTTAATAGCTACTTTTTAATGAAGTTTTTCTGTTGAGTCTGGATGTCAATACTTCATGTCTGTCACGACAGAAATAAAATATACCGTATTTAGTGGCCTTTAAGTAATTGTGGAGTATAAGTCAAGGCTAGGTCAATATCTTGGCTTTGTATTTTACACTAGTAATGGTATCGTTGTATGATATTCCATATTACCAGTAATCATGAAATTTACTTCTGAACAAATCACTGCTATATTCTGTTATCAATTGACACTGCTGAATAAACAGTCCATGCTTGTTTTATTATAATTGAAAGCACATCCATGTTGTAGTTCATTTTACTACCTGTAGTTACGAACATGACTTTATAAACTTTCAATGACACAATCCATACATAAGTCGATTTGGAGTATAAGACAAAGCCCCGACTTTCAAGTAAAAAAGTATCGATTTATAGGTCGGAAAATACAGTAGTTATTTCTGATTTGATGGTTATTGTTTTCTCTGGACTTTAACAAACAAAAACCACCAATCAGAACTGAATGCAACATATTTCACTGTTTGAAGCACCTAAAGTGGTGCCTTCATATTTGATATAAGTAAACAAAATCTAAAGCAACAGCAAAACTTGGCTCTTAAAAATAGTTAGAAAATGATCAGTTATGCACTTCAAGTCAAGAGTTGGGGAACAAATCTAGAATATCTTCTTTATATTATTTATTACCAGTGGCTGAGTGTACTAATGGGATAAAATTATCAGGATGGGATTTGGTGAAAGGGCGAACCAGATTTCAAACTACACCACTCCCTCGATAACTTGCACCCTGACAACTCACAAACCCGCTTATAATGCAATGTCTGGCGTGGATCCCGATTTTTCCCCAAAGCAAATAAATCTTAAATATCTTTCAAAATATACTGAATGTGAAAAAATATGATAAGAATTAGTCAATTAAACCTTTGTACATTTCTCGTTTTATCATCAAAAATGGTGATTAATGCCCATAAAGATAGATGCCATCTTGTGAAATTTGCAAGTTCTAAATAAGATATCACATATTATGTTAGAATCTATTTGTTGGGTGAAATAGCGATCAATGAAAACGTCTGGTAAATGATAACAGGTGGCAACAGAGAATGAAATAAACTGCAATTAAATGTCCTGATATGTGAAAGTCACATTCTAATCCTTTATTTCCATTTCAGTGTAAACATTATAATTGCAACACATTCATTTCTATGAAAACATGAAATGAGTCAATCAAATGTCTTATTGAAACCAATGAGTACTTCTGTGCGAACCAAATTACCTGCCAGCTTTGTTTTGATCAACAACTTGGTGACGTGTCTGTTACACTAAAATAATAGATTAAAAGAGACCTATGTTGTTTTATCACTTTGAATAAATATGTCTTTTGAACTGAATCAAGCAAGGGAGGATTTTGCTTGGCAGCAGAGAAATCAAGGAGTAACACACAAACAAATTAACAGATTTTTTTCAAAACATGAATTGACATTTATGAAGTGTATCACAACCAGCATGTAATATCATGTTCTAATTTACATTGTTTTAATTTGTAGACCCATTAAATTCATGTTGGTAATGATTAACCCTTGGTTTTTGATTTTCATTTTACTTCTACCACAATCAAATCTATCTACTGAACGATCGATCGATCAATCGACTGACGTTTCTCAAAAAGCAAGTCAATCTTTTGTATTAAGAAAATATGTCTAATTTGGATCAAACAATAAAACTAGAATGTGTCCAATTCAACACAAAAATTAGTGACACAGTACACAATGTGTGAAGTGGTACACGTTAAGCGACCGGAAACCTCGTGGAATAATGTTTTTGATGTAATATATTTTGTAATATAATTTGGATCAAACAATAAAACTACAATGTATCCAATTCAACACAAAAATTAGTGACACAGTACACAATGTGTGAAGTGGTACACGTTAAGCGACCGGAAACCTCGCGGAATAATGTTTTTGATGTAATATATTTTGATATTGTAATTTATCCTGAAATTAATGTTACTCTATGAAGAAAAAATAAACAAACTACACCATTATGAAGAGATATTTATTCACAATTAATCTCAGCATGATTATAAAGTGAGTATTGAACACTATAATCTGTCTCCCCCCCCCCCCCCGTCTTTGTGTCGATCCTTTTATTGTTTTTTTTTTTAATTATAGGTCACTTAGTAACTTGTGCCTCATTTAAAGTGTGGTCCATGCTTTTGGACCCCGATGTACATGAGTTATCAAGGGAGAGGTGTATGTGAGTTATTAGTTATCTTGCATTTTCTAATTTGTAGAAGTTGAATGGGTGTTGTCAATACTTTCCTTTGTTTCTGACATAATTATATGCATGTAACTGCTATGGCTGTTTCAAAAGAATTATCATTTTAAAGAATAAACTGTAAGTAACTAATAATTATTCATGAGTGCTACAGATTAAAGGGCCAGTATCATTGTGTTTTAATTCTTTACCTCTTTTATTGATATAATATCGATATGACAAAATACTGATACATCAGTAAACCTCTAATTATCAGGACTGTAAAGAGTTACATTCACTAAACACATCATGAGACAAATATCATAAATAATAAACACTTTTTGATGTTATTAAAAAACTATAATCACTAAAATTACTTTGATTCACTGTGACAGTACTTTGGACAGAATTATAAACTCACTTGATTGTTATAATGTAAGCAGTGATCGGACTGTTGTTGTCCACAAGACTGTGATGCCAGCGCACTGTGACATTTCTGGAGTTCAAGTCAGATATCACTGGGGTACCAGGTGGATCTGGGACATCTGAAAAATGATTGATGGAAATATGATTCTAAAAAAATATAAGCATCACCAAAACAAATAATTAAAAACAGATGCTTTTAAAATAAATTTTCAAAAATAAAATCACACTATCCTTACTATACTTTCTGCCAATTGAGCATTTTAGTGAGATACAAATTTTGCAATGTGGTCACAAGGCAAAAGGTACATAACATTTTGGGGTACGGAACATTCAAAATAAAAACCTAAATTTACAAAACTTATGTGACTTTACATATTTAGTTATGGGATTTAACTCAATTTTGCTGAGACTTTCTTGTCACTGTTTTACACAAAAGAAACATCTGGAATTATTTCTGCTGGCTTTCTTTTGTTTTCACACTGAAAAGATTTTTTACACTGCAAAGACTTTTATGTCCATCAATCTTTGTATGCCCATGAATGCAGGCACTATCTCAAAAAGACAAAGCTATAAAGGGCTAATTCAGGATATACCAGACTTGCTTGTACCCAAATGTTTATGGATAAGTAAAAATGCTTTCCATATCCACCAAACAAGTAAATGGATCAGATGACTAAAAAGCATAACTATATAATTATATTATAAGAATTTGATAAATTGGGTATTTTATTATCTCATTCGGAACTGCATTTTTGTCTTCAGTTTGATGGGATATTTTGAGAACACTGCTAAAAGCAAAACTTGCACTACCAGACTGACTCACAGACATCATGATGCAAATCATGTCTTTTGAATGGGTAATACAGCCAAGTTGTTGTGTTTGTTGTTATGGGTTTAACACCATTTTTCAGCACATGATTGGCTAGACATGGCAGCCAGTATATCTGGTTGAAGAACCCAGGAAAACCCTGGGAAGAGCCATCAACCCATGGAACACTACTGCCAAGCTTTCTCACATACCAACATTGGCTGAAACTGAGATTCGAACCCATGCAAAGGTGAGATAGCAGTGATCCATAATGGTGAGCACTTTAGATGCAAACATTCATCCCTTGTGCATGTGTATGTATGTGTGTTTGTGATTTTGATTTGTAATGTAGCTTTAACAATTTTCCAGTCATATTGCTATGATGTCTGCAGTGTGGCAGTTTAAAGTGATGTCTAGCACTGGGGTATCATGCCGCAAACATGTAGCATGATGTCCCACCTAGTCACATTATCCTGACACCAGTCTGGCCAGTCGTAACATTAACCTCTAAATGTTGAGCACCTGGCGAGGTAGCTGTTAGTATCATTTTTATAAGTCTTTGGTATGACTTGGTTGAAGTTCAAATCCATTGCCTATCACATCCGGGACAGATGCTGTAACCACTTAGCCACCAGAGTGGTCATCACAGAGTGGATGTGGTCTCTACCAAATGAGCATGGTTTGCTATATATGATTCCTGCAAGCATGCTCTTAAGTGGTTCATGGAAAGAGAGAGAGATGCAATTTATCTACATCACTATCAGATGATTATACCTATTGGCCATTTCCAAGTTCTAATGAAGATAATGTAATAGATATAATGCCAAATCAAATGCTAGATAATATTAAAAAAGATGCAATGACTCAAAATCTGTACTTACACTAATGTTCTTTTAATTTAGAAAAGGCTACTTGATACATTTAAAAAATGTACACTTTTACTTCATTCAACAAAATCTGAACAAATATACTCACTAGCTTGACAAGACATTGTTGAGTTTCTCTTCAAAAGAGTAAAGTTATTTATACTGTTTAAACATGAAAAGTATCCTCTGTTGACAGCTACTTCTTTTAAAAATAAAACAAACAAACAACAAAATAGAAAATGCTGTATTTACCCTTAAATGACACCTGCATTTTTGTCCTTAAAACGTAATGACCCAGTCATGAGACTGAATATGCATGTACACAGCTATGAGCTTTAATTCAATTCTGACTGCTTTTATAGGTAAGGAACAATACTGGTAATTTCATTTATGGGACTATATTGTTCTTTCCTAATGTTTTTTTATATTCTTTCATTGTTCAGATAAGTTTGTTTCATTATATAAAAAAAACAATAGAAACTTAAATGGTTTCTCCCTAATAACAACTTGGCTTGAGCAGATGTTCAGCAGAAATATAGGCAGTGACCATCGTAAACATTGTTATAAAATGTTAGCATCACAAGATAATATCAATTTCAAGGTACATTTCTAACATGAAGCCATCTCACTTGATACTCTGTATGATACAGCCCAAATTAAGGTCCCTTGATTAACAGCATAAGTTTGGTAATTGTTTTTATTAATCTGACCACACTGTTTTGTTGAAATCAATAATAATGTGAAAAAAATTTGAATCTTAAATATTTAACAAACTGAAGGCATTCAGCAAGGTTATATCCATGTGTTCTATTATGTTTGTTCATTTCAGGAAAATATAAACACAAAATTTGTATCATGATAGAAAAGAAACTAATCTGTCAGATGGAAATTATGTGTCTATAACCTTATTGTAATAAAGATTATAAATATTTAACTACTACAATGCCATTCTCTGTTAGTCAACTATTGGTGAGTTTAGCTATTGATCATGTGTCTATAACCTTATTGTAATACAAATTAAAGATATTTAACTACTTACAATGCCATTCTATGTTAGTCAATTATTGGTCAGTTTGGCTATTGATCATGTGTCTATAACCTTATTGTAATATAGATTAAAGATATTTAACTACTACAATGCCATTCTCTGTTAGTCAACTATTGGTCAGTTTGGCTATTGATCATGTGTCTATAACCTTATTGTAATACAAATTAAAGATATTTAACTACTTACAATGCCATTCTATGTTAGTCAATTATTGGTCAGTTTGGCTATTGATCATGTGTCTATAACCTTATTGTAATATAGATTAAAGATATTTAACTACTACAATGCCATTCTCTGTTAGTCAATTATTGGTCAGTTTGGCTATTGATCATGTGTCTATAACCTTATTGTAATATAGATTAAAGATATTTAACTACTTACAATGCCATTCTATGTTAGTCAATTATTGGTCAGTTTGGCTATTGATCATGTGTCTATAACCTTATTGTAATACAAATTAAAGATATTTAACTACTTACAATGCCATTCTCTGTTAGTCAACTATTGGTCAGTTTGGCTATTGATCATGTGTCTATAACCTTATTGTAATACAAATTAAAGATATTTAACTACTACAATGCCATTCTTTATTAGTCAACTATTGGTCAGTTTGGCTATTGATCATGTGTCTATAACCTTATTGTAATACAAATTAAAGATATTTAACTACTTACAATGCCATTCTATGTTAGTCAATTATTGGTGAGTTTGGCTATTGAGTAAAAAAAATAAAACAGACAAACAAATTTCTTACAACAGCATTTAGTGGATTTCTATATTTGGTATACTGCTTTGCAGCTATAATGGATTAGGAGGAAAACCTGGGATTAATATCCCCCCCTTCTCTCTCTCAATAAAATGATGATGTTCAATTTACATTTCTCTAAAATGATGTAATGACTTTATGCAAATAAAAATACTATCAGTAGCAGTAATACCAAAGTTGGTTTCAACTTTTATCTCAACATGGTTTAGTGCTTCCTACTGAATATTGCAGAATCCTAGACTTAAGAAACAAAAACTTAAGAAAGTACTAATGGATCTATTTCAAGTACATTTAGTGTAATGATCTTATTCGAAAGATTTCTCTTATCATATGAAATTCAGTAATATTGTACTCCATGTAGTAAAAAGAATGGTAATGAAAGATAAATGTAAAACATTTTACATCAAAATTGCAATGATACTTGAATATTGCATGAATTCAAAAGTTACCCTGTGCACGAGTCTCAGTACTATATTGTATTATTTTTTCTCTCAACCAATTAGCGGATTATTGAGGAGTAATTTAAACCCGCGAAAAGGATAATTCTTGAGACTGTTGCATAAAGAAACAAAAAACAAACATTATTCCTAAAAGCTAACTGACTCTTTACTTTTCAGCAATATAAAGACAATGACAAAGTTTTTGTTCACTCTCATACTGAATTTCTGTATGTTGGGTTGGATCAGGTCACACGTGTGCGGGGGGGGGGTTCCAAAATTTGAAAAAAGTCCCTGATGTTCCTTAAAGGTAGACCTAAGACCCCCTTATCACTTAACTCTAAATTATTAAATATCATGATTTATGTACTGGTAATATCTGAAAATTTCTACCCTATGTGATCAATGGATATCGAGATATTTAGTTTAAATGTATATTCTCCGTAAATCAAGTACGATTTCGGCAGTTTCCGTGATCTTGGGCAGTGTGACATCACAAGAGGAACCAAACATTGCAAGGAACCATTGTTGTATCGTTGTCAAGTGTGAAGTGTCTCTTCATTAAAGCCAGTGACTTTGCTGTATGTTTTAGAAATTTCTAACATGTATTCCTGTTAAAAGTTATTAACAGAATATATATTGTAAGTAGAGATTTCCACCAATTGTATTAATTAGTATGGTTATTCAAAAATAATTCATATTGTTGTTTGTTAATTGGTTGTGAGAAGGAGAGGCAAATGAGTTCTATTTAGATGTCAAATATTCACTTTCTCATCATTGCGCCCTGCCATTCTACTTTCATCAGTCATATTAATTTTCTTTGGTTATCGAGTTGATATTTTGACTTTGACGCTGCAACGGTGGATATATAACCGCAACTGCAATAAACTTCATTAATAGAGAAGGAAGGTCTGTCATGTGTATTCCACGTCCAATTCGCGTGGGAGCAACCTGCTCTCTATGGTTGTGCTGTAGATCTGCTAACAATCTAGTGTTATTTATGTTTATACGAAAACTTTGTGTTACTAAACTGATGTTTTAAAACTAAACCTGGGTTTTCTACAAGTGTTTGACTGTAAATTTGTTTTGTTGTAGTATATCATGTTATTTGACTGGTGATTTTAAAACAAGCCTTTCAGGATATCCAGTTCTTACAGATACGTGTTTTTGTGTATGTGTTTTATTATAAGTTTGTTTTGATATGGTGCTGTAAAACTGGTGTTGTTGAACTAGCCATTAGGGGTTTCCAGTTATTCAGCATCCGCGTTCCATTTTACATTAGTTCCTTCATTTATGGGTAAATAAATAAAGTTAGTAACTTCACCATAGAAAATATTTTGTCATTTATCTGGGATGTGTAAAGTAAATTTTCTGGGTTAAATAACCCTAATGATTTTTTTTATTTGAGCTATTATTTTTCACTTGGTTTGTCTCATAGATGGTAAAAACGTTAAAATTAAAATAAAAAACATTTTTTAAAAACAGATTTTTTTTTCTCAAGAAAAACAAAACATTTGAGTAGTTTTTAGGCAACACAAAAATCAATATTTTACTTATTTACACGCTACATAACAGTTTTAAAGTTTCAGATATCAGCACTATGTTGTAGCAGGCTAGCATCATAGATTCATTATTGATCGATATTTGTTAACTAGAGTATGACAGAGGACTACCTGTATGGCCAATGATATAAAAAAAATGGAAGTATCAAATATAAAAAACGCAAAAAAAATGTAAAAAAAAAAAGTTTTTATCATCTATGGAACTTTGTCTAAATGTCTGCATTCTAGTATTATCGTTGCTGTCTTGTGCTGAGTTGCATAGCTGACATTTGGGTAAATAGTGTATTATATTTCGGCGGTAGGCAGTTTCTTGTGTCCACCATGCATTGTGTAAATATAGGTATATGTTACAATATTTGGTTGGGTCCTTAATTTATTTGCAATGCTCCACATATTCTCCCAGTCAAGTGGTTTGGTGTTTGTTATTTTTTTCATTCATTTTGCAATTTCTTTTGGCCTTATTTAGGCTGGTTGGTGGTGTACTAAAATTGGATTTACATTTTGGAATTTGTTGTTGGTTGTCAGTGACCTTAATCAAACGAAGAGGAAGAATATTCCAGTTCTTGTTCATGTTCGCTAACACTGTCACAACGAGTAACCGTGCTGCTAGCCTACTGCACCTTCCTCTTGTGACGTCACAAGCTCACACGTGCATATGGGATTGTTTACATAAAGTCGCTCGGTTGTTTCCGTATTAATCGCATTTTGGTGATATTAAAAGGGTCATATCTTCCAATCCAGTGAATGAATGCATGTACTCTCTTCACAATGTACTGGAAATGTCGATTAAAATAAGATTGTCGAAAGTAGTATATAGCATTCAGGTCTACCTTTAAAAGTGCACCAAGGAAAAAGTCTATAAAGTACACAAAAACAAAATGATCAAATTTCAATGACTATGTTTGAGGTTGTATGAGGTTGGTTTTATTTTAGCATGGTGGTTGGAGGTAGGAAACCTGGAAGCCTCTCACCCTTCTGACCCTGGTATGTTGTGGAGAAAAGATTAATTCATGGATTTGATAACAAAATTGTGGGCAAAGCTCTAGATACATCTAACCATATGTCAGTTTAGGATATACATATATGTGTGTGTGTGTGTGAGATACAGAGATAAAATTATTGAGATTTTGCATCTTTTATATTTTATCTCAATAAAGTATACTATTATATATTAATTACCAAAGGCCAAAAATCACCCATGACACATGAAAGTTCACAAGCACAGGTACTTTTTGAAGATGGATTATCATGTGCAAACTAATAACCTAGCACAACAGAAGCCATCAACACGGTTTATTTCCATTTGCCACTGAAACATTAATTTCTTACACGAATTGATTATCTAAAACTAAACAGCAACTTTACTACTGGTTAGTTGTTTTTTTTTGCCATTAAATTGACAATAAACAACCTCCTCATCATTTTGTTTATTATGTCATCAGCATTTTATTGAATCATTCAGTATAACACATTACATTTTTGTATATATATATATATATATATATATATATATATATATATATATATATATATATATATATATCTCTTGCCAGTTACCTTAAGATTTCAAGCAACATCCTCAAACAAGTTTGGACCCACCACAGAGTCCTGACAGTTATAATTTATATATACCATTTGTTCTCACACAGAGGTGAGGTCCAACTACAAATTACATATACTCGTACATATATTCCCATATAAAAGCTCTAGCAGCTCTGGGTCTATGCAGTTTGTTAGAAGTAATGTTTAACAAACACACAAACCCTAACATGCAAGTGCATTATGCAACATCACAAAGGTTATAGCAAAAACAAACCTTGAACAACTAATTCCATCGTGTTATTATAGATCAAAAAGTTGTTCTGTGCCGACGTAAAAATTTTACATGTGTAGTCAGCAGCATCTTCCTTATTTACTGTGAAAATTCTCAAGCTGAAATTTGTGGTGATAGTCAGTTTGCTTATCCATATATCTGCATAGTAACTGACTTTCCCTGATAGTTCAGCAGAAGCTAGTGGAACACCATTTCTGTACCAAATGGTGTGCAGGAGGTCTTTCCCAGGGAATTCAACTTCACAATTAATGTCGATGTTTTGACCCACCGGAGCAAAGATTCTCTCTGAATCTTCTGCCAATACATCTGTGAAAGACAAAAGAAATACAGTAAATCTTACAATATATGCAAGCTTTCAAATTTAAAGAAGGGGTGCTTAGATCATGCAAATGATAAAAATTTTGAGAATACAAGTGGCTTGGATAAAGCAAGACTCAAACTTTATGATTTTTTTTTGCTAACCCACAGGATCACGATAATAAAGTTTTTACTGATCTTGCCTAAATTTCAATGATCCTGCTAAAATTAAACACAATCAACAACAACTGTATTTCATCAACAACATTCACGAAATGTGTGCTTCAGGAACAGTTGAAGATGCACATGTTCAAAGATGCCACAATTTGCTCAGATTTTCAGGAACCAACTTTAGAGTACCTCAATCAGAGCACACCTTACCACTGTTCTGTACCATACACTGGCTATCAATTCGATACAGAATCAAACACAAAATTTCCCTCTGTAATTATGTGCTGGAAACACTGCATGATTCCTGATATGATTTGTTAAAGTGTTTATGACTATCAATGAATGAAGTAACCATGGGCAGCAGAGAGGAGTACACACAGACAAAAAGTGCTGCTAAAAAGTTGTTTTCTTAGCCATGGGCAGCAGATTCGGCTAACATAGTTATGTGAGAAAGCTTGCCAGTAGCTTCTTGTGGGTCGGTGGTTCTTTCCATGTGCTGAAAAATGGCGTTAAACCCTACAACAACAACAACAACAACAACATGTATATCAAGTCAGGTAACCCCTGACAAATTATTTCTTCTCATGATTAGAATGTGAGTTATGTTTCTTTAGGTACATACATACATATATAACATAACATAACATAACATAACATAACATAACATAACATAACATAACATAACATAACATAACATACATACATACATACATACATACATACATACATACATACATACATACATACATACATACATACATACATACATACATACATACATACATACATACATACATACATACATGTACATAGATACTGAGGGAGATAAGGATGGAGGGAAGCATTTCACACTCAAAAGGTAAGAAGAGCTAAATATAGTGTGCTTGTGTGTGTCTCTCTCTCTCTCTCTCTCTGTGTGTGTGTGTGTGTGTGTGAGAGAGAGAGAGAGAGAGAGAGAGAGAGAGTGAGAGAGAGAGAGAGAGAATGCATGAGTAAAATCAAGTGATATATTGGTGAAGTGTTCATGAGTTTTATGTAAAAGTCTGATCATTTCATCTTCTTTTCTTCTTTTTCTTCAGGGTCACTGTTTGCACTGCTTGTATTGCTTACTGTTACCCTCTCAAAATGAAGTAGATGTAGTAGTAGTAGTTAAAGTACTATTAAGTTCCTTATTATTAAAAACAAAAGAATCTTAAATCAACTGCAGAGACATCTAGACCTAGGCTTCAAGTACACAATTATAGTGACATTTTTATTACTTTTTGTCCAAACCACAAATGCATATTGTAGAGAAAATTGATATAATTCAACTGTTTCTAATTTTTCAAGTCTTTCACATGTCATGTTGATTAGAGTCCATTGTAAGAAATCCTTCTGCTAAATAACATACAAGCTGAATCTTTACAGCACATTCACCCCTACACCTCTCCATTCTAGAGGCATCAGAGTTTGTTTCACAGGCCACAAGATTGTAACTGGTTTTTACTGCGAACCAAATGTGCATATTATGTGTCCTCATGTATATTAAAAACATGGCAAAAACATTACAAGTTTAAACTGTTGATGGTATGAGAGACAAGATAATTGGCTTTAATTAGCAATAGTAACTTACAGGTATATACTTTAAATGGAAAGACAGATTTTATTCTTAAACTCTGAAAATCTGTATGAGGCTCCTACACCTAAAGCATTATTTCACATCTATATTTTGTTGCAAAGATCTAAAGTGAGTGTGGGTGTAATTAGTGATGTAGTAAATAAATTACAAGTACATTGTATGTTAAATAACTTTCAAACAAATCTTTATTGAGAAATTAAAGTTTGAATTTATTATAGGAAACACATATTGCTACATAAGAAGCACAAAGAAATATGATGCAGTGTCAGGAGTTGTCTGTAAAGTCTGGTAGCTGTAGGAAGCATTGGCTATCAGTAGGATTGGTATAGTTATCACGGTACCAATTGTTTTTCCATAGACCTCACTGCTAATATTTGGAGAGATAAATATATTTTCTATCCTAATTTAGCATGCATCTCACACACTGTTATAGAGAACAATGTTAGATTGTCAATTTGATGATGACAAAACCAGGTACTCCATTGCATTTAAGAGAGATAACTCTGCTAGAACTAGACAGGGGTATGAGTTATCTAGTCACAACATACCTATTTTCAGTCATGTGTATTACATTTTCAAAAAATCATAAAAAATACAAAATTTGACTATTTAGGAATTAGCATAAATTCACATGTTGCCAAGAGGCTAAACTTTTTTTTAAGCCTAACAGAAAGTACAACTCTTACATAATCCACCAATCAAAGTTTGTCTTGTTTATTACTGCCTGCAATGGACCTACACCTTAAGCACCGCCCACCTGGACATGCACAATTGGTACCGTTATACCTATAGTCAGGGACTCAGGGGCATCTGACCTCTTTTGTCTGGGTTTCAAAACAGATAACACTTGCTCAAAGTCACAGATCACATGAGCAAGAACCATTAATGATTAAATATGAAAATCCACATCATTATTACAAGACACTATTAACATTCTTATTACATGGATGTAAATATATTATTAAAAAAATTGTCACATACTGTGCTAGATACATGAAACATCATTTGAAAGCAATACAGTAAAACTGGAAAAGTTATTAATAAAAAATGCATATTTTCCAAAGGAATGCCTGCATAGCCTATACAACCATGACCTGTATGCAGCCCACTGCTTGGACATGCCTGGGTTAAGTTATTATTATTGTTATTGTAGGGTTTAACACCATTTTTCAGCACATGATAGGTTATACATTGCGGCCAGTATTACTGGTGGAGGAAAGCCCAAGAAAACCACCGGAAAGAACCACCAATTCACGAGAAGCTTCTGGCATGCTTTCTCACATAACCACATAGGCTGAATCTGAGACTCAAACACACACAGAGGTGAGATGGCAGTGATCCATAATGGAGAGCACTTTAGACCACTAGGGGCCCCTGCCTGGGTTAAGTGAAAGGCAACAATTGAGCATGTTGCCACAAGGTTGTCTGTTCTACTGCTACTTCCCCAAGCAAACAATCTCTCTCTGTCTCTGTCTCTGTGTACATATGTACAAGAATATTGCAAGAGTATTGCAAATGGCTTTTGATACACTCATTGCAATATCAGTTAGGAACTGGGCAGCCTGGTGTCAGAATAATGTGACTAGGTGGGACATAATGCTAAATGTCTGCAGCATGATGCCCCAGTGCTATACATCATTATAAACTGCACCACTGCAGACATCGTAGAATTATGACTAATCACACTGTTTACACTAAAATGACAAAATGTATATTATGATCATGTTAGAAGTAGTTGTCAAGATATTTACCACGTGGCAAAAATAAGTTTACTAAATTATTTTCACAAGGAAGCTAACATGGAATATCCTGAGAACAAAATTCACCAGAAAGAAGATAGGTGAAATGTAAGAATGACACTGAGTGTAAGGTAACTATTTCTCCAAGAGAAAAAAGCTAGGCAATTTTTCAACAAAAATTGTAAATTATGATGCTACTACTAGTCAACAATTTTAGGCTTAATAGGGTTGATAATTATCCCTGGCTTTATTTAAAATCAATGACAGAAAAAGGAAAGTTTGCATTTATTGCAAAGAATATCCCAAATTGGCACAAGTTGGAAGTTCAATCAGTTTATTTGTCAATGGAACTGACAAATTCAGAATTGACCCAATCAAGCCTCAAAGTCAGACTAGATGACACTCCACAATACCTTCAGGACTAAATAAGACTGAAATGAAGAAAGAAAAGTGCTTTCTTCAACACAGCCTCTACAGCCTAGCTCATTATGGAAAACTTTTATCAAGTATGGAAATGCTGTTTGTAATCCTGGGAAGAACTTTAACCAGCCTGGTACCGCATATAATTATATAAAGAGATTTGGGCAAGATGATTCATTATATGAATTTATCAAGTTGTTAGAAAAGTTAGAGAACGTCTGAATTCCCATAATTTCCTTTCCATTTTTGCTAATGGAAGTAATGATGTTACCGTATTGGAGACGAAATAGTGCATATAAGATACTCCATATATACCTTAACTGAAATCTCTGATGTAACACAATGTACAATATCATCCTTGTACAATATTTCATTTCCTATTTCTATAGACTAATGTGCAAACATCTCATCAAATCTTGGCCAAATGATGGAAATTTTGAGACAAGTGAAATGGTAGGTGGGCCAAGTGAATTTTTATTCAGGGAAAAACAACATGCTGAGCCCTAAATGACAAATCTAGGTCTGTGCAGTTTGCAGCTGGTCTGGTCTTAAGTTGTAGTTGCTTTAGGTTTTAACCCTATAAACAACCACTGAACCATGAAAAGCTACTGACAAACTTTTTTTTTACATACCCACATTGGCCAAATCCAATACTTTAACATAAAATGGAGATCACTTTTGACCACTCAGCCCTGGACTGGTCATGGAAGCAGGCATATGGAGTGACCTAATTTTGGTACAGTTGGTGTTAAACCCTTTGGTCATGCATCTAAGAAGCCAATTTCACTAGTGTTGATGGAAAATAATGTAAAATATTGAAAGTGAATGTCTGAAGAAGAAGAAAAACATCACTTAAATAAAACATTAGGTAACAGAAGTTTTGATATGAATGAGTTACCAACTTTATAATGCATCCAATTGTGAATTTTCATGAATATAGACTCAAACAGGGTCCAAGAAATTGTGGGTGTAACCAGCAAACAAATTAATGTGCAAACAGACACAGAAATGTACCCTCTCATGTTGATAATAAATTGCCAAGATAAGTAATATCAAATCTTAAGTATACAACCAAAAATATAAATGCACTGCATATAAGAAAATGTATTTTTGAGCAAACACAGGAAATGAATATATAATACATTTGGAACTTTATATTTTTGTCAGGAGCCAAGAAACTAATCAATAAGTTATCAGAGACTTGATAATACTTAAACAAAAAAATGACTGAAATCTATGCTGATGGAAATGCATGAAAAACTTGTGCAAAACAAAGTGAATCTGTGGTATTAGAAGCCATGTTGTTGGTGTATATATGTATAAAACAAGAACCTCCATATAAAATGTCCTGTTTCTAATCATGGTTATTCATCCTCCATTAAAGTGTTTTGCTAGACAATGTAATGATACAGCACCAAATTCATGTGGGCAAATGGAAATAAAAATGATTCTCAAACACCATAATGATATGTTGTTGTTGTAGTACATAGTAGGGTTTAATGCCATTTTTTCAGCACAAGATTGTCTATACATGGCAGCCAATATTACTAATGGAGGAACAACTCAGGAAAACACTGGAAAGAACCACCAATCCACGAGAAGCTACTGGCAAGCTTTCTCACATACCCACATTGCCAAATTTGAGACTCGAACACATGCAGACAGAGGTGAGATGGAAGTGATCCATAACGGAGAGCACTTTAGACCACTCAGGGCCCCTCCATAATGCTATGTATGTCCAATACTATAAATGTTTGTAGTACAACTGGCAAATCATAATGACATCCTATAACTGAGACAAAACTTTAAAAATGATAGCCATTTGTTCATAAGATAATCCCTTGCAGGCACTCATTTTATATATCTGGCCTAGTGTAAGTTCTTCACTTTTATTTGCTAGTACCAGCATGGTAATGGCATTTAAATGAAAATAACTTAAGGTTCAAATCAGCTACTGCATACACTTTACTCATACATTGGCTACATCTGAAAATTTACATTAATTTTATCCAATAATTACTTTTTACCCAATAAGCAACCTTTGCTCTATAATGATACTACTATTAAAAAAAAACCACTATGAAATTATAGAAAACATAAACAATGCTGAAAATATTTAAGGTAGGAAACATTAATAGGTCTTTAAGTTTGTTCTTGCAGTAAAAAAGGCGAGTTTTAAGAGCATTCTGTGCTTTTGTGTTTAATTTCAATAGGCAGTTCATTCCATGTTGCTGGGCTCTAGTATACAAAAGAATGTTGTCTATATGACTTTGTTTTCATAGTGGGAATAATGAGTATATGATTGTCAGAAGAGGGGTGTAAGTATCTTGCTGGTGTGTACACATAGGTGAGGCCGGATTGGTATGTTGGACTGGAGTCCGTCAGTGAAACATAGCACAAAGAAAAAAAATTATGTTTGCTTCTGGATCAAATGGATAGCCATAATAGGGAACAGAGAAGTGGCAAGGTGTGCTCCGAGAGTGGTACTCTAAAGATGATTCGAGCAGCTGTGTTTTGAGCTTTTTGAAGTTTATGGAGTAGTCATTAAGATGAACCAGCCAGAACTGAGTTACAATAGTCCAGTCTTGAAAGTATTAATGAACACACAAGTGTTTTAGTGGCATCAATTGAAATATCTTTGCAAATGGAGCTGATGAGTCTCAGCTCAAGATATGCAGCCTTGCATATGTTTATGACATGTTGGTGCAATGTGAGGATACTGTCCAGATTAACATCCAGGTTTCCTACTGACTGAGTGAAGTTAATGTTGGTGTTGCTGATATTTATTGTTTGATATAAATGATGTGAATGAGAAAGTCTTTGTGATGTGATTAGAATGGCCTCAGTTTTATCATCATTCATCTGCAGCTTCTTACATGTCATCCATGATTTCCGGTCAGAAATATACCTCTCGAGTCTTTGGATGGCAGCATAAACTTCAGTTGGGTGGCTAGACTTGTATATTTTGGTGTCATCAGCGTACAATTGGTGAGACACTGGGTGACACTTGAGAGCGAATGATTGTACAGAATGAAGAGAACATGTCCAAGAACAGACCCCTGTGGAACACCACATCATTTATCAACTGGTCTGGAGTTTATTCCATTTGCAGATACAATTTGTATCCTGTCGACAAAGTAGGACTTGAACCACACTGTAAGGCTATATTCTGAATGCCAAATACATGTTGGAGACGGTGAAGCAATATATCATGGTCTATTGTGTCAAATGCTGCAGACAAATCAAGGAGGGTGAGGACTGTAATCTTTTCACTATCCAAAGCAGAGAGAATGTCATTAAATACTTTCAGAAGAGTAGTTTCAGTGTTGTGGCAAGGGTGATATACAGACTGTACATTGCTAAAAAGACTTTGAATTTAAATGAGATACAAGTTGGGTTAGAACAACTTTTTCTACGATTTTGTATTTGAACAGGAGATTAGAAACTGGGTGGTAGTTCTTTAAATCAATATGGTCAAAAAGTGTTGGTTTCTTCAGCAGAGGTTTTATGATGGCAGTTTTGAAAAATGATGGGAATTCCCCGGATGAGAGAGATATTAATAGCAACAGTTAGTGAAGGTAATATGGGTTGTTTTCAGAGACGTCACGATTAAGTACGCAAATACCCACAATGCAACATGTGCATACATTCTGCTGCCATTTTGATTTTCTAACAAACTGTTTTCAACATTAGTCATCATGTATATTCAAGATAATCTGATTTAACTATCGATAAAGATATTTACTTTATCAAAACCATACACAGATTATACTATCGCACAAAAAGAAAAATAAAGTTCTCTTGCTTTTATCGAAAGACAGAATAGAAAAGTTGAACTGTAATCGTGTTTATTGATATCTGAGAGAAATGCACTTATTTTGTTTTACAAACAGACAATATTGACATTTTTAAAAAGTCATTTGTATAATATCCCTAAGCTTGTCATCTTTAAAGAATATTTCTGGATAATGATTTTCTGGATACAATATCAGTCACAAAATAAAATTTCATAGCATGCATTTTATCGTGACAACATGTGTTTGTGCCAAAGAATATTTGACAACCCATTTTAATTAGTATGGTTAAATATTGTATTTGTGGTGGAGATGGTGGACATAGGATTATACTGAATGAAATTGATAAACCGGTCAAAGAAGTGTCATCTTTAGTGGATTCAAACAAAACACCTGTTTAATGGAACACGACTTTGTGTCGAATGTTAAAACGATGTATTCCTGAAATGCTTTAAGAAATATGAAATATATTAACAATTAGCTTTTTAGCTTAAAAAATAACCAAAGTATTGACTTAAACCCATGAAAATCATTACATATTTCTACTTGGTTGTGTACCGAGTTTATGCGTTTGTTTACTGATCGATCTACAGTATTTGTTTATGAAAGAATAACAAAGATGGTTGAAATTTAAATATTTTACGTGGAGAAACATGAAGAAAAGTCATGCATGCACTGTATTATTATATTGTGACCCAGGACTTGTGTCGTATACCTATGGGCGTGTTCGTCATGAGTGAGTGAGCGAGTGAGTGATCGCGATGCATGATTCCTGGGTTTCACGAGTATTAACATCGACTCCCTGCCACACAAACAAGATCTTCTGGCATTCTTACTCTGGTTCGTGGACGGACAACATCTAAACAGAATTATTAGTGAATAGTTAAAGCACTTGTCTCTCACTAGCGTGAAAGACAAGAGATTGAATATAATTAGAAATAATTATACTCTTCGAGTCTGGTAAGGTATTATTTGTATTGTTTGTGATAAAATTATAAATGTTAGCGCGTGGGTTGTATATTGTGTATTGTATTGATGTCGGTTATATACTGTATTGTATTTGTCTTGTATATTAAGTATATGCTTTGTATTGTTTTAGGTTTACCTCGTATTATTTCATCTGTGATAAATCCCATAACTAACAAGCGAGTGTTGTCATTTCATCCCGAAATAAGACCAGGCTCACATTTGGCGCCCACCGTGGGACAGTTCACATTCAGGGGGAAAGAAAAGATCGTACTAACGGGTAAACCAGACCGAAGGACCGCTACTGAGGGATCTCTAAAAGGAGATACCAGCATGGGGAAGGATACTAACACGCGCTTCCAAGTGATTTAGTGTTCATTTCCGGGCTCGAAAAGGAGTCCAATTGGAAAGTTCCAGCATGGCTTCCAAGTGATGTAGTGTTCTGTTCCGGACAAGAACAAGAAAATTGTGCACATAAGGTGGAGTTACCGGGGACATACTTTCTACATATATACAATATATAGGACGCATAGTGATGTTTGTTCCATGTTCCGTTTTAATTGTTAAGTTAGTATGACAGGAAGGACTCTTGGATTTCGAAATGTTGTAAGTTTATTTTAAATATATTTTTGTTCACTTATTCAATATCGTTGACATATTGGCTATAACACGCCAAAGCATAATCGTTAGCAAATGCAAAGACTTGTTTGTTACTCAAATACCCAAATAGAATTTTGCGTTGATCCAATGGACATTCCAATGACATTATAGCAATTGTCTTTGATATGCGTATGTGTACTTTCTGTCTGCTTTATTGAACTGTTGTTAAATCGTCTAGACAGTTCTCTGACCTCCCTAACTAATACATCATTATATGTTTATTATATGTGCAAGCTTGCATGCATGATTGTCAGGCGTGCCAGACAGTTTCTAGGGAGTTATTTGTTTTTAGCATATTTCAATACATAAAGTAAAATTGGTAGTGACGTTGATATCCACCTTGAGGAAACGCATACCGTTATTGGTTTTCTTATCGTTGGTAAATTAGATTGATTTTTTTTATTATTTATTTTGATTTTTTTTATTATTTATTTATCCTGAATTGTGGTTAAACAGCCAATTGCGGTTGTGCGATTTGTTTGTCGCGATCAGATATATGCGCGATTTTTTGTTTTAGATCTCTCTCCAAGATGGCTACAGGTAAGAACCCCATGACGGATATGGAGATGATAAAGGCATTAAAGGCCAGTGGGTATGTAGTAACCCCAGCCAAATCTTATATAACCCCACCTACCCCTGTGTCGCAGAGCACTCCAATCGCAGGTATTGGGAGAGGCTCGCCCAGGCAGCTTAGTATATCCAGTATGGATAATAAGCCTAAGGTCCAAATGGGTGCCTCAGCACTATTTGGTGGTTATCAAGGTACTTCAACCGCAGCCACTGCTACACCCACCCCACCCACTTCCGCCGTAGTACCGAAGATCCCTTTCTTTTCAGGGGACGAACCCACGCAGAAAGGTGACGTCACATACTATGAGTGGAGATTCGAGGTGAAATGCCTTATGCCTGAATATCCCCCAACATTCATGATCCAGGCTATCAGACGGTCTCTGCGGGGCAGGGCGAGACATACCGTCATAGCATTAGGCGAGAAAGCATCCATTGAAGCCATATTGAAGCACCTAGATACTGCCTTTGGGGATATGTCGACTCAAGGCATGATTATGCAAGAGTTTTTCAACTCGTTCCAGAGAGAAGAGGAATCAGTGACTACCTTCGGTTGCAGGCTGGAAACACTTCTCCAGACTGCAATCGAAGCGGGCCACATCAGAGAAGAGGATAAGGATGGCCTCCTCAGACAGAAGTTTTGGTCTTCATTGAGGAGTGAACTACTTAAGAGCCACACTCGCCATAAGTTCAACTCCATCACTAACTATGACGAGTTACTGCGAGAAATTAGGATAGTCGACAAGCAGCTGAACTTGCCGAAGAACGCCGGACCAATCCCCCCTAAGAAAGTGCACCACCAGCCCATGGTAGAAAGCGGCCATGAGAGATGCAAGGTAGAGAGAGATTTCGACTTGAGGATCCAACAAACAGAGGAGAGATTAGGATCTCGAATCGATGCTCTTGCTGAACAGCTGCATGAACAGTCGATACTCCTCAGAGAACTGACTGGAATTAACAAAGTTCAAGATAACAGCAAAAGACAGGGCCAAAATGATGACGACAACAACCGTTGCCATTACATCAATAGAGGCCAAGACAACCACCGGGGAAATCGGGGAAATGGTAACCAAGGTAACGGCAACCGAGGGCGTGACAATAGTAGAGGAGTGCAGCAGTTAAAAAGAGTAACCGCCTCTGTAGATGTCCATACGGGAGTCGGTAATCATCCTAAGGGTCAGAATACGCTATTTCAGCGCTTGGTTGGTTCTTCCAACACTAGTATTGTTTATTTTAACAAGGTTCCAGTTACTGCCCTTATTGACAGTGGGTCCATGGTGACTACCGTATCAAATAGTTTTTATTTGTCGCTTAGTGATAAGCCAGTGCTTCACTCTCTTGAATCGCTGGGTCTCAAAGTGACTATTGCAGACGGCTCTTTTCTGGGTTATCTGGGATACATAGAGTACCCGATATTAATACCGTTTTCTTCTGATTACGAACTCAGTGTCCCAATTTTAGTTGTACCAGATACAGAGTCCAACCATACCTGTCCTGTCGTTATTGGAACAAATGTCATTCGTTTATGTAGGGATTACAAGATCGATAACCCTCCTACAGATAGAATTCCAGATACATGGAAAATTGCTATTGATAGCATTGAGTGCAAGTCATTTACAGTTAGATCTACTAATAAGCATACTGTCAACGTTGCGCCATATGAAACCATCACTATCGACGGCATTGCCCGCAATGTTGATGTTCATATAGCAGAAGCAGTTACAGACAACTTGGGAAATTCTAAACAGTTTACGGTCTGCCCAAGGGTGATCAGGGTTGATAAAAAGGGGGCATATTCCAGGGTTCAAGTTAAACTTTGCAATATGTCCGCCAAATGTGTGACGATAAGACCCAAATCTGATATATGCCAGATAAGTGAAGTCAAAGTGGTTGACAACATAGCTTCTGATTTTACTCCCAGCATGTCCGAAGACTGTGGACATTCTCCTCTGGAAGATCTCAAGGTTAAGATCGATGTCGAAAATTTGACCCCGGAGCAACTGGATAGACTCAGACAAGTATTGGGCAAATGGGACTGCATATTTTCAAGGGGGCCCACAGACTTGGGAAAGACTGGTCTCATCAAACACAAGATAGTGCTTGATGACGATAAGCCTTTCAAACAGCCATACAGGAGAATACCCCCTGGGATGTATGAGGAGGTACGTCAGCATATTAAGGAAATGTTAGATGCTGGTGCAATCAGGGAATCGGATAGTCCGTACTCCTCTAATGTTGTGTTGGTCCGGAAACGTGATAACAGCTTACGTTTCTGTATAGACTACAGGACCTTCAATGCAAAGACTCGGAAGGATGCTTATATGCTTCCACGGTTTGATGATACGGTCGATGTATTACAAGGGGCCAAGTTCTTCTCCAAGCTGGACCTAAGGTCAGGCTATTGGCAAGTTGAGATGGAGGAAGAACATAAGCAATATACAGCCTTCTCGGTGGGTCCACTCGGCTTTTATGAAGCGAACCGCATGAGTTTTGGTCTGTGCAACGCTGGGGCTACTTTTCAGCGTCTTATGGAGAAATGCATGGGGGAAATGCACCTCAAAGAGTGCCTCATTTTCATAGATGATATTCTCATTTTCTCCAGGACGTTCGACGAACACATGGAACGTTTAGAGGCAGCGTTCGCACGCTTACGTCAGCATGGTCTTAAGTTGAAACCCTCTAAATGTGAATTGTTCATGTCCTCAGTCGTGTATCTGGGTCACATTATATCTGAGGGAGGTATACAGACTGACCCAGGGAAAACCGCTGCGATTAGGAATTGGCAAAAACCTAAAAACATTAAGGAGCTACGTCAATTTTTAGGGTTCGCAGGGTACTATCGTCGCTTTGTCGAGAGATTCTCGCAGATAGCACAACCATTAAATGCTCTATTAGAGGGCCATGGCACGACCAAAGCGTCTCGGAAGAATAAATCCAAAGACAAATCAACAGCTCCTTGGACTTGGGGCACCGCCCAAGAAACCGCCTTTGCAACTCTTATAGATAAGTTAACCACTACCCCCATCTTGGCATTCGCCAACTATACTAAACCATTTATCGTGCATACGGATGCAAGTGGCTCTGGTTTAGGCGCGGTCCTATATCAAGAGCAAGATCATGTGAAAAGAGTCATTGCCTACGTGAGTCGTGGATTGAGACCCAGTGAACGGCGCCATCCAGCTCACAAGCTCGAATTTTTGGCGTTGAAATGGGCTGTGACAGATAAATTCCATGACTATCTCTTAGGTTCATCCTTCGAGGTAGTCACGGACAGCAACTCGTTAACATACGTCCTTTCAACGGCAAAACTCGACGCTACAGGGCATAGATGGGTTGCGGCTCTAGCAAACTACAATTTTCCCATCAGGTATAGAGCTGACAAAAATAACATTGACGCCGACAGTCTCTCACGTTTACCACAAATGTTCCCAGACGTGGTGGCAGCCATTTGCCATGCAGCCACTGTCTCTGTACCTTTGATTGGGAGTATTTCAGATGATCCGGCGCCTCATTCGGCCGATGAGGTGTTTCCATCTAAACATTTTAATAGCATCAAGTGGGACAGAGAACAGTCGACTGATAAAACTCTAGTGAAAATTATTGACCTTAAGAGTAAGCGTTTTCGGCCCAGGGAGGAGGATCTCCGGAGAGAAAATGCATCCGTGCAAAAATTTCTCCGCGAATGGAACCGCCTTGTAGTTGAAAACGGCGTTCTCTACAGGACCACTTCTCTTGATGGTCAATCGATCAAACAGCTCGTGATTCCAGAGTCGTACCGGAGCCTGGCCTTGAGAGGTATCCACAATGATATGGGTCATCAGGGCAAGGAAAAAACACTCTGGTTAGCTAGGCAAAGATTTTATTGCCCGGGCCTGGAGAAGGACGTGAATCGTAAGGTGGAGTCTTGCGAACGGTGCATACGCAGAAAGACCCCGGTTAGGGCAATGGCCAAATTAACCCCAATTTACACCACTCGCCCGATGGAGCTCGTCTGCATAGATTTTTTGTCTCTTGAGCGATCTAAGGGAGGGTTTGAGAATATCTTGGTGATAACTGATCATTTCACCAGGTATGCTCAGGCTGTTCCTTGTCGCAACCAGACGGCTCAAACTACCGCTAAAGCCCTTTATGAACACTTTTTTCGATATTACAGTTTCCCAGAAAGGCTTCACATCGACCAGGGACGTAATTTCGAGGGTGGAGTTATAAAGGAGCTATGCAAATTAGCGAACATACAGAAGTTTCGCTCCTCCCCGTTTCACCCACAGGGGAATGGTGCCTGCGAACGTTTCAATGGAACGCTCTTAAAAATACTAGGGACACTGGAGGAAGAACAAAAACAAGATTGGAAATCTTACATTGCCCCAATAGTCCATGCATATAATGCTACCAAGAATGATTCCATCGGATTCTCGCCCCATTTTCTTATGTTTGGGTGGCACCCCCGGCTTTCGGTTGACGTTTACCTGGGTACGACACCAGATAGTGGCGAGGCTGCTGCAGAGCCTCACACATACGTTGAAAAACTGAAACACCGCCTCCAATTTGCTTACACGGTCGCGGCGAGGGAGTCGAGCAATAGCCATGCTAAGAACAAGGCCCAGTATGATAAAAGGGTCCGAGAGTCCAAACTCGAAGTAGGGGACCGAGTCCTAGTGCGCAACGTTGGACTAAAAGGGAAACAAAAATTAGCCGACAAGTGGTTCAAGGATGTATATCAGGTGATAACAATCCCTAATTTAGATATACCCGTGTACAAGGTAAGGAGGGTCGAGGGTTCGAAATCCATTCGCACGTTGCATCGTAATATGCTTTTGCCCTTTGACTACCTTCCTTGTGACCCAGTCCCCATGAAACCGGTTCAGAAGAAACTGGGTGTACCGAAAGATACCCCTTTAATGTCGAGTTCTGAATCTTCGAGCTCTGACTCGGACACCGACCGGTATGTGATACCACACAGACAACCCGGTTGGGCCGAGAAGGAGAATGTTCAATCCTGTGAACACTCTACACGAACTGCCCTAGATAGTAGACCACCATCTATTATCGATCCCCATATTATGAAGCCTCTTGAAAGCGTAAACTTTAAAACCAGTAGGTCTAGGAAATATGGCAGTAGTTTAAGTGAACCCACGAGTCATTTTTCTACTCCCTCTCGTGTCTCGCAAAATGGTACTCAGTTCAGTACCTCAGAGATATCTACCGAAAAATCAGTTCGAAGCCCGACCGTGTTACAGGGAGACCCGGACCGCCAGTCCGTGAAGTTGATCCTAAGCCCACCGATGCCGCGGGAAGATTTAGGCCAGCAACCGCTGAGGCGTTCAATTAGAGACCGAAAACCACCCGACCGGCTAGGCCAGTGGGCGTACGCGCAAACAGTTCATTACGTATGAGTTACGGATAGTCCAATTAATGTAAAATAAACACAGCGAGTATATTTTAAGACGATAATTCAGTCGTTATTATTTTTAGTTAGGTACAATCCCAATTTCAGTAGTTTATGTATTGTCTGCAGGGAGAGTAAACTGATTAAGCTCTGTATTCATAATCATTTCATATGTATGATTAATAGTTTTTCTAAAAAAATTCCAGTATAGTTCCGCAGGGTTATTTGTTCTTGTACTTTTTACGCAGCAAGCACAATTTTGCTAAATGTCAGGAGACATTTACATGGAGGGAGGGAGTATGTGACCCAGGACTTGTGTCATATACCTATGGGCGTGTTCGTCATGAGTGAGTGAGCGAGTGAGCGAGTGATCGCGATGCATGATTCCTGGGTTTCACGAGTATTAACATCGACTCCCCGCCAAACTAACAAGATCTTCTGGCATTCTTACTCACTAGCGTGAAAGACAAGAGATTGAATATAATTAGAAATAATTATACTCTTCGAGTCTGGTAAGGTATTATTTGTATTGTTTGTGATAAAATTATAAATGTTAGCGCGTGGGTTGTATATTGTGTATTGTATTGATGTCGGTTATATACTGTATTGTATTTGTCTTGTATATTAAGTATATGCTTTGTATTGTTTTAGGTTTACCTCGTATTATTTCATCTGTGATAAATCCCAAAACTAACAAGCGAGTGTTGTCATTTCATCCCGAAATAAGACCAGGCTCATAATATTCTTACTCACAAAATGAAACGTGTCTTCGTAACTATGCGGTTAGAACAATGTTATTAGGTGCCGGTTATGGAGGATAGAGAAGCAAAATGGAGGATATGGAAGTACACACGTTTTGTGATGTCATGTGAAAACAACCCATTGGGTCTAAGCACTCAAGCAGCAGTGATGTTGGAATTGGATCAAGTTCCTAATGGTTGTTGCTGAAATTCTGTATCATAACAGTATGGCGACAAGGAGTCAATTGAAATTGTGTTGTCAAGCATATTTCTAACGGTTCGTACGTTATCACAGAAGAAATTTACAAATTGGTCCAGAAGGTCTACTGGAGAGAAGGTAGTTGGAAGTGGTGTATATCTGTTCCTTGACATTAGTTTTGTTAGTTATCTCGAAGAGCTCTTTGTAGCTGGAAGTCTCCGTGATCTTAGTACTGTAGTAGGATAATTTGGCTAAATGGACTATGTGACGTCCTTCTTAGCGGGTTCATAGATTTATTTATGAATAGTGATTCCAGTGGAAAGCCAAAAACTCTCTGCTTTTAGCAGCGCAAAGCTGGCCCCTAACACTGCTATACCACGGAGAACACATTTTTATTGATACTCTGCACTTGGTGGCTGGGGCATGTTTTTCAAACAATGAATGCAGGCAGTTATCGAGCTGTTCTGCTGTAGGAGGTAAAGTTGTTAGGTTTACTTGGATGTCATGCATTAGTTTGGTACTATTTATCATATGGAGGTTTCTCTTAGTAGCAAATAAAGGTGGAGGGTTAGGGACTGATACATCAAGATGGCATATAATGCAGAGGTGATCTGATGCAAGTTCGTGGGATACAAGGGTGGATTGCAGAATATTATCATCAGGTCTATGAAGAATCCAGTCTAAAATGTGACCAAATTTATGGGTGGGTTGGTTAACTGACTTTAAGGTTGAAAACATGAATCGAATCTAGGAGTTTTGATGAATGGGTTTCCAAGACAGTCAAAGTGAAAGCTGAAATCTCCATCGAATATCCATACCCCAGATGATTCGGAAACTGCTTCAAAAGAGAGAATCAATCAGCTTATTTGCTGGCTTAAATCAATTGATACTGGTTTCATTTATATGCTTCAATGTATTACGGTTACCATGTCATACTGATTGAAAGCATTTAAACTATGAACTAATCAGAAAAATGAATATGAAGAAAAGCATGTGGCAGTCTGCCGCAGATGTATGCCGGAGTGTTGGTGGCAATATACAAATACCACATATGCTGGCTTATAAGTCGAGTCAAACTGCAAACAACAAAGATCCTAATCTGCCACAGCATAAGGCACCTACAGATAAGAGTTTATGCTCTTGCTCTATTGATTACTTCTGACAAACTGCACACACCCATATGTGCATGTTCATTATGGACTTGTCTTATAAGTGAGTATTGATGATTAATGTATATAGACTGCTGAAAACTTAAGAAAATCATCAAAACACCTGGATGTACATTCAGCTGACAATATCCCAATGCAGGCATGTTCTTCACAATTTCTTTTATGTCAAGTAGCTTTGAAGAAAATCATCCTAAAATGAAACAAAGTAATAAAACTGACATCTTTCTGCAAATTTATGCCAAAAGTATCTTTCGCCCAAAGTTTTACAAAAAATTCTTTCAGAAGCACTGGAGAAGAAGCAACAACAAATTTCTTAAAATACCCATTTTTATTTAAAAAAATCTGTCAATAAAATTACCCAAAAGTCAGGCAGATGAAAAAAGTAGAGCCTCAGAGTTCATCAACACTAACAACAAAAATAAGCCTAAAATTAGTAATGCCACAAGGCAGATCTACAATAGAGCTGTACCAATGTCACTTTTTGCCGATATGCCAATACTGTCTATGGCCGATTATTAAAATTGCCGATACCAATGAGACCAATTATCTCATTATCACAGTATATTTAGTCACGTATAAGCTTAATAATTTAGGAAAAAATAAAGGGATGGGGGGGGGGGGGCCTTATCTGCGGGCCAATAATCTAAACTTTACTGTTTTTAGGTCTTTTTGTTGACTACTGTAACGGCTGTAAATCTTGGAGCATGAAACAATAATTTTTTCCGTGTCTTAAGACATAGGCATGTTAAAAAAGTAACTTTCGGTGATCGACAATTATTAAATTGTTATAAAATACTATGATTGATTTTGTTATTATTTTGCATGTGCATATTTTCTAATTTCTCCAACACAAAATTAAATAAAGGTAAATACAGACTTCATAATTTGTGAGCCGGGGAGACTGTGTACTATAATATACAGTACTTACACAGCGCAAAGCATGCATAGCGTCACTTAAATCCATATTTATTCCCAAACATACTGGATGCAGATTTTGCTTTATTCATTGTTTCGACCAAATTGCATTCTTCTAGATAACATTTCAGATAGTCCCTAATAGCTGTTTCATTTACAATGAATCACCTCTCATGAGTTACTCATTTTCAATGATAAAAGCTATCCTACAAATTGAGGCAATATGTTTAAAAAGGTACACACGTTTGATTGTACAAGGCACATAACCATCATAATTTACGAAGAGGGGTAATAATAAAAGCTAAAATTTTTTATAAAGATCGACTAAGTTCAAGATCAATCAATTTTAGTTTTGTCTTTTGGCTGAACAAACATCATAACTTGCCTGAATCATTATTGGAACATGTGTATATGCCATATAGTGGCAGAAAGACATTGCCTGATTCATTATTAGTACATGTGTCTATGATGTACAAAGGCAGATAGATATTGCTGATTCATTATTAGTACATGTGTCTATGATGTACAAAGGCAGATAGATATTGCTGATTCAATACTGGTACATGTCTATATGCTGTACAGTAGCAGACAGACATTAACTTATTAATGTTTGGGCAGAGCCACATAACTTCCTTTTCCTCTGACTGATTTCCTGGATCAACATGCAGTATCATCCATTATATGCGGAGACACTCAAATTGCACAAAGTTTTATACTAATTTATATTGCATGTATCTACTGTTCAAAGATCAAGCTGATGGCAATACAAGAATGAGTCCCTTTGCCAAGGTCCACAAATAACATGTACATGTAAAGTATATAAATGTGCAGTAAAGATTTTTTAAAATAACATTCCAGACTTAAGTGGTATGAACCTTTTCAATGATAAATATTATACATATATTCATTTATTTTTCAAACTGTTTATTTTGTATTTGACCTTGCTGATGATGATTTACATACTGTAATTAATTTATATTGGTATCATTACTATCAAAGCTTGTATTTAGTAGTAATAACATTTTCACACAACACACATTTGTATAAATACATTTTATCACATCACAAAATAAAGATTAAGCAGTAAGTTTTACCATCTGATAAAAGTGTCAACACATTTTCTGACTGGCAAATTTTCAGCCATTTCTACAACAGTCAGAATTTAAATGAACATGAGAAACTTTTACTTTGGGCGGTGCTCAATTCGTCAAAATACAGGTATAAAATAATTGTTGTGAGATATATATATATAAATTAGGTAATCAAAATGAAACCAAAAGATTAAAAAACAAAATCATTTCTTTTCATGTTTTAATACTTTAATTACAAAGAACCAGCAAAAACCACGATTCTAAAATACTGTTAATGAATGAAATGCGATTATCACACCTTTGTGATTTACTGATCATGAATGATGTGTTATTATTGCACTTTTGTTACCTGACACCTAAAATGTATAAATGACAGCCATACAGTGATATGTTATAATTGAGCTAATTTTCTCATTCAGACCAGTTAAATCAAATACCAATGTATTACCATAACCAAACACTATAACAAAAGAAAATTTTTAACACAATCTTTTGAGTAGAAGTTTGTAAGACATTTGGCTAGGAGTTTAAACTCAAATGTTTAACAGAGGAAACATTGTAACCAACTACATCACGAACAAGCTTTACTATTAATAAATAATGTGTATGCTGCTCAAACTGCTGATTTCTTTGTAAGTGTGGGGTTGCTTGTATCTCAATTATATAAATAAAAATCATGTCTAGCTTGATCAACATTATCCGTTATTCTTTTGCAATGCTGAGTGGAGACCATTCCACACAAATCAGTCACATTGGCATTTTAAATCTAATGATCACGATTCAGAGAAACAGTTTGGTTGACCATGACAGCTGATTACTGTAACTGTAATGCTTTAGTAAAAGCAATGAAAGACTATTATGGGCGAAATCTAAGCAAATCAAAATGTAGTATACTTTGTTACCAGTGATAATAAATGAAATATTTCTATATAATGCAACTTTTAAAAATATACATGCACAGAGTTGTGGATTTTATCTTTGTTTAAATTTGAAATTAAAAATGAATAAGCAGTTCAGAAGACACAATATCTAAGGTACATATTTGAGTGGAATGGATAAAACTCCTGCTTTCAACAGACACTGACAGAATTTTAAAAAAAGTTTGTTTGATTTAAAAGATATGGTCAAAGCATACAAAATATTACAGCTTTAAGTTCTTCCAAAATTACAACTTTAAGTTCTTCTATAAATCTAACTGTAAGTTCTTCTATAAGTATGCCTTTAAGTTCTTTGATAAGTACACCTTTAAGATCTTTGACAAGTACACCTTTAAGCTCTTCTTCAAGATCTACTGAAATATAAGTTACATGACTGTCATTCTTTCTATGGGTTTAATGCCATTTTTCAATACAAGAGTAACAATGGATACTGAGGCAAAACTGGATACTGGAATAAAAATAGATACTGTATTAAAAATGGAAACTGTAGAAGAAGGGTGTCTTCTACTCAGGTCAACAGTGGTGAAAACATCGTTTGTGTGCTTTAGTTTCATTTTTGAGGGTTTAAATGCCATTTTTTCAGCACATGATAGGCTATACATGGCAGCTTAAAGTTTGGTGGAGGTGCCCAGGACTAGAACCCATGCAGACAGAGATGAGATGTCAGTCATCTGTAAAGGCGAGTACCAAAGCCTACTAGCCACCCTGGGCCCTGACTCCATTTGTATATATGCAGTTTTGATGGAATCATCTTTGTATATAATTCTGGATAAAATGCAAAGAAACTACCACAAACCATTTTTCCAAATCTATCTGCATGTTAGAATTAAATCTACAGCCATCAAAAGCCTAAACAAGATTGAACAATTGATGTACTGGGTATCTCTCAGCAAAAACCTGAATTGTTTACATTTTCATTGCATTTCTCCTTATGACTGATTGATTAGCATATACATGTACAACTGTATTCTACTTGGACACTTCAATATGATGTACAATTCAAAATTACCATCATACATACTGACCATTTCTCTTGCAATTCAAGTGCTCATGGCCAGTAAGCGGCATGTATATAACTACATAATTTCAGCACTTCATTATGCTGAATAAGTAGCACATCATTCAAGAAATGTAACTGTATTTCAGCAAAGAATTTTATATGCAAAACTGATCCTGTTTGTTCAGCAACACTGTGCTAGTCGCAAGGATAATACACAATGTATGGTTATGAAGGTCATGGGCACCCCACTTCAAACCAATCCAAATGCTTGTTACATCTCACATGTTACCCATAGCAGTTTTTACCTAGCCAAATTCATTAAATTAGCAAATGTAATTGGCAAGTGTGAGTGCTTGCAAATTCCACTTTCTTAGCAATTATTGAAACTGGCAATTTCACCAAATGCAAACTGGCAATTTCACCTAAATCAAAACTGCAATAGGGAGGATGTCATACAACATGATTTTCATGATAATGGATGTGTCCATCCATAAGAATGCTTATTAGGAATACTAGCATCAATATTTAAGAATTTAGACAGCCTCTATGCAATGCATACTATATTGATGCACCTTCCTATTAGCCAATACATACTGGTATACAGTAATAATTAGGTTCAATGAATTTTCAAAATGTTTCACTAACTGAAGCAAATTAATCATCAATAAAACATAACTAAAATCTGTTCACTTTGACCATATTTTTCCACACTTTTGTAAACTTTATTTTAATCTGAAGGGCAATTTAACAAATGTCAATCTGATCCAAAGGTAATCCAGCCAAGACAAAAGCAACTCCAAATTTTTTAAATTACTCACCAATTAAAAACATCAACATTTGTCCTCATACCTTTTTCAACTGGTCTTGCTTTCCAGTTTTGTCTTAATTTATTATAATTTGATAGGGAATCAAAAAATCTATCATAAACATCAAATATATCTCAAAACAATCAAAATTTGATTCAATAATGCGCACCATATCATGGTATCATTGACCTGTTAGGTCAGCCCAATTCATACTGATTTTATACCAGTGTTATATTATTGGCAGATGAGTTGTAAACAGTTTGGCGAGCAAATGTCAATCGCTGGCAAATGCAGCAAATTTGTTACAGACAGATAGTGCTTGGTAGGAACTTAAGTTGGAGGTTAATCAAGTGTAATCAAGATAGATTCTCTGGCCCAAAGCACTCTGCACCATAAAAATGCACAGGCTAGAAATTTCCATGTGTCTTAAATTCCAAAGGACTAAACCACAATAATCATAAAAACACTCCTCTTTTCCATCTACTACAAACCATGGTTGAAAATCTGTTAAGCTCTTTATTACCAGTTGTCATTGGTGCTGAAGTCTCCACAGATACAACCAAAGATGTTAAAGGAGTGTTCTGGATTATCGCATGTGGCTTGCAACAAATTTTCTTTTCATTTAGTCAAAACTGCTTTCATATTACACATGTACTTTTTAAACTAGGAATGTCTGACATCATTTTGCATATTTGCATCTATTCCTTCAATGCTAACTATACCACTGTCTTTGGCATACTAAAGCGCTGTGAAACCAACTTGCAGCCAAACTATATGTCACACAAAATACTGTTTTTACAAAGAAAGTAAACCGGTCACATTTGGTCTGGTTACAATCTGTTACTTTTTCAATTGCATCTTATAATCTTAGAGAAAACTTGATGGTTAACAAATCAGTCTAACTGTATGGTGACCGGACATCATGGTGATTTGATTTGCGCAACAAGGTGCTTTTGAGATTTTGTCATCTTCAAAATTATCAATGATAATAATTGCCAGTAATTACCAATTATGACAATATCTGACATCCAAGGAACATGGCATAGTAAACATAATCATATTAATTACTTCTCTGCATGCACTGAATTTAAATATTTAATCAGCATGTTGGAACAAATTTCAATATCACAAATTTAGAAATCAACAAATAACTTGTCCACTTGTGTGACAAAAATTTGACTATGTTTGTACTATTATGGTCGCCAATGACCATGTCAGAAGGCTGGCTGTCATAGAGGGAATTTCTGCACACAAACATGCTGGTGCCATGAGATTCTGTTCATAAAAAGCAGGTGGCTCAAAAAGGCTATTCAAGATATAGTACTAATATTAGTACCCCTACCCATACTTTGTGGACAGGGTACTGACATGAGCCTATGTGTGTCAATGGAGCAAGCCGGGTGTGAATCACCTGGCACTTTTTTATAGCCTAATATCAACAATTCTGAACATGTTTCTTGCATATAATGAAATAAATTGAGTAGTCCTCTTATTTAAAACTAGAAGTGTAGTAAATCATTGTAGAAATAATTGTAAAATCTCATTTACCTTTCTTATCCAATATTTTCATTTAGACTGGGCACTATATATTTGTTTAAATAATGTCTACTTTCGTTCTCAGCCTCGTTGGTTTGTGTGCCATATAAGAACAAGGAGGCCATATTTGGAAAAGTAAACATATCGTAGCAAAAATATGGCATGGTTTGAGTCAGAAATTCTGCACATTAAAAAGTAAATATAGTTTTATCAGTAACTTTGAAATTCCACCAAGAATCCATTATTTGCCACTTCATTAACAAAAAGGATATATTTGTCCTGCTACCCACTTGATTTGGAAAGTCATTGAATTTGCTTTTTCTATGTTTGTTTGTTTGTTTTTTATGGTTTAATGCTATTTTTCAGCACAATATAGGCTATACATGGTGGCCAGTATTAATAGTGGAGCAAGAACCCGGAAAAACCCCTGAAAGAACCACCGACCCACGAGAAGCTACTGGCAAGCTTTCTCGCATAACTACATTAGCCGAATCTTAGACTTGAACCCACACAGACAGAGGTGAGATGAGCAGTGATCCAGAATGGACAGCGCATTAGACCACTCGGCCACTCAGGGCCCCTGCCTTGTCTATAAAAAAAACAACCTTGTTTCTGCAATTAATGCAAGTATCCATTCTCCATCTTTGCACATTATGTCATTCAACAATTAATAACATAGCACAGAATATCCAAATATGGTCTGGTAAGCCTTATTTAGAAAAAAGGGGTCATGGTGAGATTCTCGCATTATCTGTCATGGAAGACACGGCAAGGTTAGTGAAACCATGCCAATTTATTTTATCATGTAAGGGCATAATAAATTCAAAATAAGCCAAACTTCTTTCACAACATGATTATACTTGTGAAGCAGATTCCTTCACTAATTGTTTTACATACTTTAGTGATGATTATTTTAGCTCCATTACATGATATGGGATCAGTTCGTAACCTCAACTACAACAAATCAAGCTGAGGCTACGACATCGTTGCTATTCAAGATAGAGACTACTGTATCCAAGATAGAGACTACTGTATCCACAGTCATGTGGTTTCTTATAATCATAAACAATTTTGTTCACCAGTTGAACATGCTGAAATACTTTCTTCCTACCAGTGTCCACACAAAAAAATTTGTTCAAATGTTATCCAACAGAATTCTGATTTTCCTACATTTCAACATAATCCAGATGCAGAATTTTCACTAAATATTCAGCATAATCCAAATTGATTGGAATCTCTGTCATAGTAATGGCTTAAATTTTCTCCATAAAAAAAAACAAGTACTAATTGCAGTGGGCAACATTGCAGCTATCCAGTAATAAGAAAATTTACTTACTTGCGATGATACAAGATATAAACAGAAGTATGTGTCTTGTGTACCCCATCCTGTAAATTTACTTCACACTTCAAGTTTCATCCTCATCATGGTTTTTCATTTTTTTTCAATCTCCTTCCTACAAACAAGAAAAAGGAAACAAATATTGAAAACATTAGGTCTTCTACAAAGGAAGGCTTATTCCCTAACTTTCTTGACAAATTTGCATTAATTCAAGACAGAACTATCAATTAGATCATGGTAATTGCTTGCCATTGCAAATCCTTATACATGTACCGTATTTTCGCGCATATATCCCGCACACGCAGATAATCCGCACCCTCATATAGCCCGCGGGTTTTGGGGTTTTGTGTAAAAAATCGTTGGCATAACCCGCACCTTTGTATAACCCGCAACCATAGATATATTTATACAGCTACAATCGGAAATGAAATCAATTACAGGATCACGGGGCTTCGCTGATGTAGCAAACTGCGATTCTGTTTTCCGTTTTGGTGACAAAATATACCATCTGGTGATATTTGTGGCGACACCAATTTTGGCTGATAAAAACCGTATATACAGTCTTGCGTTTCGAGTAGAGAAAATCAAAGGCACCATGACAGGAAACAATGTACTGGAATATATTGTTCAAATAACAAGTCCTTGTCTCATACTGGCAAACCACACTAACAGTGCACTGTTATATCATAATCCGCTAATGATGATATCTGGCCTTATTACTTTATGCAACTGACTAGTCAAAATCCGAATCCGCAGAAGGCGGAAACGTAAAATGAGTACAGTCAAGCAGATGACACTAATTTAAAAACAAATACCAGATGGAAGAAGAAAAAATACGTTTGCTGACACTTCAAAGAGAACTGATTACCTTTGAAGCACTGATATATACTAAACAAATAAAACAAATCTGTTTCAATGTTCTACAATTATCTGAAGTTGCCGCAGCAATAACAAACAGGTATTTGTTTCACCCTTCAACTGGAGCCTTTAGCGGCGCCATCATCAAAGTAAGCCGACGACCTTTGCTCAATAAAAGTCAGGAAAAACACGGTACACAGTGCTTGTGTGCGTAGGAGCTGTGCCTCAACTACAGGCTACATAAACACGGACATTTTTAAATAATCTTGTATTCTTGTGAAGTGTAGATTCGAGTTTAAATAATTTCTTTCTGTTTAATTTAAAAAATGCCGAAACGAAAGTCTTACACAGCCGACTTCAAGCTAACTGCCATTGCGTATGCTGAAGTGCATGGCAATAGAGCCACAGGCACAAAATTTGATATTGATGAGAGTGTAATTCGAGGTTGGAGAAAAGAAAAAGGAACGTTGGAGAAGATGAATCCACGAAAACGTGCTCGTCACGGACCTAAAGCAAAGTGGCCTCACCTTGAAGCTGACCTGAAGCAGTGGATCGTGGCCCAGCGGTAAAATTAGGTACCGTAGTTATTTCGATTGAAAACAGAAAATATTGATTATGAAAACGTGACGGATACGAAATTTTAAGTTTTTATCCCGAAATGTTGATTTGGTCCCGATACCGTAAGTTGTTGTAAAGTCACCGTAGTAGCCATAATATCCAACCCTAGCAAAACAAAACTAGAACAATATATGTTATGTAGTTACGTTTTTCAAACAATATGTTGAAATATCATTATGTGTAAAAAAATTGTGATATAGCCCGCACCCTTATATAACCCGCACCCCCCCTGCGGGGTTTGTAAAATCTGGTATAACCCGCGGGATATATGCGCGAAAATACGGTACTCTTAACTTCATTTTTCACCACTGCCTATATATCCTGATCCAAACCCCACCACCCCAGTATGCAGTGAACCAGGGGTAAAATTGTGAAGCCCGTCACACACGTGCACTCCCAAGAGTGGCCATATAACTAAAAATGTTTGGTGTCACTGCCTTTAATTTTCAATGAAAATATGTAATTCAATTAACTTTAATACAAGTAATTTAAGCAATTTACAAATCCCAGTGTCATTGTCATTGACAAATAATATCATTGCTTTTTAGTCTTTAATATAAAAAATTACATGAAGAAAAAAATGATACAAAATTGTGTTAATGCAAAATCCATGCAAGTCAAAAACACATATGTCATGGGACACATGTATATACAGTCATTAAGCAATATACTGACACTAAAGTTTGGGTGGCAAAACTGTCAAAGAAATTAAAATTCCTAGTGCATTATATACTATAACTTTCCTTTGTCCCATTAAAATCTCATACATGTCCTAAATTTGGAAACACAGTGTCCCCTGAACATGAGGTACTAAATTAATTGCTGCATAGACTAAAGCCTGGGAATAAGAATATATTGGAAATTGGTTTATGGCCACCACTGACATGTACAATGATTTATTTCTACATGTACTAATGATATACATGAACCATAATTCATGTCTACTTCTGATAAAAATATACAATTATTTATTGTTTCTGTTACTATACATGCACACTGGTTTACGACTACTACTGAAATAAATATGTATGGCTACTACAGGTATACAATTGTGCCATAGTTCATGGGTACTACTGGCATACATGATAATACTGATTTACATGTGCCATAGCTTGTGGGTACTACTGGCATACATGATAATACTGATTTACATGTGACATAGTTCATGGGTACTACTGGCATACATGATAATACTGATTTACATGTGACATAGTTCATGGGTACTACTGGCATACATGATAATACTGATTTACATGTGACATAGTTTGTGGGTACTACTGGCATACATGATAATACTGATTTACATGTGACATAGTTCATGGGTACTACTGGCATACATGATAATACTGATTTACATGTGACATAGTTCATGGGTACTACTGGCATACATGATAATACTGATTTACATGTGACATAGTTCATGGGTACTACTGGCATACATGATAATACTGATTTACATATGACATAGTTTGTGGGTACTACTGGTATACATATGCCATAGTTCATGGGTACTACTGGCATACACGCTAATACTGGCATAATGTGATATACTTCATAGGTACTACTGGTATACATGTGCCATAGTTAATGGCTGATACTAGTATAAATCTATACTGGTTTATGGCTATTACTGGCATATATGTATTAGTTTACCACAACTGGTACACATATAATGGTTTAAGGCTACTCCAGGATGAGGAGTCCTGCACTCGTCACTCTTGGAACTCAGGAGACCATGTCAATTTCTGAGTTTCAAGCATAAAAAACTCAGGAGTCCCCTAGTTTTAAAAGAATATAAAGGAGAATGAAAAATTATATGATCATTATTTTAATATACATATCAGTATTGAATTCTTTGCCATTTATAATATCACACCAAAAAGAACATATTTTTCAGTAAATTGGATAATCATTATAAACATTATAATTTATACAGTACATGTAAAATTAAAATGTATGACGTTTCACCGAGTTTATTAGACAAGATGAATGAATCTTTGTACACATACACCTAAACAGCATAAGACTGCTTATGTAAACTTTTGAATTGACCTAAACATTAGGTACCAACTCTCAATATCACCAGTCCAATGGAACATTCACCTATTTTGTGGGGCATTTAGTTGTCATAAGTGTAATTTTCTTCACAATTCTATTTCCATAAAAATGAAAACAGATTTTGGTGACTCATCTTGACTTTACTGCACTCTTTTAAAGTCTATTCTGATTCTGTATTGTTCTAGAAAAAATCATGAATCCTTGTTATTATAGCATATCAACAATTTGACAATAATTTCCAAATTACACTCAGAGAAAGCTCTCACCACTTTATGGGACCACTCTGGTGGCCTAAGTGGTTAGAGCATCAGATGCAGGAAGTCATCCACTGAGTCATATCAAAGACTTGGTAAAAAAATGGTACTAACAGCTGCCTCACTTGGCTCTTAGCAATAAAAGGTTAATGTTAGGACTAGTCGGCATGATAATGTGATTGGGAGAGACATAATGCTACATGTCTGAATCATGAAGCCCCATAGCTAGAAATCATAATAAACTGCCACACTGTAGGCAATATGACTGGATTTTTAATTTAAAAAATCCAAAACACACGCTCTTAACTTTCAAGATTTATATTTGCATCATCACCAATTTACAAATGCTTATGTACATGCACAAATGAATATGTTTCTATGAAGTCACATCAAAGAAGCCTTCACAGGGGCAATCACATGATAATTAGTGATAATAAATAACTGTTAATTAGTCACAAAGGCTTCATGCCTGTCACTAAAGTTTAGCCATTAAACTACAGATTGGTCATGGCTGAAAATGAGGTGTGTCACAGGAACGCATAACAGGGTGAAACACTTTGTCATTTGAGAATTTCAAATGTATCTGACCCAGAAACTCGATAAGTTTAGAACTCTGATATATGCAGACCTGTCAACCCTGATGAGTCTGTCTCAGTAAGACAGTTGATAGTTTATCTGTAAAATGTCCAGTTTTCATTAAGGTGTAACAAAATATCAAGAACTGCTATTGTAAAGCTGGAAAACATTAAAAGTTTGACCATCAACTATAAACATCATGTTCAACTGAAAAGTTTGTATGTAATGTATGAGTAGACTTTATTTACCACTATTACAGATGCAAAACTCTAGTTCCAAACACTATGCAGCTAACTGGCTTGTTGCTGTTTATCAAAAATACATAATTCTTGGAAATTCTTCTCCATTTCAAATGATGATGGTACTCATATCTTCTGCCACGAGACATACACTGTACTGAAATTGGCTTGTGATGTCCTATAAACATAAGTGTCCTTTCCAGCTTTTATATGTAAAAATCTGAATAGACCTTTTTATTCTTCTGTGTTGATTATTAACACTTTTTTTGAAGCTTATTTTCCCATTCATCTTTATTATGCATATGCTTTGCATGAACAAATACGTGCAGTTTAAAGTGTCTGAGGTGTTGCTGTAAATTTAATCTGGTTCCCTGACTAACTTCACTAATTCGAAGATGAAACCTGGATCCAAATAAAAATGCGAATGAACCAATTATCCAGATTTTTGCGGCAAAAATCATTTTTGCCTAGTTTTTGCTAGTATGTCATAAGTCCGTACTCTAAGGGTAACTTTCATACGGCAAAATCATAAGAGTTGACAGGTCTGTATATGTAGCTGATGTTGTAGTTCTAGGGATTAACGCCATTTTTCAGCACACAGTAGGCTATACATGGTGGCCAGTATTATTGGTGGAAGAACCCGGGAAAACCCCCGGAATGAACCACTGACGGACAAGAAGCTACTGGCAAACTTTCTCACTTAACTACGTTAGCTGATTCTTTTAGACTCGAACCCATGCAGACAGAGGTGAGATGGCAGTGATCTGTAACGGAGAGCGGTTTAGACCACTCAGCCACTCAGGGCCCCTTTTGTATATGTAGTGAATGACTGCTACTACTGGTATAGCACAGGGTGTGAAATAAGAATTTTTTTGGCTAACCTACAGGATGACCAAAACAAAATTTGTACTGATTTTGCATAAATTTCACTGACCATGCTTAAATTAAATGTTAGTCATGTAAGTTATAATTCAATACCGTATTTACCGTATGTTTTCGGACACTATGTTTTCGGACAGTTTTTTTCGGGGAAAAATCATATTTAAATGCCTTGTAAATTTTCGGACATTGCTCCGCTATAATTGTTTCTACAATTTATGTTTTCGGACACAATCTTGGAGGATCTGCTTCATCGTTCTAATGTAAAATTTACAGCGTGTTTGCCGTTAATTTAACTGATACAAAGTTCACTTCATTTGGTCGCCAATTATTTAATGCGATCATGAACGTCCATGAACTAATATAATTTAAAATTATTAATCACATGTATGTATGTATGTATGTATGTATGTATGTATGTATGTATGTATGTATGTATGTATGTATGTATGTATGTATGTATGTATGTATGCAGATAGATTGATAGATAGATAAAAAAATTATATTAAGCCATTAACAATAAATAACGATATCAAAGAATGAAAAGAAGTATGATTTAATGCTGTAATATATTTAAATATATTATTTAATTTCAAGCAGGTTGTCCATAGCATGTTTTAGGTCCTCGGGTGAAAAGCCCTCAAATTCTGTATCACTATCATCATCATCCATAATGTTTAATTGTTCGTCATTTCTGATCAGCGCGTTTTCGCTTCCACTAAGATTGACACTGATGCCGCACACCTTAAAAGATTTCATTATCATTGTGCGTTTTTCCTTTAATGTGTCCACGGCTAGTGATGGGAATCGGTCAGAAATTCATAATCGATAATCGGTTCCCCTAAACCAACTAATCATCGATTAAAATCGGTTACTAAGAGCAAATTTTAATTTTTGTTAAACAGTTATATCTTTGATCAAGAGTTCAATATATTTGTAAATGTACAGGAGTAATCTCTTTTAATGACCTGTATACTTTAACCTGACAATAATATTTCATTATGTGTTACTTTTCTTCTACAACTTTGTTAAATGAACGCAACTTTTAATGGCTGATCAGACATATGCAACTGAAATACTGCTACAATCCCCCACCAAAATTCTTTCGTTCACATGTGATGTGTCTAATAATTTAAAATATAGGACAAGTTTTTCTTGTTTGTCATTGTTTATAAATACTACAAAAGATGTTGCACTTTTAACTGAAACAAATCAAAAAAATGTGTTTAAATTTATTACCTCAATAATTTAACAACTTGATCATGCAATAATGACTATATGTTCCTAATTATGAATAAGGTTTCATATTTGTAGTTGTGAAGGGAATTAATAAATTTCAGGTCAACTTTAGTGGCTGGGAGTTTTACTAACCTTTGTGCTTTGCATACACTTAAAAAGTAGTCTCCCTTTACACACAATCGATTATGGAGTTCACAATCGATTATCTGCTCAACCAACTGATGATCGATTATAATCGATAATCGGAACAACACTATCCACGGCATTGATAACCCAGTCCGATACAGTCTGCTTGCTGGCTGTCTTGATCCGTCCGTTGTTGCTTTCATCAGATGATTTTAAAGCATTCGTTGCATCCCTGATGTATTCCGTCCAGCTGCGACGGAGGTAGGTCTTGAGAGGCTTATTAATGCTGACATCAAGAGGTTGCAACTTGGATGTGCACCCTCCTGGTATTATTGCTGGCACAACATTTCCGGGCTGCAACTGTTTCTTCACGTCATCAGTGATGTGAGCCCGGAACGACTCCATAACTAATAGTGAATGCTCTCTTCTTGTGAATGGCATATAAATTTCTTCAATCCATCGCAGCATTAGTGTTTCGTCCATCCACGCTTTCTCCTGAACTGCAACAATCCACCCTTTTGGTGCCTTCAGATCGAGCTGTCTCTTTCCTGTGAAAATAATCATTGGTGCTAATACGTCGCCAGAACCTGCAACGGCTAAAACGACAGTAATGTGTCTCTTTACTGCTCCAGTGGTACGAATTAGAACACTCTTCGCTCCTTCTTTGTCCACTGTTTTCCCTGGCACAAGATCAAAATACATCGGTGTCTCGTCCATGTTAATAATACACTTATTGTCAAACTCGTCCTCACGTCTATCCATCACAAACTTGTGGAACGAAGCAATCTTTTCTTCCAAATCCTTTGGTAAACGTTGAGCAAGAGAGGTCCTGTTTCTGAGCACAAACCCATGTCTTTTCATGAAACTCTCTCCCCAAGAACGACTGCCATGGAATTTGCTATCCGGATATTCTGTCAAGACAAGCTCCTTGGCATATATACATATTCCCTCAACACTTACTGGAATTTGTAAGTCACGCTGAGTGAGTACCCATTGAGCTATCTTGTCATCCAATGTTTGTCCATATGAAATGGGTCGTCCACACTTAGGCCAATGCCCTTTCAAGTTCAAATCTGCAGAAAAGTCAATTTTCATCCAGGTACTCACCGTGGATTTCAGAATTTTGAATTTTTCCGCTGTTTTTCTAATTCCAAAAAGCTTTGCATTGTTAACGATATCATGCTTTTGCTTTAATGTATAATGTTTATAGTGACCACATACAGAACCGGGTGGAGCACTCTTGGGTTAAAGATAATCAGACTCGTCATCTAGAGCAGCTTTCTTCGTAGGCGGTTGTTTTTGTGATGCTTCCTCAGAATCAGAGGTCGCTTCTGTGGACGGCCTACTGGTCTCTTTGGAGACGATTTTGGCAAGGGCAAGTCCCTCCAAGAACTAGGCAGTGCCTCCTCACTTGTTGCATAACGTATGATAAACTTATCCATCAAAATTATTACAGTACTAACAATATTATGTTTCACAACGATAGCTATCCAGTATACTAACTTTTGTATGTGGTGGGTATTTTATTTATACTTTTTATTTTAATAGTTTGATTCAGCTAACAAAAATATGATTGGTTGTCAGTATAGACATTGTTACACACGAAACCACATCATACGCTTGTGACTAATATTGGAAGTCTACCAAAGCTATTAGTATGATTCTGAAACTGGTGTCTAGGACAGCAAGCCAGTTGAAACTGGGACATCACACACAAAAATACAAGATCCAAAGACAAACTATATATATATATATATATCAGAAACCCTTAATTTATTATGTGTATCTAAATGCAATTTTTTTTATCACAGATGCAGAGCAGACAATAATGTATGCGAGTGCCCTTTGTATGCACACAATAGCTGGGCAGCAAAATCAAAGACTTTATAATCCTGCTAATGGGTCAAGCTAGACTTGAATTTGACAGGATTCATACAGAATTCTGAATGAAAAATTCAACAACTTTTCCTAAACTTTTAAAGACCACAAGACCACAAACATTGATTTCCAAGACCTATTTTCACTAATATTTTGTATACAAGTTATGAGAAAACAACGAATGCAAAATACTACAATATCGTTTAATGATGAAATTCATACTATAGCTTAAGTAATGTCATAAAATACATACCCCCTGGATCTGCTCTATGGAACAAAAAAGTTTGCCTCCTAAAAACCTTGGATACTTTTATTTGTGATTATGGAAAGAAATTAAAATGTTTGGGTTTATTTCAATTTTCAAAGACTTTTAAAAACATCAGGGTAATCTGTTAGATTTTTCCAAACTTTCAAGGCCTTGAAAATACTACCTCTTTTAATCCCAAACTGTCAAACACCTTCAAAAACCATAAAAACCTGATTTTATGAAGAACTGACTTTTCCTTTTGGACAGAATTTGTTGGCCTAAAGTGTACATACATTTCACCTTAAGCTATATATAATATAACACTGGAACTAAGAGAGGGAGCATCTAAAAAAGAAGTTTATTCAATATTCCTCTAAAATAATCACATGGCAAAGTTGTTTTCACTTTCCTAACAGAAGAAAAGTGAAGTTTACATTTTTTAGGTGACTTAAAATTGTCCCGCGGTCAAAATGTGACGTTTATCCAAGTTTGTAATGTTCTAATTTTTAAACCATTGACATTGTGGTCTTGAGTATAATTTATATTTATTCATGTTACTGGGGGTAAAAGTTGTGATTTATATTGGGATTTTTTTTGTAAGAAACTGAAACACTAACTTGATTACATTATCAAAAAGTAGGTTGTTGGCCATGATTTTGTACAGACATGCAAAAATCTAAGTCCAAATTTACGTTTTGTTTTGTAATTTCTCACCTAATTGACCAGCTAAAATAAATTTGGTATCATTGTTTTCAGGAAAACATGCTCTATCTCTTTATATGTCTTATTTTTTGTCTGCTAATTATTGTTAAAAATGCCTTGGAATACCAAGTACAAAAAACATCTCTTGTACTCAACAAAATCAATACTGTACGAACAAACTGCTTAATTTATTGCTACAATTTACGTTACTGGATTTCATCTCCATTTATGTACATTACAGTGTTAAGTAAGCCGGTCTGTGAACCACCTGCAACAACTAGAAAACCCATTCCCTAGCCCAGGATTCAGTTTAACGCATTCCACAGGTATGACCAGTGTAAAAAAAAAAAAAAAAAAAAAAAAAAAAAAAAAAAAACATGTACTATAACTTTGATACCTAAAAAGTGGTGTGCTAAACCAGAAAAAAAAATACCCAATTTTCGAGTACTGTATGATCCTATCCACTACTGAAAGGAGTCGATGAAGAAACATTATGCATGCAAATTGACACCGACCTATCAAATCCAGATTAAGGGAAATTCCTAATGATGTCGTACTGCAATTTAAATTTTCTTCAAGAAAACGAAAAGAGCATACCTACTTTTGCAAATACGGGTCTTTTTGAACATATATTGAAGGTGGAAAATTAAACTTAATCCTGAATATTTCTATGCAAAGTACTGTAATGTATCAACTTCCGGATAATTAGAGAGACTGATACCCTTGCTTGAAATTTAGACTGGCTACTTACCCTATGTCATTTTTCGTATCGAAGCATAAGTTTGTTCTGTGAAATCTTCTTAAAACTCACAAAATTGAAATGCATAAACACCGTAATAATTCTTCGCCAGCAGTAACCCTAATGTTTACCGAAAACAAAATCCGATATTTAGTGTTACTCCGCTAGACTTTGCCCAAGGCGGTAATTTTAATATAGGAATGGTCCAAATGTGAATTTAACATTGAGTGTAAACAAAACAAATGCTTAATTAAGAATTGAATTCTTCCCTCGAAAGGACACTCCGAACATGACAGTATGACTATTGATACGCGTCTGTTCTCTAGAAATCTAATTAATGGTTCTCTCGTCTCAATTAATGTATTCTTCTTAGATTGACAGAAATTTGCCCCTTCACAGGAAACAATGTTGTAGGTGGCTGACCTCAATCGCGCCAAACAGCAAATAATGACAGTGGGGAAAGAAAGTTAGAACGTTTGGCAGGACGGTACATTGAACTGGATGACACAGACATAGACATATAAACAAAGCTAAGCAAGAAAACAAATCCTTTCGAGACAATGGAGTGAGCATGGAAATAGCCGTTGGGTTTCTTCTTCTTCTAATTTCTATCTTCTTTGTTTGTTTGCAACCAGCACCTTATCTTCCATATTAAATTATTATTTTTCTTCTCCTTTTTATCCTTCTCCTTCTCTTCATCCTTCTCCACTATCTCTTCTTTTTTGTTTTCATTCTTCTTTTCTTTTTCAATCTTAGCATTCCATGTTCTCACCTTTTGTTTTTCCTCTATATCTCCCTTATCTCCTCTTAATTTTTTTAATCGTAATCATTTTATTCCATGTAGAATGACGCAAATGATGAACGCTGACGATTTATACTTCAAGCACAGACTTTGCACACACTTCACATATTTTCTACTATCCAAACAGAACGGAAGTGGGGGAAAATATATTTACCATCCACAAAAACGAACGCCAACGCATGCAACCACGAACTCTACTATCCACACTTAAGAAGAGTTCATCAAATATTTGTCTTGGAACCATATGTCCAAATGCAAACGATCATTTAGTTGTTAACTACGTCCTTGCAGGATTTTCTTTAGACGGCTGTTAAAGCCTACATTGTAAGGATCGTCATCAGCTTTCAGGACTGTGTCGTTAAACTTGCCATCGCCTGTTGTTTCAGGTTTCCATAGCTCACAAGTATGCAGATGCGTGTTCTTTGTCTCTTTTCCGTACGTCAAGAGATCTTCCAGGTACGCTCGGTAAGGGTAAGTATCCATGCCGCTGCTGACGAGTTTTGTTATTCAAGTACAAATTCACTTCACTGAACAAGGAATGCATTAAATTGTTCACGGGAACTACTGTATCAGCGACTCCCTGAAAGGCATCGTTCGTTTTGATCACTTTGACTTTCAGATACAAATAACTGCTATTTAGATCGATATAATCTTAGTCTTGTCCTTTGAATTCAAACTCGATGATAGCTGGATCCGTTGGGATTCTTTCATCGTCATTGTGGTGAGTAGCATTGCAAACAGATTCAGTTCCAACTTAGAACAAACACAAGATTCTCGGTGCATAATTTTTCTCTCTTTGATTTAATAATAAAAACGCCTAAGTCTCGGGCAGTTCTTCTTTTCTTGGTCTGTCTAGCTCTGAGGATATGAAGTCCTCTAGAGGTGTGTCTTCATCGTCTTTTTCTGCTTTGCCCTTACTGTGGAGTCAGGGAAGCAGGAAAACCTGACTCGATAGCGTCCAGAGTATTTATAGGACTTTCTCGTCGGCCCAAAAATATCCGTTTGAAGCGAAACATCTTTGACTGCTTTCAAGAAAGGAAAGTTTCTTAGGGATTTTGATTGTCGATGATGACATTTTGGAGAAAGTATTTGCCTTGCGTCAAGTCGTGTTATCCAGGTGTCACCATCGGTTTCATCACGGTGGCCGCTGAACGATAAGACGGTTTCAACATATCTGCTCAACCACGGTACAAATTTACAAGTCTTTAGATCATCGTTTTCAAAAATAGAGTTTCACTGTGACTTTCTCTCTGGTGAATGGATTTTTTTGTTCCCGATCTCCTTTTATAGCAATGTTGACAGTGAAGCTATGACTTACTGACGGGTACATAATGAGGTCGCGCCTGAATCCACTTTGAAAGGCGTGACATGCAGAAACGGTACGGACCTATGCCCCACCAGATTGTACTCCACCACATTAGAGTACACATCAATCAAATTGAGTCATTGGTTTAGTTCTATATTGGATCTAAAATATTTCGCAAAATCCAAGTTGTTGGTGATGAATGGTACGGATACACCTGGCTTAATCATCTTGACATTCCCACCCAAAATGTTAAAACAATTCGGGACAAAAATGAATGACCAACAATTTTTTTAAAGGAAATTTCATAAGTAGGCGACACTTTATATTACTCCAGGATGACACTTTGTTGTTTTCTCTCCAAGGCTTTACCAAACAGTGCATTGAATCTGTCAGCAATCGTGACCACCGAATCTTGACCACTAAGTTGATAGCTTGCCGAACTTTTCACAGTACAGCTGTACCGTGGAGTAGTGGAGACTACTTGTCGTTTCTTAAAATCATCTACAGTTGTTTTTTTTTTTAAAACAAGTACTCTTGCACTTGGGCGACCAAAACTTCGGCCTCAAAAGTGTTTGCTGTTTCAGTGCTGTTTTATATTTGTGTAGGGAGCATCATTTCCACCAGAGCCTCTTCCCAATGGGAGTTGTGATCTCATTGGATGACCTGAGGTAATTTGGCTGTGAAATAGCAAAATGTATTGTAGGGAAACACCTCCATGGAACTTCCACAGGGTAACGTTAAGTAAAATTGGTTATTGTTGTTCATGATTCCCGAGTTATGTTGTCCGAGGGGTCACTCGAAGTGAAAGGAGTGTAAAAAAGAGGCTTTTTGTTGTTGGTGTGGTAACTGCTTAGAGGGTAACTTACGCTGGACGCAAGACTCACGTTGTTACTGTTCGAGGAGTATTTCATGAGAGGAATGGGAAAAAAGTAACCAATGCAGCTGCTCAGTAAAATGGTCCTCAATTGTTTGTTTCCTCGAATTGGCATCGGTGACACAATGCGCCATAAAGATTTGACAGAAAAGACGATTTGCGTTTTAGGCACACGTTCTTCACACCACACCCACAAGAGTTGCTTTTGTAAATCTTGCAGAGAAGAACTGAGTGAAGGAGTCGTCATGGTTGTAGCGGCAGCTGAGACTTTGTCAAAGAGCATGATCTTCACTTCTTTGTATAGTCAATGAAAAACAAACACTGGGAGAATATCCTTTCCAACGTATTTTCACTTCTTTGACACGGCGTTTTCCCACTTTTATGTGTTCTACTTTCGAGAATGATTTCGATGTTGTAAACTTCGTCTTCTTTTCTGTTTACACGTTGTAACTCGGGCAAGTAGAACGTTCCATTTCCCAGTGCATGTCTTCAAATGTATAGATTTTATGGAAAGTAGGGGTGGCGCTTGCGCTTCTTTCGTTTCGAAAGGAGACTGGTACCTTTCTCACATACCCACACTCTGAGCCAGAGTTTCGAACGCACGAGGACATAGGTGTGATGGCAGTGATCAGTAAAGACGAGAGCTTTAAACCACTTGTCTACCCTCGGCCCGCTAAATCCTAGTTTCAAGCCGTATAGTTCAGATCTTGATCTACACTGCAGAAGCATCTGAATCACTCATCGATATGGTTTGAGAACGTTGTTTGAACGTCTGAAAAAGTGTCGTTTCTTGGACCTAGATACAGAAACAAGAATTAAGACATCACCAGATTCTTCGCCAAATAGTGAGAAAAGACACTTCCACTCAGTGAGAAAAAGAAATGCCCATTCTAAAAGGAATTTTTCTCACATTGATGGGACCGTTGTTCTCTTGTTAATGCCGATTGCTCATACTCTCTTATGAGGAGTTTTAAGCTTAAAATTAAAAGAACAGCCCTTTTCTTGAAGGACATCAGATCGGTACCCCTGGATCTTATGGAAGGACAAAATTTAACTTTAGTTCCTTATAAAAGATGCACGGAATTAAGCTAGGTTGTTGGTACGAATAACGGATATAATCGCAATCTCATAAAGACCTAACACTTACAGAAAGAGTGACACTCATTGGTGGATAAAAAAATTTGTCAAAAACAGAAAAACCGCAACAGTACAGACAGTAGTTGCAACGTTTTGAAATGTTTCACCAGAAGGCCATATAAGATACAGTTAAAGATACTTGGAGAGATTACAACAGCTTCAAATACGATTACGGACACTGACACGAGGATGGCAATGAAAGCAATAAAGAGAATGGTACTGCCACTTTATCAAGACCTAGAGACGAACTCTGTTCTAAATAATGAAGGCGAACGTTCATCTAGTGTTATCCTGTTTCTATTAATGTGATGCGTACGCATGAATGCGTCCGATTATAGTTAGATTATGGTCTTTTACAGTGTGCACTGCCAGCACATAGTCACGCGACAACCTGTGAATTCATACAATACACCGTTCACGAGAATTACAGTGTCCTCGTCTATTTTTAGACACAGTAGGTGGTCTAAATATTAGTTTACAAACTGTACTTTCAGATCTTAATATGCAATGCATAAAAGGTGATATGGGTATGATGGATGCAGTACGATAACAATCATAAAGCTTCACAGAATGTACTAGATACACATAAGAACAATGATCACAGTCAATGCAATCTAAATTAAGTGTTAAAGTTATCAGAGGCTACGGTTTTATCCTGATTGCATTTTGCCTACACGTTTCCAGCATCGTGGCAGTGGTGTTAACAAACCCTGTAGAGTTAACCATTTGCGAGGAGTATGGATCGCTACAATGCCGGCCTTAGGCCAAATGAACCGATTTGGCCGAATCACAGGTGATCCGCGCGTTACTAATTAAAAAAGAAAAATCTATACAGAGGAAGTAATTTTTTAAGCGGAGGAAGAAAGTTTTAAGTTCAATATCATTACAAAAAAAAAACTTGTTTAAAAGTTTCTTTCCAAATGCCGTGCTCGCAAGGTGCCCCACGTGTAAATCCAGGGGACCCCGCCAAAATTATCCAAATCGGGCACAGTTTGACAGGCCGTTTCTAGACCGCTGTGCAGAGGCGTATAGCTAGAGTGTTTGGAGCCCGAGGACAATATTCGTTTTTACGACCCCACACCCACCCCGCTCAAGTCTGAAATTTTCCACATGCAACCTATTTCAAAGCCCATTACGGCGCAACCACTAGTCTGGCGCCCAGGGACATTTGTCCCCTCTGCCCCCCCCCCCCCCCCCCCCCGCTACGCCTCTGCTGCTGTGCAGAAGATATATGGAACCCAAGGGGCTCAAGTCGAAGGGCCTGCTTGATCTGTCATATTGATAGGAATATTCATTTGTGGATAGGCATATCTAAAGGAGAGACGAGTGCAATAGGCAAATCCCCAGAAGAGACGACTGCATCATTTGTCACGTCTTTTCAACTCTGACTCATCAGACTCGTATCAGATTAGCTATGCTTATAATATTACTCTATTTTTGGGCACATGTTTATTCATACAAGACTCAGCGGTGTGTATAGCTTTCGGATGAAATCGTCAAACATCAGTTGCATAATAAAATCAAGTTTTCGTTTTAATTTTTTTTTTTACATCTCAGGTGGACCCAGCTGTTATGAGAGACATACAGTTTATGGTCAAGACCGTGGAGTTGACAATATGATTTATTTTTCCTTATTTATTTTAGATTTCAAGTAGGAGTTTTCTTGTAAATCAAAATTCTAAAACAGACTGACCATTGTATTTGGTGTCTCATAAGGCTTAAACTTGCTGGACTTAACTTTGTGGTACTTAATTTCCGAACTATAATTACACCCATCCTTTATCAATCTTCAGGTGCAAGAACCTCCTGAACAACGGAAGTTCATAACTGAAATGAGGATCATATTATCAAAAGTCAAGGTCACTTGTGCTTTAGGAGAAGCATTACCTATTTGATTCGGATTCCAAGTCATAGCTTACTCGTGCCTTTGGTTTCCACTTGATTATTCAAGCTATTTCAGTTCTTTAATTCTTTTTTTTTTAAATGTTTCAAAATATACTTTAATGCACTAAATTGTTGTATTCCTCTTATCGTTTTGGTGGTCAAAAGGTAAAGTAGACTCGAAATTGTTGTTTTTATTACTGGAAAATTAGTTAAGTGTTCCTAATCATTTTTCACAAGCTTCTTAACGGGCACTGTGCTTTGGACGAAAGTGCTTCAAGTTCGATGCCGAGTCCAGACGGTACTTTTGAGGATTACTTTATTTTACTATTCAATACATTTACATTTGGTCCATTTTTTTAATTCAAGAAGAATGCACTTTGCATTTATGATTTTTTTAAGCCATGAAATTTACTAACCAGTGACATGCAATGATCTATCTGTAAAACAACAACAACAATAACAACAACAACAACAACAACAACAATAATAATAATAATAATAATAATAATAATAATAATAATAATAATGATGATGATGATGATGATGATGATGATAAACCCTTTTCTCCACCACCAAAGTATGTTGACATATGTGCATTGATGGAAATATGTCACTTTTTGCAAAACCACAATACTTTAAGTGAAAAATATGAACAGTAATTCGACAAACTGCTATGTGTATTTAGTTTATATTGTGTGCTTGACCCTTGTTCATGACTGAGGACAGAGTTTAAGCGTGTGTCTTTCTTCTTTTTCGTTTGTAAGCCAGTTATATATGCTTACTCAATAAGCTTTTATCACATTTAGACCAGTGAAGTATTTTGTAAGGGTCATTTTGACCTTTATTCTTAATTTCTTTAATTTAAGTGTTAAAACTTCAAAGCGGCCAGTGTTCCGATTAATTGAAATTTACAGGATATCTTACAACGGGTTTGAGAAAGACAGCTTAACTTCCTATCCGTGTCAAATAGTCATTCTTCTAAGGGAGCAATTATATAACGTAGTTCAGACAGAGATTCTGACTGACGAAACAAATGATTGTCTTAGGAAATTTTTAGAAATCACTGCTTATCATTGGTCAAGTGAAATTATGGCGTACTTCTTAGAAGTAATAGGCATTTAAAGTGACAACCTTGGTCGAAATGTTTTTGTCCGAAATTTTCTGAGGTTGGCTCTTAGGAAAACCTAACAAAAAAGAGTAGTGCTTTCCTCGTTAAACAATGGAGGGACAAAGTGTCTGTCTTGTGTAAAAGACGGAGTTTAGTGCTGGATGCACAAGTTTTAAAGTTAACAGCATTAAGGAAACAGTTTTTCAAGAGAGACGTGACTCGACAGTCTGAAGACGGAGCCGGAAAAAAAAGAGAACTGATGAGTTAAGTCCGGAAAGGGAGAAATGGCGAGTGAAGTCCGAAAGAGGGGAAGTGACGAGTACAGAGTACAATCTAGAAAGTCCAAGAAGGACGAGGCAGTCTGAAAAGGATCACTCTAGGAAATAGTAAACGTTGGAACACTGTCGAGAGGAAGGCGATGCAATTAGTCGTGGACATTGCACTCTTTTCACCACTCGTTATGATGATACAATAAATCCAAATTATAATTTGAGAGGAATCGTTTATTTAATAATACAGCATTGGAATTCCACAGTGCCCGCTAACTTTTGGACTTAAACTAAGATTTATTCAAAGACATTATGGATAATGTAGGTGTAATGTTTGCTGGTACGTCGGCACATTCAAGACCATTGATATATCAACACATTCAGTATTGTAATTCATTCTGAACACCACTGGAAATCATTCGAAACACTACATACTGTTGGACTTAGGCTTATTTTGGGATATATTTCACAATACTGTTTTTTTATGTTTCACTTTTGTATTCTAGGCAAATAAATTATTTGTTGAATTTTACTGAGCTTGTTGGTTTAGCATTTCTGTTTTTTAGTTTAAGAACATAAGTCGCAACATAACAAACTTCTGAGATGCAGAACCGGCGCTTCCGCCTGGCGAACTAGGCAATCGCCTAGGGCCATGGCTAAAGGTTTATTTCATGATGGGCGGGGGGGGGGGGGGAGGGCGTGAGTGGAAGGGGGGCGCCAGATATCTGATCTCGCCTAGGGTACCAAAATGCCTTGCACCGGCGCTGCTGAGATGATAATATTTGGGTTAGTTTGGTTCTTTAAAGAACAGCCAATTAAGAAGGTTACTGATTGATGAAAAGAACTGGAACTGGAGTACCTTGCCCAAAGATACACAACAGAAGTCGACTGACCTGAAACCAGGATTCTAACCTGCGCCCTTTCTGTCATGAGTCTGGTACGCTAACCTGGATGGATGGGCAAACAGACAGACCGACAGACGGACGGGAAAATTGATTGATTGATTGATTGATTGATTGATTGATTGATTGATTGATTGATTGAAAGATAGATTAATAGATAGAGAGATAGAGACAGACATACAGACAGCAAATAGATTGGATGGATGGATGGATGGACAGACCGGCAGACAGACAGACGGACGGACGGACAGACAGAGAGACATATATATAGATAGATAATACAGTAGTAAATTGAAATTTAAGTTCGTTAAAATCTTAAAAGTTGTATTACGTACGCTTTAACTCCCACTCTAAATATTTATTTTACTGTGATCATATCATCTTTTCCTAATTTTTGTTTAAATGTCACTTTTGGTGTAATTTTTTTCCCCAGATATATACGTGAGGTTTGTATACATGAAATAATTAGTAACCGGATCTTCGTTGCATTTAGTGTTCAGGAAGGATGGGTATCTTATCTTCGTCTTAAATACGGTTGAATAAGCCTATGTCGCTATATCCGATATGTAAGTGGTCTGGACAGGTTTGTCCCATATTATCTTCGTTTTTCATACAACTGAATAATCGAATATCTTGTACCTATATCCGATAAGTAAGTGGTCCGGATAGGATTGTCTCATATTATCTTAAGTAAAGTTAGTGGAATCTATAAATATAAATGCAGTCTTGTGATTGTAGGCAACAGTACCGTCAAAACTGTCGTTGTTAATGGTACACGTTGATAATGGAGGTGGTGATGATTATAATGTTGTTGTTGTTATTGATGATGATGATGATGATGATGATGATGATGATGATGATGATGATGATATAAACGAACATTAGTACATCAATAAATGTAACTGCATTATATATTATTACTATTATTGTTATTATTAGTAGTAGTAGTAGCAGTAGTATAATGTTGATTATCGCCATTATTTTCATTATCACCACAACCACAGTTGTTATCTCAATCAGTAACACGAACCAAATTAGTACATGCAACAAAAATTCATGAAATTAAGAAAAAGAATAAGCAAAATTAAATTGAAAGATGGACTTTGATAATATCATCATCTGTGTCATGTCACATTGTTGTAATGTTAATTTATAACCCTGACAAATCTCCTATGCAACAACGCTTTTAATGCACCACAAAGTGAAAACAACAGAGACAACACACTAAAATAACAAAATGGCATGCAAAAGCGACAAATAGAAGCGACATAATTATTGTCTACTTTTGTTCTATTGCACTTTTACCAGATAATGTTTTTTTTCCCCAAGTTTACACAATTTTCTTTTGTTGCCTGGTCACATTGTTGCATTGATGCTATGTCACTTTGGCACATTACTGTTTCACATTGGCACATTCTTGCTTTGTCACATTCATGCCTTCCATGCATATAGGTCCTACTCAGTTGTCTACGATAATTAGTGCATGTTTTATTTTTTCGGGTAGGTGGGTGGGTGGGGTGGGTGGTCAGTTCCTATAACAATGGATATATCTAGATCAAAAATGAGGGTCACTAGAAGATTTATTTATAATACACTACCGGAACATCCGGAATTGGTGCTCCTCGCAAATTTTCCTGCACATTATTCCGTTCCATAAAATATTGTTAAAAACATTGCAAGTAAAAATATTTTCATCCTGTACCCGATTTTTTTTCAGTTAATTTATATTTTAATTTTTGGCTGACTGATTGGTTAGGTCGGTAAAGGTATTCAAGTTTGATTAGTAGGTTGGTTAAAATATGGGTTTAAAATGAAAAGAAAAAATTATTTACTGTAATTTATTAGTGTCGTAGTACTAACAGCTGATTTTAATCAGATTGATCTAGACCCGTACTTCATAAATCATGTAATCAGTGGTTAGTTGTCAATAGATCATCACTTTGTACTAAAACAATCTGGTTTTGGTCTGGTTCAGAACAATGTTTACATCTTATTTTCGGTCAGAAGTGTATCTACCGAGATAAAAGCAAACTGTGTCGTGAAGAAAGTGAATAAATCCGCTTACTTTCGTTCCGACAAAGTGCTTTTTGGTTAAAAAGTTTTTTTAAAGTATCTCTACGCTTTGCATCTGAGTTAGATTATTTTTGTTCATCGTGGATTTTGGACTAAACATCGGAAAATACAATTTAAAAAAAACAATTAAAAATAACTAATAGTTTTATATAAAATTTTGGAAGCAGGATTCGCCATCATGTTCTCTCGGAAAATGAGATAGTATCACGTCAAAGAAATAATAATCAAGAACGAGAGACACACATTGTTGAAGAAACTTGCCACAAAAAACAAACAAACAATCATTATATTCATTAAACTGATAATGGTTCAAACGTGTTTTGTGCAATAAACTGACGACGAACAGTGGAAAACTGTGTTGTTTTTTTTTTTTAATGTAAATGTAAGATTCTGACTGAATATGCCGCCGCAGGACATTGAAACCAAGCGGTTTAAACCAAGAAGACTAGAAGAAGAAAAAAGACAGCCATGGACAAACAAAATTATCTTTTGCAATCGACACATTTTCTTTAAAATAATTATCTAATTGCCTATAATTACTACTATAACAATGAAATATTTGGGATATGCTTCGCGCTTACATAAATTTACATACTCAAAAGATGTCGTTATGGCTGATCGATTTCTAGATCAATAAATATATTTTCCAGCATCCGCAACAAGTTGAAATAAACTAGTTGAAGAATAATACATTTAAAGGTTTAATTCCTGTAGAAACTGCCATGTACAGTTTTGCAAGCAACGGTTGTGTGTGTGTGTGTGTGTGTGTGTGTGTGTGTGTGTGTGTCTTGTCTATGTTTTGTATTTGCCTTTGAAAAAGACTCATTAAGAGACGACATCGCTTAGTCTAGTTAGTTACTAGTTTTGCACTGTTCGTTGTCAGTTCATAGCATTTTTCTTAATCAATTCCTGACACACGTTATTCCTTACTAGATCCAGCGCACTTCAAAGAAATGTTACTCACATAAAGATTTGTATTCTTTATTTTTATATATATATATATATATATATATATATATATATATATATATATATATATATATATATATATATATATATATATATATATATATATATATATATATAATAATAATAATAATAATAATGAGGACTTTGTATAGCGCCTAATCTTTAGAAGCTGTAAGCGCTTTACAAAATCTATAATAATATGACTACACTACAGAAAAACAAATAACAAAATAATGAAACTGGAAAACATAAAAACATGCTGAAAACATGTAAGATACAAAACATTATTAGGTGTGTGTGTGTGTGTGTGTGTGTGTGTGTGTGTGTGTGTGTGTGTGTGTGTGTGTGTGTGTGTAAACTTTATTTTGGCAAGTGCCTATAATTCCATGTCCTTAATCAAGAATATTTCAAACTACACCTAAAAACTAAATGTTAAGTGTTGGTCTTGGAAGCTGCAAGTGTTTTTCTTATGTCGGTCTTTAACTACGTGGTTGTTGTTGATATAGGTGCTTATTGATTTTTTAAATTTAAAAAAAATGAATGTACATGTTCTTGTTTCACTTTCATAATGCACCACTACGACAACGAGCTACTGTCACACAATCGGTTCTATATAACTTACCCTTGAACATTTATTTATACGTTTCCATTTATCCATCCCGAGAAAACAAGACATATTAGCCAAGTGAACATTTCTAGATTTTGTATATTTTAATTCTTATTCAGTTACTGTCACCATATACGTGTATTAAAGTTCGATAATTTTATTTTCCTGTTGTTGAACCCCTTTTACGGCCACTCCTTTGTTTATAAATTTCCTTTGATCTGGCCTCTCATTCATAACCTTCATGTACGGCAGGAAATGACGTTGAAAAACGGTGTTCTAATTCATAATTAGTTCCATAGTTGGAAACAATCGTCATCAAAGTAGGCGGGGTTATATCGAACGTCACTTAAAATGGTTAATTTGATTGGCCAAAAGATCACAGTCTCCGTTTGTTTACTTGTCAATCTTCCCACTGGGTCTAACGCCATTTATATCTGGATCAGAAAATCTACATGGATTATTATTAATTCTCTGTGGAAAGATATATTTCACAACAGTGTACACATACAGATGGTGCTCTTTATAGACCTTACTTCAGTTCTGAAAGGATATGACAGTTGACGTTCGTGGAAATTGTATATAAGACAAGAAAATATCCGTGGTATAGTTTAACCACCGGATCAAGGAGTGTATAGGTCAGATTTATTTGAGAACGGAAATGGGACATGTTATTTCGGCAAGAACCCTACGGCGGCGAAGGCTGTATTTTTGATTTACGTATGTAAATTTTCCCTAAAAAAGTTACATTTACCAAATGCCTTGTTGCCGTTGTTCTATAAGAATGTCTGTCGAGGACTGTATTAGTCCAGAAAAATTGAAAGACGAGCTGTTAACCGGAGATTCACTGTTGGTGTTAGATTGTAGGTCACAGGCCGAATTCACACGGTGTCATGTTAAAGGAGCAATTAATGTAACTTTACCTAGTTTAATGTTACGGCGGCTCAAGGCAGGAAAGCTAACTGTTGCTTGTATTTTTCAGAATAATGAGGCAAAGGATAAATTTCAGAGTTTATCGAAAACTCGTTTAATCGTGCTCTATGACGACTCGGACGCTAGTCCCCAAGGGAACCCCAGCAGTGTTGTAGTGCTGCTCTACAAAAAATTAAAACAGGAAGGATGCCGACCCAGCTTTCTAGAAGGTGAAAAAGTCATACCGCTTTCATACAAATTACTTGTTTCTTTATTTTTAGAACAGAAATTTTATATACTTTTATTTGAGAGTTTTTGTGGGGATTTTTTTTGGTCAGAAATTGAAACGCGTCTCTCTCCTGCTTAAATTATCCTGGTTTAATATTTAAAGAAATTAAACGGTCAGTCGGCTATTACGTTCGAGTGCAAACACCGGTTTTCCAAGGATACGCTGTTTTTGTTGCATAGAATTTCGCACATGTGGCTTGAACAGATTGACATCCAAGTTGATTCGAAAATGTATGTTGATGGATGTGCCCTTCTGCATGTTAGAGGTGACAATTGGAAGAATGAACATCACTGAACTTGTAGAGGTGACAGTTGGAGGCCGCAACTATGGCGACTTTTTCATTAGCGTACTGTACTTGCTAACAAAAGGATGCGGCTTTGAATCCTACCATTAGGTCAGCTACCGTGTTGTCTCTTGGCCAAACTACTCAGGTTGACAAGGGGAGACATCGCCATACCATGCTCGCCATACAATTTCAGTGTATTTAATATTGACAAATAGTGCATTTAAATAAGTGTCAGTTTCATTATACTGAAAGTTAAATGAAATATGCTGAAATTGTGAAGGTTCAACTGTGTATGATGTTTTGTGGCATTTCAATTGGTGATGGACATTAAGGCCAGAAAATTGGTGAAGCTGCCAAAAGACCATAAATCATGAAGCTTAACCTTTGCCAGCAATGCCAGTTGCTTAATAGTCAACTGTGACTGTGTCAACGTATTTAAGTTATAGATAGAATTAGTATTGGCCAGTGGACGATAGGCATTGGCACATGTTGGGTTTGACAGACAGTGATGCATTAATTAGCTTTGGAACTCAATTGGATGACATTAGTATGCAAGACAAGTTTATGAAATTGAATTATTTATTTTTTCTTTCTTTTTTACTGGGCGTCCAGTTTAACTGATTGAAGTATACAGTTTTTATTAATCTCCAATGGCCATATACCACTTGACCACTATACCACTTGACCATACAAGCTTATATGATGGACTGTTCCCTACAATTGGAATTCCAACCCAAGTTTTTTTTTTAGTACTTGGATGACTGCTGTTTCTGGTTGGTCCTAAATGACAATGATTTTGCTCAGACATCCAATATGGCCACCACAGAGGCCATTTTGAAAATCTTGATGGTGGAGACTTATCTTGGGAAAATGTTGCAGATCTCAAATCCAATATAACATTCATTATGGCAATCTGCTGGTCCAGAAGAGAATTATATTAGAATTTTTTCATAAAAGAAACTTTTAATAATTTCCAGCTGGTCCAAAATAGAAATGATGCAAATCAGAATTAATTTTGCTATCCAAAAGACTTTATATATGATGTTTAAGTAGTTCCTAAGGAAAATGGTCCAGATGTGATGCCCAAAGTGGCTGCCATGTGAGCCATCTTAAAAATGTTGTTACTATTGAACTGGAAGTCATAGTGACGTGAAGTTTTCACCTGAATTTTTTTTAAAGATGTATAGTTTGTCTTAATTGAAAGTAGTATGGATCTGATATCAAATATAGCTGCACTGACATCACTCTTGAAACTCTTACTGTTTCTTTCTGAATTGAAGATTATATCTGAATGAAGTTTTTACAAGAATACTTAACTATTACAGGCCTGTGTCTGAAAAAATGTTTCTTTGATTACTTATTCTCATGAAAATGGACCCCAGAGCAAGAGCCCCCATGTCAGAAATATGTGGAAGAAAGCTTTGGACTCCTATTTTTAAGGTTTCAATATAGCATCATGATTCAAAATGGGACTATTACATAAGGCCTTGACTATCCGGATCTAATGACATCAATGATGGTGACACTATTGGGGGGGGGGGATTAGACAACTGCAGAAAAAGTATATTTTCAATTTTTTTGGGGTGGTGGTGACATTTGCCTACAGAAAAGCCGTGAAGAGTGCTTGATACACACACAAACACACACACACCTTGCAAAAATTAAACAAGTGTCTGTCTGAGTCTGTGTCTGTGGATGCTTTTTACTTTATCGAATCACGACATGTTGATGAAGTTATTTTAACAAGATTTGATTCAACAAAATCAAAGTGCATGATAACAATGTTATGCAAAGTAATCAGAACAACCTTTGATCATTTCATTGTATCTTAACATGGTATATGTCATGCATTGCATGTAGAATGTGATAAAGGGACAGAACTCGATTATAAATTATGAACTGAGATTCTGACAGTTTGTACACTTGACAATAATACATTATAGAAAAAGGAAATATATGCAACTTTGTAAGGGCTAAGGAGATTAAAAGCCCAATTTTTTTAAAGGTTGTACTTGCAATATCAATCGAATACAACTCTGTTTGACTAATACAATTTTTACTCGCATTTGACATGGCAAGTGCAAATTTGATTCCCTTTTATAGATTGTATGGGAACCCTTCCTCACCCCCTACCCTGGCCCAAATTAATGGAAATAAATACAGTTCATAACATTTTTTGCTTTTGTAATAATTTGGTTGTCTTCTATTACAGGTGGATATCCTTCTTTCAAGGAGCAATATCCAGAGTTTTGCGTATCACAAGAGACTAGCTCTGGGAATACAGATGAAATACTCGGACTTTGTAACTTAAAAATATCCGAGGACTCGGCATATGGAACATCTGACTCGGACAATGATAACCAGTTTTCTCCATCAAGCAACTTTCCTGTTGAAGTTATGCCATATCTGTACCTTGGCAATGCCAAGAATTCTGCAGACTTAAACCAGCTGAAAAAGTGTGGTATCACTTATATTCTTAATGTTACTCCCAATGTGCCAAACATGTTTGAGAATGACAAGAATTTCAAGTATATGAAGATTCCCATCAATGATCATCTGTCCCAAAATTTATTAAAATTTTTTCCTGATGCTATAACATTTATTGGTAAGTGGTTTTGTCAGAGCTTTTATTTTACTATATCTATTATATGATAAGGCCATATGCTATGGAATGTTGGTATGATATTACTATAGTATTCAACCCCCACCCTCACTCCACCTGGCAGTTTCTATTCCCCACCCCTATGATTTTTCAAACTAAAAGCATCAAGGTTATTAAAAATATATACAGATTATTAACTTCTTTGATCAGTTTATAATTTTCTACCTGATAATAACCAGGGGACCTTGAATGCTGTCATCTTAGTTAGTTATAAACTAAATGTGAATTTCTTTATTAACATGGTCACTAGGTTTGCATGGGCAAGAATATTTTTTCAGTCAGCAGATATGATATTTGCAATCTTTAAAAATCAGAATATCTCCATAAATTTCTGTAACTTTGGAACTCAAATTCCTCAGCACACGTGTATGGTGGAGTTGCAACTTTTTAATTAGTTTAGTTTTTTAAAAAATATAAATATTTAAACTAGATTTAGCAAATATAGGATGCTAATGAGACAGCTTTTACTGAACATGGACATTTCCTGGAACAAAAAAGGACAGTAAGCATTCTTTTGTTAATATCAGAGTCCTCTGTTTGGTATGAAACACTAATAAGATGACAAAAATGTTGGTGGCACCTGGTGACGTTCAAGCTGGAGATCATAATTTGATGAATGAAATTACTAACTTTTTATATCTTTGTTGTTTATCGGTTTTAAAATTGCTAAAGGGGTTGGGATACAAACTGCTACAGTGCACATGAATACAGTAAAGATATCTTTGTTCTTAATAGCAAATAACCTACTGGTTTATAATTTTATTTTTTGTGCCCCCACTCCACCTTATTTGCTTTTTTGGTGGTTTTTTTAACAGCATGTAACATTAATGGCTATATCATGCCAAGAAAATATCAGCTATCTGCCTTTCATAAAGATGTAGCAGAGCATCCAGCCTGGGTTGACCTTATCATCCTTTGATTACAAATCAGACACCCTCTGGCAGATAATGCATCTATTTATGGTTGAAGTCCTATAATAAATCAAGCCAGCTGCCATTATATAATTCAAGTTCCATTAATTTCTGTACCAAGGATTACACTAGTAAATTTTACATTGGTACTGTAGCATTCCTCCTTCCTTCCTTTTATTGACAGGCATACCACTGGTCTTGTGCAAGATTATTTTCAATATTTGTAGTTTTGAGAATTGTGAGAAAAATTTAATTTGCCATAATTGCTTATTTCATTTTATTGAATATGTAATGCAATCTTGCAAGGCATCTAATGGTTGAATTGGTTTTTTTTTTAGCTTTTCTTTGACATTAATCTCTGAATAAATCTAGTGTAAAGAGCTGTGATAGTTCCGTGGTAAGCATGCCATATTTTTGACATAAAGGGTTTAGGTTTGAATACTTCCCAGACCATGTCCTGCCACAGCAGGCTTCATCTTGTTTCTTTTCAACGTAGTTCATCCCAGTTTCTTTAATGTGATATAATCAATTATGCACTGATATGCTGGTAAACATTAAAGAAATACAAATTGCCTGGTGAACTATTGAATGAGTTAACCTTAACTAGAAGGTTTTATCCATAAGAGCTGCACCTGGATAAGTATGTTGAAATCATTTTACTCAAAGGCTCATTGGTATTATTCATAATACATGTAATAGCATTGCTTTCATAGTTTGTTAGTCCATGACCAGCATTTCTGTAGTAACAGTCCACTAATTAAAATTACCTTGTAAAAAGTCGCCATTTATTGCAATGTTTGGGTAACATCATGTTTTTATTGTCATTGTATTATGCGATAATATAAACAGAGGATCATAACTTGATCAGAGATATTCTTGTACAATACACACAAAAAATGGTGAACTCGTAATTCATTTGCTTCTGTGGTTTGTGGTGGTATTAGAACACTTTAATGACATTGGCTTGGTACTGTAACTTCTTTCAGATGCTGATGTGCCACAAAACAGTGTGTCAATCACTGCATCCAATAAGCATTGAAATGAACAGTTTTTTTTCTGCCTTTCAGATGAAGCTCGAGAGGAAAGTCAGGGAGTACTTGTGCACTGTCTGGCTGGGATTAGTCGGTCGGTCACAATAACCGTGGCCTATCTGATGCAGAAGCAAAATATGTCGCTGAATGATGCCTATGACTTCGTTAAAAAATGCAAACCCAACATTTCACCAAATTTCAATTTCATGGGGCAGTTGGTGGAATTTGAAAAAACTCTTGGCAACAGAAATCGAAAGTGTTCATGTACACCCACAGCTAAATGTTTCCATCACACAGCATCAAATTCATTGTCTATTTCATTCCCAGATTCAGAGGAAAATGGACAGGACACAGCTCCCACATGAAAATATTATATTTTTTTTTTTGCAACGCCACACCTCAGATGGGTCCACACCATCACATTGATAGTGCTTAATTTTGGATAATTTGGTGCTGTTTGGTTTGTAGTCCACTATTGTACATGTGCATACCCTCATTTGAGTTGAGATTTGTGCTAAAATTTAATGCACTTAAGCATTTTCTATGTTGCTGAGATAATAAATGATTTTAACTTTGATATATTTAAAACATAAAGGTTAAAAATTTAAATCAGATATATTCAATTTAAAAAAAAATTTAATTAAATTTTTTATCTAAAAGGCAAACTTGTTGCATAAAGTTTTATGTAAAGTATAAGCTTGTAATATCATTGCTTAATTATTGTTTAATTGCTCACTGTCAAATATGTCTGGTGTCATTGATCATGAAAGTTATGGGCAGGATTGGGGGGGGGGGTCAAGAGGAGCACAATCTAACCTAGTTTGCATGCTTGAAATGTTAGTAGTTGGCCTCTTTAATTATAGAGCAAACACAAAATTTTGCTTTGTGCATTTGACTGGTTAGTATTGCCAACTATATGTTGTTGTTCTTTTTAAGTGCATGTAACTGAAGAAACAGTCTAATTATCAACAGGAAACTAGGCATCCTGTTATAATGTATGCCCATAAATTTTCCTCAAAGAATACATTTGTTTGATGAAAGCTAGTCAGTGATAAAGGTCTGTGTGTCTGTGTGTGTGTGTGTGTGTGTTTGTAAAAGCTATTGTCTTTATTCTGTCAAGACCAATATACTTTCTTATCTCTGGCCCAAATAAGATTCTATCTGGTACTCTTTTAAAAAAATATTCTTCACCCAAAAGCTAACAATTTATAAATATTTGCAGCAATTAATGGTTTGTAGTACAGTAGAACCTGTCTTGAAAGACCACCCCATTTGCCAAAAAATAGTGGTCTCAAGACAGGTGGTCTTTCATAGCAGGTCATAACACTATATAATTGATAAGTCTGTGAATGGAAATTCTGCTAAAGACAGGTAGTCTCTCAAAGGCAGGTTTTACTGTACTAATCAATTAACAAAAACCATACTGACATTTAATTAATAATTTTTAAACAAAACGTTCAATGAATCTTATTCACAGTTGGGTTGACCAAGCAATGGTAAATTGTATAATTTAAATCTAAATTATTACATAAAAATCTTGCTCAGTATAATCTAGTCTTGTACATGTTAGAACCTGTTGTTTTTTTTGTTTTTTTTTTTATAAAAACCTCACATTTGACCTTGGCAACATAAGTGTGACATTTTTGCCTGAAATGTTTGAATTAAGTTAATAAAGGGCTGCTGAGATTGGTCTCTGTCTGACATCATAAGTCATATATAATTAGGGATGAAGAGTTCTTTCATTGCATGTCATTATACATCATAAGTCAGATGTTATTATGGATAAAGAGTTCTTTCATTGCCTGCCATTGTATATCACATGTCAGATGTATTTATGGATGAAGAGTTCTTTCATTGCCTGCCATTGTACATCATAAGTCAGATGTATTTATGGATGAAGAGTTCTTTCATTGCCTGCCGTTGTACATCATAAGTCAGATGTTATTATGGATAAAGAGTTCTTTCATTGCCTGCCGTTGTACATCATAAGTCAGATGTTATTATGGATGAAGAGTTTTTTCATTGCCTGCCGTTGTACATCATAAGTCAGATGTTATTATGGATGAAGAGTTCTTTCATTGCCTGCCGTTGTACATCATAAGTCAGACTGTCTGTGATCAAGAAACTTCAGATTGGAATGTACCACGAATATTAGTGAATTAGATTATTTGGGTGTTCTAAAATCTCCAGGGATTATTAGTTCCCAGGCTATGGAAAAAATTAGCTGGCATCTGTCTCAAATGTTCTAAATGATTAAGGTTTAAGTTAGGCATTTGTCTGGTTGTGGTTGGAAGTATGACATATTTTTTTTAATACCAAAAGGCTTGCTTTTAGGCTATATCATATACTTAAATTTTAAATTTTTGATTGAATATTCTTCAGTTGTATTGAAAAAAAGTTATATTCATTTTTATCAGTATAAAGTTTAGAATTTGATACTTTACAGCTTATATAATTATTCAGTTAAACACCAATAGTTTTAGTATTTTGCTGCAATGAAAGTACCTGTATTTAATAATATGAAAGAGCTATAAGGGCCCCACTTGATAAAGTCAGAGGAGCCCAATTCATAATATTTCTATTTGCCTAATCATCTGACTATCCAGTTGTCAGTCTTTATTCCAATAATTTTTTTTTTGCAAGACAACTTTTACTAGGATTTATTGAATATTAATTAGGTTTGGCATAAAGTCATGTAGCCTTCATTGTTATCATTTAGATGAGCAACAAGTTCTGAATTCCATTATCAATGTTGAATTGCACAATATATCTTTACCAAGGATTGCTCGAACTTTGTACAGCTTATAATTGAGAAAATAGTGAACAAGTTTGATTTTCAGCAGTCCATGCCTTCTTTTGCAGGAGTTATACCCCCTGATTGCCTGTAAGACTAATTTTGGATTCTGTCATATGTCTGATGTTTTTTTTTTTTTTTTTTTTTTTTCATTTTCAGCCAGCTTTATCCTGTGGCTTTATATTCATGAGATGCTGAATGAGTTGGATTTTCTGCCCCCAAATGAATTAGAATTAGTGAACTTTAAAGCTCTTTTGTTTGTATGGAGTAACTTTAGGATTTTTTGGTATACATCCAGATTTAAAATTCTCATAAAACTTGAAATGGTTTGGTTTCTAGCATTCAACATCTTTTACAAGCATTATATAGCCCCTGATTTTCCACTCGCTTGATTTCTGATATTACAGAAGTTTATTTGCAGGAGTTATATTCTCTGATTATTCATTCTTTGACTGGTTTCCAAATCACATCTTTATAAAGGTTTATTAGATCTTAAACATCATTGGTATGTTGCTTTACATTGTTTGGACCATGAAGCAGTTTTACTTTTAGTATTCCTCGACTTACCTCTTTGCTTTCAGTTTGGTTTCTGCAACATACTTTTACCAGGTTTTGTTATATTGTAACTGATATTAAGCATGTGTATTCATATTGATGAGACCTTTTGTTAGTTTGATCTCCATCATTCCTATCTACTTCTGTAGAAGAAGCATAGACCCTGATTGCCCGTCTTCCAAATATTGGTTTTTCATGTGTTTATATTACTATGCTTGTTGGATTTCCATCGAATTAGGTATGTAGCTTTATATTGCTAAATCCTTAAGTTTATTTTATATCTTGCATGTAACATCATTGTATAAAATGGTGTCCACACAATAACTTGAATGGTCTTATGTGGTTATCCAACTTTTTGGATGGCTTGCACCTGGGTTTAACAAAAATGTTGGTCAAGGTCATTATTTCTGAAATAATAAAACTGGTTCAAGACAATAACTCTGAATAACAAATTTCAAGTAAATTTGTGTCCATTTGGGATAAGGAAGAAGCCTATTGAATTTGGTGTCAGGTCAAGGTCACTGAAACTTGCACATGCAAGCACAGGCAACATTTTCTTACCTCATTTTGCCTTTGTTGTAACAAATCCCCATATCTTTATCATTATAGTGGGACAGTGGTACTTAAATTGTTAAACACAGGCCTTGACAAAACATTGTGAATGGCTTGCAAGTAGTGTTAAGAATGAAGCATATCAATTTTGGTGTTAAAAAAGTTGAGGTCACTTACTGGAAGGAGAAAAATGGTTTCTGTGCAATAAATTGAAAACTTCATCATCTGCAGTTAACAAAGCTTGTGGATGACTCTGGGGCTGCAGATGGCCCGTACATGGAGGAAAAGTACAAGATATATGATTTGGGGGGTGGGGGTGAAAAGGTCAAACATGGGGTCATTTATGTCCCTTTGATAGATAAATGACATCATTATTTCAGGTGTTTGTATTGTTTTCACCAAAGATATTTGTTATGTCCTTTATATTGATTTTTTTTTGTGTTATTGCATTTGTTTCCATGAGTATACTTGTGGAATACTACATATAAAAATCTTTTTCTTTTGTTTGCAGATCAAACATTTATAAGAAAAACTGGTGGGTTATTTTACATTTATTGATAACTTTTTGTGTGTGAAATAATTACAAACCATAACAAAAAAACACATTTTTATAAGTTGCTCTGCTGAATGAAGCAGAAAAAATTGTCAAAATTGTTCATTTATGTGCTTTAGATTAACATTGTATTTGAGGAATTTACACACACAAAATAATTGCTTTGAAATGATACAAAATAATTTACTTTTACTCCTTATGTCCGCACAGTGATCCTGACATAAACTGAGACAGTTTTGTTGTGGTGCATTCAGTTATTACAGACTATGTCATTGGGCCACATTCAAGGTATTTCATGCACATTTAAAATGATGGTACTTTATAACCAGTAATACTTAAAACAAAGCATGCACCTTGGTCACTGAGCTGTTTCAGTATTAACATCTTGATGATTAAAACTTGGTTTAGTAGTAAGTTTGTGTCAATGTTTTCTCAAAATATCCTATAAAATGTACTACCTTGTTTTGTTTGCTGTTGGTTTTACCAGCACTTTTTATACATTATTGGCTATATGATGCAGTGACAATGGATACAAAGTGCATTTCTCAGGGACACTCAGATGCAGCCAACCCAGACTGGCTTGTGGAAGTTTCAAATTTATAACCTTTAAATTATGAGCGTGACCCTATAATTGAGCTGCAGTCTTAACTAGAGTTCTAATATTAAGTCATCACTGAAGAAATAATTTGTATCCAGAGTACATGGACTCTTTTCAATAAACAAGATTGTTTATCCTTCTTATTCTCATCTTATAGTATATGCTATCCATGGGAGCCATAGAATGTACCATCTTGTGATAATTTTATAAAGCACATGATGCATGTTTTTACCACTTAATGGGATCAATTACTATACTCATATTATAACAGGAATCATTTTATAATGAATGGCTGTATATGTATATACTTGTATGACACAATCAAAGGTTTGCCAAATGAATGAGATAAGCAAAAGTTTTAAGTATTGGTATTGACATAGCATTTTTTATGTCTTTGTTAATTGCTAAAAATACATTGCTGTGTACTGTATTCATTGAAATCAAAAAGATTTAGACAGACCTAGTTGCCAGCAACTTTCTAATGATGTACAATTTTGAAAGGTAGAAGTTATTAGTACAGTGATCTGATGTCATGTAAAAATCCTGAAACATTGGCATGTCTTTTTTCATTTGTAATGTGTGTAAATTTGCCTGTGATATTTTATGAATTGTTTGAAATGGTTTTAACTGCATTTTCTGCAGACATAAAAAAGTTTCCTAACAATGATACTGTATGTTCAGTTTCCAAACAATAGTAATTTATTTTTGGTTCCTAAGAGTGCCACTGTATAGTTTCCTAGAAAAAGTACTGTATGTACAGTTTCCAAACAGTAATTTATGTACAGTTTACTAACACTGTTAATGTATGTACAGTTGCCTTACAATGGCACTGTATGTACAGTTTCCTAGAAAAGTTACTGTAAGTAGTTTTCTAACATTGGTACTGTAAGTACACTTTTGTAACATTGGTACTCAAAGTACCATTTCCTTACAGTGGTACTGTTATGTACAGTTTCCTAACAATGTTACTGTACATAGTTTCATAACGATTGTATGTATAGTACAGTTTCATAACGATGTTACTGTACAGTTTCTTAACAATGAAGCTGTATCTGCAATTTCCTAATAATAGTACTGTATGTACAGTTTCCCAAAAAATGGTTATGTATGTACAGTCTCATAGCAAAAGTACTGCAAGTACAATTAACTAATAGGTTCTGTATGTCCAGTATCTTAAGATATTCAGTGAACACTTTCCTTGTAAAAGCACTGTACAGTTTCCTTACATTGGTATTTTCTGTACAGTTCACAATGTTGGTACTGGATGTAGGGTTTCTAAATAGTGGTACTGGATGTACACATTCATAACATATGTACTGGATATACAGTTGAGAGTTTGAATATATTTTCTTCCAATAATTTTATTTTCCTCTGTGAGGAACATTCATTTTTGGTCAGCATTCAAGTAAATTTAATTGGTCATAGCTTTACACATTGCAGCAATGACGAGAGATTGTATCGCGTCCCTGCTGCATTAAAATGGAAATTTAATGCTGAAGAAAGAAAAAAATTGTCTTCTTATTATAAACATTGAATTGGTATTAAATTTGGCTTTTAGTATAAGCCAGTTTTATATTTTCAAAAAATAAAAGTAAAACAAAACCCTTCTTTATTTTTATCATGGTGAATAAGAAAGAGTTGCCATAACTCTTAATTAACAATGCTGAAGAACTATGATTTCACTCACCGACATAGTATTCATGTACAGTATAAATAGTTTACATACATAGGAGTTGAACATTCGCTCATTTTTGAAAATATAGGCAGCTACTGGAGCTTCAAGATATTTGGTTTTTCACATCATCTGATTGATTGAAATCAAGTTCTTCCTATGGGCATTGATACTATTGACATTTTAATTAATCAATCAAATTGTAGCTTTTAAATTTACATGTAATGTTACATGTATTTCATAAAAATGTATTGTTGACTGTCACCAACAAATGTTTACAATGATTGACTGATTGAAATAGGTGGAACAGGAAATTCAAAGTTGCCAGAATGTTGTACAAAGTTGTAGTCTCAGGACTATTTTGGTTCATACCTACACAGCAGTTCTTTATATATCTGAAATTTATTCTCATCAGCTATCACATAATGTTAAAGTATTACATAAGAAACTTTTGAACAGGTAATTATTTGGGTTACATGTGGCATTAAACATCTTTAAATGATATTTGTTTTGGGGTTTCTTTAATTAAAAACCCGCATTAATCTGGATATGTGAAGTGTATTCTACCTCAGAATGCAGGATGTATTAAATATAATTCATTTTTTTATTAAAATGACTGAAGTAATCCAACAGTCTCATTGAGTACATTTTCTTTTTCATTTTTAAAAACTTGTAAATTCATTTAATTGTTCTTGAAAGGAGATTTTTCCATTTTATCATCTGTCCAGACTTCAGACTTCACCCACCTGAATCCGATTCCGCCCACATTTCAGTCCCACCCCACCTCTTTGGATGTTGATCCTTTTTATTGATAAGACAGTTATTGTTATTGAAGTGCCATTTTACTTTTGCGTGTGTGTAACAGATTACTTGTTTTTTACTGTAAGGATATGTTTCTGTCAGCTTTATTATGTAACAAAGTATATGTAGGTTTACACAGTTACACACAGTATCGTTTAGTTTGCAACAAAGTAATACTTGTATTATTTTTTAAAAACAACAGATGTATTAATAATGTTTATTCATTTCCTAATTAGTTTTCTATTTTAATAATTCATTTCTTAAATTTAAATACTTCATATTTTCATTAATTATGTATTATGACTAGAAGGCATAGTCTGCGTGTGTTATGAGACCAAGTTCTAAAACATAATGGACATTAGACTTGATTGCAGTTGAAACTACTGATGAGGAAGAAGTTGTTTTTTTATTATATAAATAAAACTAATCTCAGTTGTCTGGTTACAAAGATGTTATTCACTTGATTTTTTTTAAGAGAGTATATTTTTAATAAGCAAATCTAGATAGGAAGTAACTTCATCAGACCAAGTATTTATTTTCATTCATGTCCATGATAACCTGAAGTCCATTCTACATTTTCAAATATTATTTAATTTATTTTATTATTTAATTTTCTGACAGTTTTATGAATACCAGTCAACTTAAAGAAATAGTATTTAAAAGTGGTCTTTTGTGAAAAGGCAGGTATAATTTAAATGGAATGTCGAAAAATAAAGTTCTTAAAAGTTCTGTTATTTTTAGCAAATTGCAGTGCCAAGGTCATCAATGCTTTGTTGGTTAAAGTTTGAGACAAGTTGTAATTGCTGTTGATCTTTGACTGCCATCTATAGGATAAATGATTGCTTTGATTTTAAAACGAAAAATACTTAATGTTAGAGTATAAAAATATCCACCATAATGTAACCTTGGTGAAAATTTTGGAAGTAAAGCAGTTTAGGCCAGAGTCATGCAGAATTGCACACAAATGAAAAACATTTTCCCAAAGTTTTAATTCACAGACATTCAACAAAGTATAAATTTATCCAAATATGGTGTGTTTTATTTTCCGTTTTCTTATATTACCCACATTTATGGAAAAGTGAAACACAGAGGTCATTCATCAACTGTTGCAGCATCAGCCTTATTATTCTGGTCTAATTTAAGTTTTTCAGCATCAGCCTTATTATTCTGGTCTAATTTAAGTTTTTCAGCATCAGCCTTATTATTCTGGTCTAATTTAAGTTTTTCAGCATCAGCCTTATTATTCTGGTCTAATTTAAGTTTTTCAGCATCAGCCTTATTATTCTGGTCTAATTTAAGTTTTTCAGCATCAGCCTTATTATTCTGGTCTAATTTAAGTTTTTCAGTTTAAAGTGAGCTTATTGATCGTGATAGAAATGCTGATGTATCGGAAAATGAGGACTCCATTATGATTGAAATCAAATTGCCACTGTCCTATGTGAAGATCTAACAGCGACTACTTAGGGGTCATGCCCTAGTGACCTATGTTATTACCATAATCTCAGATTTTTTTCAGCCAATCAGATGAAGTTTTGCATCTTAGCATATGGGAGTATGAGCAGCATGGCTAAAGGGCATTAATGTGTGCTGCACAAATTTGATTCACTTTCAGATTTCGCAAAGCTGCATTTCCATTGGCTAATTCAGAGGTAACCAGAACATGACCCCTAATTGGTCACTCTCAGATATTCACATAGAATAGCAGATATCAGATTTTTAAACATTGTTGAGGCTCAGTAGAATATACACCAGTCGAGTGGTTTTGTATATACATAACTAACCATAAGTTTGTAAATGTGCTTTATTTCAGCAGTATTATGTACAGCTTTCTACTGCAGTTTTACATAATTAGAATGTAAAGGATACAGAATAGTGCCATTTATATATATCATCTTTAAACATGCTTATAAAAGAGAGTTAAATTTTGGGGGATTTTAGAGATCACACAGATTTATATTGTATATGTCTGCAGTAAGGTGGAGCATTATGCATTATGTCTCTTTCTGTTACAAATTTGTATTTCTAGACAGTGACTCAGTTTGTCTGCAATTTAAAGTTTCAAACTTTGTGGTTCACTTTGGGCAAGAATACTCACCATTGATTTCAAATGGCATGAAAAGGTCAGAGGTCAGTATAATTGTTACTGAAAGGAGAAACATTGTTTTGCACAAGTAACTCAAATTTTTCAGCCTGTACAGTTACCAAACCTTGCAGATGGCTTCATCTCAGGTAATGAGGAACCTTATTGAGTTCCTCAATGTTATGTTATCAAGCTGACTGACTGAGAAAGGAAAAATTGTTTCTGCACAGTAACTTGAGTTCTCCACCAGTACCAGACTTTGTGTGATGACTGCCACTTGAGTCAAGGAATTACTGCTTGAACAGTCAACTTTATAACAGAATAAAAATGGTTTCTACGTAATAACTTGAGTTTTCCAACATCTGTAGCAACCAAATGTTGTAGATGATTGACTTTTAGCAGGGAAGAAGCCTAATGCATCTTTGATTGAATGGTTGAAGGTTAATATCACTCAGAGCAAATGAAGTAAAATTATGTCTAGATTAATATTAGTTCTAAATCAGATTGGACAAAGCTTTGTGGATGGCGTGGGGTAAGATGTCTCTCATTTGCCAAAGGCTGTTAATCACATTTGGTGTATAAATGTATATTGTTTTACTTGTGTATGTTGCAGTGCATATGAGTTTATATTAACTATTTCTTTAGCTATTTATCATCCTTATATAAAACCCCATTTTGTTCTTAAAATGTAAATGTAGTCAACAATTTATTGTGTTTATATGAGTTTTACAGTACAACATTGCAGGTGATAATTACACCAGTATTAAAAATGGCAGCTTGACAACTAATTTTGTTGGGACAAAAATGACATTGAGCATTTATAAGGTAAACAAAGTATGACTTGGACATTTATTATCTAACACTAATACTGATCAAACATGGGGCAGGGGGTCTGATCTTTCACTTACAGCTTGATTATAAATACCTTGTTTTCGGTAAGCTTTGATCTCACACTAACGCCTGCACATGTTATTATGTATATAATGCTGAAGCTGTTTAAAATTTATACTTTAAAATAAAGATTCTGTTAAATTATTATCATTTAGAAATTACATTGTTAATTATTTTTCTTCTAGTTACATCAAAAATTGTGCTTGAATGTTTGAAGTTTAGGCATTTCTTTAGATGAAAGGAATCTGTTTTAGTGCTTTATTTTGTACCATGCCAATTGTCATACAGTTTTCATTGGTCGCTGTTAATATCTGTTTTATTTCATCATGTTAATTTTTCCTGTTTTCAATTCTCTTTCTATATGCTAGATTTTTAAACAGAAGTTTTATCAAGTGTAGTTCTAAAAAATACATAAATATAAATTAGTGAACTTTTGGGAGTTAGACCTATTCATCTTCAAGCATCTTACCATTTTATTTACAAAGACCCACCTTTAGATTTGGATGTAAATATTTACTTGGATTTTATCCATTTGAAATACTTCAAGTTGTTACATATTGCTGCATTTCTATTGTTGATGAAAGTTAAATTGTTGATAAGCATGTAGTTATTGACTATTTCATATTTGCCAGTTTATATATTTGTTAGAAAAAGGATAGTATTTGTTTTGATATTGATAATGTTAATTGTGCAGATCATTTATTTCATAGTAATATACAGTAAATCCAAGATACTTTGTACTCAATTTTTTCTTTTGTTTCATTGTTGTGGAGCATGAGGTTTGTCCTAAACTTGACTGAATGTGTGTAAGAGAGCCAGAGTGAAAATTTGTTGGTATGAAATTATTTATCATCTTAAATTACATCAATCAGAAATAATTATTAGTATATTGAGTAGTAGAACCATCTAATTAGCATGTTTTTGGATTTTTAACAATTTGAGTCATGTCACTGCAGTGTGGCAGTTTATAGTGATGTCTAGCACTGGGGCAGCATGTTATAGACATGTAGCATCATGTCCCACCATGTCACATTATCCATATGCCAGGCCAACCAGTCTTACCACTAACCTCTTACTGCAGAGTGCCAAATGAGTCAGCTGTTAGTACCATTTGTATGAGTCTTTGATATGACTTGGCCAGGGTTTGAACACCCAACCTACTGCATCCAAGGTGGATGCTCAGTTGATTAGTAAATGATCCAACATATTCAGAGCCCTCAGTCAACAAGCATGTTCAGTATTTTTCCTCTTGACCAGTTGTTCCTTCATCCACTTGTCCTACTATGTTCATGTGCAGGATATTTTTCTGAAACACTGGACAAAACCAGACCTAATCTGATACCAAATCCGGAAAGCTGATGAAGATCTGCTTACCTTGACAGGTCATTGATATAGTTGGTCCTAAACTAAAATGGTGCCACTTGGACATTCAATGTAGCCACTACAGTAGCCAACTTGAAGATCTTGTTATTGCTGTTCCTTCTAGATGGATGGTAATATCAGCATGGGTTTTTCACTATAAGACATTATAATCTGTAGTTAGACCTAAATAAAAATGGCACCAGTCTGACTGCCAATATGGTCACCATTTTGAAAATCTTTGCTTTTGCAACTCGTAAATGATTTTCATCAGAAGATATTGTGTGATGTTGGGTTGGTTGTAAAGAAAATGATACTAGTCTGACATTCAGGATGACATACATGGCAACTATCTTATAGTATCATTATTCCTCATAAATGGAAAGTCATGTGGACATGAGGTTTTCACTGGAAGTTGTTGTAGGGTTTCACGCCATTTTTCAGCACACGATAGGCTATACATGGCGGCCAGTATTTTTGGTGGCGGAAGAACCCGGGAAAACCCCCGAAAGAACCACCGCCCCACGAGAAGCTACTGGCAAACTTTCCAGTACACTGATCACTGCAACAGAGAGCGCTTTAGACCACTTGGGGGCCCTTCACTGGAAGACTAATTATCATTTGAAGTGATACTGGGTGAAAATGGTGTTTGTTTGAATCCATATTTCTACATGATGATCAGTCATACTGACATGGGCTTTTCACCAAAAGATATTTTGTGATATCTAGCTGGTGAGGATTGAAAATGATGATACAGTATGACCACCATGAAAGTAATCTTGACAATCTGGTCTCTACAGAATGGTTGGTGATGTTGACATTGTGTTTCCACCAAAAGACATTTAAATGTATCTAGTTGGCAACTCGATGTGTTTTTCAGCTTGTCGGTTCTGTTGATGTATCCATTATCATATGTGCTTGTATCTCACCTGTCTATGGGTGCAGATCTTATTTAGTGTGTTCTCGATCTTCACCAACACCTCATTAAATGCATCATGCGCGAATTCAGCTTAGTCGCATCCATAAAAACTATTCCCTCCATGCCATTTGCCAGTATGTTTATGTTGATATTCCACGTTATGGTCTGTCTTATTCGCCACAATCCTGCGATCGTGCAGCACACGGATGTGCAATAGAGCCACTTTCCCATGAACTGCTGCCTGATCATGTGTGAGAGTTCTGTGTGGGTTACGCTGTTGTATTCCACAAAGTTGCAGTTCATGGTAAAGATTGCCCCCATATTAGTGTTCTCGATCACCCTGTTGTAGTCATTAAACGTGACGGTGTAGTGGCCAGAAAGACCAAAATGCATTTGATCTGTAGCAGCACGAAGTGGAGCATCACAGTGTCGGGCACAGCAGGCTCGGTATCAGCGACGACATTGCCAGCACCGACATGTATAATGGCAGTGTCAGCATTTAGTACACCCGGATAGCCAACGTTAGTCTACTCTTTTTCCATCACCCAGAGATACTCAGAAATCGGCATCGTTTTCGTGTTGAGACATTTAGCATATTGAAATTCAGGTGTAATTTCTTTAATAAAACACTTGAGTTTTACGATGGCTGAAGGAGGCTGTGATTTTTAAATGGAACATTTCAATGGGGGGGGGGGGAGATGATAAGATGAAATAGATTTACACTTAAAACGTGCCGCGGTACACTTTCGATTACTCCCGCTAAGATTGTAGAGCTCGATAGAAACATAGGCGCTGGTAATAAAAAGTTGATTGAAGACGAAACAGCCCGCTATGATATAGGTACTGCAGCGAAGATCTGTAAGCACGAATCAAAGATTACCAACGATTTACGAGGAACACATGCTAACCAATTTAGCATTATTTGCGAGAATCACATAAATTATCAACGATGATAATATCGTTTATCAAGCGGCTCAGGACATGTTTTCGTGTGCCGGGCATCATAATCGCCTTGATTCTTGCAAGGTTTGTGTTTTTCATGGTCACAGTTGCAAGCCGGTGCAAAAAGGCTTTGCCAGCACTGCCTATTATTATTTGTACTATTGTCTAATTCCTCCAAAAAGCAGCAGACACAGCCATTTGGTGGTTTTTGTCATTGTGTTAGCTTGCTTTTGGCTTTTGGTGTATTTAAGCCGTATCTAGTACTTAATTCACAACTCGGTATCGTTCCATCTGTGGGTGACCATATCTAATAATTTACAAGGTACCATTTCTATGCAATAGTAGCTTTTCCAGATCCCACCATCGAGATAAGCACTGGGTTTGTGTGCACTTAAGGATCGGCCACTGTTGCCACTATAATTATACACATTATCAAGGCCTGGTTTCACTGCACTTCACCCATTACTCTTAAGTTTGTACCCACATTAAGCTCATTGAAATGCATTCGTAGTTAAACTTGTCGATCCACCTGGTTGATCTGATAGTGGACACCACATATGACTCGGAATGCACTTGGTGGTAACTTTGGAACCGATGAAAACTATGTACCATCTCTGACACCCTTGCTGTTCCGGAGAACAACATGTGAGCCCGTACCCTGACGCAACAAAGGTGGTCGCGCACCTAATGGCAAAGTATATTGATGGCCAGAATTTCATCCTGCCGTCTGCTGTTCTGAAGTTCCAACTGTTCACAAAGTTCACCACCAATAAAGTTGGTTTGGAACGAAATGCCATTTCGCATACGTATCAAGGCTGAGGAACGGTTCATGGATTCTCTCTCTCTCTCTCAATATATTATATTTTGTCCTGCAGTTAAAGCTGGAAGCTGTCGTGACCATACCATCGCCCTTGTGATACTTTCTACAATGAAGGTTTTATTGATTAATCCACTTGCTGCATCAGTTTCAACGGAACAGGCGATCCGCTCTTGTCCAGGCTGCTACATTTCGCTCAGATTTGCAAGTATCATACTCATTGAACCGAATTTTACATTTCATCTTTCATGGCTCGCCCCTGGCAAACAGAATGTCACACGCCTTTATGCTATCTCAAACAAATAAACTCAAATCTGTGGGAGAAATGGCACCCAGCTACACGTTATTCGCGTGGTAGTGAGTCCTACTTGAGAGTCGCGTACTGTCTTATATGGAATGCCACGTTAGTGTCGTAAATGCGATACGAAGGCATCGACGACGAGAAAGATATTTTGTTGGAATGCACCATCATCATTGAAACTTAAAAGTACTAATACTTTAAGGCGTCTTCAGCAGCAGTAGTACATACGCCTTCAGACCTTTCTTAACGCGTGATGTTGCCCTAGACGCTGATATTCTCGACCACGAAGCGGGAAGTACTTTCACAGCCACCATAAATGTGGTGTATTTAATGGCCGACAAAATGATGTCTGTATGTGATTAACAGCAATGCATGTGTTTGATTAACTTCACTGCGATTTAACGCAGCTTTCAAAACGTTTAGGGTTTTACCCACAGGAACGAGACTTTCTGTTTGTATGCCGTTGGGGGTTGGAAGGGTGACAGGAAGCGGAGAAGGATGACTCATCCCCCAGTATTCCCAGTATATTTACCATCCCTGCTATTGCTAGGATACAGGGGTTGGTTCTGTATAGAAACAATCTAACTGATTCCAAAATGCTTGTCCATCAACGGAAGAAGCCAGGTAACAGGCTAACAGACGCGGGGAAGCGTCCTTGTATACCGACATGTATGTTTCACATATTAAGGCATATTTAACTATGGATATAACGGCAAAGAAAGAATGTAATATGTACAGTTTTTAATATTTAATTTCATCAGTGTTCACTTGATCACCTTTTCTTTTTATAGCTTGCATAACTTCCCCTTTACATTAGTAACAAAATATGGTACACGCGGTTGAACTAGCTCTCTTTATCAGCTTGGTAAATCAAAATCTATTCCGTTTTGGACACTCCCCTAAGCGACTAAAAACTTCTGCAGAGTTTTTGCAGAAATTATTGTAACATTTTCAAATTTTGCTATCTAATGTAGAAAGTTATCTGACGGCACAGTCCAGTGTAAAATCTTGGCTTGAAATCATTTGTGTCTAGTACATGTTGTTACTTTGTGAATGAAGGAGAAATAAGCTACATTTATACTGTCAAATATTGTATTCCATTTCGCATTTCGCAATTAAGGCTGGCTCCTGATTACGACTTATTTGTAAATTGTTTTAAGACCCTTTTTATTTAGTACAGTAGATATGGTGTATATATTGAGCATTGTATATTGTAATCGATATTGACATTAAATTTGCTTCTGTAGATTGTTCAGTCATGTAACAGTCCCTGAAACTAGGAACTTTACAATATACTATAATTTCTAAAGATGAATATTAGGATTCGTCTGTAATACTATTCGAAGAAAATCTTCTTTGCTTTAGCATTAAACTTATACAATATTATCTTTGCTGAAAGATATATATTCCAAGCTTATTCTTGCATGTATTTCCATGTTAGGAAAAGGACAAACAGAATGATTCTCCATCTGGGCTTTAGTGCAATCATTCTTCTAATCCAGGCTGTCTTAACCGTATCCACAAACTTTAGAAATGGGGTTATCGCTAAATCAAATGGTGCTGGTCAGTCATCTAACATTATTGACATAATGTTCGTGTTGAGAATCTCATATCTCTACTCTTTTTTCAGAGATACTTTATTTTACATGGAGTTTTCTCTAAAATACTCATATTTAATCTGTCCTTAATGAAAATGTTCGCAATGGGAATTTCCCAAATATTTAACATTTTGTAACATCAAATTCTGCTGCAGGGAAGGCCTTGCCGACATTTTTCTAAATTTCTTTCTTGCAACATATACTTGTGCCTGCATTAAACTAATGCTGATGCGGCCTCCACATGGATGTTTCGATAGTTATCTTGAAAATCTACACATGGCAACTCCTAAACGGAAGGTTGTATCGCAATGGGTTTAACTTTAACACTATAGCAATATGCAGTTTGTTATATTACAAATATTACTCATAAGATCTCGAGCACGGCACCATTTTGACCATCTAAATAAAATTCTTCTTTTCACTACTCTCCTTGCATGAGTGGTGACATTGGCAGCATATTTTTACCACACCAAATCACTTCCTGCACAGTATGTTACTTGGTCTGAATGAAACTTACTGTACCTGATGTTTACCATGTTCTTTATTTAAATTTTTCTAACAGACATTTATCTTGATGACAGTTTAGAATGTTCTAGAAATTAGCTGTTGACCATCGTCCTGGTTCTATTTTAGTCTCTTAGCTTTTTATATGATGTTTACTTGCGACATTACTCATTCTTGCCTTTAAAAAATTGAAGCAGAACTAGTCTTATTGTTATGTTCAGCCTATCATCTGGGTGGAAATATTTTATTCAAATTATTATTCGCTGGTAATAGAAAGTATGCATAGATACTATTCTTGGACAGAAACATTAATTTGTAATAATAGTGAATCCAGACACTAACATTTTATGCTATACTATACAAAAGACCGTTAGTATTTAATTAGACTCCAGGCCATTGGCACATTACCACCTTCGAGACTACAGGCCTAAAGACACATTCAACATTGTAACTTAATTGGAACATCACTGAAATTCAGTTGGAACTTATACGTGTGAACTTGTGATAAAACGTTTAGGACTATTGGGAATTAATTCACACTACTATAAGTTTTTTTTAAAGTTTCACTTTATAGTGTAGGGAAATATATTGCTTTGTGGAATTTTGTAAAATCTGTTGGTTTTCGCTCTTTTTGAACTTAATTTAAGATCACAGATTCGTAAAACCATGCAGCGGTTCATTTATAACTTTCAGATAAGGTAAGATCGATGTTTAGTAAGAATGCCCAAAGTAAATTGTTATTTTTCAAACCTGTGTCCGGAGATTGAAACATTATCCGTGTTATGGACCGTATTAAAGTTCGCATATCGAAAACGTTACTATGAATGCAAGAAAAAGCGTGCAATATCACTGTATCATATTACACAAGAAACCTCTATGTAATTGACGTTGATCGGGTTAACCAGTGACAATAGAAAATACCCATTGACGACATCGAAAACTAAATACCCAGCAACGACACAGATTATGAGATTGCTTGATACCTAACGAAGATGAGAGCGAAGATAGCAAAGTGTAAATTAATTATAAAAAAAAATGCCTTTGACTTACATTATCGCAATGGCTTCTACACCCGAATTTCATTAGTTGCATGAATTGACGTATAACACCTCAGACGTAAGAAAAGTAAGTACATGTAATGGGATAAATGTTCCGAAGCCGTTCCTAAGTTCAATGGAGTGAGCACCATAGCAGACATTTACAACAAGTGTAATATTATTGGATACAAACATGCAAAGTCTGGCTGTGTTCGAATGATTTGGGCTCGATTGAAGTTGAATCCATGTTTGCAAATGAATTTTTCAACGATTTCAAAATGAATGTTTGTTTGAAAAATTCATTTACATATTCAAATTAACAAAGAATAAAAATCTTGTTCATCGCTTAACAGAATCCATAAAATTCCAAACTATCATTTAGATAATGAACTCTCGATTCACATAACACTGTATCGCACCAAATGCGATAAAACAACGGTGTCTGAAGAAAAAAAAACAAGAATAAGCAACCAATCCTTTTAAAGAGCCTTCGTATATATATAGAGACTATACTGACACAGGGACGTAATAAATGTAAAGGTGTATGCCATGGAAAACGTGAATTATACGGCAAAAGATGTCCTTATGAGTACTGTAATTCACACCCGTATTACATGTTGGCACCGGCGTACGTCCTCAGCTCGTTGGTAAGATATCAGCCAATTTCAGAGCTGACTTGGACAAAACAATTAGCAGCCAGTCCATCTGAACAGTTGATTTTTAGGCATATCAAGTCACTTAAATGTACAGAGTTGATATGTTTATGATATTAAATGAAATACTAAAGAACGGTAAATTGTCTCCGAGTACCACTTGTGAATCTGGTTGAGATGATAAGAAAAACGACTCGCGTTTAATCTACATTCGTTTGATGCTTGTAAATCGAAAAAGGACTCTTCTATGGCTGAAGATACATGATACTTCGTTTCTCAACATCAACATGTGGATGAATTTAGACGCCTGAAAGTCATGAAATCATATATATATATATATATATATATATATATATATATATATATATATATATATATATATATATATATATATCTTGCGTATTAAGACAATAACAATAATGGTATATTTATTTCAGCTCAGGCAGCACTGCGATTGATACAGAAGACTTTAGCTAAGTGAGTTTTAACAAGAGCTCCTCAAAATGCACCAAGTTACTGAATTCGTTTCGTGCACGAATGATTTCAACACTATTTGTATTAATATACAGAGCAACACTACTTGCTTGATATATCTTTAAAAGAGGGGCTTGTGCAGGTGTGCAGGTGTAATCAGCCATGGAGTTATGAAACAGGAATAAAGAAACATGATCTCTTCATTAGACAAATTATATCGTAAACATACTTTAAGTAAGATTTTAAGTTAGTTTAACAAATAAAGACGATATTTGAACTATGTAAATGTAACAATATTTTCGATGCAACACAATAACGAGCTTGCATTAAGGCAACCATTCACGTTGATGAGCTGAATGAATTATAAATGTTCACTGCTGCATTCTGATGATGTGGATGCATTTCATCCAGTGACAAGAATTCACTAGTAGAACTCATCTTACTGACTGACTAGTTGGTGTTTTAAAGTTGCCACCGTTCACTAGGAACATTTGGGCAACCTTTATATCCAGCATATCGCTGGACATTTATTTACCCTTTTTATGTGCACAGTAGTACACTTATCAATTTGGGCATTATACCGAATTACTAAAAAGTAACTATCGGTATAAATGGAAGCCCTGGGGTAGGTATGCAATACCCATCCACACCTACCCCTATCAACTTCATCGGCAGGTCAGCAGGAAGAGGCGAAGGCGGAAAGGATCCCGGAAATTAATTCATCGTCGTCCCACACGCAGAGGCAGCGCCGCACATACACCCGGACCCCAACAAAGAAACACGAGGCGCCAAACCCTAGGTTAATAATTGCAACCCCATAGGACATGTGCCAAAGTGGAAGTGCTATACTATGTTGTGATGTGAATTGTTTTAATGTTATTTATTGTATTTCATTATTATTGCAACATTGTGTTGCGGGGGCCTGATAGTCCTGGATTAAGACTACCTTATATTTTCTAATAAGGTCATATATGTAAGTGAGTGTATGTGTTGTCCATGAGGTTGCAGTCCCTTTGATTTATTTCAAATTTAATCCAGTTATACTAGTGGATGCCCTACACCAATCATGTGTAAGCCACCTGTGCAATTGTGTCAAGATATATAAGTTACGGAATTTCCTAACACTTATCACTATGCCCCTAAGTAAGTACAAAGTGTACTGTACAAGTTACCACCATCCTGTCCGGCAAAAATCCCTTCTCGAAGAGGGAAATTCACCCTAAGAAAAAACAAAATAACTACACTAGGGTGTCAGAGTGACTATGTAAGTTTGTTCAGGTTAGGTTGTTTTAAGTTATGAATTTGGTTGGGTGTGATCCGAAATGGTCATATTTGAGATTTGATGTTTGGTTAGTCAAATGGAATTCTCTTACCAATCGAGACTGCGAGAATTCAATATCTAAGAACATGTAACAGAGAAACCGACAGGGTCATACAGACAAACAGACATAGAGATTTGGAAAAAGAGCGGGGGGGGGGAAATGGGTCAACACCAGCTTCCCAGAGGGACTGATTGGATTAGGCACAGAGATGTACCAGGCTGTACACATGTGCGTACACCAATCCAGGCGATTCCTATATAGAAAAGAGCCTGTGTCCCCACCGTTCCACTAATCTTCCCCTATTCCCAAGAGGTACAAAGGGTGGGAAATAGATACAGTACAGCACAATCACAACAATGATCATTAAATAGCCCTAAGAAGGGCTGTTACATTAAATAGCCCTAAGAAGGGCTGTTCTGTAGTCTGGTCCTCCACGTTTCCCTCGATGTCAGTGATAGCATCAATGGCTCCATTTTTTATCCTTTAAATATTGTCTATGCAATTCTCACTTTCATTGAAGTCCAGTTCAAGGTTGTTATCGAATAATTTTGAATATTAAGTGCCATTAGCTTTTATTCTGACAGGAAAGCTTGGAAAAAGAGGGTGGTATTAATATGAAGGTTTTCCCAGACTACACTTATTTATCATATGATGCTCCTAGTCAATTAATTTAGTTTGAAGTTTCAGTATATGCTATATAGCGGTAATCTCTGTCAGAACCATGATCATGAGTGAGTGTAAACTCGCAGTTGCGTAGACGTTCAGTATGAACGCAATATCTACACCCACCCATAGCACAGCTCCAACAGAGTCACAGGCTAGTCTGAAACTTAATTATTAATTAACTAGTTATTACTAAAATTATTTAAATATTTATAATGTTATTAATAATTGAATTATTATGAGGGTAAAAAGGTGTGAAACTCTGTGGATTGATAATTATGGGTCAGCATTGGCTCGCAAGTGCGTATGAATCATGTAGACCATATACCAAAGCCCCCCCCCCCTTCTTACAAACCCCTCAGAGTTTCAGTCCGATCCAGTAATCTAAGTTATGTTTTACTTTATTATCCATATGCACTCCTAACCGATTAATTTAGTTTGAAGTTTCAGTATATGCTATATAGCGGTAATCTCTGTCAGAACCATGATCACGAGTGAGTGTAAACTCGCAGTTGCGTAGACGTTCAGTATGAACGCAATATCTACACCCACCCATATCATAACTCCAACAGAGTCACAAGCAAGTCTGAAACTTAATTATTAATGAACTGATTATTATTACTAAAAACTTTTAATATTTATAATGTTAATAATAGTTGAATTATTATGAGGATAAAAAGGTGTGAAACTCTGTGGATTGATAATTATGGGTCAACATTGGCTCGCAAGTGCGTATGAATCATGTAGACCATATACCAAGGCCCCCCCCCCCTTCTCACCAACCCCTCAGAGTCTCAGTCCGATCCAGTAATCTATCTTATGTTTTACTTTGTTATCTATTTTGGGGAATTCATTTGATATATAGTATCCTATGATAATATTATATTTTGTCAATTAAGTTTGAATTAATAAGAAAATCGATTATGTTTTTTGCAGTTAATTGTATATTAGATTGTGTTAGATTAAGTATATTTGGATATATATTTGTTGATTTCCCTAATTTTTGTTTATTTTTAAGTGTATTTCTATGTATAATATTGTTTGTGCATTTGTTAAATATATGATCTAAATCTTCTGGTTGCTTGCATTTAAAGCAGTTTATGTTAGGGGGAAATGGTCCTATATATTTACCAAAGCTGTTAGCCAGCTTTGTTTTTCCTATCATTATCCTATTCATTTTAATTTGTTCCCTCCTTGTATTGCCTAATATTATTGCTGTTCTTTTAACAGTTTTAATGATATTATGTAATACTCTTCCTTTATTGGATAAGCTCCAGGTATTTTGCCAGCTGTTATTTATCATGTCATGTATTAGTCTATATATTTCAGTATGGCTATACTGTAATGGGTCATAATGCAGTTCATTTAGTTTGTTATTAGCTAATTGATCAGCTACTTCATTTCCCTTTACATCTATGTGTGAAGGTACCCATAGAAAGTCTACTATAATATTTTGTGTTTTGAGTTTAGTTATTTGATATTGTAATTGATAAAGGAAGGTTTTCCTACTATTAGAGTTATTATTATTTATAGTTTTTAGGACGCTAAGCGAATCACTGACAATTAGAGTTTTTAATGGTTTATTTTGTTGTATCCATATAAGGGCTTGTAGTATAGCCCAAAATTCAACACTATATATGGAACAATAGTCTGGTAAGCGTTTTCCCTCTTTTATTTGAAGATTAGGTATGACCCATGCTGCTGCTGTTCGTGCAGGATCAATTTTTTTAGAACCATCCGTGTAAATTTTTAAATAGTTTTTGTATTTATTATTTATTTTTTCGTTTACAAGCATTTTCAAATAATGTGGGTCCTGTATTTTATTACCTTGATTTAGTAAGGAGAGATCTACGTGTATATAATTCAATCTCCAGGGAATTATAATTGGAGGTTTAATTTTTTGTACTTGAAATATATCCACAGGGAGTTTGGTTTTTATATTATTTATTTGTTTACCAAATGAGTTAGAATATTTACCTCGTTTTATTAGTGGTTTATTGCATTTTTTAATAACCTGTAATGTGGGGTGTGTTTCTTTATGAGTTGACAAACGAGCGACATATCTCAACATGACCTCTTGTCTTCTCAAATGAAATGGAAGTTCACCTGCCAGGACCTGTAACTCCTCTGTGGATGTAGATGGCAATGCCCCAGTTGCTATAAGGAGGGCTTTTCGTTGTACTTGTGTAATTTTATTGAGTATTGATGATGATGCCGTGGCATAAATCTGACACCCATACTCAATTTTAGATCGAATAAGTGATCTATATAAAGTAATTATTGTTTTTTGACAGGCACCCCAATGTGTACCTTGGATACTTTTAATTAGATTAAGGTCTAAATTACACCTTTTAATTAGGTCTGTAATATGATATGACCATTTCATATGTTGGTCAAAGTACATTCCTAAAAATTTAACTACCTTTACAAATTTTATGTTTTGATTTTGAAGTGTGAGTTTTGGGTAAAATATATTATTTTTAAATGGAGTAAATAGGACTGCTACCGTTTTTTTATGTGAAAATTTAAATCCCCATTTATCAGGCCAGTTACCTATATTATCTAAACTATTTTGTATTTCAGCAATATGTTTTTTGTTGGATGGATTGCCCGCTCTCCAGAGGGCGCTATCATCAGCAAATTGTGATAGCCCAACTTGTGGAGTGGCTAAATTTTGATCTAAGTCATTTATCATAATGTTAAATAAAGTAGGGCTGAGTACACTCCCTTGAGGGGTACCATTTTCTAAAGTGTACTTTTCAGAATAAGTTGTTCCTATCCTAGTAATAATTTTACGGTCAATTAGAAAGTCATTAAAAAAATTAAATATATTACCAGTTATACCATATTGGTTTAGTTTAATTAATAGTCCCTTAGTCCAGACAAGATCAAATGCTTTTTCCATATCTAAAAAGACAGCAATAAGGTTTCTGTTACTACGTTGATTATTATTGAAAGCAAGTTTTATGGCAGATTCTAATTTAATTAATTGATCTATAGTAGATCTATTATTACGAAATCCACATTGATTGTTAGATAGGATATTATTGGTTTCTAAATGGTATTTAAGCCTATTATTAATAATAATTTCCATAATTTTACATATATTATTTGTAAGGGAAAAAGGCCTGTATGAATTTACATCATTTCTATCTTTATTTGATTTTAATATGGGAATAACTACTGCTGTTTTCCATTTTATGGGGAGTTTACCAGTATTCCAAATCTTATTATACATATTTAATATTATTTGTATAAAGTTGATAGGTAATTTTTTATAAATTGTATATCCTATTGTATCCTCTCCAGGTGAGGTGTCTTTTTTAGTTTTGAGGGCTTGATACCATTCATTAATGGTAATTTTATCATTTAAATAAGAGTTTTTGGTCCCTGAGTCTGCAAATGTATGTTTATAGTCTGTTTCAATTTTATTTCTATGTTCCTGAAATTTCTTAGTGTGATTTGCATTACTGCTCATAGCTTGGAAATGTGTTGCTAATGAATCAGCTTGCTCTTTATGATTATTGGTATTATTAATTTTGGGCGTATTATTTGTATGTTTACCCCTAATTATTCTAATTTTATCCCAAACTTGTTTTGAGTTAGTTTTATAATCTAGGTTACTGCAATAGTTTTGCCATGTATTAATTTTAGCCTGTTTTATTGCATATTTTAATTCAGTGTCATATTTTTTATATTCCTTAAAATGCTCAGTATTATTTGTACGTTTAAATCTATTTAATGCTTTTCTTTTATTTTGTCTAATATTATTGATTTCATTTGTCCACCAAGGAACACTAAGTTTAGTAGGTTTGCAATTAATTTTTGGAATAGAGGCATTAGCTGCCCTTATTATAGCACTTGTAATATTTTCATAATATTGATCTATGTCTTCACTTTGAATATCCTCAAGTTTTTAATTTTTAATATTTTGTTGAAAGTTATCCCAATCTGCTTTTTTATAATTCCATTTAGGGATTTTGTTATTAGTTCCTAATTGTGCAGAGTTTTGTAGTGTGGTTATTATAAGGAAGTGGTCACTTCCCATCGTGTCTGTTTGTTCTACACTCCATGATGCTATTTGTGCAAGTTTGGGAGTACATAAAGTGAGATCTATGGCTGATAAAGTGCCATCTACCGGATTAAGTCTAGTTTTTGTACCATCATTAAGTATTACAAGGTTGGATTCATTAATCCATTTTTCAAGTCTCCTACCTCTATTATTTGTTATTTCACACCCCCATATTTCATTATGGGAATTAAAGTCACCTAGCACAATTGCTTGATTATTACCTATGTGTAGTTTAAGTGCTTGTAATGCAAGATTATGAGTTTCTTTAATACCTCCTCCTGGATCATAAAAATTATATAGGATAAATTTAGTTTTGCCCGTATTTTTTTGAAAGGACCTGTACTTCAATTTGAGAATTTGTAATTGTATCTGAGTCTATTGGAATTATTGAGGCTGATGGAATATTATTTTTTAAATAAACAACTAGTCCCCCCCTGTCCTTCTTTCCTATTTTGAAAATACCCAGGAGCATATCCTTGAATAGTTGGTAGTGATTTAGTTTTAGAAGTTATTTTAGTTTCCTGGATACAGATAATATCAGGTTTGATTAGTGTATTTATTAGTTTCAATTTTAGTTCATTAATATTTACTGTTATGCCTCTAGCATTCCATTGCCATATTATTAGATTGGATTTATGTTTATTTATGTTTCTATTATTATTCTCTATTATTGTGTTATTCATGTTGGGGAAATATCTTTTCAGTTTTAATACCCTCTTCTATGTGTTGTAAAATGGCACGAAGTCCTTTTGTGAGGGTAGCTATGTAGGTTCTATCCTTGGCATTTGCGTTACTAATGTAACGACCTATTTCAGTGATTGCTAGTCCCATTGTAGGAAGAGTTAGATTATTTGTCAAATCAATAGAGTTTTCAGTCTGAGTCTGAGTATCACATGTTATTATAGCAGTTGTCTTGATGTTGTTTATTTTATTTTGAGGATCTAATAGTTTTAGATTTTTGTTGTTGTTGTTGTTATTGTTATTTTTTGTTTTGTTTGTTTTATTGAAAGTTACTTCTTGTTTTGCTTTACCATATGTCCAATTATTTAGATTCATTAGGGATACTATTTCTTTTTCCATTATTGCACTTGGACATACCTCAGAGTTAGCAGGGTGTTCTCCCTTGCAGTTGGCACATTTGGGTTTTTCCCTTTTACATTGTCCATTATGTGGTCCCCCACAGTTAATGCAAAGTTGTTTAAAGGTACAAGTGACCTTATAGTGTCCCCAGTGTTTAAAATTTGTGCAGAATCTTGGTTTAAAACTCATCTTTTCGCAGACCATTATTTTATACTAGAGTCTCATCTTTTTAGACTGGATCTAGTTTTAGTAGTTATTGACAATGGATGAGGATCCTGACTCTTTTCATGCTGTATTTAGACTGGTCATTAATGGTTAAATGAAGATGACCGGCCTCGAGATGAGTTATGTATGGATCTGGTTCAGCTAGTACATCAATTTCTTTGTCAGTTAATTTCGCCATGTTGTGCTGTATTGAATAAAATGTAATACATTTGACATATGATACACATATTTTATTGTGTGCTTCTCTTTAAATTCTATGTTTGATTATATAAATAACCTGTAGTAAGTATTGATATTAATTTCTCCCATAATTTGCAATACAGTTCTTGACCACATTTTGTCTTCTTGTACGATGAAATGTAGGACTAGTTGGTTATGGATAGGACCGGTATAATTTTTTCAGATTACTGGCCTGTGGGATTCCAGTGTGTTTTGGCGAGTTTCACATACTGCTTGGCACTTGCGCTGGACTATACATAAAATGCGGTATCGGAATAAAGTCGCGTAAAAGCTATATCAACCATACGGATCGGTTAGCAAGTTTTATCGCACGAGCCGGCAAGATTTGCCAACGTGAATTTGGAAAACGTATAGACAAAGCATATGATGTTGATGTTAACGCCGTGGAACTGAATATATATGAGCCTGACACCTATTCATAAAATCTACACTTCCTCGAGATTGGCCTATTATACCCAGACGAGCTTTTACCACGTCCACAACGATAGCCCACTCGCACAGGAAGCGATATTGGTGACCCGCACGTGATTGTCCTCGTACAGCTTGCGCTCGTGAACGATTTCCGGCCTAAGTTAACTACATGCACCAAGCTGGTTCCAAATCTGCACCCCAAATTCCACTATGCTGTCTTATGGAACGCCAGATTTGTTTTTAGTCCACACGGTGCTACTGCGCTTGGATGACTCAGTAAAATAATCTTCATGATTGAAAATTTAAAGCGGTATCGAGTTGATCATTGTGAGTATAGCATTACATGTTTCTGATTGTGCAGAAATATATTTTGAGATTCATGGAGCAACACTTCCATTATTATTAGTTGTGATGTTTATGGGATCAGCTAGACACAGGTGAAATAGTATTGTTTGATGAATACATTCAATTATGTTACCAATCTTGAAGGTAGCAGCAGAGGGTGTGAATCCGACAACTCTTAGAAGGCGTCAATTCGGCAGCCAAGGCTTCCTCGTAAATGCTTAATAGAAGTCTCCATTCGGCAAAACAGAATGACGCCGGGTTATTGTCACCATGTGTTGCTGCATCACGGAAAATCGAAGATTTTCAACAACGTTGTTGTGATTTCACACAGGCCTTATTTGGCAAACCAAGGCTTGTTCGTTAATAAAAAAATGCGTCCGCGGGGGCAAAAAGGACGCCAGCGTCTTTGTCCCCCCCCCCCGGTTGCTGCTAAAGGGTTAACAATTCTTGTTTGTGAAGTCTTAAAGACTTTAATGCTAGCAATTTATATGATGAATTAGCGATATATTTTTTTATATAAATGGCAAACGTCAGAGAAGCACAAATAACTAGATTAACTAGAGAACGGTTGGCTGCGATTAAGAAATTTCTCCCAGTGAGAGATTCTTTCAGAGATAACTTGCAAGCTCAACAACAAGCGAAGTTAGATTTTACCTCTGATACTGAACAATTTTTTAAGCCGATAACTATAACGACAGCTCCCATTGTTGGTGAACTTGAAAAAATCGCAAAAAGATCTAAAACGGCAAAAAAACTTGAAAACACTCCCTGATGATATAGTAACCGCTGTAAAACAACAAGAACCACCACCTGAACCACTTGAAGAAGTTGAACCACTTGTTAGTGCACCACCTGATCCACTTGAAGAACAACAACAACAAAAAGGTAAAACAGCACGAGGAGATCTTAACCTGAAAAAAATATTTAAACGCGATGTGATAAATGATATTAAGAAAGAATCTATGATTGATAGACAATTTGCTCAATTTATCATCGATTCATTTCCAAAGGGTCAATGAGAACAATATATGAATAGTGGATATGAAGATACTATAGCTACCAAGGATGAATGGAAAAAAATAAATATTTGGCAAGAATCAAAAAGTCTACACTACCACACAATGATACAGGATTAAAGAGCCTTGAAAAGTTGATATCTCAAATAGAAAAACCACCGACACCAAATGCACCCTTTGTATCCCAACGTGTCCAAGTTGATTCTGAAGAAAACGCAACTGGTACAACAGAAAAAGATTTTACCGGTAGAGGCTATCGCGGTGGTAATATACCATGTTCAAGAAGTATCCTTGATGATATATCACGGTTATAAGTTCTCATCGGAGGAAAAAGAGCTGGAAATAATTCTCCGGAGATAATTAACGAAGCGGCTGAAATCTGTCAGCGGTTATTTCAAGGTCGTGTAATGGATATCGGATTATATCGTAGTTTCATTGATGAACTTACCGATGATTATTACAGCGATTGATCATCGATTAGATATATAGCATTTAAATAAAATGATAGTACATCGTAGTATGAGTAGAGCAAAACCTGTTTATGTCGTAAATTCACGATTGCCAGTGTACAAAGTGACATACGGAAATGGAATCGATGATGTTGTCACTGGATTATTTACTCGAGTTGCTCCAAAACTGTTACCGATCGGTAAAGAAATAGTTTCAAAAGCTATTGGGGTTCTCGGTGATAAGATAGGTACAGAAGTTGGTAGTAGGGTTAGTAATCTTGCCGTTGATGCGTTTGATGCTGCCAAAGAAAAACTTATGTCGCTGGCAAGGGGGGAAAAACCAGTAAAATTACAATCTACGAATCAAATGCCACCTAAGGTAGGTAGCGCAATTAATAAAATAGCAAAAGCGCGATTGAGATTAATTGCTGGTTCCGGTCTGAAACGATTAATGATTTAGATCAACGACTATATAATAAAATGTTTAAACATGAAATCGATGATGCTTTTGATGTAGATGCTCCTGTACGAAAAAATGATTCTATACGCGAGGTCATGAATTGAACTTAGATTTGATGATACATCTAAGTACTTCTTACCGTGTCAAGCGTACATTGAGGTAGAGGGACGACTAGTAAAGCATGATCACACTCCATTTGTTGTTGGTGATAATCTTGGAACTACCCCGATTGGGTTTGTCAACAATGGAATAATGGCGCTATTTACCAGCGCGCAGTATATAAATAATTCTACTAGAATTGAATCCATTGACAACGATGTTGATGTTGCAACAACAATAATAGGTTTATCTAGATATTCTGATGATTTTATTAAATCTGCATGGCATTCAATGATGTTTGCAAAGAATATTACCAATAGCGCTGATCATAGTCCATTTATTGTAAGACAACAAAAAAAGGCACTTGTTGGTGCTGAGGCTGCTAATGATGCTGCTGTTGAACCTCTTCAATTTAATAATCCTAATTACAACGCAGGATTTGCAGCACGAAAAAAGATGATAGACAATCTTGGTAGATTTTAATGTGTGATTCCACCGTCGCATATATTTGAATTTTGCCGAGATGTACGAAGAGTTATCTTTGGTGCAAGCCATACTGTAGTACTCACACGAAGATCAACTGATGATTATGCTCTTTGGCGTGGTGGTGCTCCTGTTACTGACGGGCGTGTAGAATTAACAAAGTTAGCGATATGGGTGCCAATTACGACTCCATCGTTGACCGTTGAGACACGGTTGCTATCCTTTATGGATCATGGAGGAAAATCATTGTTGAGTTGATCTGATATTACAACAGTTACAATAACTAGTAACGTCGTTGGCGCTTTTACTTGGCAACTTGCATTAACGAAAAATATTTCCGCGCCAAGACATGTCTTTGTTGCGCTACAAAATGTAAATAGAACTAAAAAAACAGCTGCAGATGATAGTATACAATTGCGGTCTTATATGATATTTGATCAATGTGGCGTCAGCGAGGTATCATTGCAAATAAGTAATCAGCAAGAATCAGCAGAACAACTTATTCTCAATTACGGTGATAATCAAATAAGACAAGTATATCATCGATTGTGGTCTTATATGGGTCGTGATCAAAACGTCGATACTGGACTACAAATATCACAATGGGATTTTAAAAATTTATATCCGATTTATTACTTTTCGTTGCAGCATCTTGATCTATCTAAACACTCGACCGTTGATGTAAAATTTCAGGCTCGTATCGGTGATGCTCTTGAAGGATTTAGAGCAATTGCTGTTATTCTCAGTCATAAATCTATGACGCTCGAAGGTGGTGGTGGAAAAATGCGAGTTATTGATGCACCAATAGAAAATATGTAATTGGAAATCTTTCGGATTTCAACGATAATTAGATTATCAATATCTAAATAAAATGTCGTATAATCATGTTAATGTCACCCTGGAGGTAAAAAAAAAACTTCAATCGAAAAATTCTACTGCGTGTGGTACAACGATAACGCTTAAAAAAACAATAAATAACAGGTGGATCAAATAAATTATCGCTGACGAAAACTCAGATTAATCATTTCAATAAAGCATTAAAAGCTGGTACAGGAATCAAATTGACCTTTTCACAAGCTGCGATCGGTGACATGATTAAAACCGGTGGTATATTCCCGTTGTTAGCTGTAATTCCAGCGTTGATTGCAGCAGCGGCCCCAGCGGTGGCTAAAGCAGCGGCGCTAGGAGCTATTGGTACCGCGGCAGGGCTTGCAGTAAAGAAAGCAACCGGTGGATCAGTTCGCACTAAATACAAAAAAGGGGACGCGGATTCAGACTACCGGGAAGTCGGTTCACAAGGCATTAAAGACCGGGATAAATTCTGTGGCTGAGGAATCTTTGATTCCCATGTCTAATTTTGACCTCGCTGACGCAGTAAAGAAACTCCCAATAAAACATTTCAGAGGTGTATTCATGAAAGATCAATTACCAGCACAACCACATATCCCAGAAACTGGTATAATTAATCTAGATGACAACACTGGACCTGGAACTCATTGGGTTTGTTACGCAATATATCCACGTTGTATCGTTTATTTTGATTCATATGGGTTACCACCGCCGAATGAATTTATCAATTATGTGTCCAAAATTAAAGATTTTCAAACTAAAGTTTCGTCGAAATCACTTCGTGATTCAAAAATCCCAGTTTGGTACTCAACACTGCCCACGCAGACATTAACAGATCCTCCGATATGCGGACGAGAGGTTCTTAAAGCGTTGACAGCTATCTCGACGAGTTCTAAATTAACTCACAAAGCCATCCACGAGTACACAATGATGAAAAATTTAAAGATTTTTCAATCGTAAATTTTCCCAATCACTTAAAGGGGAAATATACAAAATAACATGGCAGATATTTTTGGGAGATCAGTATCACGTCCTTCTGCAGAAGGAGTTACTATCGGACAAGTAAAAAAAATTATCAGGAGAGCTATCGCATCGATAGCAAACTTAGATGAATTAAAAAAATTACAGGATCAAATAAATACTTTTTTAGGTTTACAAAAATCCGTCGGTGACAACGTCACTGATATGAAAAACTACGCGACGAATATAACGATCACATAACTAAATTTACTCAACTCCAGCAGGATATAATTGATTCCATTAAAACTCCCATAAATAATTTCTTTGGTGTTCCCAGTGTATACGATGATTTAAATATCGCACAAGTAAAAGCCACCATCGACAATTTACCAAAATTACGAACTGAGTTTGATTCTCATCTCTGTCAATTTAATAATTTACGTAAATTTTTTTAGAAAAACTGATGATGCTATCGACAAATTTTTTGGTAGGGATATAAAACCCGATGACATTAAAACAACTCTGGAAAATATCACCACGAATCAACAAAAATCCACTGATGATATAACCTATATTTATAATCGATTAGGAGTTGGCAGCGAAGATAGATCAATTTCAGATCATATAGCGATTATTAAAAAATCCATCGATGATCTTAAAACATTCAACGATGCCATCAAAGATGATTTACCGAGGATGATAGCAAGCATTGAAAAAACAAAAATTCCTCATGCGAAAACCAACAACGTAGTATACACGATTCAATACAGATCATTTGCGTGGACACCATCCACTAACACGCTAAGTATCACTGCAACCGTCAAGGAGATTTATCGATTAACACTAGTAACGCAGACTCAGTTTAATATATCATCGTCGAGTTCATCTGGGGTTAACAATGTGATATCAACGATCATCGACAAGGATACAACTGAACAATTTACAATAACATCCACTGATAATAATCTAGCTAGTATTTCAATGTCGTGGTATGTTGAATTCGTAGCGGATTTAAGTAAACAACTTAACTAAAATCATATTTGAAAACGCATGACAATTTCAATAAAATATCATCAACAATGATTTCATCATCAATGATTTCATCAGTGTTTCAATACCGTTATGATACCGTCAAATAGTTTCAGAGTAAACTACAAGCGCTGATTGAACAATACCGCGTAATAAAGAAAAAATATCAACGAAGAATTTCCATCATTGACGTATCCGTGTACTCGGTGTCTGATGGTATTGCCGGCGCTGGAATAATAATATCGTCGGTTACAATGGTTGCCCCGGTTGTCGTTCCAATTTGTATATCTGCGGCGGCAACAATCGCGGGAGTATTTACCGGAATAACAAAAAAATACCATCGTGTTCCCAACGTAAATTACACGATTACACGGTTAAACTTGTTCTTGTGTCAAACGCGTATTCGGAATTGTCGATGTTGATTTCTTCATCGATCGACGACACAATAATATCCGATGATGAATTCTCGAAGATGGTTCGATTGTTCAATTCAACGATATCAAAATTGGAAAACAATTTCAACAACGGTAACAATAATAATAATAATGTCACAAGAACTGCTTCAACGAATAGTAGAAAATTCCGCCACGACGAAAACAAAATTGTTATCGCTGGTAACCAAAAACCAGAGTTTAGCGTTGAATTTAATATTCCGCTGGCAGCATCTGAGATAGCGTTAACGCAATTGAGATGCTTTTACAGTTGGCCTAATGTGCGATCAGAACCATTTAATGGTAAACTCCCCAACAACAGTTTTACATTTTCATACAAAAATAAGCCCAGTACTGGTACCACAGGTACCACAACAGAACCAGAATGGCACACAATACATTTACCCACGGGCGCATACGACATCGAAGATAGCAACGACGCAATCATAGATTCCATTGAAGCAATCACAGGAAAAAATACCATTGACGTCCCAGATGGACCTGATATTGAAATAAAGGACATGAACCATTGCTGTCAACGGTCATCGAGATAAATTCATCCGATTACTCTGTGGATATATACAACAGCTCAATTAGAACCTTATTGGGGTATCCTGAATATATCCCAGGCACCGTTGATATAAAAGATCTACCACGTGAACCACTAAAATCTGACTATGTATCGTCAAAGGAGGATTATCACGATACTAATGTTAAAAGTATATCGTTAGATGCTTTTTTTTAATAATTTGCAAGCACACGCAGAAGCAGCTACTGGTTCTCTTGTCTTAAATGATGTAGGTATTACTAGAGATATCACAAGCATGAATAGTGAGTTTAATCGATTTCTAGGTTATTTGATAACAGCAATCAGTGAAATTCTACCTGACTGAGATAGCGTTATCAAATACATGGAAGTATGTAATAAAATTATTGCCGATATGGAACATTATAATTTAGGATTAATTCAAGATATTCTCGGTGATGATCATCCTAAAACTAGAACAGATTTTGCAGCAACACATAAAATCCGCGTTGAAGATATTCCAACGTTTAAGTTTCCCGGATATAACGTACCATGGATGCGAGGAAAACTCAGTGACACCATCGATGAATTCTTTCCACGGATCAACACCGCGTGGTTGAATAATCTTCCTGCGGTTCATTTCCAGTTACCGGAACCTAAAAAATCGGATTTCTTCGATGATAAATTACCTGATGTTGATCCCAAGGTCAATTACAATTTTGACATCAGTTTTCTACGACCCCAAGACATCTATGAAAAGTATTCATATAACGTCTATGACGGAACAGAAACTGACACACTTGGACGTTACGAATACAACGAGTATGGTAGAATAATATGGCGATTTGCTCTAGGCGCTCAAGGTGTATTTGTGGTCACAGAGAAAAGTTTGATTGGGATCTTTAATGCGATGAAACAATTATTCCAAACAAAACTAAATCAACTTCGAGAACATCTACAACGATCTCTGCTACTCGATTTAACAACTTCCCGTGATACAATCAAGCAACAGTAACAACTAAATCAAATTATCGCCGATATGAACTGCCTCAATGATAGATTACTCTCGTTGGTCTACGAAGATAAATCTCCCAACAAGGAGAAGTTCAAAAAAGTATTTTCACGCACTGATAACGATTTAGTCTTTATGAAATTTCCAGGATGGGATGTACCAGCGATGAAATCGTCGCTGAGGAAACTCATTGACGAATTTTTCCCACAGATTCATGCATTATGGTTTAAAATAAATCCCCCAAAGGAAATTCTAACGTCGACGAATTCAGTATTCAACAATAACAAACACAGATCACCCGGCAACGTTGATATATCGTCGGTGATTGCGTTACACCTTATTTGTGATGCAATGTTAGGGAGTTATGCAATTGACGTTTCAAAATCAGATAACGTTGATCTTGGATATATCCTATACACGTTTTCCCCGAATGGTTCCCCGGGGAGTCTCATCGTGATGAATCCACCTCATTTAACCTACTTGGAAACCACCAATAGACTCATAACAAGGTTGAATTTTAGAATAACCGACCAGGATTTTTCCTTGATTGATCTTCGGGGGGAACAATTACAAATGACGTTAGATGTAAAGTCGTGAAAATCCCTTCAGGATTTCAACAAGCAATTTCAATAAATAAATTATAAATAAATTTAGTTTTAATGATTTTTGATGATTTTGACTGATTTTTGATGATTTTTGATGCATTTTTCACTGATTTTGATGCATTTTTGATGCATTTTTACTGCATTCAGTCGGGTCAAATGGTCGATTTTGTATGGGATTTTCCATAGGGAAAAGCTGTTACGGTGAAAATCTCAAAGAGATTTTTCATTTTTGGTGGTTTTTCCATGGAAATCAATCAAAAATCAGTCAAAATCGTCGAAAATCAATGAAAAATTATGATTTGTTCAGTTGAAAATCTCAAAGAGATTTTACGGTCAAATGGTCGATTTTCTTTGTTATTTTCCATAAAGAAAAGCTGTTTCACAACTTTTCAAAGCTGTTACGGATTATATTTAGTGCAAAAATATCTTTGCTGGGAAAATCTTTGATTGGAAAATCTTTGATTTTCAACAAAGGATTTTCAAGCTAGCTTTTCATCGTAAATTACCTTCCCCATTAAACACTGAACCCGTATAGATTTATATATAATGTATCAACACGAACGAGTATTCATTTACGACAAGGATAAACTAGAAGATGCTCTCAGAAAGTGTTTTTTTTTTTTTTATTCTGAATCTCTGGAAAATCATATGGATGGAAAATTCGTAGAATTTTCACACTTTGATCTGCTGTTAGATAGGCTCGGTAATGAAAAAATCCTACTGACAAGCGACCAAATACAACAGTTAGATCGAGATGTCATAACGGTGATTAGTTGTAGTCGAGATCAAATTATGCAGCATGTTCATTCTTGTCTGCATGTTGAAGAGTTAATGAGAATACTAAGGATTTCAATGAATAAAATGACCAAAAATCAATTTAAAAAAATAATTCACTGAAATATTTTCAATCGTGAAACCCCACCCCCGAATTTACAATTACTTCCTGGTCGTATACCTGTCTTTACAAATTTTTGTTCTAGTTGAACGCGCGCGCTCTACCTGTCACAAAACAGGTATTGGGAGTATTGTATACATATCAATGTATAGTGAGAATTTTACCTGTCCGCTGAGGTAACAAGTGGGGACTTTTCAGTAGTTTCGTGAACAACAAGCGCTTTAATATTTCTATTTTTTTGAATTAATTTCGCGTTTGATCTCATATTGAAGACCTAAATCTTTTCTAATTTTTTCCACAATAGTAAATAACGGGATAAACTTGTCTACGTCATTTTCTTTGAACGAATCATAAATCGCCTGTTGGACGCGTTTTATAAATGCAAATGACTTAGGTAATGTGTATCTATTTCGTTGCATATTATCTTATATATCCTCATAATCGGAAAGAATCTGGTCACAGTTTAACCTTTCTGATAATTGAATTCCTTGATTTTTTTTATTTTGATATTTCAGTTAAAAATCTGATTAATATTTTCATATATCATTATATATTTTTAATTATAAAAAATAAAAAAAATTAGGGTCAATTTCGACCCGTTTTTTTAGACAGTACAATGCCGTTACAACCGTTTATAGGCATCACATATATACTTAATTAAGGACAGCACAATGCAATACCATTACCACGTTTTATTAGGCGGTTTTTGGGCATTACATATATGCTTAATTAAGGACAGCACAACGCCGTACCTCCGTTTATCAGGGTAGGTTTCTGGGCATTACAATTAAAACCCCATTTGGAACCCCTTCGGTTTATTTATACATCGAATGGCGCCGAGAGGTTACATATACGACATCACATATTACAATTCCCAAATCGGCGAGTTGTAATAACACAACAATGAATGAATGGATGACGTCAATGGCGTGATTATACAATTCCCAAATCGAGTGTTTATGGCGAATCGTATCAATGAATGAATGAATGATAAATGACAATGAATGATAAGGGTTATAGGATGATATGGTTATATACAATGACAATGAAACACACACCCTACGTCCAAGTGAACCAAAACAAACCTACAAAATCAACCTGGTTTGAATTAAAAATTCACACCACGTGACGGTGTGGTTTGTTTTGGTTTCATGATTTGAATTTCGGGTGCTCACCCCCCCCCCAATTAAAAGCCATCTGTCGGCGCACCGTTGACAATATGCCTATTACGGGGTTTGAACCATAGTCGCCAGGACGGAACCGCGACATGTTACGCATTGAGCTAACTGTTCTTGTTACAGGTATACGCGATTGAATATAATATATAGTTAAGTTTACAGATTAATAACGCAGATAACAGGTGTGAATGAATGGATTATTATACAATGAATGACGTCAGCGGCGTGGTATTGAATGAATAAATCCACATACCTTTTGTGTATTTAATACTGATTATTGACAACCGAATACTTGAAAAATACAACAAAAAAATACAACTGTTTGTAAACACTTCGTGTTTGATTCGTTTTCTTACAAAAAGCGAATAATTGATTATATCAGCTGAGATTCATGACAGAGAAATCAACCAATCAGATGCTACCATCGAAATTAGGTGACACATCAAAACCCATCGAGATTACCTGTCTTTGTTAGGCCGTAACACACCTAAACGAGTTATTCCCCTTGTTGCTATAAAATATACATAGACATAAGTAAACTTAATTCTGTTTTTAAAACATTTTGAAATCGCCGTATTGAGTATATTCTCTGCTACTCTTCGTACCGAGGGCATACAAATATCAAAATACCTACCGGACTCATTCATATACTTGAATATTTTTTCTTCTTTAGTTGCTGTATTAAATGATTTTACAGGTCTCTTCCCAACTATTTTAAAGTACCAGTCTTTCCTCGTTTAGTGTTTTCACTCTGAGAGATAGCTTGTAGATTCAATAAAGAATTATCAGTTCTAATACTATTTATATGATCAATAACAAAACTATCTTTGATCAATCCATTATATACTTCATACACGAAACGATGATTATAATATTTCATCTTCCCAGCACCAAACATCAAATGCCCTTGATTATTCAAAACACCAACTGATTTCTTTAGTCTACGGTTTCTGATAATACCATCACGAGACGCTTCGTAGTTGGTGATCACTGGGTGGGGTTGAAATTCTTGGTTCATTTATATACACATATTTTGTTTGTCTAATTCATTATTTGGTTGAAATATGATATTACTTGAGAATCTATGAATGTAGTCTTGTGGAGTTCTTATGATCTTGTCGCTGACGCTGTTAAGGACGCTGTCAGGGGTACAGTCAGATTCATTGATGGAATCTTTGATGGAGTTCTTAACTCGTTTATCATAATAACGCTTCAACTCTCTATATCGTTTACCACCACAACCGAGACACAACTGTGATATTCCTCTAACCTTTACCCCACATCGGAGGCATGGTAAGGGCCCAATACTTCCACGTCGAAAGCTTTGCATATGAAACCCACAGAACTCATTTCTGCATAATTTGTTACACGGGGTTACTGATCCAATCATGAGCCATTTACAATGATTCATTATATAAAAAAATTCTCTATTTAAATACTTGTTTTAATTATAGCATGAAGGAGTTCGAGAGATTATCGAAAATTAAGCCTTGGAAAAATGCTAGATTTAATCTCGATAGAGTCTCTGATATACCAAAAAGTCTAATAGACGATAGAACCATGTTGAGTAAAATTCGTGATTGTTTTAATGAATTCAAACGCGCTGGAGCATCTCATACGTGGTCAACATTTCGAATTATTGATGATGATGCCAATGTATCCACAATCGATGCTACCATGAACGACGAAAGAGCAGGTAAGATAATTTCACATCTTGGGGGAAAAAGGTATTTTTTAGAATGAAATTCATTATCCAAGAGGAAGGGGAATAGATTATTAGAGATAAATTTGAACCAATCTTGAAAGATAAAAAAAAAACTGTTATTGTGAGTCGAGATTCCAAACCAGGAATTCTAACTGGAATTGACAAACCATACTACGAGAGAGCTTATCCTGTAACAGCAGATGTTTATGGGATATAACTAGCACCTATGAAATTATCACCGCTGACTTTGTCAACGAGAATGAATTGTGTAGCAGAACGAATAATAGAACACTTCACTAATGCATGCTGGGGAAACAAATTAACTGAACGACGACGTAAAAAAAATAACCGAATGGGGACTGACAGTAAAGGAGCACGGGGCAACAATTCAGGATACAACTAAATTAGAAACATCATTTAGATTTCCAATATCGGTAGCGACGATAACCGGAGAAGTATTACACGAATCTAAATATAAATCAGAAGGAGCTCCAATCAAAATTATTGAACAAAATTATTTAACGAACACGCTTGGACATCCGCAGTAACGATATTCCCACGGGAGAGAACTGTAAGATATATCCCTGAGGAGTTTGCGGAGGATTTCTATGAAGAAAAGTTATTCGATGCTATTCACACGTTGTGTAAAGATGACCCAGTGTCAGTGTAGTTAATTCACAGCACTGAAGATTCAGAATTAGGATTTGATCAATTTGTAAGACCTAATGGAGAATTATATCGCACTGAAGTGCTACACTCACGAATGAGAAAAATCGCTAATAAATTTTCATCTACTCAGGAAAATGAAAAACTATTAACGGATAGTTTTACAATTCCATCAGTGGTAGCTCACTTCTCAAAAGAAAAAAACTCATGGCGTCCAACACGAAGTGATTTTTTATTGGATGTTAAATCAAGTTGCGTTAAATACGGCCATGGAGAACTGTGGAATACAAAATATTCTCGCGAGGGTATGATTTCAATTGATATATCTGCGTGTTATCCTGGGAGTTTTCTTGGATATGGAGAATGTGCTAAATATTTTAAACGATTTGGACACTCCACACATGAAATGACTCGTGTTGCGGTTAATGGTCCATTGCCTGATTTTGATTTAACTGGATTCGCTCGTGTGGTTTCATTTGAACTCGCTACAGGGTTACATCCATGTAGCTATGTTTGGTTTGGTAGACATATGTCTGAAAAGCATTGGATGCCAATTGTGCTGCTGAGATATATGATTGATTGTGGTATGCTGATATCACTGATTATTTCCGAAGCAATTATATGTTATCGAGCTCAGACCGAAGTTTGGCTACCACAACCCGATCTAGATAGTATAATTAGCGAACAACGAAAACATTTTCCCGATTTTAATGAACAACAAATCATGGATTGGTCTAAATAGCTATTTAAAAGTGAAAATAGACAAGCAAAAGATTTTGGACGAAGAATAATCGGTAATTTTACTCAAGGTGGAAGATATGACAATGCAAAATATTCTTCGCGGTTGATCATAGACAGCGCTGAATATGATTTTATTGTAGCAGATTTAACGAAGAATGGAAAACTTGTAAATCGTAAAGACGCTTTCCTACACAATGGAAAACCATTAGGTACAATTATTACCTACTGTGATGGATATAGTTCCCATTATACACATTTAAGATCATATAAGCTTAGTTATTCTGCTATTAATCTAGTTTCGATGATAAATAGATTTCCTAATACCGCGGTTAGTGTAGCCACTGATTCGATGTATATACACGAGAAATAGAGATCAGCAGTGGCTGCATTTACAGATCCGGAGGAAAAATTGGGGTGTTGGAGATTTAAAAAGGAGCCGCTACACGAATATTGTAAATCTGCTGATGTTACGATTAAAGATGATTACTTGAAAAAAGACCAAATATCAGAATTTTCTAATGCACCACCGATACCTGATCCTGTATGTAGATATACAACTATTTCCTTAAACGGTTGTGGTGGGTCAGGAAAGACAACTCGTGTGATTGAACTATTTCGAGGGAAATCAAATATGGTTGTGTTAACACCAACTCATAGACTTGCAAGAGAGATGATACAGCGTGGGGTAAATGCTTGTACATACCACAGCTTCTTTCGATGGAAAGGTGACTCATGGACTCCTGATTGAATGGGTGAGAAATTTATCCCTGTAGTCATTATATGGGATGAAATATGCACGGTATCGTTGAAAATATTACAAATATTCCTTGAATGGTTATCAACGAAAACAACAAAAATTATTATGTGCGGCGATCATGGTCAACCACCACCATTTGTTGGTTTATCCCCACATGATTGGCTAAAGAAACACGTAGACTATTACGAAGAGATTAATACTGATCATAGATCACTTGATGAACAATTACGCGAGTTTAAACAACTAATCAGATTACAACCTGATAGAATCCAATGTGAAATAGTGCCTGAAAAAATTTCAGAAACTCCCATGAATGACTTTTGGGAAACATGGAGACCAAACGATTTGATAGTAGCAAGTAGAAAAATAGTCAGAGACACACTTCAGATGAAATTATTTGAATTGCATAAAGAAAAATTTGCAACACTTCCAGTACCACTCTGTTATAGACCTTCGGATACACGAAAGCAGAATATCGAAGTTGATATTCCTGGACAGCGTGAGAAGCAGATTCTCGTATTAAATGATATTGTGCTGGTTGATATCAGCGTCGTCGAAGATGCATTGCGTGCTGACAAGTCTCCGTGGACGCTAGGTTATGCAGCGACGATACACTCTTCACAGGGATTAACTATCACAGACACAATTGTTTGGATAGTAGATAATCGAATTTAGTTTATCTTGCAGTGTCCAGAGTGAGGAGAATGCATCAACTTCGAAGAGTTGTCCTGACAGAGTCAGGAGATGATAATAACACTATAATAAGTGATATTATCAGCGCTGACAACGTCAAGGATATAATCAGAAAAAAACTCTCTGGTTATAAACAACAGGATAAAAAAAATAAACGAGAATTTGACATTGATGCTGAATTAATAACCACGTTGAAACAACAACAGAATAATCACTGCGCGATTTGCAATTAAATAATGCGTTGGAGTTGGTCGGATAAAGATCCTCGCCAATTTACCGTAGACAGAAAGAATAGCAGTATTGGTCATACCAGCGATAACGTGATGCTGACTTGTCTTGAGTGCAATAGACGCAGAGGTGCTAGTTAAGACCACGCGGTGGTAATTGAGTATCCTCGGGTATCACTTGTAGTTGTTGTCGAGTAAATCCTCGCTGAGGAGCAGTTGAATCCAATCTATAGATTGCTGGTCTACCAGTGGATCGTGTTATGCTAGATATTTTATGTGTAGTGACACTCCAAATAGGATCAGTAGCTCTTTTTTTAACACCTTCGAGCTCTCCTGGTTCATATAAATACCTAACAGTGACATTACCCAGTATTGGTTGTTTTGAAAAATCTTTTTGTGGGGGTTTAGGTATTTACTTTTTCTTAATCGCGTTGTTAGGTTTCATGTTAATTGTTTGAGTAATCTCATTGTTCAACGCGGTAATCACAGCTGGTAATCTCTTGACTCATTCACGGGATCGTTTATCCTGGATGAATTCTTTCGCGTATTGATATCCAAATAACTGCTCAGCAAGCGTCCGATTAAACCGTTCAACAATTGCCTGATCGCGATGTAGTGCAGTATGCCCTCGTCGTAACGCGGTATTATGATTTTTCATTGTTGATAAAACCGCACCCTGAAATTCCTTGCCAGGATCAACTTGTAATATATTTGGTCAGTGCAGAGGGCCCCTTCGATATATCCTTTCAAACACAGAAGCAACTTCAGTTGATGATTTCGTCGCTAGCGGTTCTGCTTGTTTATATCGACTCGCAGCATCAACTACAGTTAACGCGTATTTGTAACCACCATCGTGTGGCAGAAATAATATATCAGCTTGATGAACTTCATTAGGAACAGTCACATCAAAATGCGAGTAGTTAATTTGTTTAGGCGGCGGTAGATAAATTTGCCATATCGCCTGTTTGGATAACCAATCTGCTGCAGTGGTATATTTCACCGATGCTGCGCTAGCGAGTTTACCGATTGCTGCTTTACCCTTGCAGTATCCTTTTGGAGAATAATAAATAGATTCCATGTTGTTATTAATTACCAGCACCTAACATCAATTTACCTTTCATGGCGGATTTTATCAACCATGAAGCCAATTTTTGTTTGAATGAAACACTAGTGTTTCCAGATTTATCAGTGATAGAATTCAACGCATGAATCAATTTCACATCTGCGAGATGACGTTGTTGTAAATCACCACTCCGGTAAGCTATATCATGTATCCGACATGCTTCATCGATAGCATTTATCGGATTTTCTCCTGGGTTAGGATTATCCTGATTATCAAGTCTATCTAATCGTGCTCCCGGTCCACAAAAACTATATCCCGGAAGGTGTTTTTCACCTGAATACTTCCTCCATGGTAACCCTGGGAGTTCAGCTAGCTTGGCGGCGATATCACCACCGCTCTTTTTTAAAAATTCGTAGAATTTTTCACAAATCGATATTTTTTGTACTGCATATTTCACACTTGCCGGTGACCGCTTCTCTGTTATTTTTTTTGGTAACAGTCGTTGGGTCAATAGTTGGTGTACGCTTCTTACATTTCATACAATATAGATCCATAATATATTTATGTTATATCTAATGGAAGTGATTGATTTCACAGCGTTACAACAAGTAAAACATCACGATATGTTACCAAACTCTATCAGGATGATTATCATCGGACCGTCTGGAAGTGGTAAAACTCAGTTGCTGCTCACGATGATAATGAAGTATATGACCTGGGACAAATTATATTTAGTTGCCCCGAGCGTGGATGATCAGCATTGTTATCAAGTGCTAAAAGATTATAATGAAAATGCTTCAGAAGCTTACGGTGGAAACGTTATTGAGTTTATCACAGATATCGACGAAGCACCATTGGTGGAAGACTTGGATATTGGAGTTAACAATCTTGTTGTGTACGACGATGTGATGTTGGAACAACAAAAAAAAACTGCCATGATATTTTCTCGAGGACGTCACAAAAACACGGACGTGATATATGTCACTCAGCGTTACAAACAGATCCCGAAGGTCATCAGAGATAATTGTAATCTATTGTGTGTATTTAACGGAGTTGCTACTCATACGTTACGAAATATCTGGCAGACTTGGTGCGCCGATATGGATTATAATCGATTTCAAAATTTTTTAACGGCGCCAAAGCCACCCCACATGGATTTGTAACGATAAGTATACACGATCCTCGGACACGATATCGCGTCGGATTAGATCATATTTATGGCTAATTCATCATTGTTAACCCGTTAGCAGCAACGGGGGGAGGGGACAACGACGCTGGCGTCCTTTTTGCCCCAGTGGACGCCTTTTTTTAAATTTACGAACAAGCCTTGGTTTGCCAAAGTGTGAAATCACAACAACGTTGTTGGAAATCTTCGATTTTCTGTGATGCAGTAACACATGGTAACAATAACCTGGCGTCATTCTGTTTTGCCGAATGGAGACTTTTATTAAGCATTTACGAGGAAGCCTTGGCTGCCGAATTGACGCCTTGTAAAAAGTTGTCGGATTCACACCCTCTGCTGCTAAGGTTGTTGTTGCTGTAGGGTTTTAACTTTTTAGCATAAGGTAGGCCATATATACATGGCGGCCAGCTTCAGTGGTGGAGGAAGAACCCGGTAAAACCCCCGTAAAGAACGACTGACCCACTTATATATATATATATATATATATATATATATATATATATATATATATATATATATATATATATATATATATATATATATATATATATATATATAACACATACATACACACGTACGTGCGTGCGTACTTACATAAATACATACATACGTACGTACGCGCCTAGGGTATGTGATATTTATATTTACGTCTCCATTTATACCTTTAATAAATTTTTGTCATTATTTGTTGATTGTGGGAGTCGGTGTTCTCAGCCAGAGTAATTAGTCACTTTCTAGGAGCAGACATTATGTCCAGCATTCACAGACTTTATGATAACATTAATTAGTGTCATAAATTAGACCCTCCATAATTGCTTAATATTATAAATTATCTGCATATTTTATGTATGACTGTTTACTTATTTAAGAGAGGAATACTTTTTTAAAATTAATTGTTTGAGTCGTGTTTTGCATTGCCGTCGTGAAGTACTAGTATTTGAATCGACAAGGTTTACTAATAAGTCATGCAAATAGGAAACAAGAGACAAAAGGCATGCACGTTTAAAGTTAGGGATCCGTGATAGGTTGTCATTGTGTGATTAAAAACAAAACATTTGTAGTGTTTGCTGATTCAAAAACTTTTCACTTCACAATGACTTGTATTGAAATCTGTGGAATTAAGGGAACACGACTTCATGCCGCGCTCATGCAGCTGTCAGATTTCGCTTGGTAGAGAGGACACGTACGTCTAACAATACATACATACATACATACATACATACATACATACATACATACATACATACATACATACATACATACATACATACATACATACATACATACATACATACATGAAACAAGATCTTGGAAACTGAATACCACGCGATAAAAAGTGTCGTCTGGCATACTTTTTGCAAGTCAAATATTGTTGCAATTTTTATAGTCAGAGAGAGAGAGAGAGAGAGAGAGAGAGAGAGAGAGAGAGAGAGAGAGAGAGAGAGAGAGAGAGAGAGAAGTCGACTCAAAATCTCTCTCTCCTTATCTTGTTATAATAATTCGTTTACTAGCGTACGTATTTAAATATCAGCTTACAAACCCCATCCTGAGTAATCCTAATTCTTTCTTATCATCCTCTAATCCCATAATGATTTATCAAACAACTTATCCTACCACCCCCATTTTCAACAAAAACTTTTGTACAAAATTTGCTTCCAAGATGGAGCTTTAGTGCAGAAATAATATAAAGCGTCATCATAGATACACAAAAGCCAAGTCTGTATTATGTATATTAATACCAAATATAATAAACCTGAACACTAATACACATCAATAACACTGGCTGGTTGGGAGGCTTTTAGCACCTCACATGCATATCATTCTGATCAAATGAAAGTCAATTGTCTTTCTCAAGGCAGACCCAGGCTGGTTTAGGTGGGTATCGAACCCGCGACCTATGAATTAAGTGTCTGACATTCAAACATATGTGCTATGATTAGTATTATTAGTAGTATTTTTGCTACTACAGTACTACTACTTTATTTTTCTAATATTACTTACAAAGTAAAACTCAATATATCAAATGGCTACGTTTATTGATTCGTCTGGTTTTGATAGTGTATCATAATATATATATATTATAGTATCATAACTATTCGGTGACCTAATCTGAATTCGTAAGCAGAAGGACAAGCCACATAACAGATAAAAGCAATTATAAAATCGGATCCATGACTTAATGTATGGCTGTCATCTGGTAGACATTAAAGGACTTAATATCGTGGATGAGGCCCCCTAATATAACAATAATACTGCCAAACACGTGGATAAGGCACTGACTATAACAATTATACCACCACACGTGCGCATAGTGGTGGAATATCCCTAATATGATGATGATCATGAAAATGATGCATACCAGGAACAAAAGAGTCTAGAAAAAATATGCGAATATGGGAAGCAGGTAAGCACAAAAATTATGCCAAGAGAGGCCTCACCTATACAATCATTCAACATGTTGGCAGATATTATTTAATAATTGCAAACTGCATTAATACAATATATCTGAAACAACAAAACCCCACAACAACTGCCTTTAGAACTTAAAGTCGACGACATCGACCTGGAAATAATTGGACTATCACAAAACATGATTACAATATCACCTGCTATGTGACCTTAGCTGATAATTTTGTTAATTTAAACAATGTCGTACTAAGGTTAATCATAATTTACCTTTATTTTTATACATTGGATTTCAATCTCATTCCTTCATCATCATCATCATCATCATCATCATCATCATCATCATCATCATCATCATCATCATCATCATCCATTACATCACTATCACAATCATCACATTACCAACACAATGACCACCAAACCATCGTCATCATCATCGCCGTAGTTGCTGCTAATATGCACTGCATGGAAGTATGCAAAAAGCAGTTATTCAATGCTATTTTGTAATTCTTAGTTCCTATGACAGTGTTAGATAATATGATAAGTGATGACAGATTACTTGCGATAGATAGCACCATATGTTTTGTACACTAAGGTGAACTAAAATAACTTACGTCAGGTGTACCATTTTATCAGCTGAGTCAGGTGTACTGTTTTAATCAACTATGTCAGGTGTACCTTTTATCGGTCAGACTAAATGATGTCGGTGCGTGGCATTTAAGCACCATATGTCAACGGTCGACGAAGAATACATACATACATACATACATACATACATACATACATACATACATACATACATACATACATACATACATACATACATACATACATACATACATACATACATACATACATACATACATATATACTCTGCTATTTAAGCAAATCAATTTGACTTGGTTGACATAGACGCCACTATGTGCTTGGCTTTATTTTTCATTTATTATTTAGTGATAGCTGATTTGATTTTGCAATTGTTTCCTAATGACAGCTGTTTAGGACTTCATATTTTGTGACTTAATTTCTGATTGAAATTTTCTGTTCTTTTCGCGGAAGGCATTGAAGGAACATAGCAGTGTTAGCTTGATTTAGACGAGGCATACATACTATTCTCTCTCTCTCTCTCTCTCTCTCTCTCTCTCTCTCTCTCTCTCTCTCTCTCTCTCTCTCTCTGCGCCATTGATCAGTGCATATTACAACCACAACACGGATCTCAAAGCACTAGCAGTTTTCCACATAAGTGACTTAAGCGTAAAAGAAAACAAAGTTTATAAGTATAGTAATTGTCTCCTGTCAAAGTTAAAGAGCATTCATACAGACTCGACACGCGTGGGCGCTCAGTTTTCCTTACGCAGATACTGTAGATCACGTACATATATTTTAAAATGGGGAGAGCAGTAGTTTACATATCATGGTGTGCTCATTCTCTTTTTCTGAATAGAAATAAACTAACAGATGTAAAGTTTTAAAGTTAGCCATGCCTGTAGAAATGTTAACTAAAACATACAAAAACTTCTAATGTATTTCACTATTAAGTGGTCAAGACACAATTTCAGTTACTATGTTTTATCTGTCTAATGTACGACACAACATATAACGCATATAAACAAAGTAAATGCAGTTGTATATTAATCAACCATCTCCCCATCCCATTGCAAATACATAGTGTATCTCAGTTTGTAACCGCTTCTTTGCATATACAGGATATATGTACAGGTTTTCATTTGGCCGGTCATTATTGTATATTATTTTTCAAAGCCAGGCTTTGCGCAAAATATTATAATTGAACTCTTGCCTTTCTGTAAACACAATTCTTTGCACAAATACATTTACATTCTTTGGGAGGTTTTATTAGGAGCCAATTAAAGCAACAAAAAAGACCCAATCATTTAGGAATACAATAACTGATATTTCGTGTTTAGAACGTTATAATCAATTTGTTAAAATATTTCATTCTCTTCACTTGTTTTCTCTTCTATTCCGCTTGTGACTTTGTTCCTTCGGAATATAGTTTTCAATGGTAACAAATTACAGCCAAGATTTCTTTTGACTTAACAGGAATGGCAGAGGATATTCCGACTGCATAGATGTTAAAAACGTAAAAATGACAATTAAAAACGTAAAAACCCGCATTTTTCTCAATAAATGAAACACGAAAAATAAAGTTCTAGTAGTTTTTAGTCAACACCAAAATCAACATTTTAATTATGTACACGCTATATACCAGTTTTAAAGTTTCAGTGATAGAAATATGAAAAAATGTAAAACCGTAGTCCAGATAACATTGATTTTTTTTCACTCAATGTCGTTATCACCACCTGACTTATCTGACCACTCTATAGAAGTACCACATATAAAAACGCACAAAAAAACCACGTAAAAAAACGCGTTTTTCGAGGTAAAATAAAAGAAACGAAAAAAAACAGACAAAACAAAACAACACGATTTTATCATCTATGTCCATCTGATATCGGCATCCAATCGAGGTATGATTGTCCATTGTTTGCTACTGTGCGGAACAATGTATGAGTAAAGTTTTCCCAGCTACTGATCACATACGATGACAAAATCATCAAGATATTCGGACAAAACAGTATTATTAAGATTAATATGTATTTTACATTTAAGCTATTTGAATAGGTATTTCACACTGGAATGTTACAAGCTGTGTTGAAAGTAAAAATGCAGACTTAAAAATTTATAAAATTGTACAGATTTTAATCTTTCCTATTTCAATCACACAAGGATAATTATGAAAAGTGTCATCTAAACTTTATGTACTTCAAGCTCTTTTGTGCTGCTTCCCTTGCCAACCACCTCTCTCTAAACCACAAATGATTTATCGCAAACAGAACGTTAACTAATCGGATGACAGGAAAACATCTACCATCCAAGGAGATGATGGCGATATTGAGAAATTTGAGGACCAAGAGATCAACAATGAAAACTAGAAGGAAAGGATCAAGTCTGTTGAAAAGGAAATAGACCACGTTACCGTTAACGGAAGAAAGAAAAAATGTTTATTGTAAGTGATTGAAACACCGATAATAAAACTTTAATAAAAACCGAATGAAGACAAAAAAAGCAAGCAAACGATATATATATATATATATATATATATATATATATATATATATATATATAGTCAGATTCTCGCGGGTGATGAGCGTTACTCGTATAATATTGTATAAGCCCCACATGTCAAAGGTTAAGTATTACGTCCCACGTTGTCAAGGGGTATTGCACAACATATAATAATAACACTATAACCCACTCCCCTCTGATACTCGTTATCTAAGAGATGACCTCCTTCGGTATAATTGCCCGGTTCGAGTAAGAGAATGTATATGGTAACCTGAGCGGGTATATTGAACAAAACAACTCCGAGCCCCCGTAAAGATAAATAAACAATTTAATCAAATACATGCATAATGAAATTTCCTTTCATTAGGAATACACGCGGTTTAGAATGAAACTTTCACCGAATTATAAATAGATTTGAAATAACATTAAATAAATTAGCCGTTCTATTACTGATATTTAAAAGTCATCATAGGATCGAGTCACAATCGAAGTCAATGCTTTTGTTCGATTTTCATAACCTGTTATCCTCGAACCACGTTCTCTGCTTGATCCAATGTTGTTCTAGAAGTTCCTGTCCCTCGAGATACTTTTCCCTAGTGGATGTTCCGCTTGAACTCAGACTTGTCCACTGCATCAATGTTTACACCTCTCGATTTCTCCTTCGTATTCCCTTTTTTTCCCGTACTTCACTTTCTTTGCCAAAAAAGTTATTTTCTTCCTTCCAAAAGAAAATTAAAACAACCTAAGTCTCTCGTTACACTGGTAATATTCGAGACTGTCCGTTATTCCTGGTTCGAACAATCAGATATTTCTATCAGTGATAACGATTTTACGGCTAGTAATTAACTACACGTCTTCAAATCAATGCAGTTAAACCATCTGTTAATTCGGTTTGCCTTGACCTAATACATTAACGCACTACATAGCGAGACGTTGAATTATACACTGTCGCTAAATTATCTATGACATCAAAATTCGGTGAATTCATATGTATTCTTGTAAATAATTAATTAAAGTAATACATTAAATTCTTAGAACACAATCATTATTCAAGCAATATGATAAATTAAAGAATTAACGTAACACTCCCTATCATAACTCAACATAGTGTTTTTACGGCATAAATTAACACTACGTCATTCTTAACTAAGAATTATGGTAAGAATTCCAATTCATAATTCAAAAGCACATTATTAAATTAATGTAACAAATGAAACTAATCATACAAATGTATCAACAAAATCATGCAGACCTGTAAACGAAGCAAACATTATAAACGTGGAATTGAGACAAATACCTCGTGTTTGGTGCGTCACTCAACCGTTGGTTTTGGCAGTTTTCGACCACGCTTCCTTGACGAATGGATTTCACTCAAAACCCATCCGGAGCCTTACTAAAAATAATTCTACACTGCCTACTCTCACAGAAGCAAATCAGACTAAATTCTAATTTAGCTAGGAAGATATTATTTTCGAAAGATTTCTCGTGTAAAACACACCCCTTATTCAACCGTGACCAATCAGAATCAAATGTATTTTCTCCCGCTTTCCTCTAAAAGTCGCTTACGTAAGCGTGTCAATATGAGAGGCTTTGGTTTTAAGTAACAGAATCTCTGTTTTCTCTCGAATCTGACATTTTTGTGATAAAATGAAACTTTTCAAGGGCGCTGTCGGTCAGTCTGGCTCTTTTATAAACAACATATGAATTAGTACAGCAGTCGGCTAGCCTTTACAGTCACCCTTTCCTGCACGATATATCGTAAATTTAACTAATGGCTATCTGGTCAGAACTAATGGATTTAATAGATTCGACCAAAATTTGGTACTTCACAGTCACAATCACACACACACACACACACACACACACACACACACACACACACACACACACACACACACATTAGGAATTAGAGAAGAGAAAGAGACATCACACATATATACACCTTAAAACTGTAAGGATAACCGGAATAAACTTGGAAAAATGTTCTCTTAAAATCAACTTCAAACATATATAGACTCACATTTATTTAAAAAAGCAGCACAAACTGACCTGTAGAAATACGCATGTAAAGTGTTGCAAACACAGCCGTTTTTGTGTTTTATTTGATTGTCTTGTCTATGTTTTGTATTTGAAAAAAAGATTCATTAGGAATTTAAAGCGCTTTGGCTAATAAGATATTAGTTTTGCACTACACGCTGTTAGTTATTTGTACACAACACACACACGGTGGCCTAGTGGTTAGAGCGTTCGCCGCGGAAGCGGGAGGTCGTGGGTTCGATCCCCGGCCAAGTCATACCAAAGACTTACAAAAATGGTACTAACAGCTGCCTCGCTTGACGCTCAGCATTAAGAGGTTAGTGTTAGGACTGGTCGGCCTGGTGTCAGGATAATGTGACTGGGTGGGACATCATGTTACATGTCTGCGGCATGATGCCTCAGTGCTAGACATCACTATAAACTGCCTCACAGCAGACATCGTAGCGATATGACTGAAAAATTGTTAAAGCTATGTTAAAAATCCTAATCAAACAAACAAACAAACTAAAGAAACTCCAAAATCTGATTCAAAACGCCAACATCCAAGCAAACCTAACAACTTGCTTACCTCCTACAGCAGAACAACTCGATAACTGTGCCTGCGTTCATTGCTTGATAAACATGCCCAAGCCACTGTCACGGAGTTGTGTATGACTGGTATCAATATGTATATGTGGTCAAAAATGTACTCGGGTTTCGCTGCCGCGTACAGCGTCACCGAGGTTGGTTTGTTAATTATTGGCTTTAGTTATTTCGAAATAGTGAGCGAAACTCAAATCATGCTGCATGTGCGAATTGCCTGCAATTTAAAAGTCTAAGTACCTAGCTGCGCATATCGGTCACAGCTAGGGTATATTATAGAGCAAATTCTCAGTAAACATCACATCACGTCCAGTCTTATGAGAAAGCTCTTCACTTTAAGGAAGCAAAACTTTCAGCTAAAGAGGTAAAATAGATCTGAGATTACATTATTATCGCTATTCGTTTTATATGACATAATTGTTACATATATAAGATGTTTAAGTATTTATTCTAAATTCTACAGAGTAAATACCGATGTTATGCAGCCCCATGATATTAGTAATACTATAGCCTGTTTCGAAATAGCTTTTTGTTGTAACTGAACATACACATTGAGTTTAATTATACGCTGCATGCATTGAACGTTTAATGTCAATGGATAACGAATTAATTCATGTGCGCGTATGCGCAACATATATACATGTAAAAGTACTTAACCGCGTCATATGTATTACACGGTTTAGTTGTTTTAATTTTAGCTGACCGTGTTTGGGGCTTGTCTTAGCTTAGCTGTGTGCGGTGCCGTGTGTGGTGTCTGTGTATGCTGCCTTTGTATATGCTGCGTTATATATATGTATTATATTTAATTGGGTGATGTGCAGTCGCAGAACTGTGGTTTCTTGTGACGTATACGTTGTGTCTTGTAACGTTGGTTCGGAATAGTGTACTGGTGTTCTCGATGTGAGGGACCAAGGCTTCGCGACCATCGGGTCTATGTTGAATGTAAGGGCTGTCGAGGGATTCTTCAAACAGACAGTGAGGAGTGGACCATGCGTGGCGACTTTTTGACCATTGACTAGAGCGGGTGGAACCGGACATACATCTTGGACGTCAAATGGACGCCACGATATTTATAAAATACGTGTTCCATATTATTGTTATTACCATCTGAGCAAATATTTCACATTTATGCATCAATTTCGTTATTTGAACGATAAATTAATAAATTCATAATTTCATATTTACATTGCCAAATCGTTACATGAACGACAAATTCATAATTTCACCTTTACATTGTTAACTCGTTATATGAACGATATAACCAAAATTACAGGTATTTACATGTCTCGTTATACGAGCTATATATATTTGTAAATTCATACATATACTTGTATTTGTTGATCGGGTGATAAGACGTTATTCACGTCAGTTTAAAGTGTCTTTCATTAAAATTATCTTTTGAGGTTTTTTTTTTCTTCATTGAGTTACTTGTTGTTGATAGTTACATGTTAGGAACCTTATAATTTTTCCTTATCGTTTCTTTATAATGGTGTCAGATTTGTTTTACATTTAAATTGCGCTTATAAAAAGCATCTTCCTGTGACAAATGGAGTAGAGGCAAGTATGTAAAGTTTTTATCGTTCATGTAACTGCTCTGGATAGAGGAAAGATTACAGTCCTCACCCTCCTTGATTTGTTTGCAGCATGTGATACAATAGAACATGATATATTACGTCACAGTAGTATATGGGGGCACTCTAGCGTCAATGGGAAATCCAATCAAAAAGGTCGTGGGCAAATCTAGCGTCAAGGGGAATTTAACATGGGGAAATGTAACTAGGAGTGAATGGGGAATTGAACATAGCGACAAGGATTGGGTCACTTTAGCGTCAATGGGACCGTAACGTTAAACATGGGTATATCAGAATTGGTGTCAATGGGAATTTAACATAAGAATCTCACCTGAAGTTCTAAGGGAATTGAACATTGGTGACTTCATTGTGTTTATAGGGTCGAAACTATTTATAGGGTAAAATAGACTTGTAGGGAGAAAGGGCTGATAGGGACAAACATAGACATACAGAAAGAAACATGGGTTCAAAACATTTATTCAAGTATATACATAGGCTCTCTGGCCTGTGCTTTGGTCTAAGCACTATCCATTTAAAACATTCAAATCTGAACATAGAACAAATCTTTGATCTAGATAAAAATACTTTTATAATTAAATTGTATGCCTTCAAAAAGACCTCACTTTACATACAACGCATACGCATTTCATATAAGAATTACACTTTCATACAACAATTAATATCCATTTTTAAGAAAAAAGCTAAACCAAAACAAGTAACAAACAATTAAATAGGAGAAAGTTCATGTTGCTTTCTATATCCGTCACACACATGGTTTAAAATCTGGTCAGCTATCGCTTGTGTCCAAGCGTAGATGTTTCCCATTACGTACCCTTTTCATTCGTAAATCTGCTTGAGTCTTACGCTCGATACTTGGTGTGTGAAATGATTCATCTTTCTCGCTTGGCAGTGTTAGTCACAATGAACTATTGGTCTTGGACGATGTCCCTTTTTATATGCTGCCCAATCTCGACGTGACCGTACGGTAAAGTGAAGTGATTGGGAAGCCGCACTCTCTTCTGGTACACGATTTGATAGACTTTTTCCAAAGACCTACTGACGATTTGGTGTGTGGGTAACCGTACGATCTTGTGCGGTTCGTGGGTAGTCACTTTAAAAGTTTCATCCTGTCCAGACTGCAAGGCTTCTTGTAGTACGTCAAAGTTCACCACTTGACTGGTGCGATAATTGAGAGTCAATCCTTTCACTTTACATTCGGTGTGCATATCTCCTTGTAGGTCTCGGTATTCGTAGCCGTAATTTTTAGGACCACCACTTGCAAAACTGAGAATCTTGTCGTCGGGATGTTCATCGGTCCAGGCTCCTAAACGGTCTCCTTCGATGGTAGGGTTGCACTGGTTCGGTCGGTGAATGTAGATGCAACTGTCTGTGTCAAAATACAGGACGCGATCTCCTAGCAGTTCTAACACTTCGTACAATTTTAAGCGAGTGTGGGCTGTCACGTAAGCCGCAATGATGACATTTCCAAATTTGTCGGCTTCTACAAAGTCTAGTTCTTCTTCGTAATTGACTAAGATCAAGTCCTCACGAATGACGTCCACGTGTTTGATGACTTTGGTTTTGTCGTGAATCATCTGGAAGTAGCGGGAAGGTTCGGACAAATACTCCGTCTTGGGTAAAGACGATCGTTGTGCCATTTTACCCCACAAACAATTGAGCATGACTTTGGCAAACGATCGCCTTCCTTCGTTTTTCTCGATGTGGTCTAAAGTGATGCCTTCCTGCTCCCGATATTTTTCTTTGAATATCTTTTGGTCTTCGGGAGTGTGGCACCAGGACGGATAGCCGCTAGCTTCTTGTTTTAGTTTTAAAAAAGCATCCACGTAGTCTGCAAAAATACCTTTCTGTGTCTCGTTGCCCTTATGGTATTGTTGTGTCTTGGGAAAGTGGTAAATTTCGTGCACTTCTAACAGTCGGTATCCCAGGTCCAGAGCTTTAAACAATGCCACGCTCACCCACGTTCCTGTCAATGCGCGTTCTTCCAGGCTGTGCTGACAAGGTTGATCTTGGTTGCACGTTTCGGCACATGTGCGACACAAAGGAAACATCAGTTTTCCTTGGCAATGGTGAGGTAAAACGGGATGGTACAAGTCTGTGGGAGGCAAGACTTTGCACTTGATCAATCCTTCATACTGACGTATGTGGTCCAAGTCAATGTGTTCTGTCATCAGTTCTGGGTGCCCTACGGGAAAGTGACAATATTTGCAGACGTACGGATACAGCGAACACACGTCCAAGTATTTGATTTCTTCTCCTTTCTCTTCATCCGCTTGGTACAGCAAACAAGTAGCATTCGTTCGTCCTCCGTACAAACTATCCCGAGGGTTCAATGGGTCCACCATCTTGTAACTTTCTACGATGCGTTTAAACTCGGGATCAGTTTTCAAACGCTGATCGTACTCGTGTTCCCACATTTCCACTACCTGGTATCCTTGCTGTTCTAACTTGAAACGTCGTTGACAAGTTGTCTGGTACAAATCTTCCATAGTCCGTTGTAAAAACTGATTTTTGGTGTCACGCTGAGGGTAGCACATAGGACATCCGTGAAATAAGCATCCGTTAAACTCGTACACAATTTGAGGGTTTTCTAAGTCCCAACCATCCACCGAATACGTTCCGATGGTCTTTTCGCCTCCTCCGTTGCGAGCGTGTTGGATCCATTTGTATTCCTTGTCACACAAATAATGGAGCCAGCGTAGGGCTTTGACAGAGTATTGACGTTTGACAAAGTTCGTCGTTTGAGGACTGATGACAACTAGAGTATTTTCAGGCATGAAGCATTTTCGGTACACTAAGGAACATGCTTTGGCGATGGTACAAGCTTCTTTCAAAGGATCGATCCCTCCGTACTCCGTTTAACATCATTTTGGGGTCTGTTTTTTATATAATCATTCGTTTTTTCTAAAGCAACAGCACGCACACAAATTGTACTGAAATGGGTAACAGTAGATTGGGCGATATTTTAGCCTGGAGTGTTTGAGAGATGGGTAGACATAGCTAACATTACTGGTAAATAAATACAAAACGTAGGACACCATTTTGGAGTCTGTTATTTTTTTTTTTGCGGTATGATAAGGACAACGTTAATAAAGACCAACGCACATTGTTTTCATTCATTCATTCATCAATATTATACAGAAGATAGTGCGGTATGTATTGTCAATTGCCTACTTAACATTTTGCTGTGGATCGAAAATGTACGAGGTATCCTGTGTTTCGCAGCACACGCTACCAACAATTTTGCAGTTTTCACAAATTTAAGGGTATGGAAAAGATGCGGTACCAAAATGTGCCTTGTTCTATCGACAGTCTAAACTGAGAGAAATAGGTCGAACATTGTTACAATTGTTCTGAACGCATGTTTCGCTTTCAGAATTTAGAGTTAACCATAGGCAGGGTTATACAGTGCAATGTCACTCGCGTCATTCTTGAAAAAGCCCTGTGTTTGCTGCCTTTTGGAAGAAGAAGAAAAAAATTATAATTATTTCATGACACATTGTAGTGTGTAAAAATAGGATAAAGCTAAGATACCTGAATTGCACAAATTGAAGTCAACTCAAGATTTTGTTTCATACAATGATTTACTGATAGAAGAAAAAATCGTTCTATAATTTTAGGGTGTAAGTTTTGTAAACAAATTTACATGACAGACGGAACAGTTTACGTAATTATGGTGACTACAGTTCACAATTTTGGAGAGGTATCTTCAAAACAGGAACAGATGCCATTATATTTTTAAAAAAATTGCTGAGAGAGAGAGAGAGAGAGAGAGAGAGAGAGAGAGAGAGAGAGAGAGAGAATGTTATTCCTACTTTTAAAAATATCACGACTCTTTAACGTTTTGTATAGTATATTTTCCTTACGAAATTTCAGACACATCTCACTGACATACTTATTCCTTTAGGAAATAAACCACTATTGTAAAATATCACAAGAATGAATTGCAGACATAGCCTACTAAAATCATTCTGTCAAAAACATTTTGTGAAGTTCTCACAGAATAGTTCATCCAAACATGTTTTGGTGTAATTCGCAATAAGACTGACATTTCAACGATGGTGCGATTATTTGTGCATAAGTTTTATTGTTTGGAAAGTGACTAGTGGACAGGTACAGAAATACACGCCTTATCTTCTCGCTGTGAGAATAACAACTGAAGCCGATTTGAAGCGAAGGCGGTGGAAAATATCGGTTTGCCAATGAAATCACTTACAATGAGTGACGCATTGTTTGGTTCGAAATTCAAGGTAGGTAGTGTAGTGGTCAGACGCAGAAAAAACACGTCTTATCTTGTCACTGTACTAAGAACGAGTGAGGGCATTTTGAAGCTAAGGGGGTAGAAAAAAAAAGTGTAGCCAATAAATTGCTTCTAACGACTGACGTATTGTTTTGCCTAGGCTCATGCATTGATTCATTTGCAGCGCAGACAGACTGGAGTGTGAACTTACAATCCCTTTGTTGCGCATTGTACCATTTCTTCATGACACATCAACCACTTAACTGTGCAATTATTGTTCGAGTTTTAAAACTGACCAAGAAAATACTTTCTCACTTTGACATAAACACATTTGCCTAGGTAGAGAGAAATAACATAGTACTGAGTGGTAATTTTTGTCAAACTAGTGAATTTGGGGTTTGTATAAAGTGAATAAACTAAAGTACAGTGAACCTCAATGATGATAACCCAATCTGTCTGTCCAGAGATGCATGTATTTACATCAGAAGAAATGTGTTATCTAAAACACAAAGATATAAGGCAAGCATGATTAGAATGAACACAGAGTGCAAACTTTTGTAACAAAGGTATGTTTTCCTTCACGTCTGCGCAAGTTTAAGTTTCAATTCTCTTGCAAAACAAACTTGGTACGTTTTGTAGAGCTTGAAATAATAAAAATATGAACAAACTTAAGCCCTTTGCTATATATATTTTCTTTTTGCAGCAATAGACTAAACAAAATATATACCGTTACAGCAATCAACAATCTTACATCTTCTATAAAAGAAAAAATACATAAAATAATAGAATTAAAGATAAACTATTACTAACACCCAAAAAACAAACAACCGAATTTAACAAACGCAATGACGTGTAGAAATGTCTTTCACTTGGAGAAGGCATTGAATGTAATCTGACATGCACAAGAAAAAATTTATAAAGAGAGAATTTGTAATTCAAAATTTAATTTTGTTCCATATTGTTTGTGTTTTTAGAGAACATACCCAAACACTAATAAAGGGTGGAACGGGGAAGATACACATAATTTTTGTTGTTGGTATTTCTGAAACAATGGTGTGATATTCCTACAGTTCTTAGCCAACTCTGTATGTTGGGCCGGGTCTGTGGGATATCCACAAATATGGAAGTGCAGATTCATGTCACATTGCAAGTGCGTGCGTGTTTTGTATAATGGTAAAAATCTGATAGTAATTTTTTCTTGACACTTATGAAGTGAAATAACTTTTGTACGACTTGCACACATTTACACTTTAGAAAATGTGAAGTATCACAAATTATTGTCACAAACAGAACTGGAACATAGGGTCTTGACAGTTGTTGTTTATACACTTCCGCTCAACTTCACTAACTTACTCTGACTCATGCTTTGGTCTTATGAAAGATCGCCGTTGTAGGTGTAGCAACAGTAGCAAGAGTAGGAGGAGACATCGTCGCTGTTGTCAAAAATGGGTAGTTATTTTAAAAATGGGTTTATTATTTTTTTAAAATATCAAATGAAGAAAGACGTGTGTTAAATCAGGGTTGGTAGATATCGCGGTCAACAGCAAAGTAGAAGTGACAAAGAGAATGAGACATCGTAGTCAAGTAGCGTTGTTTTCTAGATGGAGTACGTACGTGTTCTAGCAGTACAGTACAGTCTCTGGAGCTCTTGATGACACCAACTGTCTAGTTTTTTTTCCCTTTTCTTGCAACCTTTTTCTTTTCGTGGTAGGATTTAAATCGAAGGGTCGTCAAGATGCATGAGGTGTTTCAGACGTACTATTGTCGTTTGCATAAGTCATCCAGGGCTTCCAAACTGTTGGACTTTCACTTGCCCTTGTGAAATATACCAAGTCATTATCATAACTAGAGGTACATAGGGGTATATATAAAGAGAAATCGAACTTAGTTAAATCATTTCTGAATCAGTAATTGGGATGAAACGATCGCACGATTTCAGTGAGAGAGAAGAAGAAGGTAAGAGGCAGCGACGTGACGTATCGCCTCACACACGTAAAGAAGTGTTTGCTCAAATCGAAGACATGAGCGAACCTGAACCGATACCTTCCACGTCTGCGGCCAGACCGAGAGAGCATATTCCAAACCAAAGTCCACCTGTATCACCCGAAACGTATTACCACATTCGAGAGACGGAAAAACGCTCCTCTAGAAAATTTAGAACTACAGCCTACAGGTACACGGTGAAAATTAAAGATTTCAAGTCGGACGTACCTATGGAGAAAGCAGAAGGGTTCATCGCCGATTTGTGGGACTCTTTGTTAACCTCACTGAAACTACGATGCCAATGCAAAGAAGACGATCGCTTGACACTTTCCATTCATCACGACGGTTTGAAGTCTCCTGTTTGGATCGAGTTTAGCAGTCCATCAGAATTGACACCTTCTAAAGTCATCGACATGATTCAACATGTGCAACAATTCAATGACAAGTTTCACATCGCCGACGGAAAAGCCACACTGTTCATGACCCACGTGTCTCTTCCCCAGGGGACAGGACGCAAAAAAAGTATTATTGGTCGACAACCTTCGCAACACCAAACTAAGCCTCGTCCGAATTAACAATCCTCAAGACCAGATGTGTTTAGCCCGTGCTGTCGTCGTGGGACGAACGTATGCCAACAAGAACGACACGGCAGAATGGAAAAGAGCCTGGAAAACTATTCAACAATCGGACCGAGCCAAACAAAGAAGTGAAGCAGAACTCCTGTTACAGCAAGCGGGGATATCCAAAGACACCCCTTGCGGCATTCCAGAAATGCAAAAGTTGCAAGACGTCTTGGCTCCACGTTACACCTTGAAAGTACACCCTCAAGAATTGCGTGGACCTCTTTTGTTTCGAGGCCACGATTTCAAAGACGGAAAATACATTCACGTCTATCATCACGATGAGCATTTTGATACCATTACCAGTATCACTGGATTCCTGGGATACAGTTACTACTGTGAAAAATGTGACTATGGTTATAACAATCGAGAACAACACAAGTATTGTGGATCAAAATGTGAGGGATGTTTGGCCTCTAAACCTTGTCTGGACAAAGGAAAAGAAAGAGTGCATTGCCCTGTTTGTCAGCGCACTTTTGTCAGTCCTACCTGTTACCAACAACATTTGAAGATGCACGGTTCACAGCAGAAAAATGCTTGTCAACTCCTGAGATTGTGCCCTACTTGTGGACAAGGCATACGTACCAATAGTGTCAAGTTTCACGTTTGTCGAGGTAAGAAACTATGTCACATTTGTCGCCAAATCGTGGATTTGGATCACGAATGCTTCATTCAAAAATACCAACCCCAACTAGAAGATACCCAGAAAAAAGGAAATTTTATCTTTTTTGATTTCGAATGCATGCAAGAGACCGGTATTCACATTCCCAATTTCTGCGTGGCTCATCGAGCGTGCGATCAGTGTATCCAAGAGCCCATCTTTAGTCATTGCCCTCACTGTAGCAAGATTCCTGGAGGACGTGAAAAAATATTTCGAGGGTCAAACACCTTGGTCAATTTTGCTCAATGGATCTTAAACCCCATCGATGAGACATGGAGTCCAGAAGACATCGAACGTTACGGAGATTGTCATCGCCATGCCACGGTCATGGCTCACAATTTCTCGGGATACGATGGGCAATTTCTGCTCAGATACTATACGGAACAAAGTACCGAACGTCCTAAAGTGACTTTGAACGGAGCCAAAATCATTTACATGCAAGTAGGACAAGTGCAGTTTAAAGATTCGATGAGTTACTTGGCCATGCCATTGAGTTGCATGCCTAAAACGTTTGGAATGCCAGAAATGGCTAAAGGTTATTTTCCACACTTTTTCAATACCGAAGCCAATCAGCGTACCGTTCTACCCCATTTGCCGAAGGCTCACTATTACGACCCGACAACATGCGTACCGAACAACGAGAAGCTTTCTTCGCTTGGTACCAGACTCACGCCTCGGACCCTTTTGACTTTCAAGAAGAAATGTTAAAGTACTGTCGATCTGACGTGGACATTTTACGACGTTTGTTACGTGCTTAGGCTCGAATAAGCAGCAACACAGAAAGAGTGAAAATTTACAAGCTTGTATAACTTTAACAATGATTTTATTAAGTACAATTATTTTCATAAAATAATTAAACTTACGGTTTTAGAGAATCAAATCCAACAAATATAGAATTCACAAAATAATCCACTAATGGAATTTCAAGTCCTGATAAATAAATGTTCTAATAGTTCCAGGTTCGAATCTTGACGATGTAATAATCCAAAATGGCTGACAATGTCACGTGATGCAGTTCTTGTTTTTAAATCATCCAGATGAAATTATGAAACATATGTCCTTTTCCAGATAAATAGAATAATTCTTCTTTTCCAACGAATTGACACAGTCCAGAACAAGATATTAAACTCTAACAGAAAATACACAACTTCTTTAAAAATAAGCCCAAATTATATTCTACTAAAGTTAGCTTCTAAAACACAGCTATATATATTGTTTTTCTGAAGTAAACAAGTAATCACGCGCTTTTCTAGAAATTGATAGAAGGTCAGAGGAGGTGTTTACCTTCACCTAGTCACGTAATAATGAAATGTTCTAGAAGGAAATCATTCACTTCTCACCCTCAATAAAAGTGTTGTCCTTGAAATTGACCAATAGATTTTGAGGCTTGTTGACAATGTCTAAAGCAATGTCAGGATTTAGGTCAAACAAGCCAAGGTCAGCCTGTTTATCAGTAAAGTACAAGTCAACTGAATTTTCTAGAAAAATTTCCCATTTAATGAATATTAAATCCTAAATGACAATACCGAAAATGCTTCATGCCTGAAAATACTCTAGTTGTCATCAGTCCTCAAACGACGAACTTTGTCAAACGTCAATACTCTGTCAAAGCCCTAAGCTGGCTCCATTACTTGTGTGACAAGGAATAGAAATGGATCCAACACGCTTGCAACGGAGGAGGCGAAAAGACCATCGGAACGTATTCGGTGGATGGTTGGGACTTAGAAAACCCTCAAATTGTGTACGAGTTTAACGGATGCTTATTTCACGGATGTCCTATGTGCTACCCTCAGCGTGACACCAAAAATCAGTTTTTACAACGGACTATGGAAGATTTGTACCAGACAACTTGTCAACGACGTTTCAAGTTAGAACAGCAAGGTTACCAGGTAGTGGAAATGTGGGAACACGAGTACGATCAGCGTTTGAAAACTGATCCCGAGTTTAAACGCATCGTAGAAAGTTACAAGATGGTGGACCCATTGAACCCTCGGGATAGTTTGTACGGAGGACGAACGAATGCTACTTGTTTGCTGTACCAAGCGGATGAAGAGAAAGGAGAAGAAATCAAATACTTGGACGTGTGTTCGCTGTATCCGTACGTCTGCAAATATTGTCACTTTCCCGTAGGGCACCCAGAACTGATGACAGAACACATTGACTTGGACCACATACGTCAGTATGAAGGATTGATCAAGTGCAAAGTCTTGCCTCCCACAGACTTGTACCATCCCGTTTTACCTCACCATTGCCAAGGAAAACTGATGTTTCCTTTGTGTCGCACATGTGCCGAAACGTGCAACCAAGATCAACCTTGTCAGCACAGCCTGGAAGAACGCGCATTGACAGGAACGTGGGTGAGCGTGGCATTGTTTAAAGCTCTGGACCTGGGATACCGACTGTTAGAAGTGCACGAAATTTACCACTTTCCCAAGACACAACAATACCATAAGGGCAACGAGACACAGAAAGGTATTTTTGCAGACTACGTGGATGCTTTTTTAAAACTAAAACAAGAAGCTAGCGGCTATCCGTCCTGGTGCCACACTCCCGAAGACCAAAAGATATTCAAAGAAAAATATCGGGAGCAGGAAGGCATTACTTTAGACCACATCGAGAAAAACGAAGGAAGGCGATCGTTTGCCAAAGTCATGCTCAATTGTTTGTGGGGTAAAATGGCACAACGATCGTCTTTACCCAAGACGGAGTATTTGTCCGAACCTTCCCGCTACTTCCAGATGATTCACGACAAAACCAAAGTTATCAAACACGTGGACGTCATTCGTGAGGACTTGATCTTAGTCAATTACGAAGAAGAACTAGACTTTGTAGAAGCCGACAAATTTGGAAATGTCATCATTGCGGCTTACGTGACAGCCCACACTCGCTTAAAATTGTACGAAGTGTTAGAACTGCTAGGAGATCGCGTCCTGTATTTTGACACAGACAGTTGCATCTACATTCACCGACCGAACCAGTGCAACCCTACCATCGAAGGAGACCGTTTAGGAGCCTGGACCGATGAACATCCCGACGACAAGATTCTCAGTTTTGCAAGTGGTGGTCCTAAAAATTACGGCTACGAATACCGAGACCTACAAGGAGATATGCACACCGAATGTAAAGTGAAAGGATTGACTCTCAATTATCGCACCAGTCAAGTGGTGAACTTTGACGTACTACAAGAAGCCTTGCAGTCTGGACAGGATGAAACTTTTAAAGTGACTACCCACGAACCGCACAAGATCGTAGGTTACCCACACACCAAATCGTCAGTAGGTCTTTGGAAAAAGTCTATCAAATCGTGTACCAGAAGAGAGTGCGGCTTCCCAATCACTTCACTTTACCGTACGGTCACGTCGAGATTGGGCAGCATATAAAAAGGGACATCGTCCAAGACCAATAGTTCATTGTGACTAACACTGCCAAGCGAGAAAGATGAATCATTTCACACACCAAGTATCGAGCGTAAGACTCAAGCAGATTTACGAATGAAAAGGGTACGTAATGGGAAACTTCTACGCTTGGACACAAGCGATAGCTGACCAGATTTTAAACCATGTGTGTGACGGATATAGAAAGCAACATGAACTTTCTCCTATTTAATTGTTTGTTACTTGTTTTGGTTTAGCTTTTTTCTTAAAAATGGATATTAATTGTTGTATGAAAAGTGTAATTCTTATATGAAATGCGTATGCGTTGTATGTAAAGTGAGGTCTTTTTGAAGGCATACAATTTAATTATAAAAGTATTTTTATCTAGATCAAAGATTTGTTCTATGTTCAGATTTGAATGTTTTAAATGGATAGTGCTTAGACCAAAGCACAGGCCAGAGAGCCTATGTATATACTTGAATAAATGTTTTGAACCCATGTTTCTTTCTGTATGTCTATGTTTGTCCCTATCAGCCCTTTCTCCCTACAAGTCTATTTTACCCTATAAATAGTTTCGACCCTATAAACACAATGAAGTCACCAATGTTCAATTCCCTTAGAACTTCAGGTGAGATTCTTATGTTAAATTCCCATTGACACCAATTCTGATATACCCATGTTTAACGTTACGGTCCCATTGACGCTAAAGTGACCCAATCCTTGTCGCTATGTTCAATTCCCCATTCACTCCTAGTTACATTTCCCCATGTTATATTCCCCTTGACGCTAGATTTGCCCACGACCTTTTTGACTGGATTTCCCATTGACGCTAGAGTGCCCCCATATACTACTCGTCACCGTCTCCAGAATGTATTTCGCATTCAAGTCATACTTAGTCAACATGACACAAATTGTATCTGCAAATAGAATACACTCCAGTCCAGTTCATTTTTGGTGTGGTGTTTCACATGGTTCTGTTCTTGGTCCTGTTCTCTAAATTATGCACACTCAGCCGCTCTCAAGTGTCATAGATCATCATCCAGAGTCTCACCAATTGTACGTTGATGACATCCAAATATACAAATCTAGCCACCCAACTGAAGTTGATGCTATCATCCAAGGAGTAGAGAGGTGCATTTCTGATGTAAAATCATGGATGAGACGTAACAAGCTGCAGATGAAAAATGAGAAGGCTGAGGCCATTCTGATCACAATACAAAGACTTTCTTATTTACATCCTTACCTCAAACAATAAATATCAGCAACACCAACATTAAATTAAGTCAGTACGAAACCTAGGTGTTACTCTAGAGTCTAGACAGTACTTTTACTTTGCACCAACATGTCATGAACATATGTGAGGCTGCGTATCTTGAGCTGAGACACATCAGCTCCATTTGCAAATATCTTTCAGTTGATGCCACCCTTGTGTGTTCATTAGTACTTCAAGATTGGACTACTGTAACCAAATTATGTCTGGTTCGTCTCAATATCTACTCCAGAAACTTCAAAAAAGTTCAAAATTTGTTCTCTGTGCTACGTTTCACTGATGGACTCCAGTCCAACATAACTATCTGGCCTCATCCATGTGTACCACCAGCAAGATACTTACGTTCCTCTTCTGACAATCGTATATTCGTTATTCCTACTATGAAAACGAAGTCATATGGACAACGTTCTTTTGCACAGCAGGGCCCTGCAACGTGGAATGAATTGCCCATTGAAATTAGACACAAAGACAGTGATCTCTTTCAAGAGTGTTCATAAAACTCCTCTTTTTCAACTGCAAGAACAAACTTAAAGAGCTGATAATGTTTCCTACCTTAAATATTTTCAGAATTTTTTGTTTTCTAATTTCATGGTTTTTATTGTTTTTAATTTTTTTTGGGTAGTCGTATCATTATAGATGTTGTAAAGTGCCTAGACCTTCTAAAGATTAGGCGCTATACAAAGTCCTCCTCCTCCTCCTTCTTCTTCTTCTTCTTCTTCTTCTTCTTCTTCTTCTTCTTCTTCTTCTTCTTCTCCTTCTTCTTCTTCGGACCCCATGGTTAAAAATTATAATTTGGTGAGTGAAATGACCTTGTTGTGTACAATTTTGTAGCCTTGTTGCGCGGTATGTTTTCGAAATCGGTGGATGTAGTTGTGGTGGTGTTGGGTATAAACAAACGAGAAAGTATGCGAATAATATAGTGTGTGCAGAAGTGTAAATATTCTATCATTTATAGCAACAAATGTATAATAGAAAAAGTACAATAATTGATGGTCATATGCATTGCGTTGAAGGGAAATAATTGTTGCCCGAATCCACGAGGCGACACTAATTGTATCAGGCTGATCTTGTTGTATTGACACAATTTTCCTTCCCCGACATGAATATTATCACAATATAAACAAAGTATTTCTAATATTTCAGAGAAGTTAAACAACTTGATGTTAGGGGATTAAAAACTTTTGAGATTTATTAACATTTAATCAGACTTTATTATTATATGGCAACGCTGGATAATATTCAGTTTTTTATATGTTACAAATATAGTAAAATATTAAATAAATATATTTTTTATTATATATTTTGAGGAAAAGCCCCAACATTTTAGAATAATTTTATAGTGATTTTTAATAATGACATTGATAACTTCCTATTCCATATCGGTATCGGTAGCTATATATTATTATTTTTGGTTGTCATTTCCGGTGTAATGAAGGATGGATAAAATTAGATAAGTTAATAAATTAACAGTATTTCCAGCCGAGATAAAGAATACGCAAAGGTTTAAACGGACTGCATTATTGTAATTGAGTTATATTTTGTTTTAAAGTTAAACAAAAACAGTATGAGTTCGTCTTTAAATCAGTTAGCTTTTACTGTTTCGTCCTCTATATTCATTATATTATAAACAAAGTTGTTGAGACCTGGGTGTATCTAAAGGGTGTTTTCATCTTGCAACCAGAGCATGTTTATATTGATTGAACGGCATTTGCATGAAATATTGTTTGTAACCCTCATTTAATTGACCGAGTCGAGAAAAGCGGACCCGAATGCTAAAAGGAAGATTATACTAATTTTAATCTGACTACGACGTCGAAGCGTGCGGTTGAAGCTACGATATGATGATGATGATGATGATGATGATAATAATAATAATAATAATAATAATAATGAGGACTATGTATAGCGCCTAATTTTTAGAAGCTCTAAGCGCTTTACAACATCGATAATGATATGACTATTACAGAGAAACAAATAACAAAAACCATGAAATTGGAAAACATAAAAACATGCTGAAAACATACAAGATACAAAACATTATTAGGTCTCTAAGTTTGTTCCTGCAGTCGAAAAATGTGAGTTTTAAGAGCACTCTTAAAAGGGACCACTGTATCTTTATGTCTAATTTCAATCACAGGAATCTGACGTTTTATCAATAAAGTACGGCGAAATGTCTGACAAAATGAAATACCCTTAACATATATATATATATATATATATATATATATATATATATATATATATATATATATATATATATATATATATATATATATATATATATATTATTGTTAAGGGTATTTCATTTTGTCAGACTATTATTGTTAAGGGTATTTCATATTTAATTTTGTCAGACATTTCGCCGTACTTTATTGATAAAACGTCAGACTCCTGTGATTTCAATGAGCAATACGTTCCACATCACATTTAAAGAATTGTTTAAAGTTGGGTATGTTTGTTAAATTCTCTACTGACCGTTCTTCAACTTTGCAAAATATCATGATAGTAAGGGCCATCAGAAGCAGTTATATATGCCACCCCTTGAGACTTCGCTAGGGGGAGTCCAAAATGTGCTACCCCTTGAGACTCCAAATGGGGAGGACAAAGCAGTCAGAGCAGACCAGCAATGGTTTCAGGTACCATTGTGGACATAGTGGTACCTGATAAAGTAATTGAAGCTGGCCATGATGAGACTTTAAAGCACTAGCAGAAAGAAACTTGGAGACAGTAGAGTAATAAATTTGAAATTTAATAGCAGTTGGTTGTTTCTAAAGTGAGTTTGCTATCATATAGAGTTGGAGACTCAGTGATTTTGAAATATGGGTCATTGAGTTTCTCTTTTTTTATGGGAGCCATGGTAGATCATATAGTTGTGCTTGTAATCCAATGGATTTGATACCTGAGCTGGCTGCCTTATTTTGTTTATGTGAAAGGCACTTAGCTCACATTTAGTTGGTGTGATAGAATCAAAATATGTTTTTTTTTTTTTTTTTTTTTTAATGGTTTAACGCCATTTTTCAGCACAATATAGGCTATACATGGCGGCCAGTATTAATGGTGGAGGAAGAAACCGGACAAAGCCCGGAAAGAACCACCGACCCACGAGAAGCTACTGGCAAGCTTTTTCACATAACTACATTTGCCGAATCTCAGACTTGAACACACGCAGACAGAGGTGAGATGGCAGTGGTCCGTAACGGACAGCGCTTTAGACCACTCGGCCACTCGGGGCTCTCAAAATATGTTTAAAGTGCCATTACAACCAAATAATATAATATATAATTAAAAGACTTTTGATTGTACCAGATGCAATATAAATGATTTACATATATCACACTGGTCCTCAGGCTTGAAAAATTTACTGCAATAAAGAATATACACTAGGAAGTGAATCAGGCAAAATAGTTTGCTTGTTTTTTATGGTTTAATGCTATTTTTCAGCACAATATTGGCTATACATGGCGGCCAGTATTAATGGTGGAAGAAGAAACCGGACAAACCCCGGAAAGAACCACCGACCCACGAGTAGCTACTGGCAAGCTTTCTCATATAACTACATTTGCCGAATTTTAGACTCGAACACACGCAGAGGTGAAATGGCAGTGGTCCGTAACGGACAGCGCTTTAGACCACTCGGCCACTCGGGGCCCCTCAGGCAAAATAGATGCTCTAGTGGCTGTAATTTCACTCAAAATGCATAAAAAGCACAGTTTACTTCACTTGTTTTTGAGACAACAACCTCCCCCTCACCTGCCCACTTTATGTCAGTGAATGCTTCCACATTCTGAACTTTCTCTCGGCTCTTGTTTTTATTTTTGTTAAAACAGCAATGTGAAAACGTTTAAACATACTGTTTTCCATTTTTCTATATGCTTGCCACATATTACAGTGTTAGTCCTTTTGTCTGTCCATTACCAATCACATTCTTGTATACGTTTTGTGGATGGCTTGCACTTTTGGTATCGAGGAAACCTACCAATGTTGAGGTTGCAAGCTCAAAGGTCAATGTCATTATAAGTGAAATAATATAAATGGTTTCTGCATAAAATATTTCATTAATCTGTCACGTCTCTTTTTTTACCAAGGTTAGTGGATGACAAGTAGGAAAGAATACTTTTAAATTTTGGGATGAAAAGGCCAAAAGTTAAGATTAATGTGTTTGGAAGAAGAAATAGATTTTGAAAAAACACTTTAGCCATAGACCAGTGGTTCTCAACCATTTTTTGCTGTGACCCTAAAAAGTAGTATATTTAAGTATCATGACCCTGTTTCCACATTTTGGTAAGTTTTGCCATCCTCAAAACATTATCATGGTGACCTAAATGATCCTCCAGAACATCATAACAGCCCTGATTTGGGGTCACAATCTGGGGTTGGGAACTGTTGGCATAGAACATGTATCGTGACCTAATACTGAGGCAGGGTCTTGTGCAAAAGGCCAGTTAATATGTATTATCATATGTACTTACAGGTTGAGTTCAATAACAAACTACATAGGTTCAGATTAGCCGTCATATAAAGTGCTGTCAGATCTGGGTCTTTGTAATTTGTTAGGAGTAATAAGTAGAACAAACTAGATGAACCCTAATTTGCTTTTGTATTATGCGATGGCAGGTCAGGCCAGGGTCTGTGTTGTTTGCAGTTGGACTTTACTTATAAGCAATTTATTTGCAATATCCTAATGATGAATGTCTGTTCATCTTGCAGATCATGAGTGAGGAAAGTGATATAGACTTTTTATATGAAGATGCTGATAAATATGAACAAGAAATTGCAGGTAAGAAAACTATTTTGTAGGTGTGTACTTATTAGCAATATTTCCGACATGGAAGACTCAAGTTTTTAAGTGGAAATCGCCATTTTTTTAATTATAATTAAGCCTTAATAGATACTTATAGTGATCTGTATATATTTTAGTTGGTAATTCAGGAGATATGTAGTATATAATGACTACCATTGTGAGCAAAACACAGTCTTAACATAGTTTTCCAAAGAAAAGCAACACACGTTTTGATTGGTTTAAATGCACAGAATGGTCAAATTGAATTAGCTTTATCTTAATTGCTTCCATTGACAGATCTGGTTTGATTGGATACTACCTCAATCATCCATTAGCATAGATGGTTGCATGTCTATCATATCAGGTGACATAGTGCATGTGAATATGGAGCTAAAGAATGGATTGTGACTTTGTTGTGGATTGAGTAAAAACAAGATTGGGGATCCATGGTGGCTCAGTGGTGAGTGTAAAAACTCAAAACCAAAAGGGTGTGGGTTTAAATCATACCACTGGACCAGCCAGGCTTAGCCACCTTTGTGTGTCCTTTAGCAAGGTACTTTGCTCTAATTGCTTTGGCATTAAATAATCAACTTGTGTTCCTGTGGCATAAATTATCAAGCCAAATCAAAACTATATTTTGCCTAATGTTTGACAAGTAAAACATTATCCGACTGAGAAAAACGGACATAAGAAAATAAGTTTATATGAGGTTAGGTTATATAAGGTTAGTGCAAAGAGTTACAATTACATAGGGATATAAAAAATAAGTTTGCATGAGATTGGCTAGAGCAAAGAGTTGCAATTATGCAAAAGGTGAATATTCTGGACAAATTTTAAAAAAAATACATTTTCTGCATTGTGCTTCAGAGGGGGAAAAGTCTTTGTAATGCTTTTATTTCAAATTGAAATTGTAAAAATATATACCCCTGGCCTGCATAGTTTTCTTTTAATTCTTATATTTTGTTTCTGATGTTTCCAACTTAAAAAGAGAAGTAAATTCGACTCTTTAAACAAGTAAAGTCAACATTTCAGCAAGATTCAAAATTGTTCGTTTTTAGAATTTTGTTTATTTTACAGCAGCGGTGAATTAATACATTGCTGATACAAATAAATCCTAGTTTTTGAAATTCTTTTTACACTTTTACAGGGAAATTAAAATTAAATTCCATGATTTCACTGACCAGATAAGATAAAACATTATTTTTGTAGTTCAATTATAGTCACATCTTACAACATTGTGAAAGCTTCTTTTATTTTCCATACTTGCTTTTGTCAGAGCTCTACAGTTATACAGAAGAAGAAGAATTTTTACAGAACAGACTCAGCTTTGAAGAGAGTTTTAAAACAGAAGGTAATCTTAGAGACTCAGACAAATGCCATTTTGGTTGGAATAATAAATGTGACTTCAGTATGTTGATTATTTTCAGGCAGTTTGTTAAAAAGTAAAGATATTTTAATAATATGAGCTAAGATGAAAATTGGTTTTCATATAGTGGTGATACTTAACCCATGTGCATTTTGAACATTTGTATGCATCAGTAATATAAACCTAAACTGTATGTTTTAGTGATTTAGAATTTGAGACATTTCAAAAAGGAATGCAAGGGTTGTTTTTTTTTTTATACTCCATTTTGGACAAGAAATAATACATTTGCGTTAAACTAGACTGTGCAGAGTATGGTAAATGTATCTAATATAGAACACACAATTGTGAGATGTGCTTATTTGTAAACATATTGCTCAGATAAATAAAATAAATGTGCTATTTTCTTTCATTATGTTTTCAAACTCTACGTTTAAAAAAAATGAAAACCCTTATATTCAGAATATTTTCACCCTCCACTCCCACCCCATTTCTATGCACCCATCTCAAGGTAGAACACATAGTTTTCCAAATGATATCCATCCACCTGTCAATTAAAAATTTCCTTTCCACACAGTAACTCAAGTTGTCCACCATCTATATAACTCCAGACTGTGTAGATGGTTTGTACTTGTGGTGTGGAAGAACCCCTAATGAATTTGGGATCAAGAGCTGAAAGATCAAGGTCATTGTGACTGAAAGTAGAAGAATGGTTTCTGCAAAATCAAGTTCTCCATTTAGAATTATTTTCGGGATGACATGCAATCGGGAGGATGAAGAATCATATTCATTTTGGGGTCAAAATAATAAATGTCAAGGTCACAATGGCTGACTGCAGAAAATTGCTTTCTGCATAGTAACTCCAACTCATCATCATTTACTTTCACCAGAGTTTGTGGATAACTTAACACTTTGGTTGAGGAAGGATTCTGTAAGAATGCTATTGTCAAAAGGTCAAATATTATGGTAACTGTTACTGAAAGGAGGAAATGGTTTCTGCAGAATGACTCAAAAGTTTTCAACTGTTTAGAGTTTTCAGACATGGTGTATGGCTTTTACTTGGGGTGAGGAAAATATATATTTATTTTAGGCTCAACAGGCCAAAAGTCCAGGTAATTTGTTACTGAAAAGAAGTTTTTGCAGAATAACTCAAGTTGTCTGCTGTCTGTGGGTACCAGCATATAATAATAATAATAATAATAATGAGGACATTGTATAGCGCCTAATCTTTAGAAGCTCTAAGCGCTTAACAGCATCTATAATGATATGACTAAACTACAGAAAAAACAAAAAACAAAAACCATGAAATTGGAAAACATAAAGCATGCTGAAAACATGTAAGGTACAAAACATTATTAGGTCTCTAAGTTTGTTCCTGCAGTCGAAAATGTGAGTTTTAAGAGCACTTGTGTCTAATTTCAATGAGCAATTATTCCACATCACCGGGCCCTGTTATGCAAAAGAACATTGTCCATATGATTTCCATAGTAAAGGACTTGTATCTGGGAAATGAAGACGTCTATCAAATTCATGGTGAAAAGATTGTAGGTCCAGTTCATTCACTAAATCAAGAAAACTGGTTTCTGCACAATATCATCAATAATACATCACATACCTTAATGATTTTTGCTTTGTGGATAACTTTCATTTGAGGTAGGGACCAAGACCAAACTTTCTGGATATGCATTGGAGAAGAAAGTAGATAATCAGTTTTTGGTGTCAGAGGTCATGTTCACTATGGCTGAAATAAGTAAAATTGGTTTATTACAGAACATGAGGTGGATGTATAATGCAACATTCATGGTAATCTTCTTCAAAATAAAAAAAAAAAAATTTCTGCCCCAAATTTTCATGTCTAGCATGACCTTGTATGGTGCATGGAAATATTCAGAAAAACTTTTACAGTAGTTTCAATTGAGAATGCTAAAGCAGGAGTTGAAGGACTTCATTTTTACATTGATATTGAAAGGAAGTGAGTCAGAAAAGAAGTACTTATTGCACAGAGTTAGGAATTGTGATATCATCTAAATGAATATTTGTTTGCAGGACACCTAAAATGGTCAGAATTGACAGATGCTGTTAAGAGGAAATACATAGATTTTCTCCAAAATGAACTGGAAGTTGCAGACAAGAAACGCCGTATGAGGGCAGTCCAGGCCTTCCTGTATCTTGTTCAAGGTAATTTTATATTATAAAATGAAAAGGACTGCTCTGATGGCCTAGTGGTTAGAGCATTCGCTGCTGTTACGTATATTTGATATAAGTCATTTATATTTATTTTTATTGTTTGTTTGTCAGATTCAAATTTGACATTTTAAGTTTAAGATTTATTCATTGGGAGATGACCTGTACTTTACAAAATAAACACCAGGTGTTGACCTCATTTCTGACCTGGCTTCAGAGTTGTAAACAAGCTTTTAAAATGATTGGTTGGTTCCAAGGACATTATGGGAGCTTTGTATAAACATCTTTCTATTTTTAGTTGGGTCATATGGTGGGTACGTGAGTTTTTGAACGTAAATTTGTTCTAAAAGATTCTAGAAGATCACGTGACCCCTTTCTTGTTTACGTAAAAACAGGTATATAAATTATGTTTTGGAGCGAATTATTTAGTAGAACTGAGGCTGTTAGAATATTAAGTTTTGTCGTTTTGAGTTACCTTGTATTGGAAATTATTTCGATTCGTTTGGATTCAAGAGGATTTATTTTGTTATTTCTCCTTTGAATACGTTCCCCGATCACATTACTTTAGGGATATAAGCCTGCTACCTCGCGAATCCAGCCCTACCAAAAGACGAAAATTCGTCTTTTCTGTCTATGTCATATAGACAAAGGGCAATAACTCTTGCCCCTTACCTCCCCTTTCCACCCACTAGGTGTCGCTGTACGGTGAAAACACGTACAATTAGACCTCCAATGAATCCAAGCCATCTTAGTGTAAATTCGAACCATCCGAAGTTAAATTTGGAATTACTGTGTTGGATAATCATTCCTCTACAGGTTGTATACATTATTTTACAATATTTTCCAAATATGAGTGACTTTGTCACCTTTCTAGACTTCGGACCAGGTCGCAACGTGGTCGGAGCACGTATGGCGGTACTAGCATGTAATACACGTGGCACTATATAATTTCGCTTATTCCGTATGTAACGGTTATGATATTAGCAAACTAATAACTTGCTGCATTGATATTTTGTGCTTGTTTTATCTTCTTTGTCGTTTCAGTAGACTTCGTCTTTGAACGACCAAGTTGCGACTATTTAATGGCGGACTTCGTTTTGTCGTTACGAGTTCACGCGACACTAAATTATTTCGCTTCCTCTGTTAGTAACGGTTATGGTAATAGCGAATTAATAGCTTGCTGAATTGCTAATTTGGGCTTTGTTTTATTTTCTTTGTCATTTCAGTAGACTTCGTCTTGAACGACCCGTTGCAACACGCTCATGGCGGTAACTAGTGTTGTCATTACGAGTTAACATAGCACGGAATAATTTGCCTACTCCGTTAGTAACGGTTATAGTATTATCGATTTAATAATATGCTGAATTGTTAATTTGTGCTTTGTTCTCTTCTTTTGTCGTATCACTAGCAAAGTCGACAACGAAGGCATGAATGGAAAAAATGGGTGTTGGCAATGTGGGAATGGAGGAAAATTATGTTGACATGGTACAACAGTCTGCCTTTGAACAGATGTGTAGTTGGGTATATTTGGGGAGTGTTCCCCCAATTTTAGGCTGCCCAGTGGGCGTAAGTCCCCCCGCAAGTCCGTGCATGGCTTTCGGGCCTGTAAGTCAGGACACAAGGGGTTTTTACAGGCTCTATCGCATCCATTTCATTATGCAGTCTCGCCGTCACTGCACCGACCAGCCGGCCGTCCAGCCATCCCTTTGTATTGTAACACGGTCCGACCAACTATGATTTACGGGGATTTTAGTGACAAATCTGCCCGTCAAGCTGTACCGCAGGCAACATGCCAATATTATGACGGAGATTTTCATGAGAAATCTATCCGTCCAGCCAAGCCATGACAGCGGCTGGTACTGGCGATAGCCGGACCGTCACCGACATTCCGGCGGACCACATAACAGGCAAACCAGCCGTCCGTCCAGCCGGCATCAACTGGCTCCGGCCGTCCAGCAGGCTCTGGCCGTCCAGCCGACCTTCCAACCGGCACCAGCAGTCACCGGACGTCCATCCGGCTCCGGCAGTACAGCCCAGCCGGCACCGGACGTCCAGCTGACCTTCCAGCCGGCACCGGCCGCCCAGCCCAGCCGGCTCCGGCCGTCCAGCCGACCTTTCAACCGGCACTGGACGTTCATCCGGCTCCGGCCGTCCAGTCCAGCTGGCACCGGCCGTCCAGCCGAGCAAGCACCGGACATCCATCTGGCTCCGGCAGTACAGCCCAGACGACACCGGACGTCCAGCTGACCTTTCAGCCGGCACCGGCCGTCCAGCCCAGCCGGCTCCGGCCGTCCAGCCGACCTTCCAGCCGACACCGGACGTTGATCCGGCCGTCCAGCCCAGCCGGCACCGACCGTCCAGCCGACCTTTCAGCCGGCACTGGACGTTCATCCGGCTCCGGCCGTCCAGTCCAGCCGGCACCGGCCGTCCAGCCGAGCAGGCACCGGACGTCCATCTGGCTCCGGCAGTACAGCCCAGATGGCACCGGACGTCCAGCTGACCTTTCAGCCGGCACCGGCCGTCCAGCCCAGCCGGCTCCGGCCGTCCAGCCGACCTTCCAGCCGGCACCGGACGTTGATCCGGCCGTCCAGCCGAGCAGGCACCGGACATCCATCTGGCTCCGGCAGTACAGCCCAGACGGCACCAGACGTCCAGCTGACCTTTCAGCCGGCACCGGCCGTCCAGCCCAGCCGGCTCCGGCCGTCCAGCCGACCTTCCAGCCGACACCGGACGTTGATCCGGCCGTCCAGCCCAGCCGGCACCGGCCATCCAGCCGACCTTTCAGCCGGCACTGGACGTTCATCCGGCTCCGGCCGTCCAGTCCAGCCGGCACCGGCCGTCCAGCCGAGCAGGCACCAGACGTCCATCTGGCTCCGGCAGTACAGCCCAGATGGCACCGGACGTCCAGCTGACCTTTCAGCCGGCACCGGCCGTCCAGCCCAGCCGGCTCCGGCCATCCAGCCGACCTTCCAGTCGGCACCGGACGTTGATCCGGCTGTCCAGCCCAGCCGGCACCGGCCGTCCAGCCTAGCAGGCACCGGACGTACAACCGGCACCGGCCGTACAACCGTCCGGAGATTCTTAGTGACATATCTGTCCATCCGGCTGTACCGCTGTACCAGCATGGGAACGTTTATCATACCGCAATCCGACCAGATCGGATTTACGGAGATTATAGTGTATCCATCCGTCAATCTTTACTACCGGTTACATATCACTACCATGACAGAGATGTTATAGATGAATCTCTCCGTCCAACCAGACCATTCAAGACGCAGGTATCGGTCATAGCCGGACCGTCGCCGATGCCAGTCAAATCAGTCGGCATTGCCGGCCGTTCATCGGTTCACGGCTTATCCACAAGGGAGAGTTTATGACCTTATCAGAGATGACTGAATTGAGTTAACTAAGCCACCTGGTATGCACTACCCAGATATGGCAGCTTTACTAGAACAGGACTTTCAGGCCATCCATTTGCCAGACAAATCAGCTGGCAGTGCTGGTCGTCCTTATGTTCACGGCTTCTCCACAAGGGAGATTTAGTGAAAGTGTCAATTATGACGGAATTGCGTCATCTATGTCGCCAGGTATGCTATACAGATATGCAAGCTTTACCAGAACAAACGTCCCCTCTGAGCGAATGGTAGATGTGCGCATAGTGCTTGCTACACTACACAAGCATTACGGAGAAGATTTATATAAGAAAAATTTATAGGTTGTTGGAAACTTCAGAATGCCCACCACCTCTACTGCCATTCAGGACTACACAGTTCAGGCATCTGTATATCTTGAATGGGAGGAAGAGACGATGTCCTTCCTGCTTCTTCCCCAGTCGGTAAAAATTCAGGAAGCTAACTTCCAGCGACGTTCAAGTGTAGCTGGTATGAAAACTCCATCAGACGCCTTCAGTACTGATCTCCAATGCCACGTCAAAGCTAGTCCGAAACGTAGTCGATACGTCTTCATTGTTAGACTTGGCTTCACATCATTTTTTTCCCCAACTCCCTAGGCAAATCCGACCATGACCACGCTTGTGAAGTGACGGCCTGGCTTGCTAGAGTTGTTAACAGGGCATCTCACCATTCCATAAGACCAATGCGTTGACTGCTTCTGCCAACTTCGCCCTGATATGACGTGATGCCTGTAGGTGGTCCACGTCGCTCAGGCCCCATCCTACTCGGATTTTTCGGATGTCTCCATTTGGGTCACCTTTATACTTTGGGGGAAAATTGAAAAAGTTTGGAGGCAGGCAGCTCAAGAACTACCCCTCCAACTCGTCGCCCAACTTTTGCAGGCGTTTCGAAATAATCATTCCCTGACACAGCAGAGGGATGATTGGCGGACCAGGAAAAAGGGATCCTTACAATCAAATGTGTAATATAGATCCCAACCCAATGCTGGGAGCCAACAGTCTAATCAAGCTAGGCGGCAACCATACAGAGGCGGCAAGAACCTAAGTTTCTCCACCTTCACGCCTCCTAACTCTAGACGTTGACATACTCTGTCCACCTCCAGCGGACTGCCTACCTGTGGGCAGCCGCCTCCTGCAATTTCAGGACCACTGGACCACTTTATTGCCTCAGAACATTTGGGTGATTCAGGTCATCTCGGAGTGACTTTGGACTTCATTTCTCCATCCCTGTCCTCTCCCTTCTTCACGGATGTATCGTCAGTTAGGGAGAAGGATGCCTTTATATATTTATATATATATATATGTATATCTTAATAAACCTGCAATAGCTGGGATTTTATTCATGGCTGTTTCTTATCCAGAGGCCGTTCATCGACCTGAACCGCCTCAACCACCCTAAAATTCAATGTGGCGATGGCGTGATCAGGCCATCCGACGGGTATGCTCTCAGTCTAGTTATGACTGACGCACGCTTTCACGTCCCTATCCCACGAGTCGCGGACATTTCTCCGTTGTGCTTGTCAGGACTCAATTTATCAGTTCCAGGTCATACCTTTTGGCCTCAACTTCAGCCCTTGGGCTTGTACCCAGGTTATGGATTACGTTGTCACCCTGTTCTGCTCGACTTCATCTATAGCGTCGGCAGTATACTTGGACGACATCCTCCAGAAACATGTTAAGGTCTACTCTGCTCAAAGGCAGAAGCGATCTTATATCACTTTGCATCATATAGGCTTTCTCGTGAACTGGATACAGTCCCATCTCTGTCCAGACCGAGTTTTGGTCCATCTGGGTGTGGAGTTTCTCCCTGATCTGAATCTGGAAGGGCTTCCTCGAGTTTGTGATCATCCAGATAATCTCACTCGTAGAGTCCGTTTCCCTCAGGATGCGCATTTCAGCGAGAGTTCTTGCAACTCCTCGGATTATTCAGTGCGGCAGCGGACTTGATCCCGCTCAGCCGTCTTTTTTTTAATGCGCCCTTTACAAAGGACGTTGCTAGCGTAATGGTGCCCTTTTTAAGTCCCTTCGATCACACCCTCATGCTCACACCAGAGATATGATCATTCTTGAATCAGTGGCACAACCACTGCGGGCTGTCCACAGGGATTACTCTGGAGATACCCCAGACAGAGATAACGGTATGTTCCACCGCTAGTACCAGGGGCAAACCATCTCCACATCAACCTTTCTGAAATAAAGGCTGTCATCAATGCCTTTCATTTCTGGCAGGATCAGCTCTTATTGCAATCTGTCCTCAAGATGTCAGACAACTTTGTGGTGGTGACTTGACTTCTCAAAACAAGGGGGCACCTATCACCAGACATGTGCAATCTGATCGGGCAGTTTCTACATTGGTGTGACAATCTCCACCTCAATATACAAATCAGACACATTCCTGGCAGACTCAATGTCTTGGCTGACACTCTATCTAGTCATTCACACGGAATGGTCACTCCATCAATCGGGCTTTCTTCCAATCGACACACTTTGGGGACGTCCGATGATCGATCTTTTGCAACAAGGTGGAATCGCAAGTTGTCCACCTTCGTCTCACAGGTTCCAGACCCAGAGCTTGGGCCGTAGATGCTCGGTCAATCAGCTGGGAAGGGTTGTGGTCATTCTTCTCCCTTCCCACGGTCTTGGTACTGAAAATAATCCAGAAGTTAAGGGATCAGAACTGTCAGATGGTTCTGATTGCCCCTCTCAGATGGAACAACTCCTGGGTCTCCGGTCTACTCGATCTGGCAATAGATCTACCCACGAAGATTACAGTCAGCCCAAGTCTTCTCAAGCAACCGCGACCAGGGGTGTTCCACCCCTGTCTGGACCGTCTTTATCTTCATGCTTGGCTCTTGTCCAGACAGCCTTGCAAGACAATTTAAATCTTCGATTATGGAGAGAATCTCGAGAGCAAGAAGGCCCTCTACTCTGAAGGCTTACGAGTGCAAGTGGCATGTTTTCAGGGACTGGTACCAAATCATTCAGATTGTTCCTCTGAGTGTCACACTCCCTCAACTGGCCGACTTTTCTCTGGCTTTTCGAGGAGAAACAGCTGGCCCCAATTATTATCAAATTCTACTGCTCCATGATATCAGACACATTCCGCCATTAGGGTACATGTGCTATCAGCTATGACAAAGATCTGTCAGATCTTTTAGCCGCTTTAGAGTTCAATCGACTAATATCCCTCACCCTGTTTCCAAATGGAATCTGTCCTGGAATATTCAGACAGTATTGAGTCTTTAACTCACAATTCGTTAAAGCTACTATCATACAATTGGGTTTCTTGATAGTCTTAGCTTCAGCATGCAGGGTGAGTGAGTTATACAGGTCCTTTCTAGTGACCCGAACTATCTTCTGTTCAGATCAGACGGTTCGGTGGTCATCATGATGCAGCCAGGCTTCGTAACCCAAAAAAAAAAAAATTAGGTTACCATCCATTGGCAATCAACGAGTCGTCATTAGCTCGCTTTCTTTTATAGAACAGGATCAGCAGACATGCAAGATCCTGTTTGTGCACTCTAGCACCATTTAAATGCATAGAGGTGAGTCAGGTCACATACAAGCACCTTTATTCTTCTGGTGATTACATGAGACATCACCATTCAAGTGACATAACCTTCCATCTTGGATACTTCACTGGGATTCGAACTTGGAATTATTTGAATTATTACCAGGACTTTTGCAATTTCTCTAGTGGATAATATTTTGAATTATTTTTGGATTTAATTTTGGAATTGATTCTTAAAACCGTAAGTTTATTTTTCTTTTCTGGAAAATATTTGTGCTCAATAAATTGTTTATTAAGGTTTTACAAGCTTGTTATTTTCATTCTTTCTATGTTACTGTTTATTCGAGCCTAAGCACGTAAGACCGCGAAAAAGTGGGATGACGTGGGTTCGATCCCCGACAGAGTCATACCAAAGACTTACAAAATTGGTACTCACAGCTGCCTTGCTTGGTGCTCAGCATTAAGAGGTTAGTGTTAGGACTGGTCGGCTTGGTATCAGGATAATGTGACTGGGTGGTACATCATGCTACATGTCTGCGGCATGATGCCTCAGTGCTAGACATCACTAAAAACTGCCTCACTGCAGACATCGTAGCAATATGACTGAAAAATTGTTTAAACTTTATTAAAAATCCTAATCAAACAAATAAAATGACAAGGAATTGTTATTTCACATGCTGTTTGCTTGAAGAAGAACAGTTTGTTAGTGCATTGATAACTGAGATCGAGTCATATTGTATGGAGGACATAAAGAATTCTTCTACTGGATGTCTTACTTTTAGTTTACCAGTATGCCAAATTAATAAATTCCCATTCTGATACAACCAGAGCCTGTTGGTTGTGACTGTTATTGGATTTAGAATACACAGTAAAGAAGATGCATTATATAATATACTGTCAAAGATTAAAGATAAATTATGTTGATATTAATGAACAATGCTAACCGCTCCAGCGGCCTAGTAGTTAGAGTGTCTGCCGCGGAAGATGGAGGTCGTGGGTTCCGTCCTCTGCTGAGTTATACCAAAGACTTAACAAAAATGGTACTAACAGCTGCTGAACTTGACGCTCATCATTAAGAGGTTAGCGTTAGGACTGGTCGATGTGACTGGGTGGGACATCATGCTACATATCTGTGGTGTGATGTCCCAGTGCTTGACATCACTATAAACTGCCTCTTTGCAGACATTGTAGCGATAAGATTGAAAATTGTTAAAGCTACGTTAAAAATCCTAATCACACACACCCATAAACAATGCTGCAATTCAGTGCACCAGATTTTTTTCTTTCCACTGTACAGTTTCAGTACATTTATGAATTTGCATTCAGTGTCAGATATTTGTAAGTTTTACAGGTGAGCAACATTAATCCTACTTGATTCTCTTGTTTAAAATTTCAGATTTGCTATGTATCTTTGCATTGCTATGAGGAAAGCTATTTGTTGAGAAAAGCATCATGTATGATATGTTTTTCTTGTTACAGGAGTTTTTGGGGAATGTGAAAAAGAAGAGCAGCAGAGGGAAAATGCAAGAAAAAATGTGCATATGATGTATGAGGAAGGACTTTTTTCTTCAATTGTAGAACTTTTATCAATGGAAATAGAGTAAGTGGAGTTTGTTACTGACATACAACCATAAGAATATTTATTGCAAGGAAACATGAAATAGGAAAATATGCAAGTGCATGTATATAATTTATTTCTATTCTTTCTATTATTTCTATTCTTAAACTGTTACATATGATTATATATACAGTGGGATCCCGCTATAACACACCCCGTTATAACACAAATTCGGATATAATGTGCATCGTTGCATGACTCCCGAAATTTCAGGTAATTTATTAGAGGCATTTTTCTCAAAAACCAAAAAAAAAAATCTTTTAAGTGTGAAAAATAAAATACGTCAAGAGTTTAATTATCATTCTCATACTCGTCTAAAAAGTGCGAGAAAGAACGTGTAGAAAATGTATTATCATTTTGGGGAGGAAATCACACAAATTCGAATATAAAATAATTGTTGTATGTCCTAAAATTTCAAAAAATTTACAAATTTCTTCTAGTTTTGTGCCAAAATAAACATTGGAAATACGAACCAATTGCTGGGCCTACTGTGAACTTTGATCTTTGTTTATTGTTGAAAAATGACAGCTCATAAGTGTCAATATTATTATTACTGATCCCTGAGCAATGAAGCCATCGTGTCTACTTTGTGTTTGTCTTGAATGCATTCTGAATACAATCGTTGCTCTAATAATCTCCGATATATGTTCTTTTAATTTCATACACAACTAAGCAACAGCCAATGCTGCGGTTGATAAAATATTCTCATCAGAATGTATAAATCAATTAATTTAAGTACATTGTTTATCATCAAAGTGAACTGCCGAGCTAAACTTGTTCAAATCAAGGGGCAACGATTTATACAGCATCAAAGAAACAAAAGCCGCCAACATGTGCACGTGGCTTGGCAGTGTTGTTTTATGTAATCTGTTGACTAGTAAATTCGAATTCTGCATCTGAGAACTATAATTGACTTTGCCAAGAGCAAATGTGACATTAGCAGAAAGCAGCTAAAAATCACAAGAGTTTTTAAAAAAAAATAATAACTATTGACAGATGAGAAATAACACGGTCGGATTCTAGGGCATAACCGATTAGCATTTTCTACTGATTTCCGATTCCGGATTTTGGGCATGAAATTTTTCAGATTCTGGATATGATTCAATTAATCGGAAATGCTAAATCCGTATTTTTTTTCTAAAAAATTTCATCGTCTGTTTCCGGGTTTCTGGTATCTGGTTTTGCCATGTCTAGCATGTTACTTAGTACTTTACCATATCCGGCTTAATTTCCGGTTTTCACCCGCCAATTCAAATAGATTGTCTCACAGCGTGGTTGTGTTGACCATATTGGACTTTTCTGACTTCTTATTTAACTTTATTAATGCACTATCAAATGACACACAGTGTTAGACACGGTGCTATAGAAATTCAACTTTATTATTTTTATTATCCGAATCGGTCGTTCCTGCCTTGTCCGACTCCGATTAATCGGAAGTTCATACTATCCGGTGGAATCCGATTTCCGGATCAAAAGTCAGTTATGCACTATCGGATTCTTTGGCTCCCAACTACCGTGTTATAGCGGTGTCCCACTGTACTTAGGTTGTACATTTAGGAGAAGTGATTTAGACTTGATTCATTGCTAAAATCATTTGAGGTATTTTTTTGTTAATGCGTCAAGAAAATTATGACCCAGTTGTATTCTGTTAATCCATTCAGAATAAGTCTGGAATTGTGGTAGCTAAGATGGTTTAGCTTCAGGCTTCTTATCTTAGGGTTTTGGATTCAATACCTGCCCAGGCAAATACAGATCAGCTGCCTCTGTAGTTGGGTAAGAGCTTTTCTTGGCATGATACATCCAATAATGTGTTTAAAGTTGTTAAAAATCCCAACCAGACATAACAACAAGTCTTCTATAATAATCTTTGGCACATTGTATATTTGAGTTCAGTAGGATAGTGTGCAAAGGGAATTTCAACATTTTGCCTTTCTGTAACATTCTGGCCCTGAATAATGAATATATTAAATGTTTAGTATGAAGCTTTGGTTATTGGACACATGACTGTTAAAGAACCAATACAATACTTAAATCTTGAGATTTCTGCAAAGCTTAATCTGACTTCTTAAATTATTGTCATGTCATTAACATTTTGAGAATAAGACTCAAGGTCCACACTATAAACTGGTAAAGCTGAGCTGACTCACCTTTTCTCAAGTTGACATCATCACCCTTTTTTGTAAATGAAGGCATTGCTTTTCTGAGTATAATATGAACTGTTGTCAGTTTGTTTTACTGATAGAGTATTTTCATGCATTTGATAACTGTTTGTGTCAATTTAATGAATATTGATGTCAGGAATCATGTTTATGAGATTTCCTGTGCAAATTAACACATTGAGCTCAAATGTTGCAATTTTCATGAAGTGTGACAAGTATTTCTTTCTTAAAAAATCTTTTTAGCATAGGTTTTAGTTGAAAAAAAAGTGTTGTTTTAAGTGATTGTTTTAAATATTCTAAATTTTCCTACAACTTCTGATTGAGGAGAGAAGTCAGTTTTCCCCCAAAATCTGAGTACAGAATGGACTATATGGGCAAAAACTTGCCCATATAGAGTCTTATTTTATGCATTGTGCACAAATGTGCCCATTAAAAAGCTATATGAACGCGTCAGTCTGATGCCTTTAGTGTTATCTACAGGTTGCGTCCTTGTAACTTATGATAGTATACCATATACACTTGCTTGTAAGAAGTACAGTCCGCAAGCAACATATATCCTGATCTGCTATCATTTAATATGCCGGCAGATCAGGGTCTGTGTTGTTTGTTCTATTTGGAAAAGAATGGTATAAAATTGTTAAAACTGGTATTGAAGGAACTTCTAGCGAATCCATTTACATTATTATACATTTCTGGAGGCTGTACCAGTTTCTATTCACATTGCCTTTTAAAAGCAACTTTAAATTGTACACAGATCTTCCTAGTATTTTGAAAATCAAAGCCCAGGGTCGCTCTAATCCAACTACTGGTCATCCAGCTTATTGAAAACTATTGACTCATTTTTGTTGTTGTTATGGGGTTTAGTGCCATTTTTCAGCACAAGATAGGCTTTACATGTGGCCAGAATAACTGGTGGAGAAACAACCTGGGAAGAACCACCAACCCAAGGGAAGCTACTCAGTCTTTTTCACATACCCATATTGGCCGAATCCAAGACTTTAATCCCTGGAGGCAGAGGTGAGATGGCAGTGATCTGTAACAGAGATCACTCATCCACTCGAGACCACCAGACTAATTTTTGATAAATAACAATCCAATACCAGGTATAGAAGGTCCTGAAAGAAGGGAATTTAACCATTAAGTGCTCTATGTATTTGTTGTGTTGATAATGCAGTGTTCTATCCCTATAAAACACCTCAGCATAACACTTTGATATAACACAGGTATAAAACATGAAACCCATTAAACGGATTGAATTGTGTTTATTTATTACGTTTACCCAGTTTGAGATGGGCTAGTCTATATCGCAATAACCTTTATGACTCCCATCAACAATGTTATGCTGAATGACCAATCTGTAGGGTTATTTCATTTTAATGCTGTACAGTCTTTGTCCAGAAAGATTATGGAAGAATCAGAACTCTAGGATTTGAAATCTTTCTGCAGCAAATGTTGGAACCTAGCATGCCATATATAATTGTGATTCTTATATGATCCTACACTAAATATATAAATTATGTATGAGATTCATCAAACAAGAATTTTTACACATTAAAAAAACTACTCAAGTTGAACACAGAATGGTTACATGTGAGTGCATTACATGCTGGGCAAAAAATAAGCTTCAAAGTGACTATAACTGCTTTTGAAGCACATAATTGATTGTCATTTTATCCACTGATTTGGAGAAAACTCCAAGTAATACATGGGTTTGACTTGTATCCCCTTCTTTTAAGCTTTTCATTGATTATATAAAGTTCTGAAGCACCTCATCTAGGTTTCATTGCATCAGTAAAGATGTCCTTGGGCCTTGATTTGCAGCAAATTGCTAGAACCAATATATGGGGCACAAAAGAAACATTCCTTTATCTATCACCAGTAATTGACCCTATTTGAAGCTCTGTTGATGAATCTAATAGCATCATAGACTGTAATATTGAGTTTTCTAAAATTTATTTCAGGAACAGTGCTGCTGCTTCAGCAGCCATACGGAAACCCTCGATATCAATCAGTGATTCCAAGGATATTAGGTATTTATCTGGAAAATAGAGTAGTTGAATGAGGTTTTTGAATGCATTTGCAATGTGCATGAAAACTATACTCACTCGGATATCACACTTACGTCAAGAAAAGGAACTATTAACATATATTCAGTTGAAATAAGTTTGTTATTATAAGAAGAAGAACCTTTTAATGATTGATGTTAATTTTAAACGAAGATATTAAATGCTTTGAAGTATGTAGCTTTCTTACTAAGTACATTACATATACTTCTCATAAAAAATTTAGTTACCCTCTGGAAAGGATACCTGTCTTATAAGGCCACTTTCCCGGTGCAAAAGGGGTGGCTGTATATGAGGTGGACTACTGTATTACATATTTATGAAAGTGGTATTACATGCAAAATCTAAGAATATGGTATTACATGATATTTGTAAAAGTTGTTTAAATTTTTATTTCTTTTTCTACATTCTGCTGTTAGGTAGTAACATGGTGTAAAAACAGTTTGAAATGATTGAAATTATTTTGACGGTCTGTAGCAGTGTTATGCTTATTTAATCTATTGCAGCTGGGATGAAGTGCCAGTGTGGACTTTAACAGGAATTGTAGTTTTAAATTATGTTAGTTTTAAAGGAAAATTGTTGTTCAGTTACATTAGATATTCTTCTGTTTCTCCTTTCAGATTAATCCTGAATGTTCTGTACACAATGGTAGAAACCATGAGAAGAGAATCAGATGCTGAAACAGAGGAGGAGAAAAACAATAGAGAATTATTCAAGGAGGAACTGCGTAAGTTAGCAGAGCTTTGCTTCATAAGGAAAATCTTCCTTGGCAAATTTATGCATTTGGTCAATAACTCTGTTTGATGGACTTTTCATTAGAGTAACAGAAGTAAATGTACAGTAAAACAACTGAAAATCGAAAATATTTTGGACCAAACTAAAATTTCATTTTTTTAATAGAGGTTTTCAGTTTTTCACTGTCACAGACATGAAAATCATGTAAATCTATATATACAAGCATATCACCAATACCAACATTAATTTTTAGGACCTCAAAACCCCATAAAAGTTTAAAATCAAAATACACTATTGTTTTTTTTAATGTGATTCTAGAGGGTAGAGTTCGAATTTCACTAGTGTGTATGTGTGTGAAATAGGGAAATTGCATATGTGATGAGAGAGTAAATGTAATTATGGAAGAACATCTGCATCTTTGTGTGCATAAGATTGCAACAACAAAAGACCCATTAAGAAATTGGTTTGCTTTTTAACATTGATTGAAAACAATTATTTAAACAACGTTTGTTCCTTCCAAATACTGTTTTGTCAGTCTCCATCAGCAAAATATCCAGCATATGGGTGTAATAAGTCTAGTGTAAATCAGCAAAATATTCAGCATATGGCTGTAATAAGTCTAGTATAAGTGTCCAGCATATGGTTGTAATAAGTCTAGTATAAGTGTCCAGCATATGGCTGTAATAAGTCTAGTATACGTCAGCACATAGCCAGTCAACAGTAAAGTTATCTATGATATTGAATACATATTTTTCTGATTCTTTATTAAATTGTACCTATTTAATATGTGGTTGCTTAGGTATTGTGTATCACTCGTCCATGCATGAACTATTTTTGGTGTACTCAGTGATATTTACACATCATTATTCTTAGATGCACTTAATTTTTTTAATCGGTCTTGATATGTTTAGAATTCCCAGACACACTATATAACTAAAATTACTTGGGTATGTAATACATGTAGAACTTCATTAGAATTTAGCGTTTTGTTTCAGGTTAGGAGAAAGAACTCATTTTGTATGGCTTATGAATACTTATTGGCCTTGAAGTCTTGACATATTTTTATGCTGCATCAACTCATTCTTTCTGTTTTTGCCATATCAGAACAAAAAACAGTTTTTCTTGACATATTTTTATGCTGCATCAACTCATTCTTTCTGTTTCTGCCATATCAGAACAAAAAACATAGTTTTGTATATGTAGCAATAATAATGCATGTGATAACAGATACTAGATCACATGACAAAACAGTTGGCAGTATCAATCAGATATTATGTAGATAATATGACAAGACAGTTGGTGGTTTCATAAAGTAATCATTTAGATCACATGGCAAGACAATTGACAGTATTATTCAGTTATTTGGATCATATGACAAGAGAGTTTGCTTTATCATGCAGTAATTTTGTATGCCTTCCAAGAGAGGGAGACATTATTATGTGCTGTTTGACAATCCATCTGTATATCCATTCCATTGCATTGCATAAGCAAGAAATCTAAGAACAACTATTGAGCCAAATCAGTTCAAAATGGAGGTTCCTTCGGATTGGTTACAATACTGGTGACCTTGACCTTATTCAGTCTTTTAAACACATCTTTAAACATTTTACATATTTTGACAAAAACCATGTATTCGTGTTTAAACAATCATTTGAGGTAGATCAAAAATAATAGCAAAAGAACATGTAATCATGATTTTTAAAATACACATTTAATCATGATTATGCATAAACCATATAATCATGAATAAGCAAAAAACATGCATTCATGATTAAGCAAAAAGTATGTAATCATGATTATGCATAAACCATGTAATTATGATTAAGCAAAAACCATGTAATCAAAATTAAGCAAAAACCATGTAATCATGATTTAAAAAATGTAATCATGATTATGCATAAACCATGTAATTATGATTAAGCAAAAATCATTTGAGGTACACAAAAAACCAGTACAATACAATTTTGTTGGTTAATTTGTAGGTGACCAGATTAAATTTTCAGTTTTTTTAAAAATTTGTTTTAACTTTTTCCATATTTTTGAACTCCTTGATTTGGAGTCAATTAAACAAAAGCCACTTTAGGTTGAGAAACAGAATTAGGTACTAGGCATATTTGTATTTATATAAATTAGATTTTCAAGTCATTGCAGCATCTTTTTTTTTAATTTATCAGCTTGTTTTACTATATACCTTTTAGACAAAAATCCAGTTTGTAATGGACCAATTTAAGTGGGGTTCGTCATGTTCTTTACAGGCAAGTTTCAATTTAATCAATATCACTTCCTTTGATTCTGTTGCCAACATAATAAGTATATATTTTCCAATACAATAGATGAAAAATATTTTTGTAAGTTGCCCCAGGGCACAGGAAATGATTTTTTTTATCCCTGGTAAATAGTTTCCAGTATGATTTTCACACAAGTGACGAGTCAAATCTGCTCTTGGATATTGTTCAAAATAACTGGAACCAAACATTTGTCAGTTTTGGTCCAGTGATGTTAGAAGTATGTTTGCCTCGTAATGATTATACCTTTTCAGTATAACATGTAATTTGACCTTTAAAGTCAAGGATTCTTTACCATCTATGCCAAAATATTATTTCCTGTGCTAGATGTTGTTTGTCAAGCACCAGTGTCCTAGAATGACATTAATTACTATAGTAGAGATTGCGAGAATGGGAACATGTTTTTACTTTAGAAAGAACTCTATTGTTTTTTAAAAATATATATACTAAATTACAGTATCATTACACACTGATATGTGAATACTTACTGCAGTCCAACAGACCCTGGGACAAGAAATTTTACCCATCACTCTGTTCGGTATGGTCACAAGGTTCTGTAGTGGTAATGCTCCTCACTACCCCATGAAGAAAGTCCTACTTCTCTTATGGAAGGTAGTTTTGGTAAGTATCATCTGTAAAATAATACATTTACATTATTATATGCCCCAGTCATTTTGGAGTAAAGTCGAATATTTTATACCATGTCAGGTTGCTTTTTCACTCGAAAACAAAATCACAAATTTTTTTCTTAATAGAGAAGCAGTACATACAGATAATGGTAACACATGATTACTTAGAGAATTGTTGCTTCTATATTGACAAATAGAGAAAGATTTATTTAAACATTTTATTATTGTGAAAATTTGACAAGAACCAGTGCCACATCATATCAGTGTCTTTTATGTTCTTATGCAATGGTGCAAGGAAGTTAGTATGCATGTGATTGAAACTTTGTTGTCAGTCATCCACATGAAATTGATTCAGGTTAGATAAAGAAAAATTGAATGTTAAATATATAATGTAATAATTTGTTATTTATTTCAATGGCAGTGTGCAAAATAATGTGTATATCTACATTTGGTTTACATTATATAATACATTGATTATTGAATTTGTTGGAGAAACCTTTTCAGGACAAATTAAATAATCCATACTTCTAACATAAAATACCTATGTGTAAAATTTGTACAAGGTGAAGATATAATATTTCTTACTTTGAGTTTGAACTATTTGCAGTGTTCAGTAAAACAGAGAAATGGTACAAAGTTAAAAGTGAAAATCAATTAACTGATTTCCTGTTGCCTCTAGATCCATATTTGCTGGTATAGTTTGTGCTGGCAGATCAGATTCAGTTGTAAGGAAACTTGGATCATGAAAACTGAACTATAAACACTAAAATGAAAAACCATGCATAGAGTCACTAAGTAACATATTAAATTAGGCAAGTATATAGAGATACATAAGGCTGATATCCACAATTAAGTTATTTCAGCTTCACTAGGAGTAAAGTTATAACAGTTCAAAATTCTTGAAAACAAGTTTATTTTGTATTTTGGAGTTTTGTTACTTTTGAGAAAAGGACCTACAATTGTTATATTTCTCAAGCTATTTCATGCTTATAAAGCACATTATATTGACACTGATATGCTCATTTAATGTTCCAGTACTTGTTGCATCATAATCATTAAACTGAGTAAAAAAAAAACATGTTTGAATTTCCAAAATTTTGAGTTTATATGAATCAGCTTTTAGTTGGGATAGATTTTTAAAACATTTGATTGTATTGTTTGAATACCTACTTGTAAATTTTCAATAATATTGATATATTCTTTGCATGATTTTTAATGTCACCATTTTGAGTTCATTCTTGTTTTGTTAAAGACCATATTGAATATGATTTATATAGTACACAGTAATCTTTGCAATTTACTTGTATGTGTGTGTGTGTATATGTTGTTATGTATATTTGATTTAAGTCATTTATTTTTATTTTAAATGTTTGTTTGTCAGATTCAGATTTGACATTTTAAGTTTAAGATTCATTCCATGGGAGATGACCTGTACTTTACAAATAAACACCAGATGTTGACCTCATTTCTGACCTAGCTTCAGAGTTGTAAACAAGCTTTTAAAATGATTGGTTGATTCCAAGGACATTATGGAGCTTTGTTGTAAACATTTTTCTATTTTTAGCTGGGTCATACGGTGTGCACGAGATTTTTTGAACGTAAATTTGTTCTAAAGATTCTAGAAGATCATGTGACCCTTTCCTTGTTTACGTAAAAACAGGTATATAAATTATGTTTTGGAGCGAACTATTTAGTAGAAGTTGGGCTGTTAGAATATTAAGTTGTATTGTTTTGAGTTATTTTAAATTACTGGAAATTATTTCAATTCGTTTGGATCAAGAGGATTTATTTTGTTATTTATCTGGAAAATAATTGTGCTCATTGAATTTCATAAGACCAGAACTGACTTCATCATGTGACATCGTCTTCTATCTTGCATGCTTCACTAAGATTTGAACTGGGAATTATTAGGACATTTTATTACCAGGACTTTTGCAATTTCACTAGTGGATTGTATTTTGGATTAATTTTGGAATGGATTCTTAAAACCATAAGTTTAATTTTTCTTTTCTGGAAAATATTTGTGCTCAGTAAATTGTTAAGTTTTTACAAGCATGTTATTTTCACTTTTTCTATGTTACTGTTTATTCAAGCCTAAGCACGTAACAATGTATATATATGTATATGTATATATATATATATATATAGAGAGAGAGAGAGAGAGAGAGAGAGAGAGAGAGAGAGAGAGAGAGAGAGAGAGAGAGAGGTGCCTTTTTCCTTTTTATTGCAGTGAACAATAAATTCGTTGATGTCTTAAAATCTGTTCAGGTTTCACTGGGAGGTCTGCATGAACAACAGGATAAAAAGAACAAAGTTCGACAAGAAAGCAATTTACCTCCTCTTCTGGAAGACACATATGAAGTTTGCCGACATATGAGAGCATCATCTCCTCCTGCCTCAGCTGCTGATTTAATTGAACAGCAAATTCCACGGCGGGCATTTAGAGGTGGAGTCAAAAGGGTAGGTCATAGTCTGTTTGGCGTTGACTGTAGATTTGACAGGATTTAAAAGCACCATCTGGCACAAAGTATTATCTAGATTATTTTTTCTTCAAGTTGAATGTGTCTTGATTTTTTAAATTTTTATGTCATGTAATCAAAAAGATATCATTAATGTTATAAAATTTATGATCATTTAATCAGATGTTTTTTTAAAAAAAATGAAATAGTTGACGAGGATAAAAATAAAGTTGCCAGAATGTTTTCATAGTTGACTTTTAGCTTCAATTAGATTATGCACATTTCATTTCCTGGGCTTTTTGAAATGGGGGCTGTTGTAAAAGGACATGACTAGCTGATTCAAAATACCCCAAAACATCAAGTGATACTTTGTGCATTAGAAAAGAGGCAAAAAGAATCTCACCTATGCTCTGGGTGCTTTAGTTGTTTAGTTATTCTTAAATTCACTTGTGTCTGATAATTGGAGATTTCATTAGCTTAAACAATTGGTAAATTATTCATAAAAAGTGAAAATCCTATTCACATTGATAGCATCATGGTTATGCTGTTCACATTGATATCGACAGGGTGACATTGTTCACATTTTTGCTTTGTTCACATTAATATTAACATGGTTACACTATTCACATTGATAGCAACATGGTTACACTATTCACATTGATATCAACATCTTTACACTATTCACATTGATATCAGCATGGTTACACTATTCACATTGATATCAACATGGTTACACTATTCATATTGATAGCAGCATGTTTACACTATTCACATTTATATCAATATGGTTACACTATTCACATTGATAACAAAATGGTTGAACTATTTACAATGATAGCATCAATAGCAACATGTTTACACTATTAACATTTATAGGAACATGGTTACAATATTTTGATGTCAATTTTCAAACAAAAACCAATGGAAATTTTAATTAAATGAAGACGACTACTCTGAAATACACTTGTATATTGATGACTTACATTTGTGTAGTACACTCCAGAATGTGGTAAATAATGCACATATATATGTTTTAAAGGTAATTTGTATTCTTTTGAAGTTTTAGCAATACTGTTATATATGGTACCTTTTTTGAAAAGAAAAAGATTTTGCCATTTTCTGGTCAATGGTAGTCATTCTCATTCCAGCCTTCAGAGGTGGTCGATTATAGCTAGTCAGGTAGTACGACTATTTTGATTATATTGCAGCATAAAGTACTAAGGCCCAACATCAGCATATTAAGCAGATTATGATATAACATTGCTGTGTTACGGTGGTTTGTCAATATGAACGAAAGATTTGTTTATGTAACAATAGATTCTTGTCCAATTTTATATCCAAATTGTTGGCTTCCTGTCATGGCACCATTTAATTTCTCCACTAAAAACCGAAGACTGTAGATACAATATTTAACAGCCAAAAATGTTGTTGCCAAAGAAATCACCAGATATATTTTTTCCTCACTAAGGTAAAAATATAGCAATTAGCAACATTGGCAAAGCCCAGCACAATCCCTGACTATTCACATTGATGGCAACATGGTAAAACTATTGACATTGACAGCAGCATGGTTAAACTATTCACATTGATGGCAACATGTTTAGACTATTCACATTGATGGCAACATCTTTGGACTATTCACATTGATAGAAACATGGTTAAACTGTTCATATTGATAGCAAAATGACTACTGTTCACGTTGATATTAACATTGTTAAACTATTCACATTGATGGCAACATGGTTAAACTATTCACGTTGATGGCAGCATGTTTAGACTATTCACATTGATGGCAACATGTTTAGACTATTCTCATTGATGGCAACATGTTTAGACTATTCATATTGATAGCAACATGGTTACACCATTCACATTGATATTGGTGCCCCAAGTGGCTGAGTGGCACTACTGTTACGGATCACTTGCCATCTCACTTCTGTCTGTGTGGGTTCATGTCTTGGGCTTGGTCATTGTGGGTACATGAGAAGTCTTGCCAGCAACTTCTCATGGGTTGGTGGTTCTTTCTGGGGTTTTCCCCGATTCTTTCTCCATCATTTACACTGGCTGCCATATATACCCTATCTTGTGCTGAAAATGGCGTTCAACCCTACAACAGCACCAGAGGATATATGTACAGAAATTTCAATTATAATGACATTTTAAAATATTTTATGACCAAACTTCATACCTATGCAGTCATTAGAAGAAGCAGCACTGAATGAATTGCATGTTATGATCCCTGGGTTTGGTTGTGAGTACTGGGTTTGTGCAAATTTTGATAACCAAGGAAATAACATATAATTGTAATTATTTCCAGTATATAACAGAATTATTGATTGCATTGTATGTGTGATGTACTGTGTTTGTGTTCTGTGCTATATCTGTATGCAGTGCTATGTATAATGCACATGTGCTCTGTTCTTTGTCTGTACTCTATGGTGTGTGTATACTGAGTTATGCCTGTATACTGTGCTATGTCTGTACCCTGTGCTATGTATAATGCATATGTGCTCTGTGCTCCATTCTGTGTCTGGACTCATTGGTGTGTGTATAGTGAGCTATGTCTGTATATTATGTTTTGTCTGTATAATGTTCTTTTTTATATTATTTTCTTTGATCAGTTCTTATTATAGAAACAGTTGTCACATTTACCATCACCTCATCATGTCAGGAAATTGCAAGTCATTGTCACACAAGTCACTACTTGCTGTTCCATTTGTTAAAAATCTGTAGGGACCTTAATCTTTCCTGACTACAAATGTGTGTGTGTGTGTGTGTAACATGACATGTTTCCTCCAACACCAGGACTGTCAGTAGAAGCACTACTACTAACTCTTAGGTTCTTTTTTTGGGTCTCCATCTAAGAAATGAAGGCAATAACAATTCGTTCTGCACTAAACACTTACTATCATAATGATATTTAACATAACCTTTATATCCTGGTTTGAGAGTATGGGTGTTGTTGTTTCTTATTTACTGCCTCCATTACTTCATAGAGTACCACTGTCCCAGGATCTACCAAAATTGTTAATAAGGCAACAGTGGTTTGTTCTGTTGAGCAGCTTGTTTAATTTGGGATAATTAATGTGACAAAGATTAGTATTATTATAAAGTCAAGTTATTTAGATTTCTGGTTTATATTATTCATTTACAGAGAAATAGACAATTTGAGTAAACAGTTCTGAAGTGGGAGTAAACAGTTGAATACATGTTAGAATATTTATGAATATAAAATTTATGTATCCATAACATGGACTGACCTGCCATAACATTGGCATTGGTTTGAAAAGCAATGGTTCTAAATATATTTGTAATCTTTTCCATGAATGAGGGACATATATAGTTACCTTTGTCCATCCTTTCCATTATGCAGCTCAAGTTGTTTGACATTTTTAGCCCCAGAGCCATGCAACTATGTATAATTGTTCTGGTGAATGTAGAACTAATCTTTTAGAATTAGGTCATTATGACCTATATTAGGCATGCAATTTTGATTATTGATAAATCTAGAGAAGTTCAATGTCACCATACTAAAATCATGCCACTGGGACCTTTATGTCACACTTCTGTGTCTGTGGCTTAAGTTTTCCATCTGTAGCAGTTTCTGATGTATATTTGAAAGCAGAATCTTGCACAAAGGGGGTGGGGTGGCAGGACATTTGTGTTCTATGAATACACTGGTATGTGGTGATTTTAATTGGATTTTTCTTTGGACCCCAAATGAATGGTATTATGGGTAATGAATGGGTTAACCTTACAATGAACTTATCTAGAACACTTATGATATTACTAATATACTAATTAACTAATTTACTAATATGTTAATGATGCTGCAATGTTGTGGAAATGTTAGTCATGGAATTTGTAAGAAAGAATCACAGTCTCAGAGGATATCATTTCAAGTGGATCTTGTTACAAGGGATATTAATCCAAGCAGATCTTGATTCAAGGGATATCATTCCAGGTGGATCTTGTTACAGAAGATGTCTTTCTATGAATAGTGTTACAGAAGATGTCATTCTGAGTAGGTCTTGTAACAAAATTACATTATCAAAATATTATTTCTGGTATTCAAAATGGATACCTTTTATCTACTTTGATTCCAACATGAAAATGAAGAAACTACTGATTTCCAGAAAATAACATTGCCAATGGATAATAGAACATCTTCTTTTGTTTTGCTCATAAAGGTAATTCAAATTTTGTCCCCATTTAGAGTAAAAATGTGTGGTTATTTCTTGTATTTTTGTCAGTTTTCATTATCAACATTTCAGAAAACAATAATTTCAATCAGTCATGTAATTTGCATTACATTTTCTGAATCTGAGTTGTACATAAGCAGTGTAATAATGAAACCAGTCTGACAGGATTTGGCATATTGCTAACCAGTTTTGTCAAAATCTATTTTATTGGATGGAATTTTGAGTCAGATGGCAACTATAATATAAAGCACTCTCCATTACGAATCACTGCCATCTCACCTCTGTCTGCGTGGGTTTGAGTCTAAGATTCGGCTAATGTAGTTATGTGAGAAAGCTTGCCAATAGCTTCTTGTGGGTTGGTGGTTCTTTCTGTGGGTTTTCCCGGGTTCTTCCTCCACATTAATACTGGTCACCATGTACAGCCTATCATGTGCTGAAAAATGGCGTTAAACCCTACAATAACATAACAAATAACAAATAAATCTGCACCCTACTGTTTTATTTTTTCCACTACCCACTGAAATTCATTGATATTGATAGTTACACTCCAAGTTTCTATTTATCATCCTTTTGTAATCTATTATTGCTTATGATTGGCTTAGAGAATGTATGATAAAAGTGTAATTGACTGAATATATCCGGCATGTGGACAGTTTTTGCCTGCTTTGCGATCAGTTATATTTGATGCACAGTTGCTTCAATTTGTATGCTATCCTAAAGTTTATTATAAATTGAAAGATGAAAATAGTAATCAAAAGCTGCGGAAAGGTCAAATATTGTTACCATGGTTTCTCTCCATTCATTGGACTATGGTTAAGTTTTGAATTTAGGTAAGTTTCTGTTAGCCCAAGGGTAATGTAGCATTGTGGATTATGTTGAGTACATTATTATGTCAGTGGTAAGCCCAGTGACCTACTTTTCATCAGTTAAGTTTTTTAATTTAGGTCAGTTTCTTAGACCCTTTGAGCCCTGGGGTAATAATGTAACATTGTGGATTCATCATGTTGATTATATTATTATGTCAGTGGTAAATCCCGTGGCCTTCTCTTCAGTTGTGTCTTACTTTAGGTCAGTTTCTCAAAAAATTAATCCAATCATAAAACTTTGTAGATCTGTCTTGGTGAATACAAACTAATAACTTGACCAAAAGGTCACTGTGATGTAAAAATTTTACTTTTCTGTTATTCTATGAAGTTTTACATTGAGGTTAATTTCTCAAGCTTTATGTGTTACTTTGTGTATTGAGTCCCTTTATTGAACTCTATGTCACCCTACCAAAAGTAATTCAGTGATCAACATTTCATGACCCAGTGGTGTTAGTTATGTTTTGCACTTAGTTCAGTTAACAGATATTCTTAACAGCAGAGTCAGTCAACTTGAACTGCATCTGGTGAATACCACACATTGCCACAAGAGAAGGTCATTCAGGCCTATATTTCTTGCATGAAGTGGTTTTTGTTTAAGTTTTAAAAGTTTGTAGTGTCATACAAAATGAGGATCATGGGACATTTTTGTTTTAACAACAAATTTAAAAGGATTTTGTGATTTATTTGAATAGTTGCAGGATCAGTGCAGGTTCTGTAAATTATTTTTAAGCGTGGTGTATTGTGTGAATTTAAATTTGTTGTCACTTAGAAATTATTAATAGTGAAGTTTGGTTTTTGTTGAATGCATATTAATTACAGCTAACAAATGCTAATACCTAACTTGCTTGCTTGTCTAACTTTTTGTTGCCTTTTTGCTCTCCTTTCTGTGACTAACGTGTACTGCTACTACTACTGCTACTACTTGGTGTGTATGTGTGCATCATCCTCGTGGTCACAACGCTCACCATACAGAGTTTGATAAAACAGAGCAGCCTGGATGAAAACCCTTTTGAGAATGAGAATGACAGAGATGATGATTTACTGAAGGAAATCGATAGTGCCCAGGCCCGCAGCCATGATGAACCCATGCCCCCACGACCTTCAACCCCACTGGTCAATATGCAGAAGTCATTACCATGGAAACCAAAAGTCAGGTATGCACTGTTGATAACCATGAATTAAACAGCAATTGAATACTATATACTAAATCTGGTAAAAACCATCATCATGCTTGAAATAATAGTCTGTTAAATATTAGATTTTCTTTAAAATCATGGGAGTTTAAAACCTGCTAAAACATACAAATCAATTTTTGGAAAACTTTTTGTTATTTTATAGCACCCCTGTCAGGTATACAGATGACTGGTGCCACATTAAATTTTGATCTTTCTAATTAAAATCTTGCACATTAAAGACCACATACAAATGTTGACTAGAGACAGAAAATATTTCTAATAAGCCTACTTATAATTTGCTTAGAAATATCTATTAGGTATACATATTGATGTTATTGCACTAATTTTGATAGAATTCATTCATTAGTACATCTTTGAAACTTTTGTTAGTAAAACTTGTCCTAGTAAAAAAATTTTTGATGTCATAGGCATTATGTTGAAAACAATCAGAGGAAAAAATTTGCTTGAATATGGGACCACTTACCTATGTGCATGTGGATTATCAGAAGGAACATGGGATAACAGAGGATAAATATGTGTACAGTGATTTTTCTTGATTTTTACACCAGAGGAATCCGTTCTGACATTGCAATGGGGGATATTTAAATTTTTGTGGGCAATGGGAGGGGACAGCATTATATGAGAACAGTGTCCATGAATGGACCACACGATTTTATCAGCTGTGTCTGTGATGAATGTTTTATTGAATAAGGAAAAACTTAAAGATCAGTTATAGAGAAAATCTTCAAAATGTTAATTTATTATGCATTTTGTAAAATATGTCTTAAATTAATTTTTTTATCTGTGGTAAAATTCAGCTGAATTCCCTAAATTTACAGTTAAAATTAATGATGAGTTAGACTATGTCCCAGTACTGAGAGCTTACCTCCCTTGACTTAGGCTCAATTTATTATGTGTGAAGTGGTTCTAGAACAAACCAACCCACCAATGATGTAGAAGTTTATTGATTGCATAATCATCTCAAGTGAAAATGTCAAATATGATGTAGCATTCTTTCCCAAATTCATATCAGAAACAGAAAGCGGCCATTGTTTTCCTTTCTATAAAAATTGAAGAAAGATAGAAAGTTGGGATCTGCTGATTATGTGGTGTTTTCAATGAGAAGTTGTAGTAAGAGACCTGCTTGCTTTTTCTGAATTATTTCCTGAGCTTATTACATGATATTACAAATCCTCTAAACAATGAAAAAAGAATTTAGACAAATCATTTATTGGGCGCAAAATGAAAGAGTATGACTATGAATAATCAAGAGAAAGACAGGAAAAGAAGATGAATATGGAACACAAAAACATATACAATGATGAGATTACAAAATCAAAAACATGCTGGCTATAATTAAGGCAGTAAAAATCATTGAGTCTTTAAGTCTATTCTTGCAGTTGAAATAGGCGAGTTTTAAGAGCACTCTTGAATGAAATCATAATGTCCTTATGTCAGATATTTATGGGGAATTCATTCCACATAGCTGAGGCCTGATATGTAAAAGAATGTTTTCCATATGACTTAATTTTAATAATGGGACAATGTTGGAAGAGTGCGTTAAGTTTCTAGATGGGGAGTAGACATGGGTGAGGTCAGATAGTTATATTGGACTGGAGCCAATCAACAACTTTCAGCATAGTGAACATATTTTGTGTTTGATGCTGGATCGAACAGGTAGCCAGTGAAAGTTACAAAACAGGGAAGAGGTGTGCTCATGCCATCATACTCTAAGGATGATTTAAACAGCTGTCTTTTGAACTTTTTGAAAGTTTCCATTGTTGATACTGTAGTAGAAGTCACTTATTAAACAAATTTGATTTTGCATTTGATCTTGGATATGTGAATAAATATTTTATGTTGATGCTGGTTACAGGTTAATTTAAACCTATGGCAGATTGTGTGCAGGCAATTTTGCTGTACCTCAAAAGGCTTTAAAATATCACACTTCATTATCTGAGCTTTTAACTTGGGGAAGTATGTGTCCTAGTTTAACCAGCACAGATAATTAAAAAATTTTGCTGTGTGGTGAAATTCCATATAAGTAACAGATTGGATACTATCACATGTATCTCATATACCAAGTTAGAAATAAAAATCATGGGGAAATAAAGTATGGATATTTTAATTAAAGTATTTTATACTAAGGAAAGAAAGCTTTGTTATAAAATGAAGAAAAACCCATAAAAAATGCACAGTATTTTTTTTGGTGCTATTTTGATTGAAATAACTTGAAAATTAACTTTAACAAATGTACAATTAAAAAAAACCTGTTTGATAGTTTTATCATCATTTATATGTGTTGCCATGATTTTGAAGGTAATACAATATGTTAAAGATGCAAAAAAAAAAGGAACACAATGATAAATTTCTAAACCATGACCTAATGAGCATGTTTCTTTCTTGTATCACTTAAACAAGTTAGGGATACAGACCGTGTGCAAATTTTTGATAAAAAATGGTAACTTCAACCTCGCTAATGATTTAGAAATGATGCAAAACATTTTCCAGGGATTAATACAGAGATAAATATAACAATGTAACTAATCTACTGATAGTGATTTTAATAGTTTCCTGTAATAATGTAATGGCAAGTGTTACAATTGATGTAAAATCTAAGAATTATTGCAGGTTGAGGACACAAATAAAATGATTCTAATTTCAAGACTAGAAAGAAGAAACATGGATTTCAGTTAAAAACATTAGTTTGAGATCACAGGCCTAATCCATAAAATGGTCTGTACATAGGGTAAGAAAAAAGCCTACCAATTATCAAAAGGACAAATGCCAAGGTCACTGTGTGAAAGGAGCAAAATGGTTTATACACAAAAATTACAGCAGGTATACGTATAATGTTAGTTGCATGCAGTAAACAAATGGCTGAAATGGTATACATCTGCATAATTGCAAAGTTGCTACTATTTTATCTTTGGCTATATGATCCAGAACAAGAGAAAACAGTAATTTTACATCTAAGTCACTTGTTTAATAATCTTGCCCAGGAAGAAAATTGTTTGAAGTGAATAGATATAAAAGAACTGGCTGTTATATAATTTACTGTGTTTACATCTTTACTGTCATTTATCTCTTAAGACAAAAAGACCTAGAGTTTTTCCTTGAGCAAACCCGTGCCAAGTTTGTTGGATTCCAGGTGAAACAGGACCTTAATTCTTTGGCAGGTCTTCCACAGCCAATCCATGAGGGGATTAAAGTTCTCAAACAGGTAAAAGTCATATTTGACTTGATCACAATCAAATTTCCATTTTGTTAACTATCTAGCTGTAAGGTCAGATGAGCTTTTTGTATGGTAAAGCAGGTATCATCTGTCATGCTTTGTCCATATTGTTGCAGTTCTCAAGACCAAAATTCTGATCTAATTTTGATCAGACTTGGAGTACATGTTGTATATGCTTAAATGTACAAGATTTCTGATTAGTTTAGTAATGAGCAAGATCCATACACAATAATGATTGAAAGAATTTGTTACCAGCCTGGAGACCAGATTTCTGATCCCAATTTCTAGCATCTGACTGACAGAATTTTTTACCAGCCTTGAGACCAGATTTCTGATCCCAAAATCTAGCATCTGAGTGACAGAATTTGTTACCAGCCTGGAGACCAGATTTCTGATCCCAATTTCTAGCATCTGACTGACAGAATTTGTTATGAGCCTGGAGACAAGATTTGAAATAAGGGAACAATTGTATCATCAAGATCTTGACTGAGCTTGTTATTGAATGAAATTTATACATATTAATAAAGCGGTCTTGGTAAGATCTTCACTTAATAATGAATGTCAATTCAGCTCATATTGAATTCATCTAGTGAAAACTTGACATAGTGATAACTTTGACATCTATGTAAAGGTCCATTCATGCCCAGTGGCATGTGTGCAGGTCATTCACACCCTATGGCATCTGTGTGCAGGTCATTCATGCCCTATGCATCTGTGTGCAGGTCATTCATGCCCTATGGCATCTGTGTGCAAGTCATTCATGCCCTATGGAATCTATATGAAGATCCATTCATGCCCAGTGGCATGTGTACTGGTCCATCCACACCCAATGGCATCTGTGTGCAGGTCATTCACGCCCTATGGCATCTGTGTGCAGGTCATTCATGCCCTATGGAATCTATATGAAGATCCATTCATGCCCAGTGGCATGTGTACTGGTCCATCCACACCCAATGGCATCTGTGTGCAGGTCATTCACGCCCTATGGCATCTGTGTGCAGGTCATTCATGCCTTATGGAATCTGTGTGCAGGTCATTCATGCCCTATGGAATCTATATGAAGATCCATTCATGCCCAGTGGCATGTGTACAGGTCCATCCACACCCAATGGCATCTGTGTGCAGGTGATTCACGCCCTATGGCATCTGTGTGCACGTCATTCATGCCCTATGGAATCTGTGTGCAGGTCATTCATGCCCTATGTAATCTGTGTGCATGTCCATTCATCACCTATGACATCTGTGTGCAAGTCCATTCATGCCCTGTCATTGGTGTGCAAGTCCATTCATGCCCTGTCATCGGTGTGCAGGTCCATTCATGCCCTAAGGCATCTGTGTGAAGGTCCTGAATGGACCCTATGGCATCTATGTGCAGGTCCATGCATGCCCTATGGCATCATGTGAAGGTCCATTCATGCCCTATGGCATCAGTGTGCAGGTCCATTCATGCCCTATGAAATCTGTGTGCAGGTCCATTCATGCCCTAAATTAGCCTCATTGTTAAAGTGGTTTTGCTTTACTTCTAGCTAAAATATTGGTGAGTTTGACAAATCACTTTTTTAATAAGATTGAGAAATGCTACAATGTATGTTCCAGAGATTTAAATTTGTCATTTGTTCTTGGAACAAAGGATAGTTTCTAAGGATAAAATCTAATGATATGTAATGGAAGAGATTTATTAATGGAACTTTCGCAAACTTTGCATGTAAACAAATAAAGTAATCCCAGATATATGATCTCTTTACAGCACCTGTATATTGCTCTGTCTGAACTGCAAATCAATGGTGAGGAGGAAATGGCGAAGAATCCACTCTCTAAGGTAAATTTCTGAAATGGCAAAGAATTCACTTTCTTAGGAATTGGTTTTAAATGTGAAAGAATCCACTTTCTAGGCTAAAGTTATGTTAACCATTAAATTTTTTAATTTAAATTCTCAAAAATAAGATATGGTTATTTTACTAATAACTAATATTATCTTATTTTTTATATTAACTCGCTTTCACTTTTACAGCAGTTATAAAGAAGGCCTGTGCACATATAATGATAGCACTACCTCATTACAAGACTGTTCATTATAACATTTCCTTGTTGTGAGGCAAGTATGTTCTTGGATCCCATTTCACACAGTATTAGTAAAATGGTATATACAATGTATTTCATTACTCACTTTATGGCAGTATACACTATGGCTCCCATGGACAGTCTTATAATAAGGGATTACCTGTCTTAGTGACATTTTGTGTGATTTGGAATTTTAATGTAGCATTAACAATGTTTCAGTCATATCGTTACTACATCTAGCATCATATCCCACCCAGTTACATTATCCTGACACCAGGCCGACCATGCTCAGCGCCTAGCAATGCAGCTGTTGGTACCATTTGTATAAGCCTTTGGTATAACTCCTCTGGGTTTCGAACCCATGACCTTGTGCATCCGAAGCTTACACTCTAACCACTAGGTCAAAAGACATTTGAATACAGTGATAATGGATACAAGTTTAGTTGCTTACAGAATAAACAACTAGACTTTTGCCCTCATATGTCTCTATATAGCTATTGAATATTGAAAATAACATCTCAGTCTTAGGGCTGTTCCAGTAAAATATACGTGGGGCCTAAGGAAGCCACTTTTAATGTGGAGTAGTCACCCATAGATGTAGTTTTTAAAAAAATATTCTTTTCATGTGATCGCTGAATAATTAGAGTATTCTTGCATATAGTTTGAACCATGTGTGTTTATATGGAACAGCCCTTAAAATCATTTGATATTTTTAAGTTAAAATATGGAAATAATTTTAATATTTAAAGTGGACACTTTTCCAGTGACAATTGGCAGATCACTTAACCATAAGGGCATGTGAATTATTGTAATGTTCTCGTCATTGTCCAATAAAAATAGCTTGCTATTTTCTTTGTCACAAGAGCTCATAGCTGCCAACTGCTCTGTTTTTCCATATTTGTCAGGTATTTTGGACCAGAATTTGGGTGTACGTTTTTTTTGGGGGAAAATAACTTTTTAATCAAGTTTCCTGTTTCATCACACACAGCTCAGCCTGAACATGCGACATATATAAACACCAAAGAGAACCTTAATGTAATTTGATCAAAATTTGATTTATTGAATTTCTTTTAGAAATAAAACTTTCTCTTTCAGTTACTGGTGCTGTTGCCAATTTATTTTGCACACATTTTCCAGACAGTAAAATCGCAAAGGATGACTTGTATGTTTGAACGTAAACAGTTCAATAATAAAATCACAGAATTGAGATCATCAGTGAAAGTTTGTAAATTTGAATCAATGATTGAAAGAGAAAAAAACACAAGGTGTGGAAAAGGCTTTCATAAACAGCCTGTGTCTGAGTGTGTTGCACACTTGCACATTCTGAATGGGCAGTATATTGAGTCTTTCCCTTCTATAGGGCAGGCATGGATATCTATCACAGTATATTTAGTCTGTCCCACCTATAAGGCAAGCATGGACATCTAACACAGTATATTGAGTGTCCCATCTATAAGGCAGGCATGGACATCTATCACAGTATATTGAGTGTCCCATCTATAAGGCAGGCATTGACATCTATCACAGTATATTGAGTGTCCCATCTATAAGGCAAGCATGGACATCTAACACAGTATATTGAGTGTCCCATCTATAAGGCAAGCATGGACATCTAATACAGTATATTGAGTGTTCCATGTATAAGGCAAGCATGGACATCTATCACAGTATATTGAGTGTCCCATCTATAAGGCAGGCATTGACATCTATCACAGTGTATTGAGTGTCCCATGTATAAGGCAAGCATGGACATCTAACACAGTATATTGAGTGTCCCATCTATAAGGCAGGCATTGACATCTATCACAGTGTATCTTGTGTCTGTCCCACCTAAAAGGCAGGCGGGTGTACCTGTGAGATATCACATATTTACAATACATCACAATACATCTAGTCAGTTATATTTATGAAAGAAATACTTGAAATGGTTTTATTTTATTTTACTTTGCTATTATAATCCAATATGAGATTTAAAAGCAAAATTACATATCATAATGCTGTTTCGAATACAACATATCCTAAATGCATAATCATGCTTATAAATCACCCAGCATGAATAAGCTATTGGGAGGTAAGCTTTTATGGCACCCATTAGAAGTGTTTTTTTTGAGTAATTACTGTACAAATAACTTTTAAACAGAATACTATTGTGCATTATATAGGTCATTATCTGTTAAGATCAAGATTTCTGAGAAGAAAGTAAACATACTTATGAGCTTGGTATTAAAATTTTCAGCCAGAAACAGATGTACCCATCACACCAGAAGAAATCTTGTATCAAGCTATATTGCCCAATCTGCCTCAGTACATGGTAAGTTTTAACATATCCTTGTTTTAGCTCATATTATAATGTAATGGAATTTGGCATCATATTGAAATTCGTGAAAGACTTGTTTTTCAGTTATTAGAGACCATGGAAAAAAATACACCAATGACAGCAGGTATTAATCTTGTGAAATAAATATGCCTTTTATCTTTTTAATGACTTAGGTCATTCACCCAAATAGACATTGTAGATTATATAGATAAGGATGTGGTATAATTACTCTCAAAGCCTATACTATTCAGAATTTACTGATAAATCTGCCTTCAATTGTTAAGTCCATTTTGTGTGTGTGTGTGTATGTGTGACCTATTTAAATTTTGATGGGGCCATTACATTGACTGTATACAAAATTGACAATTACAGCATGATCGGAGATGTAGAATCTGCCCCTTGTGCTTTTCCATATGTTGTAAGATGTGACTAATCAAGGCAAGAGCTGTTTGTAAAATGTGACGAATTGAGGCAAGATGTTTGTAAGATGTGACTGACTGAGGCAAGAGCTGTTTGCAACATGTGACTAATTGAGGCAAGAGCTGTTTAAAAGATGTGACTAATTGAGGCAAGAGCTGTTAGTAAGATGTGACTAATCAAGGCAAGAGCTGTTAGTAAGATGTGACTAATTGAGGCAAGATGTTTGTAAGATGTGACTGAGACAAGAGCTGTTTATAAGATATGAATAATTGAGGCATTAGCTATTTGTAAGATGTGACTAATTGAGGCAAGAGCTGTTTATAAGATGTGACTAGTTGAGCCATGAGCTGTTAGTAAGATGTGACCAATCGAGGCAAGATCTGTTAGTAAAATGTAACTAATTGAGACAAGAGCTGTTAGTAAGATGTGACTATTTGAGGCAAGAGCTGTTAGTAAGAAGTGACTAATGGAGGCAAGAGCTGTTTGCTGATGTGACTTATTGAGGCAAGAGCTGTCTGTAAAATTTTACTAATCAAGTCAAGAGCAGTGTTGCCTCAGTGGTTATCATGATGGACTATTTACCGTAAAATAACAAAACAAAACAAAATGAACAATAACATTATATTTGAAATGAATTCAGATTGCCTTGCTGAAGATACTCTTGGCTGCAGCTCCTACCTCTAAAACAAAGACAGACTCCATCAACATCTTATCAGACCTTCTACCAGAGGATATGCCGTAAGTTTTCCATAATTAGCCAGGGGAGATAATGCAGACATAAACACTGTATCATCATTTCACCCATAGCTGTTGACAGGTTTATAATTCATTATGGTATTACTGTAGTTTCCATACATTTTTTAAAAAAAATTCTGTGTAAAGAATCATTTTTGATACAAATACAGTGCGACCCCGCTATAACGCAGTAGTTGGGAGCCACAAAATCCGACCGCGTTAGAGACCAAACTGTGTTATAAGCAACCAGCTCAGTTAGCTGAAGAAAACGATGCATGTATCCAAAAAAAATTGCATGGGGGGGATAGGTAATAAATGCGGTCGGTAAAATACGTCTACATCGGCACAGTTACCATCTTAAATTGATACATCTTAACCTCATCATATACATTGAATCCACAATACAAGTGATTCCATCGAAAATATGCACACACAGTTTTAAAATATTCAGTAATTTTTTCACAGGTCATATTGATCTGAATTCATTGGAAAAACATAGCACACTCGTGTAACGCATGACGAAGCACATTTACTTTCAGTACGTCCCAAAAATACGTTTGCATTTTGACAGCGGTAGCATTCGTAAGCATCAAAGTTTTCCCAACAAAAAGGAAACTTTCAAACGTTTTCCAGTCAGGTTGGAAAACACAAAAATCCATCAGATTTCATCACATTTATTTAAGCTCAATACTGACTTCCTTTGAATAAAAGCTCCTTTTTTTATTGAAAGAGTGTAGTCGGTTTTCTTTGATGATGGGTACATGTGTTATTGAAGTCACCGCTAAAAGATAGCTTTGGAGAACCAAACAAATGCCCATTTCTTTTTTTGGCGGCAACATCAAATAATTGTATTGCATTATTGAGACGAATTTTGTTTCCGTTTGCTGAGTACGTTTTCATAACAATAGGTGCGTCAAAGGTAATATGTTTCCTTTGAAGTTTTAGCAAACTATTTTATCTGGGTGCATTTTTAAAAATGAAGTGGCCGTGGTTTGGTCGATTGTAGTTAGTTCCTTCTGCCTGCTGAATAGACTACAAGATGTTTTTTTTAAAATTAATTTTTGTTACATTTGTGGTAGCGGAGTGATGCTGCCTTGCACTCATGCGTCAGAAATTTAACAAAGGGTCAATGTATGATAAAGACGCATGTGCTCTGGTCTGATGACAAAGATTACTACAAAAAATGTGGGTGTTCTGAAGGATTTAATTCTGAATGGAAAGAAGAGGAATTTTACCTACCATCCACATACAAATATCAGTCTAAGTAAATATATTAATTACTAGCGAGCGGCCGAAAATCCGACATTGATAGATGACGAGACAATGTCTCGTCCGCTTGATCTCTGCTACCAGAAATGTCAACAAGCAGATATCTCAAAACATACCGTACTCATGCCTGATGTCAGCATAAGCGGATTATGATGTAACAATACACTGTTAAGATGGTTTGTCAGTATAGACAAAGAAATTGTTTATGTAACAATAGATACATTTCAGTGCATTTTATATCAAGTTTGCAGTTGCCTTTCATGGGGCCTCTGAATTTCTCCACTCCAAACCAATGGTTATATATACAAGTTTAAACAGCCAACAATGTCGCGAATTAAAAAAAGGCGCCAGATGGTATATTTTGCCACCAGTAAGGAAAATAAAATCGCAACTTGTGACATTGGCGAAGCACTACGCGATCCTAGAATAAATGTTTTGCACTTTATTTTTCGTATTTTCTGCTTGGTTGTGTATATGTATGCAGCGGGAAAAAAAACACATGTCGGTTATTGTTTGTGCAATGATTGTATTAATTGAAGACAGTCACAAAGACGACTGTGTGGCTTTACTCATGGATCAGTGACAAGTAACATTTCCGATAATGTTTATTTTGGTATAACACTTGACAAATCTAGTGAAATTGTTAAATTTCAGAAGCTATTATATTCGTATTAGATTCGAATTCATACTAGAACTCTTCCCCAAAATGATAATAAACGTTTTACACACTATTCTTCGTACTTCAAAAATGAAAAATACACATACATGTAATCAAAATTGCAGGAACTACGCCACGATCGTATTAAATTCGAATTCTTACGCGATCTTTTCCCATAATGATAATAAACTTTGAACCCAAAAATATTTTTTCATGTGTGAATAAATATATGAAATTTCGGAAGCCATGCCACGACCGCATTATTTCCGAATTCGCATTATAGAGGAGTGTGTTATAGCGGGGTCGCACTGTACTGCTTATTATTTTCAGCCCATTTCTCCTTTGAATATGTTCCCCGATCACATTACTTTAGGGATATTAGCCTGCTACCTCGCGAATCCAGCCCTACCAAAAGACGAAAATTCGTCTTTCCTGTCCATGTCATATAGACAAAGGGCAATAACTCTTGCCCCTTACCTCCCCTTGCTACCCGCTAGGTGTCGCTTCTTTAGTTTTTTAGCTTTGCTTGTAGTGTGCAAACACGTACAATTAGACCTCCAATGAATCCAAGCCATCTTAGTGTAAATTCTGACCATCCGAAGTTAAATTTGGAATTACTGTGTTGGATAATCATTCCTCGACAGGTTGTATACATTATTTTACAATATTTTCCAATTTGAGTGACTTTGTCACCTTTTCTAGACTTCGGACCAGGTTGCAACGTGGTCAAGCATGCTTATGGCGGTACTAGCATGTAATACATGTAGCACTCAATAATTTCGCTTATTCCGTATGTAACGTTTACGATATTAGCGATTTAATAACGTGCTGCATTGATAATTTGTGCTTTATTTACCTGCTTTGTCGTTTCAGTAGACTTAAAAAAAAAGTCTTTGAACGACCAAGTTGCGACTATTTAATGGCGGACTTCGTGTTGTAGTCACGAGTTCACGCGACACTTAATCATTTCGCTTCCTCTGTTAGTTACGGTTATGGAATAGCGACTTAATAGCGTGCTGATTGTTAATTTGTGCTTTGTTTATCTTCTTTTTCATTTCAGTAGACTTAGTCTCTGAACGACCAGTTGCGACTATTTAATGGCGGAATTCGTGTTGTAGTCACGAGTTCACACGACACTAAATCATTTCGCTTCCTCCGTTAGTTACGGTTATGGTAATAGCGACTTAATAGCGTGCTGAATTGCTAATTGTGCTTTGTTTATCATCTTTTTCGTTTCAGTAGACTTCGTCTTGAACGAACCATTGCAACACGCTCACGGCGATAACTAGTGTTGTCATTAAGAGTTAACATGGCACGGAATAATTTGACTACTCCGTTAGTAACGGTTATAGTATTATCGAATTAATAATATGCTGAATTTTTTAATGTATGCTTTGTTCTCTTCTTTTGTCGTTTCAGTAGCAAAGGCGACAACGAAGGCATGAATGGCAAAATGGGTGTTGGCAATGTGGAAATGGAGGAAATTATGTTGACATGGTTTAGGCTGCCCAGTGGGTGTAAATTTCACCGCAGGTCCGTGCATGACTTTCGGGCCTGTAAGTCCGGACGCATGGAGTCTATGCTGGATCAATTGGATCCATTTTAATATGCACTTTCGCCGGCCGTCCAGCCGTCCGTCCAGCCGACACCGTCAGTTCAGCCGGCACTTCAGCAGGCACCAACCGGCATTAGCCGTCCATCCGGCACCGTCCGTTCAGCCCAAATGGCACCGGACGGCCAGCCGACCTTCCAGCTTGCATCAACAGGCACCGGCCGTTCAGCCCAAATGGCACCGGCCGGCCAGCCGACCTTCCAGCCTGCGTCAACAGGCACCGGCCGTCCACCCGGCAACGACCGTTCAGCCCAAATGGCACCGGTCGTCCAGCCGACCTTCCAGCCGGCATCAACCGGCACCGGCCGTCCAGCCGGCAACGACCGTTCAGCCCAAATGGCACCGGTCGTCCAGCCGGCATCAACCGGCACCGGCCGTCCACCCGGCAACGACCGTTCAGCCCAAATGGCACCGGTCGTCCAGCCAACCTTCCAGCCGGCATGAACCTGCACCGGCCGTCCATCCAGCTACGACCGTTCAGCCCAAATGGCACCGGTCGTCCAGCAGGCATCAAACAGCACCGGCCGACCATCCGACAACGACCGTTAAGCCCAAATGGCACCGGTCTTCCAGCCGGCATCAACCTGCACCGGCTGTACATCGGATTTACGGAGATTATAGTGATGTACCCGTCAGTCAATCTACACTACTGGTTACATATCACTACCATGAGAGAAATGTTATAGATGAACCTCCGTCCAATCAGACCATTCGAGAGGCAGGTGCCGGTCATAGCCGGACCTTCGCCGACATTCCGGCCGACCATATACCAGACAAATCAGTCGGTATTGCCGGTGTACACCTCCCGTCACGTCAAATACGTGACGGTGTGATTTTAAAACAAGGGAGAATTAGTGACATTATCAGAGGTGACGGAATTGAGTTATCTATGCCACTTGGTATGCGCTACCCAGATATGGCAGCTTTACCAGAACTGGACTTTCAGGCCGACCATTCGCTAGTTCAATCAGCCGGCAGTGCCGGCCGTCCATATGTTCACGGCTTCTCCACAAGGGAGACTTAGTGAAAGTGTCAATTATGACAGAATTGCGTCATCTAGGTCACCTGGTATGCTGTACAGATATGCAAGCTGTACCAGAACCAACATTCCCTCTGAGCGAATGGTAGATGGGCGCGCAGTGCTGTCCGCACTACATAAACATTATGTAATTATTATTACCTTACAGCCGGCACCAACCAGCACCGGGCGTCCATCCGGCAATGACCGTTCAGCCCATATGGCACCGGTCATCCAGCCGACCTTCCAGCCAGCACTAACCGGCACCGGGCGTCGATCCGGCAATGACCGTTCAGCCCAAATGGCACCGGTCGTCCAGCCAAGCTTCCAGCCGACACTTGCCGGCACCGGGCGTCGATCTGGCTCCGGCCGTCCAGCCCAACAGGCACCGGTCGTCCAACCGTATGGAGATTTTAGTCATATACCAGTCCGTCCGACTGTACCGCTGTACCAGCACGGGGACTTTTATCATACCGCAATCCGCACAAATTGGATTGACGAAGATTCTAGTGATGTTTCCGTCTGTCAATCCGTACTACCGGTTACATATCACTACCATGACACAGATGTTGGCGATGAATCTCTCGATCCAACCAGACCATTCGAGCGGTCGGTGCCCGTCATAGCCGGCCCGTCGCAGTCATTCAGGCCGAACATATGCCAATCAATTCATTCAGCATTGCCGGCCGTCCATAGGCTAACAGCTCATCCACAAGGGAGAGTGAATGCCTTTATCAGAGATGACGGAATAGAGTCATCTATGCCACCTGGTATGCATTACCCCGATATGGATGCTTTACCAGAGCAAGATTATGCACATAGTGAGTGCGATGAATCGCAGGCAAATCAGCTGTATACAGATCCAACTATGGAACGGACTGAGTTCAGCTTCAAAGCCACAGTGGAGGAAATTTATAGGGTGTTGGCCCCTTCAGAAAGCCCTCCACCTCCTGCTGCCATTACCGACTATAAGGTTAGAGCGTCGGTCGATCTGGATGAGGGGGAAGAGACTCTATCCTTCCGCCTCCTTCCCCAGTCGACAAAAATTAAGGAAATTATGACCGTCTGTCGACACGTATAGGGGATCCAGGAAATGCTAAGGCGTTCTTTTCTGAAAGCCAAGTACCAGCGTCGTTTTCAGGTCGATGGTACAAAACTCACTCCGATGCGTTCAGTACTGAGGTCCCGGCTCTGGATAAAAACATGGCAGCAGTCCATATGTCTGCTCCATTGTCTTATAAAGTGGACAAAACTGTGTTCAATGCCAAGTCCAAGCTGGTTCGAAATGTAGTCGCTACGTCTTCACTGTTAGACCTAGCCTCCCTAGCCATTTTCAGGATCGCTGAAAAATCTGGCAATGAACATGCTTGGGAATCGACGGCCCGGTTAGCTAGGGTTCTTAACAGGGCAGCTCACCATTCCATGGCCAATGCGCTGACTGCTTCTGCCAACCTAGACCTGATACGTCGTGACGCATGTCTGAAGGGCATGTCGCTTAAACCCCATCATAAGCTGGCTAGATATGACCGACGCACATTTCACGTCCCTATCCCACGAGTAGCGGACATTTCTCCGTTGTGCTTGTCGGGACTCGGTTTATCAGTTCCATGTCATACCTTTTGGCCTCAATTTAAGCCCTTGGGTTAGTACCAAGGTTATGGATTACGTCGTCACCCTGTTCCGCTCGACTTCATCTATTGCGTCGGCAGTATATTTGGACGACATCCTCCAGAAACATCTGTCAAGTTCTACTCGGCTCAAAGGCAGAAACGATCTTATATCACTTTACATCATATAGGCTTTCTCGTGAACTGGATAAAGTCTGATCTCTGTCCAATCCGGATTTTTGGTCCATCTGGGTGTGGAGTTTCTCCCGATCTGAATCTGGTAAGGCTTCCTCGAGTTTGGAATCATCTAGATATTTGCACTCGTAGAGTCCGTTTCCGACAGGATGCGCATTTTAGCGAGAGTTGCAGATCCTCGGATTATTCAATGCGGCAGCAGACTTGATCCCGCTCAGCCGTCCTTTTATGCGCCCTTTACAAAGGACGTTGCTAGCGTAATTGCGCCCTTTTCAAGTCCCTTCGATCCCAGAAAACAGTCATGCTCACGCCAGAGATACGATCATTCTTGAGTCAATGGCACAACCCCTGTGGGCTGCCCACAGGGATTACTCTGGAGATACCCCAAGCGGGGATAACGGTATGTTCCGCCACTAGTACCTACGGTTGGGGTGCACACCTGTTGCCGGACTTCGATACTGTCAGCAGCACGTGGGTGCCAGGGGCGAGCCCCTTTCCACATCAACCTTTCAGAAATAACGGCTGTCATCAATGCCTTTCATTTCGGGCAGGATCAACTCTTATTACAAACTGCCCTCATTATGTCAGACAACATTGTGGTGGTGCCTTGCCTCAAAACAAGGGGACACCAATCACCAGACCTGTGCAATTTGAGCTGGCAGTTTCTACATTGGTTCGACAATCTCCACCTCAATGTACAATTCAGACCCATTCTTGGCAGACTCAATGTCTTGGCTGTCACTCTATCTAGTCATTCACACAGAATGGTCACTCCATCAATCGGACTTTCTTCCAATTGACACACTTTGGGGACGTCCGATGATTGATCTTTTGCAACAAGGTGGAATCGCAAGTTGTCCACCTTTCATCTCACAGGTTCCAGACCCAGAAGCTTGGGTCGTGGATGCTCGATCAATCAGCTGGGAAGGGTTGTGGTCATTCTCCTACCCTCCCACGGTCTTGGTACTGAAATTAATCCAGAAGTTAAGGGGTCAGAACTGTCAGATGGTTCTGATTGCCCCTCTCAGATGGAACAACTCCTGGGTCTCCGATCTACTCAATCTAGGCGATAGATCTACCCAGGAAGATTACAGTCAGCACAAGTATTCGCAAGCAACCGCGGCCAGGGGTGTTCCACCCCTGTCCGGACCGTCTTTATGTTCAAGCTTGACTCTTGTCCAGACAGCCGTGCAAGACAAACAATTTAAATATTTGATTGCGGAGAGAATCTCGAGAGCAAGAATGCCCTCTACTCTGAAGGTTTACGAGGGCAAGTGGCATGTTTTCAGGGACTGGTACCATATCATTCACATTGTTCCTCTGAGTGTCACAATCCCTCAACTGGCCAACGTTTCTCTGGCTTTTCGAGGAGAAACAGCTGGCTCCAGTTATTATCAAATGCTACCGCTCCATGATATCAGACACATTCCGCCATTCTGGTTCATGTGCTATCAGCCATGACAAAGATTTGTCAGATCTTTTAGACACTTTTAAAAATTCAATCGACTTATATCCCTCACCCTGTTTCCAAATGGAATCTGTCCTGGGTTTTGACATGACTCAATTCAGACAGTATTGAGTCTTTAACCCACGATTAGTTAAAGCTACTATCATACAAATTGGATTTCTTGATAGTCTTAGCTTCAGCATGCAGGGTGAGCGAGTTACATGTCCTTTCTAGTGACCCGAACTCTCTTCCGTTCCGATCAGAGGGTTTGATGGTCCTCTTGACGCAGCCAGGCTTCGTAGTCCAAAATAGATTACCATACATTGGCGATCAACGAGTCGTCATTAGCTCGCTTTCTTTATAGATAAGTCAGGATCAACAGCCATGTAAGATCCTGTTTGTGCACTCTAGCACCATTTCAATGCATAGAGGTGAGTCAGGTCACATACAAGCACCTCTTTCTTCTGGTGATAGCTGGGACATAAGATATCACCATTCAAGCCCTTGCTTCATGGCTGTAATGGGTTATACGCTCGGCGTACTCTGAGAATTCGCAAATCAGTCACTTTATAGAAGCTGTTGGCTGACATGCAGAGTCAACCTTCTACAGTTTTATCTTCAAGTTTGTACTCGCAGAGGCAAACATTGATTCTAGTAGGTCCGGTGTTGGCAGCCCAGACGCCCACCAGACCCATGTGCAACAATCAGCACAGCCTATTAGCTTTGCTGGATTCGCCAGATAAATTTTCGTAGGTAAGAAGATTTCAATAACTATCTTCTTAACCGTATAAAGGGGTCACATATCACGTGACCCTGGGCTGTGTTGCTGATTGAAAATTAGGAGACCGGGTTATCATTCACATGGGGAATCCAGCCATCATTCCCTAGAGGATACCCGGGGTGGAGGTCGGATGCTCCGCATTCCCTCCTCCTATTACTTATTCTCCTAAAGTAATGTGATCGGGGAACGTATTCAAAGGAGAAAGCAAATTTTGTAGTAAATTATGTTTCTCCGAGAATACTTACCCGATCACATTACTAAGAAACCCTCCCAACCACCCCGCCATGCGAGCATCCTCGTGTTTTATATACCGCTCAGCTTAAAAAACTAAAGAAGCGACACCTAGCGGGTAGCAAGGGGAGGTAAGGGGCAAGAGTTATTGCCCTTTGTCTATATGACATAGACAGGAAAGACGAATTTTCGTCTTTTGGTAGGGCTGGATTCGCGAGGTAGCAGGCTAATATCCCTAAAGTAATGTGATCGGGTAAGTATTCTCGGAGAAACATAATTTACTACAAAATTTGCTTTCTTTAACAATGATGGTCTATACAAAAATCACGCCAAAATCAAATTAATGTACCAAGATACCACACAATTATTATTTCCTTGGATTGGTGTATGAGAAATTAAACATTAGAAAATTTTCAATAATAATTGGGTACTTATTTCTCAAAATTATCTGCCCTTCCAAATTACTTGCACTGAATTTGTTTTTTTAAACTTTACTCAATACTGAAGAGAAGACACATTTCAGAGGCAGATTTTACATAAATTTACTGTTATTGCTATCTTGAGGAGGGTGACATGAGGGGACGTTGTTAAAGGATTGAGAAACTTTTGCCATATTTGGCAGGTTTTCCTAAATTTGTATCCATATTTCAGCTAGTAGATGTAACCCCTCTATCCACCCCTGCATCCCCATATCAGAAGCATACAATAATGAATTTATTGCATGATCTAAGATAAGAATGAAAGGTAGGAATTGCAATTTTGAACACATTTTGAACAATGAATTTTTAAGTAACATTGTAAGCCTGTTCTTTTTACAGTGTAGAACAATTAAAAAAACTTCAGTGTTACAATCAAAATCCACATAAACTGTTCATTTCGGCTTGGAAATCTTATTTGTTGTGGTCTTAAAATAGTACAATTGGGTCATAAATAAAACAAATTTCCAAAGGTCTTGTATACTTTGTACTGTACAAATTACAGTATTGTCTCTCATTTTTCCTATCCTTTCACTAAGTTGTTTTCTGCCTTTTTTATACAGAAAACTTTATTATTAATAATTATTAATTAATTAATAATAATTAATAATTATTAATAATTTAATAACTTTATTATTAATAATTTACAAAATTTAGGTACAAAATAAAATAATAATTAATCTTTTTTTAGACCTTATAAAATAATTAGACCTTATAAAAAAATTTTAAACCTTATAAAATAATTTTCAAAAATTATATAAAACTGCAGTTAAAGGAAATGCTAAATTCTGGTTATTATTTTGGGGAGGAAGGAATGGGTATGCAACAAGATATTAAAATATATCATTGTCAAACAGGGGAAAAAATTAACTGATTTTAAAACTAATTTATGTTTTTAATAGAAAATACAATGGAAAAGAATCAAAAAAATATTTTATTCCTACAGTTTTATCAATGATATGTATGATTTACATCCACAGAACTACAGTGACTAAGTCGATGAAGCTTGGTATTGATGTGAATCGCCACAAAGAAGTCATTGTGAAGGCAATATCAGGTCTTATTCTGCTTCTGCTTAAGCACTTCAAACTGAACCACATCTACCAGGTAATTCTATTTTCACTTATTTTATTTCATGATTTAGTATTACATTTTTTAACAAAGGAATGACATGCATTTTGAATTAACAGAAATGTGATAGTTTCTAAATTCTTTGTATCAGGTTGTGTTGATGCTAAGAAGTTGCAAAAATTGTCAATGGTGATCAGTGTTGTAAATAACAGTTTATATAAATGAAAAAGTGTTTGAAAATTGTTTAGGTTTGCCCTGCTTCATGCCAAATTTCACCTTATCTTAGGTGCCAACTAGTAGTGTAACTTTTGTTCAAGGATGCATAATGATATCAGGGACAATGGTTTGCTTTGTTGTTTAATCAGATGTTAACAATGTTGACTTTAATTGCTGTAAAGAGTAAATTTATAATGCAAACCTTATTAATGGGTGAAGTTTCATGAGAGCAAGATCCTGAATGGAAAAATCCATAGTGCAGTCTTTTTCTGGAACACCCAATAATTAAATGTCTGTTATTCTAATGTACAGTTGATGTCTTAAAAATTCTGCCTGTTTTGTCACATACGTGCAATATATACTCATGATCTGCTTTAAATCTGTAGCAATTGAAAGAGTGACCTCTACAAAATATTTACGGCAAGAGTGACTGCTGGTCCAGTGAGCAGCATGTGTCATGCATTGTTCTCTTGTTTACCAATTGTTACTTTCTGTTTGAAGTGTTACCTTGTGTTACATTCTGCATAAAGTAAACCCACACTAGAGGTAATCAAGTATCAACGTATTTCAAGATGTTTCTGTGCACATTCATTTCCCTTTGAAATGCCAATGAATAATAGTTATTGCAGGGCAGGACTAAAAAAAACCAATGATGAGTACATGACTGACATGAGTGCCATGCTTGCAGAGAAAAATGCAGATGCAACTTTTGATGGGCAAAATAAATGGATGGAGGTTAAAATATTACAATTTTCCAGTTTGAAAAAAAAATTACCTTCGGTGTTGAGATTTAATTTTTTTTATTTAGATCGTTTAGAAAAGTATTGTACAATAGTTAGAAGGACCATAAACCAGTAGAGCTGGATACCTCAGTATTTCTGAACATACTGCAATAAATACCATGGTATGTCACAATTATATTAGTGTCCAATTATTCAGGGGCAAGGACCTGACAGTTTTATAATAAAAATATTACATCTGTCAATAGCTGAAAAAATATCTTGCTCAGATTTATAGCAAACTACCATGATGTTATACCCATTACATTATTTGAAAAGAAATAATTATCTGCTGAGGTAAAATAAATTAATATATCTCACCCCCCCCCCCCCCCGGGGCAAAAAAAATATAACCTATTAGTAGATGAATTTGAATTGTGTATGTTAGTAGTTGTATCAGGTGTAATTAAAAAACTGTAACTTAGGTGGGATGATTAAGCTTATGCAATGGCCGACACCTTGTGCAAGGCATTGTGCTGACATCAGAGTGCTTGTTGATACAAATTGGATGTGCTGACATCAGAGTGCTTGTTGATACAGATTAGAAGTGTTGACATCAGAGTGCTTGTTGATACAAATTGGAAGTGTTGACACTAAAGCCTACAATTTATAATAGATGGAAACATTAAGTTGGATGCCATCACCCAAGCAAGAAATTTATCAGAGAAATCAAAAAGAAAACTCCAGTAAACATACAACAGACTTACTCAACATGAAAATATTTTGTGAATTTCACAAATTGTATAATTTTCAGAAATAAAACAAGTGCTCTTTTGAAAATCCTGAAATGATTTGCAGTCTTATAATTGAACGTTTGTTCTTCACACATTAACCTATGTAAAAAATGACCTAGTTTTTCTTAAATCTGAAATTTTTCTGAAAGTTTCACTTGCCCCGAATATAATTCACATCCCATTTGGACACCATGTTTCCATACCTTACGTGTATCAAACATTTGAATAAAGATCATAAAGATAAATATATTTGTCATATTTAAAATTAATTTGTGACAGATACAACTTAAAAAACTTTACCATTAAGAATGAAAACATGATGTTAGTATAATTAAATTTAGAACATAATTAATCAGGAATTTATGTACATTCCTTATTGAAGGAAACTACCAACATACTGGTACAGTGAAAAAGTACTGTGTTACATACCACAGGAAAAAATTAATTTGATAAACTGGTCTGCTGTTAAAAATGAATAGTCTCTTGTGTTATATTCTTTTATCATATATAATTGGTATCATTGTAACCCATCATTTCATCAGTACTGTGAATACTTTGATTTTCCTTTCAGTTTGAATTTATGAGTCAGCATCTTGTATTTGCAAACTGCATACCTCTTGTACTCAAGTTCTTCAATCAGAATATCGTGTCCTATGTAACAGCCAAAAATGGGTGAGTAATGTGTTGGTAACAAAAGAGATAATTCTTAATAGCTGGAATAAAATTCATAATCACCTCCATTTATTTTCTGAAGTTTTGTGTGTGTTGTGTGTGTGAAATTCTTCATTTATACCTATATTGAACTTTACCATTTGTTCCCACCATATACTCACTACTGTGTTGAGTTGACATAAATGCTTCTATGTACATGAATACCTTTGAAATCAAAATATGGGTGTCACGTATTGCTACGACAAGAGATTTCATTACAGTGCAGCAGTTTTTTTTTATAATGCAAGAATGTTGGTTTTAATTGACACTATATACCGTATATACTCACATATAAACCGAAGTATTTAGAAAATAATAAAAGTCTTGAAGTCTAGGCTTATCCATGGGTCAGTGTCTAAATTTGACAGTTTTGAGGCCTTTTTGTTGACTACTGTAATGGTTGTAAATCTTTTGACACATAAAATATTTTTTTCCGTGTCCTAAGACATATGCATGTAAAGACAAAATGCTTTCTGTGACCCGACATGCCATACATATTATACAGTACTATGGCTGAGACTTAAAAATTCGTGGATAGGTTGCGTTTTCTGGGGAGACCAGCTGTACAGTATACTTAGAGTGCAAAGCATGCATAGCATCACTTAAATTCTATTTATTCCCAAACATATTATTGCAGATTTTGCTTTATTTATTGTTTCAACCAAATTGCATTCTTCCAGATAACATTTCCTTAATAGCTGTTTCATTTATGTTGAATCACACACAGCAGCAGAGAGGGTGAGCCGGACGACATTTTTAAATAAGTTTTCAATGAAATCAGGCTTAAAACAATGAAATCAGGCAAAAAAATCAATGATCAGGCAAAAAATAATAATGAAAAATCAATGAAATCAGGCAAAAAAAAATAATGAAAAATCAATGAAATCAATGAAATCCTCCATCGTAAAAATCTTCGATTTTCAACCGAATATTTTTTTTGGGAAAAGGGATTGCAACGTCGTTGTCACTCACCCTCTCTGCTGCTATGGGTTAACACTTTTTTAGGATGATTATTTTCAAGGGCGAGCCGGACAACATTTTTAAACAAGTTTTCAATGAAATCAGGCTTAAAACAATGAAATCAGGCAAAAAAATCAAAAAAATCAAGGAAATCAGGCAAAAAAAAATAATGAAAAATCAATGAAATCAAAAAAATGACTAAGCCTCCATTCGATTTTCAACCGAATATTTGATCCAATCCGGTCTTAGGGTCATAGGACGAAAATCACTACGACTTTACAAACAGACTAATTTGTAAAACCTCATCTTGTAAATCAATTAGATTATTGGACTGGTCAGTGAGTTTGAAATTAATTCTGGTTAATGAATTATTATGACATCGCATATAGACTGGATTCACCGGGGACTCAATTATTAAAAATCCTGGAGGGGCTGTTGGTGCAAATGAATACAAAATATACCCCTGCTGAGCTTGATTTGATTGTTCTAAATTTATTTGATAACTTCCCTCAATAACATCGCATACTAAATTGAGCGCAATCACCGATGAAATATTCACGTTGAACGGAGCGATATGCCTGCCACCGCCATCTGGGTCATTATTGTGTTTGAGGATTTTTATTTCCGGTGATGATGTTTTTTTCCACGTATCATGAATTATTTTAAAACCAACATCGATGGCATCACTGAGAGATTTTTTTAGTTCTGGTACGTTATATCCTGGTAGTTTGAATGTTAGAATATCTTCAACGCGGATTTTATAATCTGATGCAAATATTGTTCTCGATAGGGGATTATCGTCATCTAATATAACTCGAATAATTTGTGAATTTAATTTTTCCATATCGTCGATAATTTTATTGCATGTTTCTACGACGCTGATAAATTCATCTCGGGTAAGAGAGCCGGTTTTAAGAGGTATTAACAACAGTGAAAAATCATTATTCATTGCTGTGATATTTTTAACGATTTTAGGTTTGTCAACAAAATAATGTCCCTCTATTTCATCCCCTTCCTTCTCTCCCCCAGTTGGATAGTATCCGAGACCAAAAAAATCTAAGGGTATACTGTACTCTTTATAACTTTTTACTGGATTATAAGGTGCTATCACGTCGGTGATATAATCAGTTTTTTGTGGTTCTGGTAAATCAACGGTTTTCCCCCCGGGTGGGATTTCAGGCCATCCTAGTACGGTTCTAATAGAACTCTGATATATATCTACGACATATCCTTCTGTGCTTATTTCAATGGCAGATGATAGTGTCGGCTCATGAACTGTTATAGCTATTTTTGACTCTTTTCCAGTAATCGATTTTATTCTACGCGCGAATTCATTATTGATTTGTTCAATTTGATATGACCCTGTTGGTATGGAAACAACGTTCCAGTCTGGGGTACCGTCGTCTTTATTCTTATTTTCAAATACCAGGGAATTATTGGGTTGTTGACCACCAAATGATTTTGATCTGATATTAGGCCAACTATGGTATACTCGTAATTTTGCTAGCGCTATCTCCTTCACTGGGACCGGAGAGGGGAAATTCACACTGAATTCTGGATTCGTTGAGGTTATTGAGATCATGCTGGTTTGTACTGGGTTCGTGTTCTCCACTATTTGTTGAAGTAATTCCATCGGTGTTGTCATTGTTATTATACTCATGATGTATTTCTAATTTTGATACTGCGGAATCATAGACACGTACCATCACTGAGAACTCACTATCTGATATCGTTGAGGTTATTGAGATCATTCTGGTTTTCGGGTTTGTGTTCTCCAATTCCATCGGTGTTGTCATTGTTATTATACTCATGTTTTTGTATTTCTAATTTTGACATCGCAGAATCATATATATCTACCATCGCTGAAAACTCACTCTCTGATATAATTGTATCATCGAGAGATGACGATATCAATGAGGATAATTGCGAGCATGCAGTGGACACAACATGAAATTGAATTATGTAGTCTTGTAGTTTTCGTTGGCTGCATGATGATATTTTTTTTGTGATTATTGAAATAATTCCCGCGATTGTTGTTGCCGCAGAAATGCAAATTGGAACAGCTATCGGGGCCATCATTGTCACTGAAGACAGTATAATACCAGCTCCGGTGATTACACCACTCACTGAATACACGGTAACATCAATTGCGGTAATTCTCCTGCGATATTTTTTAATTTTCATTGCATACTCCTCAGACAGGGTTTTGAGTCTAGTTTGATATTCTCTGACCTGATCATAACGATATTGCAATGATGAAATCATTTTTTATTTTAAAAACGCTAGCGTTTTCAATTACGATTTCAATTTTCAACTTAAATCCGCTACGAATTCCACATACCATGTTGTTGAAACCCTAACCAAATTTTTATCAGTAGATGTTATCGTGAACTTTTCAGTTGTATCCTTGTCGATGATCGTTGAAATCGTATTATTGACCCCGGATGAACTCGACGATGAAATATTAAATTGAGTCAATGGTGTTACTAGTGTTAATCGATAAATACCCTTAACGGTTGCAGTGATATCTAATTTGTTGTTTGTAGGTGTCCACGCAAATGATCCGTGTTGGATCGTGTATACTACGTTATTGGTTTTCTCATGAGGGATTTTTGTTTTTTCAATAATTGTTATCATCCTCGAAAAATCATTTTTGATGGCCTCGGTGAAGATTTTCGTCTCATCAATGGATTTTTTAATATCAGGGAGTTTTATTTCAATTTTATCGAATGTAGTTCCAATAAATTTATCAATGATATTTCTACGAAATGAGGTAAACTGTTTTATGTGTTCTTCGGTTTTAGATTGAAGTGTTGCTAGTTCCAACGCAGAATCGTTGAGAGTTTTAAATCGATCTGTAATCGTCGAAAAAAGTACACCTGGTTTGAGTTTACCCTGATCCGAAAATAACGCGATAGTATCCTCCATTGCGTGTCGTTGTTTAACTAAAATATCATCCAACGATACATTACTGGTTTTCAATTTACCCTGTTTGTCTTGAAATACAACTATTTCATTCGGGTCAACACTTGTTAAATTTAACGTCTCAGCGATTTCATCTTTAATTTTTTTTTTTATATCACCGGTTGCAGTGTCATCGGGTTTGGGTTTCAAAGATCTCCCCCAAATATCGATCATGATATTTTATACACCTCTCTCTAAAAAGCGATTACTAGTGTATTCATTTACGACAATGTGTGGTGGTTTTCTAGATGCTGAAATAGCATCAAGGATATTTAATACTTCGCTGCCGCATATTGGTGGGTCATTGATTTGTTGTGTTGGTAGCGTAGAATACCAAGTCTTCATTGAAAATTTTTTTATATAACGCATAAATTCTTTTGGCGGGGCTAATCCATATGAATCAAAATAGACAATCCCACGTGGATCAATAGCGTATGCAACCCAGTGAGTACCAGGTCCGGTGCTGTTATCTAAATTAATGATTCCGGTTTCAACGCTGTTTGGTTGATGTGGTAATTGATCTTTCATAAAAACACCTCTGAAATTTTTAATCGCTAGTTTTTTAGCAGCATCCATTAAATCAAAATTGGACATTGGAACCATCAAAGATTCCTCAATTAATAAACCGTTCCTGGTAGTCTTAGACCCCTTCCGCTGTACCATGAATACGGGGTTCCTGGTAGTCTCAGGCCTTTTCCGCTGTACCATGAATACGGGGTTCCTGGTAGTCTTAGACCCTTTCCCTTTTTTTTATATCCTTGTCCAGTTGCCTTTTTCAACGCCATTCCTGCTGCAGTACCAACGGCTCCTAACGCCGCTGCTTTAGCCACTGCTGGGGCTGCTGCTGCAATCAATGCTGGTATTGCAGCTAACAATGGAAATATACCGCCTGTTTTAATCATATTTTTGATAGCAGCCGCAGAAAGGGTAATCTGGACACCTTTTTTTGCTACAAGTGCATCATTGAAATGTTTTACTTGACGAGTTGTCAGCGATAATTTATTTGCACCACCAGTCATTTGATTAGGTTTCAACGTGATTGTGGTTCCACATTTTTTAGCCGATTCTGATTGCAATTTTTTGATTTGACCAGGAGTTAACGCAACACTAATAACACTATATGACATTATACATAATAGATTGATTCTAAATCGTTTACAATTTCAATGAAAAATCGAGAAAATCAAAGATTTTCCACTGGTGCATCAATGATTCTCATTCTTCCTCCAACACCTTCAAGTAGCATTGATTTATCACTGAGAATCACAGCAACCGCTCTGTAATTAGCAATACCACCAGGACGGGTTACACGGGCTCAAAAGTGTATATCAACAACAGATTGTCTCATCAAATCAAGATGTTCCAATGAAAAGTAATAAATCGGATAGAGGCTTTTGAAATCCAATTGTGATATTTGCAAACCAGTATCCACATTTAGATCACGTGCCATAAATGACAACAGGTTATGATAGACACGTGCAATATGATTTTGACCGTAATCAAGTTGTACATCTTCAGATGGTTCCTGTTGTCCGTTTATTCTCAGTGAGACCTCTCTAACACCTAACTGATCAAATATCATATGACATCGTTGTTGATTACCAACTCGTGCATTATTCTGTAACGCCACAAATATATGACGTGGAGCTGAAACACCTTGTTTTGATGCCAGATGCCAAGTAAATATATCATCAACATTATCCAGTTTAATATCAGTTGTCACTGATAACCAACTCAACAATGATTTTCCTCCTTGGTCCATAAATGATAACAATTTTTCTTCTGCTGTGATTGATGGAGTTAACACTGGCATCCACAATGCTAGTTTTGTTAAAATGACTTTACCCTCGGGAACACCAGCATCATGCCATATTGCATCATTATCAGTACCCTTTCGTACAAGCGCTACTGTGTGTTTAGCTCCATAAATAACTTTTCGGACGTTTCTACAGAATCCGAATATATGATGCAGTGGAATCGCACATGAAAACTGTTGATGCTGTCCATGCAACGTTGCTACGCGTGTTGCAAACCCTAGGTTGTAGTTAGTAATATTATTTATGACATCAAAATAACCAGCTGGTCTTGTATATCCGGCTGGTGCTGGATTAACTGAAGAAGCATGTGTTGCCTTGACTCTAGAATACTGGTTGTGTTCAGGGTGATCAGTAATATCCTTAGAAAACATCATAGATGGACCCGCTGATCTTGTATAATCATCAGAATATCTCGCTAACCCTATGATTGTTGTGGCCACATCAACATCACGATCAATGGATTCAATTTCTTTTCCATCAATGAGATATTTAGCGCTTTCAAATAACGCCATGATACCGTTATTGACAAAGCCAACTTTGATAGTTGGGTTATTGTCATATGGAGGATCATTATGAGCAGCATCATTTGTTACAAGTTCTCCTTCTACTTCAATAAATGCTTCACACGGCAAAAAGTATTTACTGGTATCATGAACTTGAAGTTCAATTCGCGATCGGAGATCGGGTTGTATTGCATGATAAGAATAAAATTGAAAATCGCATACAGAATCATTCTTGCCAACTGGGGCATCCATATCAAACGCTGGATCAGGTGACCTTTTGAACATTTTATTCTATTTATCAGAGTCTAAATCGTGAAATCATAAAAAGATTTTCATCGTGAAAAACGCTAGCGTTTTCGTCGTGGTTTTTTAAAGCCACTTCCCGCTATCATGTTTGCTATCATGTTATTTTGGTCACTTGGAGTCACCAATGATGCTAGTTTTTCATCTACTGCGTTATTTATTATTTTACTAACACTTGCAGGCATTTCTGCTGTAGATGGCAATGGTACCGGTTTCTTTTTTCGTCTCACTAATGATGTTATTTTATCCTTTGCTGCAGAAAACGCTTTTCCGGCAAGATCTCCAACAGCACCAATACCCTTATCACGAATAACATCAATGGCTTTCATTGATAATTGTTTAGCTAACGGCATCACTTTTGGAGCCATTCTTGCAAATAACCCAGCAATGGTATTACCTAAACCATCTCCGTAGTATGCTCTATAAACAGGCAATCGTGAATTAACTACATAGACGAGGGTTGGTTTATCATGATTGTAGTGTATGATCATTATTATAAAAACACTAGTGTTTTCAATTGTTATTTATCTAATCAGTGATTTTTCAATTCAGTCACTGTGATACCCATTTGCTAACTCGTCAATGAAATCTCGATATGTTTTGATATCCATGATACCACCTTGAAATAACCGTCTACAGATATCAGCTGCTTCATTAATTATTTCCGGAGAGTTATTTCCAGCTCGTTTTCCTCCGATGAGAACTTCTAATCGTGATGTATCACTGAGAATGTTACCAGGACAAGTAACGCTAGTGTTTTCAACTATGCCGCTGCCTAAATACCCATCTCCAGTTGACTCCTCTTTACCAAAAAATCCAGTTGGATACCCTTTATTTACTCTAATCAATACTTCGTCTTTAAAACTCTCAAAATCATTGCGGATACTTTCTGTGATTCTAAATCTACCACGGTTTGCCAAGTATACTTTTTTTTATCCAATTCTCGTCGTTTTTTATATACTCTTTATACTCTTTGTTTACAGCTATTTCTCTTTTATCGAGTGAAAAATTCCGCGCGATAAAGTTAATTAAATCATTGTCATCTTTAAAATTTTTAATTATGCTGTATGCTTAGTATGTAAATATACTTTGCGGTGAATACATGTTTTCTATAGTAACGTCTTCTTCCTCTTCTTCTGGTTTTCTTGCAGTAGCACCTAGTTCTTCTAGTACTCGCTCTTTTTTTTGTTGTTGCCGTGAAGTAGCTACTATATCTACTGGAAGTGTTTCTAAAGACTTTTTTGTTTGTTTAGTTCTTTTTGCTATTTTTTCTAACACGGAGAAAAGTCTCTTCTTGTTTTTTTCCTTGTTCAGAGATTGTTGACACTATCTGTTTCGTTGTTGTAGTTATTGGTTTAAACAACTCTTCAGATCCCACAGTTTTGGTGGTTATTCTCAAAGAAATTTTACGGTCAAGTAGTCGATTTTGCATGGGATTTTCCATAGAGAAAAGCTGTTAGGATTGATTTTCATCGATTTTGAGCCAATTTTTGATGATTTTCAGTCATTTTTGATGATTTTTAGTCATTTTTTGATGATTTTTATCAAAAAACCACGTAGGGTCAAGTAGTCGATTTTGCATGGGATTTTCCGTAAAGAAAAGCTGTTAGGATTGATTTTGATGGTTTTTCAGTTGAGTGGTCGATTTTCCGTAAAGACATGATTGTTGCAACAGAATCTAGTGCCATTGAAATATTTTTACTACTGAAATAATTTTATTTGTAGTGCCTCTGAAATATTTTTACTTTTTTGCCTGTTTATCACTGATTTCACTGATTTTGTGTTATTTTTGTACCATTTTGTGTCATTTTGATGGTTTTTTCAGTTGAGATTTTACGGTCAAGTAGTCGATTTTGCATGGGATTTTCCGTAGAGAAAAGCTGTTAAGATTGATTTTCATCATTTTTCATCAATTTTTGCCTGTTTTCAGCGACTTTTGGTCATTTTTCATCGATTTTTATCAAAAAACCACGTAGGGTCAAGTAGTCGATTTTGCATGGGATTTTCCGTAGAGAAAAGTTGTTAAGATTTTATTCAGTGTGAAATAGTTTTTGATAATTTCAATCAAAATATGAAAATCCCATTGAGATTTTACGGTCACAGTCAAAAATGATAAGGGTCGGGCAATCAATTTTCTTGAATTAACGCCCGTAGGTTTCTAATTTTAGAGTTGACTTCTTTTTTCAATTCGTATTCATTACCCAATTCTTTTCGTATTCGTTCTACGATAGTATACAACGGGACAAACACACTGATGTCACTGGAAAATAAAAGAGAGTCTCTAATAGAATTCTGAATTCTTTTGATGAGTGCATATTTCTTTGGTAGCATATATTTATTGTTGTTAACTCCGTATTCTATATCCTGAAAATCAGACACAATTTGATCAGGATTTAATCCATCTGATAGTTTGATATCCTGATTTTTCAATTTTGCTATTTCAACTATGATGCTATTCATGTTTTCAGAATTCATTATTCTATAACATGACATATCTCTAATTGAAAAATATGACGCATTAGACATAACTAAATTGAACTTTTTGCCCACTCTTTTTTGAAATAGCCGTCTTGGTTATTCCCTCTGCAACTCTTCGTACTGAGGGTCCACAGATATCGAAAAATTTACCGGCTTCATTCATAGATAAAAATATTTTTTCTTCATTAGTTATTCTATTCAAAGATTTCACTGGTTTCGCTTTTTTCGAGTATTTCCCAGTCCTTCCTCGTTTGGAATTCTCACTCTGTGTGATAGCTTGCAGATTTGATAAAGAATTATTCTTTCGATTAGAATCCTTGTGATCAATAACAAAACCATCATCGATCAATCCATTGAAACATTCAAATACTATTCTGTGATTGAGATAAGTTTTCTTTTCTTTTCCCCCACCAACAGTAAACACCAAATACCCCATACAATTGTCAGCACCAACTGATTTCTTCAGCCTACAGTTTCTTACAACACCATCATTGGATGCTTCATAATTTGTAATCAAGGGATGCTGTCTGAATTCTTGGTTCATTCGTATACATAATACTATTGTTTGTCTAATTCATTGTTTGGTTCAATAATGAATCTTTCGATGTAGTCTTGAGGGGTTCTTATGATTTTGTCAAGGACGTTGTCAGCGTCAGGGTCAAAATTTCTGATTGATTGTCCATTTTTTATTCTTTTATCATAATAACGCTTCAATTCCCTGTATCGCTTACCACCGCAATTCAGACATAATCGTGATTTTCCCCTGACCCCAACCCCACATTGAATACAAGGTAACGGACCAAGGCTTCCACGACGAAAGCTTTGCATATGATACCCACAGAACTCATTTCTGCATGATTTGTTACACGGGATTACTGATCCAATCATAAGCCATTTGCAGTGATTCATTATACATAAATCTTTCATTTAAATGCTTGTTTTAATTATAGCATGAGGGAGTTCAAGAGATTGACTTCGAAAAATGCTAAATTCAATGCTGATAAGGAGTTTAGGAGATTATTGAAAATTAATCCTAAATTTAATATCTATAAACCCAAAAAACGTAACAAACGTCCAAGAGACGGAAACATGAAAGAGTTTAAGAGATTATTGAAAATTAATCCTAAATTTAATATCGATAAACCCAAAAAACGTGTAGTAGACAGAAACATGAAAGAGTTTAAGAGATTATTGAAAATTAATCCTAAATTTAATCGCGATAGACCCAAAAAACGTAACAAGAAATTACCATGGAAAGATGCTCAATTCAATCTTGATATAGTTTCTAATACACCCAAGAATAAAATTCTTGATAAAGCCATCAGAGACTGTTTTAATGAATTCAAGCGTGATGGAGCATCTTATTGTTGGTCAACATTTCGAATTGATGGTGTTGTTGACGCTTCCATGAATGATGAAAAAGCAGCAGTGATCATTTCACGTCTTGGGGAAAAAAGTCATTTTTTCCGAATCAAATTCATTATCCGTGAGGATGGAAAATGGATCATTAGGGATAAATTTGAACCTATCTTGAAGGGCAAAAAAACTATCACCGTGAATCAGGATTCAAAACCAGGAATTTTGACTGGAATTGACAAACCCTACTACGAAAGATCTTACCCTGTCACAGCAGTTGTTTACGGGATCTATCCGCTCAATGAAAAACCTGATATTGCAAAACTAGCACCTATGAAATATTCGACAGGGCTCAATTGTGTAGCAGAACGAATAATAGAACACTTCACAAATGCGTCCCGGGGAAATAAACTAACTGATCTAAGACGAAAAAAAATAACCGAGTGGGAATTAATGGTAAAAGAGCATGGGGCAACAATTCAGGATATAATTAAATTAGAAACATCATTGAGATTTCCAATATCGGTAAGAACAATCACCGGAGAAGTATTAAAAGAACCGAAATATCAATCAAAAAAAGGAAACCCAATTGAAATTATTGATCATAATGAACACGCGTGGTCATCTGCAGTAACAATATTCCCACGGGATAGAACCGTAAAATATATCCCCCAAACCGAAGAGTTTTTTTCAGAGCAGAAATTATTTGATGCTATTTACCATTTGAGTAAAAATGATCCCGTGTCAATGTGGCTATTTCATAGTACTTCAGACGAAGAATGCAAATTTGATCAGTTTGTAAGGCCCAACGGAGAATTGTACCGTACTGAAGAACTGCATAATCAAATGAAACAACTAGCTAGTGAGTTTTCTGGGGACGGGGAAGACAACGATCAATTATTAGCAAACTGTTTTACACTACCATCAATTGCAGCACATTTTGCTAGAAAGAAAAACGCGTGGAAACCAACACGAAGTGAGTTCTTATCAGATGTCAAATTGTCCTGTCTTGAATACGGCCATGGAGGATTATGGAATACAAAATATGACCCTGAAACCGTTATTTCAGTTGATATGATTGTGTGTTATCCAGGAAGTTTTCTCGGGTATGGAGAATGTGAGAAATATTTCAAACGATTTGGACACCCCACACACGAAATGACCCGTGTTGCTATTAATGGACCACTGCCTGATTTTGATTTAACCGGATTCGCTTGTGTAGTATCATTTGAAATGGCTACAGGACTTCATCCGTGTAGTTATCTTTGGATTGGTAAACACATGTCTGAAAAACACTGGATGCCAATAGTGTTATTACGGTATATGCTTGATTGTAAGATGTTAAAATCATTAATTGTCAGTGAAGCAATTATATCCTATCGAGCACAGAAATCAGTCTGGTTACCACAACCTGATCTAGAAAAAATAATTAGCGAAGAGCGAAAACTGTTTCCTGATTTTAATGAACAACAAATCATGAATTGGTCCAAACAGTTATTTGAAATCAGAAACAATGAAGCAAAAGATCTTGGACGAAGAATAATCGGTAAATTTACCCAAGGTGGCAAATACGACAATACAAGATATTCTTCACGATTGATTATAGACAATGCTGAATACGATTTTGTAATCGCGGATTTAACGAATAGGGGCCTATATGTCAATCGTAAGGACGCATTTATGTCCGATGGAACCAAATTGGGTACAATTGTTACTTACAATGATGGATACAATCCGCAGTACACACATTTGAGAGCTTCTATGCTTGGTTATGCTTCTATTAATCTGTTTTCGATGATCAATAAATTTCCTACCACCGCAGTTAGAGTTGCCACTGATTCATTTTACATAAATAGCAAAATGGCTGATTTTAAGGCTACTGGCAACGAGAATTGGGGGTCATGGAGAATTAAGAAAGAAATGATTCATGATTATATTCAATCAGCAGATGTTACCATTGAAAATAATTATCGGAATCTCAAAGAGATTCAATCAGAATTTTCTAGTGCACCACCGATTTCTGATCCAATATGCCGGTATAAAACAGTTTATTTAAACGGTTGTGGTGGGTCAGGAAAAACAACTCGGGCAATTGAGTTATTTCGTGTTTACAATCCAAATATGATTGTGCTAACACCGACTCACAGACTTGCAAGAGAAATGATACAGAGAGGGGTAAATGCCTGTACCTATCACAGCTTTTTCCGATGGAAGGGAGATAAATGGACTCCTGAGCGTATGGGAGAGAAATTTATTCCTGAAATTATCATTTGGGATGAAATAGACACAGTGTCAGAAGATGTATTAAAAATATTTCTTGAGTGGTTGTTATTGAAAAATACAAAAATCGTCATGTGCGGTGATCACGGCCAACCACCACCATTTGTCGGTGCATCCCCACATGAATGGCTAAAGGGTTTTGTAGACTATTATGAAGAAATTGATACCGATCATAGATCACTTGATGAAAAATTAAAAGAATTTAAGAAACTAATTAGATTACAACCGGATAGAATCCAATGTGAAATAGCCCGTGAAATAATTTCGGAAACTCCAATGAATGATTTCTGGGAAATGTGGAGACCAAATGATTTGATCATTGCAAGTAGAAAAATAGTCAGGGATACACTTCAGATGAAATTATTTGAATTGCATAAACAAAAATTTGCAACGCTTCCAGTGCCTCTTTGTTATAGGCCATCGGATATACGAAAACAGAACATTGAAGTTGATATTCCAGGACAGAATGAAAAACAAATTCTGGTATTAAATGATATTGTGCTGGTTGATATCAATGTCGTTGAAGATGCATTGCGTGCTAATAAATCCCCATGGACGCTAGGATACGCAGCAACAATACATTCTTCACAGGGATTGACTATATCGAATACAATTGTTTGGATGGTAGATAATCGCATAGAATGGTCGAATTTAGTCTATCTTTCAGTATCCAGAGTACGAAAAATAAATCAACTTCGAAGAATTGTCTTCGATGATAATGACACCACAATGGATGATATTGATGTTAAAATGATTGATAAAAAACTCTCCGGTTACAAACAACAGGACAAAAAAAAACGAGAATTTGATATTGATGCTAAATTAATAATCACTTTGAAGAAACAACAGAATAATCACTGCGCAAGTTGCAATTGTATAATGCATTGGCAGTATTCGGATAAGGATCCTCGCCAATTCACCGTTGACAGAAAAAATAACAATCTCGGTCATGTCAGAAATAATGTGATGTTGACTTGTCTTGAGTGCAATAGACGCAACGGTGCTAGTTAAGACCATGCGGTGGCAATTGAGTATCGTCAGGAATCACTTGTAATTGTTGTCTAGTAAAAACCCGCTGAGGGGCAGTTGAATCCAGTTTATAGACTGGAGGTCTACCCGTAGATCGTGTTATACTAGATATCTTGTGTGCAGTAACACTCCAAATAGGATCAGTAGCCCTTTTTCTGCCACCCTCAAGCTCTCCTGGTTCATATAAATATCTCACAATGACATTACTACCAAGAATTGGTTCTTTGAAATCTTTTTGTGGTTTTTCAGGTATTGACTTCTTTTTAATCGCATTGATAGGTTTCATGTTGATTGTTCTAGTAATCTCGTTATTCAGTGCAGTAATCACAGCTGGTAACCTTTTAACCCATTCACGGGATCTTTTTTCTTGGATGAATTCTTTTGCGTATTGATATCCAAATAACCGCTCAGCAAGGGTTTTATTAAACCGTTCTACAATTGCCTGATCACGATGCAGTGCAGTATGCCCCCGTCTGATAGTGACATTGTGATTTTTCATCGTTGTTAAAACAGCACCCTGAAATTCCTTGCCAGGATCAATTTGTAATAGATTTGGCCAGTGCAGAGGACCTCGTCGATAAATCCTTTCAAATGCAGAAGCCACTTCAGGTGATGATTTTGTTTTTAACGGTTCTGCTTCCTTGTATCGACTTGCAATATCAACTACGGTTAATGCGTATTTGTAACCGTGGTCATGTGGCAAAAATAATAGATCAGCCTGATGAACTTCATTGGGTCCGGTTACATCAAAATGCGAGACATTAATTTGTTTAGGCGGTGGTAAGTAAATTTGCCATAGTGCCTGTTTGGATAACCAATGAGCGGCAGTGTTTTTTTTCACTTTTGCAGCGCTAGCGAGTTTATGGATTGCTGATTTACCCTTCCAGTTTCCTTTTGGAGAATAATAAATAGATTCCATGTTGTTATTAATTACCAGCACCTAACATCAATTTACTTTTCATTGCCGATTTTATCAAAAAGGAAGCCAATTTTTCTTTGAAAGATTTATCAGGAATGGCATTCAACGCATGAATTAATTTCACATCTGCTAGATGCCTGTGTTGCAAATTGCTGCTTTTATAAGCAACATCATGAAGGTGACAGGCCTTATCAATAGCGTTTATTGGTTCTTCACCGGGTCGGGGCTGATTTTGATCATTGAGTCTGATATCAAGTCTTGTTCCCGGTCCATAATAACTATACCCTGGAAGGTGTTTTTCTCCGGGGTATTTCCCCCATGGGGTTCCAGGGAGTTTTGCTAATTTGGCAGCGATATCACCTCCTCGTTTTTTTTTAAAGGTTCCTTGGGTTTAGAAACAAATCTAAATTTCTTTGTACTACATTGTACGCATTTACCAGAAAGCGCTGATCGGTTATTTTTTGTTGTAATCGTCGTCAAGTCATCTGTGCCAGTACGTTTTTTACACTTCACACAATATAGATCCATAATTTATGTATAGAGATATGAATATAATTGATTTTTCAGCGACTAAAACAAGAGAACCAGTTAAGCATCATGCAGCGCTACCAAACTCTATCCGCGCAATTATAATTCGGCCATCTGGATCCGGCAAGACGCAATTGTTGCTCAATTTAATAATGAGATGGATGAAGTGGGATAAGTTGTATTTAATTGCCCCTAGCGTAGATGACCAATGATGCTATGAAGTGCTAAAAGATTTTAATGAAAACGCTTCAGAGATTGCCGGCGAGGATGTTATTGAATTTATAACCGATATTGACGAGGCACCATCAGTAGAAGACCTCGATGGAAGTATAAAAAATTTACTTGTATACGACGATGTAATGTTAGATAAACCAAAAAATCCTGCTAGAATATTTTCCCGAGGCAGGCATAAAAACACGGACGTGATCTATGTCACTCAACGATACACTCAGATTCCAAAAGTGATCAGAGATAACTGTAATATTCTTGCTGTATTCAACGGCGTTGATACACATACGCTACGAAATATTTGGCAGACATGGTGTTCTGATATGGACTTCAATCAATTTAGAAATTTCTTTAGTCATGCTCAGTCTGCCCCACACGGATTTGTAACAATAAATTTACATGACCCTCGGACACGATATCGTATCGGACTGGATCAAATATTTGGTTGAAAATCGAATGGAGGCTTAGTCATTTTTTTGATTTCATTGATTTCATTGATTTTTCATTATTATTTTTTGCCTGATCATTGATTTTTTTTTGGACTGATTTCATCCTAATCCATGAAAACTTGTATCCGATTCACCACATCTTGGCCGTAGAAGCCTGATTTCATTGAAAACTTGTTTAAAAATGTTGTCCGGCTCGCCCTTGAAAATAATCATCCTAAAAAAAGTGTTAACCCATAGCAGCAGAGAGGGTGAGTGACAACGACGTTGCAATCCCTTTTCCCAAAAAAAATATTCGGTTGAAAATCGAAGATTTTTACGATGGAGGATTTCATTGATTTCATTGATTTTTCATTATTATTTTTTGCCTGATTTCATTGATTTTTTTTTGCCTGATCATTGATTTTTTTGCCTGATTTCATTGTTTTAAGCCTGATTTCATTGAAAACTTGTTTAAAAATGTTGTCCGGCTCACCCTCTCTGCTGCTCACACTCACGAGTTACTCGTTTTCAGTGATATAAGAGATTCTACAATTGAGGTAATATTTTTAAAAAGTACGCACATTTAGGTATATAAAGCACATAACCAGCATGATTTACATGTTCATGAAAAGTGGTAATAATAAATATATATAATTCTCATATAGATCAACTAAAGTTAACATCAACCAATTTTAGTTTTGTGTTTTAGCTGACCAAACATAGTAACTTTCCACACAATGTAAAGCTTGATATTTCGGCGTCTCATATGTTGATAGTCAGTGAATGTCTTTTGTATGGTGACAGTAGTACAGGACAGTTAATCATTAAAACCCTGAAATTGTGCTAAGGGGAAATTTTGACCGGCAACTATGCTGGTACCAATATTGATGTAATTGCCTTTTTTTCTATATTAGCACAATTACCGTAGTTTTGTAAAACTGTGGTGTAAGGCATACCTTTAAACTTTTCAAAGGCCATTAGGGAGTCTCAATAAAAAAAAATAGAGATTGGGGCCTAAAATCCTTGTTTTCACTAATTAGTGATCGATTTTCCTGGTCCAATATCTGTGAAATTCGCAAAAGGACTCACCGTTTCTCCCTGTGATGCGCCCTATTTTCCACTAGGACATGCTCTATTTTTATATTCTGGTCAGATGTTGCCAAATTGCACAATATTGAAAGATTAGTCTGAAATAAACAAGCAAGAAAGTCAGCATTACTAATTAAAAGTTAATCCTTATCGCTGCAACTATTTTGAGAAATTTTCAGGCCCTCACTCATAATTCAAAGAAACCACATTCTCCACTATTGTGTGTTATGCAGGCACCAACAATTAATTGGCAAAAAAGGATTCCCAATTTATTTGATCTAAAGGTACCTAAATAGGCACCTCATGGTAATGTACATATGGCAGTTATTTTTCCCCTCGTAAATCTGTCCTTATTCCCTTATTGTCAACTCATAAAGCAGTTAGTATTGTTTACTATCAAACATATTCTGAATTATTTTTTGAGGACACATTTGCTGCATGGTATGTATTTTCATTCCTTTTAATTTAATGATGGTAATGAACATTGGTATATACGGTATAAAAATGCCAGGTGTTCACTCGTGTAAGTTTCTTGCATGGACTCATGCTATAGCGTATGGAGTTACTGCATTCATTGTGATCATTCTTGGGACTGAAATTAATTGTTGACAATTTTGTTGTTGTGGGGTGAGGTTTTTTTGGTCTATTTAGTGAAGAAGCGAATTCTTTCTAGTAAAGTAATTATTTTGTTACAACAATATATCACAGGTGTTACAACAGAACATATAGGACTTTTCTTGTTTAGAAGAAAAGACATAATGTAATACTCGTGAGTTCTCTGCAAAAATCAAAAGAGATTATAAAATTGGGATGTATGCATGGAGTGACCACAAAAATCGAGAGGTTTTAGCTTAATTTTCGAAGCATTTTTTTAAAAACTTCATTATTGTATGTTGGAGATACCATTTAAGTTTAGCACAATGGTGCCCATGATTTGACTCCAAGGGATGTACTTTCAGCGCATAATCAAACCGTATTGTTGTTCATTTTGTTGTCATACATGGATTACATTTTGATGAGTTAGGTATTTACAGTTTCAAATCAAAGTAAAATCATAATTATAGGTACACTGATATAACATGTCCAATGCAATAATGCATAAACAAACAATAATTGAGTCACAAGGGAGAGGTAGTGCTACAGCAACTCGCGATTACTAAATTCTCGTCATCCTTCAATCAAATTATACACAAATCTAAACTAGGCGAAAACAATAAGAAAACATAAAATTAAATAAATTTTCAAACAAATTTATACAATTTCTTTTTATTAACCATGCACACCAAACTCAAGATAAGTATGTATGTATTTTTGTTAAATATATGTTTCCTAAATGAATGCAGTTCAAACTTACCTCATGCATATTGAGATGTCTCGGCATTGTGGGCCGGTCGGCTTATATGAGGGTAATACACATTTTAGTGTTTATACTTGTTCAGTTTGGAGGGGAGGTCGGCTTATACGCGAGTATATACAGTAGTCAATTTTATCCTGAGATACTCTTAAACACAAATACATCCATACTTATGATACTGTTTCCTTAAACATTGTAGTGTGGGTTTAACATTATTGTGCACTAACAATCTTATAGCGTTTTTCTCAGTACTTCATTTGGTACTCCACTTCTTGAGATTTTATTGAAAGTTGATTTTTCTGAAATATTAATTACAGATGTCTTACTTGAAATTTGGCCCAGCTTTCATTTGTCTTGATTGATGAAAGTTGACTTTTTGCTCTGTGACAATGGGAACTGAGTAATTGAACCATGAACCACTTGTTTTGAAATTAACACAATGAATAAATTTATGAAACTGTCAAAACATTAACACCATTTCTGCCCAAGGCTTAGTTGGAATAGTTTGAAAATTTAAATTTGAAATGTGACAATGTGCCATGAAACAAGCAGAATTTTCATGTTTATAATTATACAAATAGTTATTTATTCATTTGTTTATCATTATAGGATTGATTGATTGATTCCTTAGGTCCCTGCATTGCAGAGTCAGCAGAGTCCTGTAGTTACAGTAGAACATCGTTTATCCGAATCAATTGGGACCGGACACCGTTCGGATACGCGATTGTTCGGATAACCGAAAACCAAATGCGATCCATGCAGTATATGAAACTGGACACTATACGAATATTGAAAATCATCACATGCGGGAAACGTGCGTGAAGAAAGAGCAAAATAGGTGCAAAATGTCGCAATTTTACCTTTATTGTGGAAAATAATCACTTATTTTTCGCTGTACCATTGTACACCTTCGTTTTTTCGCTGCAAGGTCTCTGATTCTCTTGAGCAGCAGTAGTTGAGTAGGACAGCACTCTGATTGTTGTTCGTACCACTCCATAGCTGTCTCTAACGCAGCAAATGCGTCAGCATTTGATGGACCCTTGCTACTTTCGTTGTTGTTGTTGTCCTCGTTTTCATCCGTTTCATCGTCGACAGGGTCGGATTCTTCTTGCACAGAAGTCACAATCTCGTCATCATTTAGCATTTGAAATCCACAGTCTTCTGCATCGCATGCCATCCAGGTTTCTACATCTTCTTCATCGCATTCTTGAAATCCTGGGATCGATTGGACAAATTCGGTTATCTCCTCCCTGTGGTTGTCATTGGAGTCTTTTTCTCCTTCTAAATCTGGCTACAGCTTATTCCATGCATTTTTCAGGTTCTGTCTTTCGAGCGAGTCCCACGCTTCGGCTAACATGTAGCAGGCGTCTTTCATATTGAGCTTGTTAGCAAAAGCAGCAACACTTTCTTCGTCGTTTTCTGCCAAAAGTAATCCCCGCAAAACTTGTTTCCTATAAATTCTCTTGAGCTTTTCAATGACGCCTTGGTCCATTGGTTGCACCAGCGCAGTGACGTTTGGTGGAAGATACATCACGCTGAAGTCGTCATCAATTGCATTGAGAATTTCGACAGGTGGGTGACAGGGAGCATTATCGAGAATCAGTAAAACTTTGCCTGTTTTCCCTTCACGTTCATGAAGTTTCTTGACGTTGGGAATGAAGTCTTTAGAGTACCATTCAGAAAAAAGGGCAGAGTTCATCCACACACTCTTTTGCTCCTTGTAAAGAGTAGGAAGGCATGAAACATTTTGGAAGCAGCGAGGCTTCTTAGATTTGCCAATCACAAGCAATGGCAAAGTGTGTGTTCCACTAGCGTTCACACAAACCATGGCTGTAACACGTTCCTTGCTGACTTTAAAACCTGGTGCTGTGGACTCCAATGACTCCAATGACTTTCTTGGCAGAGCCTTCCAATTTACTCCAGTCTCGTCTACGTTGTAAATGTCGTCTCTGGAGTAACCTTCTTCTTCCACATGCTGCAAAAATGTTTCCTTAAACTTGTGGGCAGAATTCTTATCGCCAGACAATGATTCGCCTTCAATCTGCAGTTCCCGTATCCCATGGCGCGATTTAAAGTTCTGTAACCAACCAGTGCTAGCTTTGAAATCAGCCGAACCGCCTAATTTCTCGTTAAGTTCCAGAGCTTTTTCGCACAACAGAGGGCCCAATATCGGGTCCCCTTTGCTCCTTCTTTGTGAAAACCACAACTAGAGTGCACGATCAAGAAAAACATCGTTGCTTCCCTCATGGTTTTCCTTTTCTTCGAGCCATCTTCTGAGTCAAGTTTTGACGCAAAATTTAAAATGGTTTCTCGGCTTTTTTTATGTCAGAAATTGTTGACTTTCCAACATTATAAAACTGTGCTAGAGACGCTCCACTTTCTCCCTTCGCAAGACGGTTCAATATTTCAAGTTTTGTCTCTATGTTCAAGACGTTGCGCTTCCGTTTTGAATTCGAAGCCATAGCAGTTCACAACTCAACAGAAGAGCACGTATACACCACCTCACTTGGAAACAAACTGACCTAATATTCCGCGCAGACGTTTACCAAATCCAGAATTTCCTCAGGACTAGGGCGAGTTAGATGGGCTTAAATAAGAAAGGCTTTCTGACGCCTATAACGGGATCATTACGTGTATCTAAAACGAGTTTTGAGATTCTTGAAAAGGGATTAGTGTCAACTTGTCAACTGAAATTCCCCAATATCCCTCACCTTGGGTTTTCCCGTCACTTTTGGCCTCACGCGAAACAACTGTTGAGCATTGCACTGTTCGAAAACGTATTCATATACATGTACAGTACATGTAGTTGATAAATAAAAAAAACTGGTCCGGATATTTGACGCTCCGGATAATAAACATTCGGATAAATGACGTTCTACTGTATTGTGTTGTCTGTCTCTCCATCGTAAATTTGGTTTCTGTACAATAACCTTATTTGGAAGTATTGTACTTTAACCAAAATTGGTTTGTGAATTATATTGACAAGACGTCAGAAATGTTGTTTTCAGCCTTCCCTATCATAATTTGCAAGAGTTATGCCCCCTGATTTTCCATCACCTTTACACTAGTTTCTGCAGCATATCTTTACATCAGTTTGTTCATTTCAACTGATGTTGGCATGCATCTTTGTCTTGATGAGACCTTGAAAGAGTTAAGTTTCCATTGCTCTACAACATTTCCAGGAGTTATGCCCCTCAGTCATCCATCCTTCTGACTTAAGATTTTCTGCATATGACTTTACCAAGGTTTGTTGGATTTTAGATCAGATTTTGCATACAGCTTTGTAATGATGAGACCTTGAATAGATTTGATTTCCACTGTTGCATCATTAATAGAGTTATGCCCTTTAATTGACTTCCCTCCTCATTTTAGTCATACACCACTCAATAAATCGCACCCTTATAGGTTGCGAACCCACTTATAATGCGATGTCTGGCATGGATCCCGATTTTTACACAGAGAAAACATATTTTAAATATCTTTCAAAAGACGCTGAACGTGAAAAAAATACGATAAGAATTGGTAAATTAAACCTTTATAATTTCTCGTTTTATCATCAAAAATGGTGGTTAATGCCCATAAAGATATATTCCATATTGTGAAATATGCAAGTTCTAAATAAGATATCACATATTATGTTAGGATTTATTTGTTGATAAATAAGTCATCAATACACTGTAAATAAACAGTCTGGTGAAATAGTGACCAATGAGAACGTCTGGTAAATGCTAACAGTTGACAACAAAGAATGAAATAAACAGTAATTAAATATCTTGCTATGTGAAAGTCACATTCTAATCCTTTATTTCTGTTTCAATGTAAACATTATAATTGCAGCATATTCTTTTCTCTGAAAACATGAAAAGAGCCAATCAACTGTCACATCGAAACCCATGAGTACTTCTCTGAGAACCTAATTTCCTGCCGGCTCTGTTTTGATCAACAACTTGTTTTTGTTGCATTAAAATAATCAGTTAAAGGAGACCTGTGTTGTTTTATCACTTTAAATATGTCTTTTGTATCGAATCAAGCAAGGGAGGATTTTTCTCAATGGCAGAGAAATTTAGGAGTAACACAAAAAAATTAACTGATTTTTTCAAAAAAGTGAATTGACATTTGTCAGGCATATCACAACCGGCATTTATTATCATGTTCTAAGTTACATTGTTTTAAATTTGTAGACTGGTAATGATTAACCCTTGTTTTTTGTTTTTCATTTTACTTGTACTGCATTCAGATCTATCTAACGATTGATCAACATTGTTTCTCAACAAGAGAGTCAGTCTTTTGTATTTAAAAAATACATCCAATTATGATCAAATAATAAAACTAGAATGTATCCAATTCAATAAAAAAACTAGTGACAGTACACAATGTTTGAAGTGGTACACGTTAAGCAAACGGAAACCACATGGAATAATGTTTTCGATGATGTCTTCAATTTACTTATTTATAATTTATCCTAAAATTAATGTTACTCTATGAGGAAAAAATAAACTACATCATTATGAAGAGATATGTATTCACAGTTAATCTCAGCATGATTATAAAGTGAATATTCAACACTATCATTTGCCAATTGGCCAAGTTCTCCCCCCCCCCCCTTGCCTTTGTATTAATCCTTTTATTGTTTTTATTATTATAGATCCCTCGATAACTTGCACCTCACTTATAGTGCAGTCAATATTTTTGGACCCCGATGTGCGCAAGTTATCGTAGGAGAGGTGTACTTTGTTTATAGTAGTCATGCTACTTAATTGCCATTTCCCCTTACTTTGATTTCTGCACTTTTATTTTAACAAAGTTTGCTGAATTTTAACCAGATTAAACAAGCATGTGTGTATTGATTAGATATAGAATGGTTTGGATTTCGATCCTTCCATGCCATTCTGAATGCTATCATCTTTTGTAACAGTTGATTTCCAAACACTTATTTTTCTGTTGAACATGTATCCAATGAAACAAAGCATATTAATGTGTGAGGTCTTTTGTGATGCACCCAGCTCTATAGTTCTAGTTCATTCTGTCATTTATTTATTGTACTTGTCTCTTTATTATTTCAGAATTCCTATACTGGATTTTCCACAGTGTGTTTTGGGTGAACCACCTGAATTAACGGCTGATTCTTTAGTAAGAAAATAATCATATTATATTCTATTTGGACTTAAATTTAGATCTCTCACAGCAAACATTTTTAATTGACTCATTTTAATATATAAAGTGAATGTTCATTGTGAATCATTATTAGGTAATCAAGATCTTGATATGTTTTTGTCCATAACCAAAGAAATATATTTGTTACTTGTTTCATACTGACTACACCTAATAGTCACATTTGATAGAGAGAGAGATCATTTGGATTTGTTCTACCAATGTTCATAATTTAATTTTACTTCATGGTCATTATTTGTTTTCTTATTTGTTCTTTTTCTGTGTATTATATATAACCCAGTTATAAATCTTTGCATAGACTGTACACAAGTGTCAAGCTCTCTTTCCACACAAATCATTTGATATAACAAGATTTTTAATTTATTTATAATAAGTCAAATTCTCTTGTAAATATCTATAGGTCAAAAATTAGAAACCAGATCTATAGTCAATAAATCCCTCACACAGCAGTTGTCTGGCACACTAGATACTTTATTATGCAAGTTTTTCTCAGGGCATTATTTGTGAAATGTTTGTATCAGCTTAGAATTAAAAAGTTTGTTGATTAGTCTTTGTATAGTGAAGCTTCTTTAATGATCCCAAGAATAATTCAAATAAGGGATGGATTTTATTTTGTCATAAAAAATGTTTTCAGTTTGATTTTAACCATGGTTTTACTCCCGTTTTGTAGGAAAAGGGAGACAACCTGCCATATTGCTGGAGGAATCTTTTCTCGTGTATCAACCTGCTACGCATATTAAATAAATTAACCAAGTGGAAACATTCAAGAACCATGGTAGGTTGAATGTGTATTTTCAGTCATGTGATACATGATCAAGGAACAAAACCGTTTAATTTTGATGTTATTAAAAAGTTGCTATTGATCTATGAGAATGAAAGTTTAAATGTACACTTGATCTTTCTAGTAATTAGTTTCTGATACAAGAATTGTAAAAAAAATGATATATATTTTTAGGTAACCTGTGTCAGTTGTGATGTCTACCTGTCAACAATAGTTTTTTTTTTACTATATAGCCCATATTTGTGATCAGATTTGTATCAATCTTGGAATATGGAATTATTTTTGATCCAGTTTTGAGGTAACATTGAATATATTCTTATGTTATCAAAAGTTCACATGAGTTCCAAAACTGACGAGATGCCTATATAAAAACTAGATGGTCTTACAGCTGATTGGCTCAGTAATTTATCAGTCAGGAGGCCATTTTTCTGATTCAGTTTCGATTTAATTTAGATCTGGAATATGTGGTTTTATCATTAAGGTTTTAGACAAGTTTGATTAAGAGATCCATGCACATGAATGAGGTGATCTTGCTTCTGATTGGCTGACATTGTTACTACTATTAAGGCAATATTTTTTAATGAGACATTTTATGACCATAATATCGTATTAGTTTGATAATAATGTGTGAAAAAAAGTATCTTTTAAATGCCTTTCTTCTCTCTCAAAAGAAAAGCAAGGGAAATAACTTATGACACTGACTATTCAGGTTTGGATTTCCCCTTGCAAAGAATTGCAAACCAAATAAAAGGACTAAAAATGAATACAGTACTACCAATTTATCTGGACATTCTCTGGATGAAGATGCTATTGTTGACATAAATGGAAGTTTAGACAGGTGTATAGGAAGGCTGATAAAAATAAAATTTTGCAATTTATAAGAGGTAACCTGTCATCATTAAGTACAGTTTACATTGAGAGAAAATGAACACTGGAAATTTTAGTTAAATGAAGACAAATCTAGTCTGAAATACACTTGTATGTTGACAATTTGCATCTGTGTTGTACAATCCATTGTGCATAATGTACTATACATGCCTATGGAAATTCCAATAATTAGAGTATATGTCACGGTATTAAAAATTCATGTATCAGTGACATCCCATTAGAAAAGACTAATAACACATATAAAAATGGTAGTCCTAATTTGATCTACATTTCATTATCAACAAACACAAGTCACTAAACAATTCACTGTTATATTCATTGTCTTTACTAGTACCTAGCTGTATAGTTATTTATGTGCTACATGTACATGCACTTAAAATGGCCTAGATTCTGGTCTGCCTGAGACAGCTTTCAGCTTTGTAAACATACCAAGGGAATGAGACTAGTTATTTGGAAATCAAAATGAGTGAACAAAATATTTTTTTTTATACAAACATCTTTGCAAAATGTCCTACTTTTAATTAATATTTTTGTCTCAAAAGATTGGAATTTAATTTGTGTTTTATGCCACTGTTGGTAGCCATCAAAAGCAAAAATTAACTTTTTTCCTGCAGAAAGGAAACTTTTGAGACAATAATTGTGTTCAATTCACTTTGGAAAAAGACCGCTTTGGTGGCCTAGTGGTTAGATTGTCCACCTCGGAAGTGGGAGGTCGTGGGTTCAAGCCCTGGCAAAGTCATACCAAAGACTTACAAAAATGGTGCTAAAAGCTACCTCGCTTGGTGTTCAGCATTAAGAGGTTAGTGTTAGGACTGGTTGGCCTGGTGTCAGGATAATGTGACTGGGTGGGACATCATGCTACATGTCTGCAGAATGATGCCCCAGTGCTAGACATCTCTATAAAATGCCACATTGCAGGCATTGTAGTGATATGGCTAAAAAATTGTTAAAGCTATGTTAAAAATCCCAATCACACACACTTTGGAAAATGCAACAATTGATCAGATTTCATTACTTTTATTCAAGTTTGACAATGACTTCTTTGATGACTGGTGCATTGCTTTTATTGAAGATTGTAGATGATTTGTTTTGATGAAGGGTACACTTGTTATTGAAGTTGCTACAATAGGCCATCCATGAAGAACCAAACAAATGCCCATTTGTTATTGTTGAACAAAGAATGCATCAGAACTGGCATAGTTTTTGACATAAACAATTAGAAAATAAATGATTTGATCAATTTGGGACCTATAACTTCTGTTGACATGTACGTTTATTTTTATTCTGAACATTTGACATAAGCATGACAAAATAGGACACGAAACATGGACATTACTTTTTCATTGGCATAGGCTGCTTGTCAACATAAGTGATGTCGATGGGACTAAAGAAGCCTACATTTCAAAAAAGCAATTTAAAAATGATGAAAATAATACACTTTAGTGATTAAAATAACTAATTTGTAATTTATAATGGAAGAAAAAGGACAAAATAAGCATGATAAGTACTTGTTCCTCTTGTGCTTGTAGATGCTGGTTGTATTTAAGTCAGCCCCAATTCTGAAGCGGGCACTGAAAGTGAAGCATGCCATGATGCAACTGTACATCTTAAAGCTATTGAAGATGCAGACCAAATATCTGGGTCGGCAGTGGCGGAAATCTAATATGAAAACCATGTCTGCTATTTACCAGAAAGTTCGACATCGGCTCAATGATGACTGGGCATATGGAAATGGTGAGAATACTCTATATATAAGTTATAAAGTGCCATTGCTTGCCGTTGAATAACAAATATGGTGAAGTAACAGTAAAAAAATCAAATCACTAGTAAGAAATCCCACCCAAGGAATCATATTCTAAGCACTCAATGAATATATTTTCATTTTACATAGTTTGTCTTTATCATGTTTTAACAAATATTATAGATGCCTATCAGTGTCACTTTATGGCAGACAAAAGTGAACTTTGTCAGATAAGAACTTTTTAAGTTATCACCCCTTACTTGAAGATTTGGAGATTTGGACCTGTCCAGCTATTAATATGGATAGAAGTCCTTTCATTGCAGGAAGCTTATGAGCACAATTCCCACATGTGCATATCTCAAAGAGACTGATGCTCTTCTGTTTGAAATTTTCCAAGAATTTAAGTAAGATCATTTCTTCTTTTGTGAATGATGAGAGTTGAAACCATCCCCAATATTCTTGAGGGATAAGATAGAGTGGTCTAAAGCGCTTTACATTACGGATCACTGTCATCTCACCTCTGTCTGCGTGGGTTTGAGTCATAGATTTGGCTAATGTAGTTATGTGAGAAAGCTTGCCAGTAGCTTCTCGTGGATTGGTGGTTCTTTCCGGTTTTCCCTGTTTCTTCCTCCACCAATAATACTGGCCAACATGTATAGCCTATCGTGTGCTGAAAAATGGCGTTAAACCCTACAACAACAGACATTTTTAATGTAAGATTAGATACCTTTGCGTTTAGAACAAATTAGATATCATTTGAAGACACGTCCAGAAAACCCCATGTTTATTACAACCATCCTCTCTGGAGAATGAGGGACAAGATTTTTAGTATGTTTTTGAGGCAGCCATATTTGAGGTCATCTCTGCACCATTTTGATTCAAGGTCAGCTAGATAAAGTTTTCTAGTAAAACCCTATGTTGATAGGACCTTCCATTTAAGAGGAGTAGCGAAAAAAGATATTCAAGATGCCGTCAATGGTGGCTATCCTGGCTATCACATCAGCACCATTTTTAATTAATACCAGTTTGATGTCATTAGAAGTCTTATGGGGAAAACCCAAGCTAAAAGATCTTCCAAAGAGAGAAATTATGACAATTTGTTATGTGTTCTGAATGTTAATTGTTCCGTATAATCTTAGTCAAATCTCATTTTTCTCTCTCTCTCTCTCTCTCTCTCTCTCTCTCTCTCTCTCTCTCTCTCACACACACACACACACATGCCAACCATTATTGTTTTGGCATATATCAAACCTAATAATATATAAATATATAATATATAAACCTAATCATCTTTTGTATCTTGTATGTTTTCATCATGTTTTTATGTTTTCCAATTTCATTGTTTTTGTCATTTGTTTTTCTGGAGTGTAATCATATCATTATTGATGGTGTAAAGCACTTAGAGCTTCGAAAGATTAGGCGCTATACAAAGTCCTCATTATTATTAGTATTATTATATATTATTATATATCCTTCTTTTCACCACACAATGTTTTTACCACTATGTTGTCAGCTAGATTAAAATATACAAATAAAGTAATAAATGTTTATTTTGTCGTTTGTATTATCAATTCTTTAATTCCACTCATACATTTGAGAATATTCTTAAAAAGGTAACTTCAGAGTAAGAATAGCATAAGAGTAATTTTCTTATTTGCTATTTGAAGCAACTGTACATTGTACATGACCCATTTCCAAGAAAACAGATGGGTTTCTTTAAATGTGTACTATGCCTAACAGATGGATTTTATTGATAAGCTAGTTAGGCAAACCAGTCTATTTTTTAAAAAAAGCAAATGGTGCCAGATGTTAAGTGAAAATATTTACAGTGAAAGTTGTGGATTGAAAAATATTAGAGCAAATGGATCTTTTCAAACTTCAAATTATATCAGATCAGAAAAAACAACAATGCCTTACAAACTTAAAAAGAAGAATATGAGAGTAATGTAACCTGAGAACCTGACCATGATCATTGCAGAATTCCATATCACAGTTATTCAATGATAGTCACACATGTAGACTAATTGAAGTGAGGGCTGGATAGCAGTAATCTTTCAGTATATTTTGTGTTTGTATTCTGGTTGTAATCCATATGGGTTTTGGTCTTTGTGAAAAGAATTTTGACTAGCTGCAGAATCAGGTTTGTAGGATGAAAAAACTTTTTCATATGTGCTGTAATTCTGGCATGTAATATATAGGTTACACTTTTTACACCCATATTATGCTTTTTTGCCACTTATAATAACAATAATTATGCTTATACCTCTTGGTGGGTTGGCATGTGTGACACACACACACACACACACACGAATTTAAGTATATAATAGTTATTGGTTTTCAATGTACATGCAGATATGGATGCTAGACCATGGGATTTCCAAGCTGAGGAATGTTCTCTCCGTGCATGTGTTGACAGATTTAACAATCGACGCTATGGTTCCAATGGTTCTGACCCAGACTTTAAACCAGTGGATAACTGTATCCTGAGTGTTCTAGGACAAAAAGTAGAATTGACTGAAGAATTTAAGGAAAACTACGAACTTTGGCTGAATATGGAGGTATATTCCAACCAGGTAGACTGGGACCAGCTTCTTCAGCACTGAGACAATCTTGTGTTTCATTGGTGTGTCACAGTGTACTCATTCTGTTAGACTGTATCATCATGTCCCGGATCAAGATAAGACTGTTTCGAAGAGTATATGTCACAGTCTATTCCATCCACAAAGACTGAGACCAAGATTTTCAGCAAGAAAATTATATTGTCTTTCAGAGACTATGTATAATAGTCTGCATAATGCAGTGAATGCTGTGATTTAAAGAAATACTGCCAGGTTTTTGCTTCTTAATTTTGGTAATGATATGTTAACTTTGGGCTTGCTATTGTCTTGGAAAATTTTTTCTTTTTTTTAAAGCACAGGCTTTAATCATCCATGTAACTTTTACTCTACAGATTTTAGCTTCATATATGTACTAAAATACATAATAATGGGAACAGTATAAAGGTATAAACTCTTACTTGCCAAGTCTTTGTCATATTTCATCAGAATTACAGTGAAATTTTTTTAAGGAATGGTGCACAAACCAATTTGCAGATGGGCATTATATTACTTTCAAACCAGTGTCATGCAAGAAAAGATGATTTGAGAAAAAGCTCATGTGAGACAATTATCTTGTACTGAAGTTAAGGTTTAACAGTTATCTTCAGCACACATTGAAAGATTCTAAAGTATAGATGGTCAGTGTAATATGCAAGTGGCTGAAGATAGCAAGCCAGTGTAAACTAAGCTATTTGTTGTTGTTTTTTTTTGTAAATCCAAGACAATTGAAAAAATGATTTTTACACATTCTTTCAGTCAATGAGTGTGTTTCATGTAAATAATTTTATTGAGATTTAATTTCACAAGTTCACTGCCATCCATAAAATATGGAAAAGTAAAAACTATTCATTTGTGTACAGGTTTTAAACAAAGGAAGAAGTTATTGGTTAATTCTGACAAACATGCAAAATATATTTGGACAGTTTGGTGCTCAACGAATTGATGTCGATACCTCAAGTTATGCAGCCCCCTTCATCCCAAGGTAAAATAATACATAGTATGTCAGAAATACTCTATACCATTTATAGGAAAAAAATATTTGCAATTTTTATATGCCCAACATAAATTGGAGTGTGTTACAGTCAAACCTGGTTATCTCGATTACGTCGGGGGTGTAAAGAAATCGTCAAGATAACCGGGTCCCGAGATATCCGGGTTCATAAAAACCGGTAATTTTAAAAATGTCCTTGAGCATTACTCCTGTCTCTTGCTGGTGTTTACTGGAATCCCCTACCACTGCATGTTACAATAAAATAAACAAAACGCTTAATTGATAATAAAATGAAATGAACTAACCTGGTGTTGTTATCATTTATTCCTTTTTTATCATCATAAGTAATTTATTAAAGAAAAAATATATCTATGAACTCCTTATATCACATGTAGCGTATGCATCCATTACTGTAGTGTGCATCACTTATGTCAGATAACACACGACGCATTTTTATAATTGATGTGAATATTGAAAAACAAATCATGTTTGGTTGTACTCAGAGGTTTGAATATGTTATCAGATTGAAAAATGGATCAAAGAAAATCACAAACGAGAGAGTGAGAGAGAAACATCCACCGATTGCTTTCAGGCACCCGCCATTCACGCATAACGCGGTGTTAGGTGCAAAATAACCAAGATTGTATTATATCCAGGTTAATATATGACAGTATCTCGCAGATAAAGATCAATAAATGTTTTTGAAAATACATGTACATGTACATTGACTGTGAGTGCAAATGACACTCCTTTCGCTAGCATGGGTTACAAAGAGTATTTATTAAAGCAAGTTAATGTTGAGTAGACTACTTACCCCGCAGGCATCAATGCGAGTTTGTATCAATTATGATTCCAGATGGCAAATAAATAGATGCACGGGTGGTGAATAAACACATCCGGTAGCGAGCAGTAAACTAATTCTTTGAACTTACCGGCAGGATATCAAATACAAACGTTATTTTATTGCAAAGCAAACCGACCCTGGAAACTGACTTTTGATTCTTTCAAGTGTGCCGATTCTTATTTTCTTTTCTGTTTTTTTTTTTGCCGACTTGGGTTTCCCTTTACTGGTATTCACAGGAATTTTGAAAATAAATTAAAACAATGGAAGCCAATTTTTCTGCCAGACCTAAATAAGATATATTACAAATAAGAAAACAAAACAAAATTAAGAAGACCTCAAGCATGAGAACTAAATTATGGGGCCTCGACTGCCATTGTATAGAAGCCAAGTGCCTGAGATTATCCATTCGCGTGCATATATACGAGCATATATATAGGGTGATATTCTGCCTAGAAATATATCTGTTCTGTTTATTTTCTGTTGACAAGTACATGTACAGTATATGCTGTTTCATGAGAGAGAAAAAAATGTTCCAAAAGAGAAAGATTTCAAACCAAAACATTGAACTGAAGTATGAAATTTTGCTACAACTTGAAAAAGGCGAAAAGTGTGCTGATTTGGCAAAAAAGTACAACATTCCATCAAACACTATTTCAGGCTGGAAGAAAAATGCTGATAAAATCAAAACTACTTATGAACTTGGACAATTTGGTCCCGATAGAAAGAAAATGCGTTCCGCAAAGTTCGATGATGTCGACGAGGCAACACTAAAATGGTTTAAAAACGGAGCAATTTCATGACCTGAATATTCAGCCGATCAGCACTTTTCCGTCTGCACATTGATTATTAATGTGTACATGTACATAATTTTTCATTACTTGTATCTCCTAGATTGTTGTTTCTTGTATACATGTACTTCGGAACATAATTCATATCTGAAATGTACCTTAAGAAATAAAAGGGAAATGATAAAATACACATGTAGCTGACATCTAAGATTCTGCGTTTTCGTAAAATAAAGTTACATTGTAATTTGTGCACACTCTTGTCTTTGTGAATCCTTGAATATTTTATGTAGTGAACATGATATATTCTTAATAAACTAATCGATTAAGCTACTCTTACGAAGCAAAAATAGAAAGAATATGAAATAAACGTGACTACTGCCGTAACGGACCAAAATTGTGCCTGAAAATCGATCGCTTTTGCTGACTATTTCTTGTACAATTTCTGTGAGATTGACGTTAAAAAGTTGCATTTCGTCGAATTAAGCGGGTCCACATGTTACTTCGGACCGAAACTTATGCCTGACATAACCGGGTTATCGACTTAACAGAGGTCGAGATAAGCGGGTAAAAAATAGCATAACAAAGAAGAATTTTTTCGGGACCGGACCAAAACGCTCGACATAAGCGGGTTGTCGAGATAACCGAGGTCGAGATAAGTGGGTTTGACTGTATCTTATAATGTTGTCCATCCATTTGTTGCCAAATTCATTTCAAACAGTGACTTTATTAGCTTTTAGTTGGAGCATGGAAGAATCCTATCAGTTTTGGGTCATAGCTCAAATTCAGTTGTCACTGAAACAAAAAAAATGGTCAGCACATAATAACATTAATTGCACCACACTTAGCTGATGGTTAGCACTTGGGGAAAAGAAAGTGTCAAGTTTTTTAGGTCAAAAGTTCACTGTAACATAGAATCAAGATGGTTTCTGCAGAAATAACTAAAGTTTTCCACATTTTACAATTACCAAACTTTGTGAATGTAGGAAGAAAAACAGTTTCTGCACAGTAACATTCATTCAAGATCATGTACCTTCAAGAAAGTTTTGTAGAGGACTTCTGCTAAGGGTATGAAAGAGGCCTGCTGATTTTGGGATCAGAGGGTGACAATTACTGTGTCTCAAAGAGAAATTGGTTTTGCAAAATAACTGCTGTTTTGAGTAAATTTCTTAACCAAATTGTGTTGGTTACACTTACACTTAAGATATTAATGAAGACTAGCACTTTTGTCCAGAAAAGTTCAGATCCTTGAGGCCTATGGGTCCATACTCATCATAATCTTGCATGTTGCCTTAGTGCCTATGGCCAAAGAAGGAGACATTTTTGTTGTGCTGTCTGCCTATCCACCCAACACACTTTCTTGTACATGGCACAAGATGTCTTTAATTATCCACTGCATTTAACTTCAGGAGATGCATACATTGTTTTAATGAAAAGGAAGTAAGGTTTGTGAAGTTTCCTGTTAAAGAAATATGTAAACACCAAGTGGTATATCAAAGATAAAACATGCTCCTTTATTATATGAATTTGGAAATAACAGTTATGGCATGGGTCCTAAAATTTCACATGCATGTATTTTTCTTGTATGTGTAAAAATATTTTTTATTCTTAAAAGTACAAAAAAAATAATGTGTAAAAGTTTGCTATCATTTTGGAGAAGAGATCATGTATGAATTCTAATATAAGACAGTTGTATCATGGCTCTTGAAATTTTATATATATGTATTTTTACATATACTTTTCATGTACATGAAACAAGTTTTATATATATATATATATATATATATATATATATGTATATATATGTGTGTATGTATATATATATATATATATATATATATATATATATATATATATATATATATATATATATATATATATATATATATATGTGTGTGTGTGTGTGTGTGTGTGTATGTATATATATGTATATATATATGTGTGTGTGTATATATATATATATATATATATATATATATATATATATATATATATATATATATATATACAATCTTGGGTTTGGAGTGGAGAAATTAAAATGAACCATGATAGGAAGCCACAAACTTGGATATAAAATGCACTGGAATCTATTGTGACATAAGCAAATCATTTGTTCATTTTGACAACCCATCTTAAAAGTGCATTGTCATATCATAATCTGATGATGCTGTCATGAGGTCTGAGTACTATCCTATACTATGATACATTCAAATAGTCATGCTACCAGACTAGCTACAACTGACCAACCTTTGAAGGCTGGAACAGGCATGGCTACAATAGACAAAATGATGCCTTTTAGTTTGTTTTTAAAAAGTACTTGGAAAAAGAGTTTTGCTGAAACTAATTAGAAAATTGATTATCTTATAGATATCTGACGATCAAGTTTCTTTTTAATTTGTTCATGTTTACATTTCCCTAGGAATATCAACATCCCAGTGTGTCTATTACAATGTGTAGTTTTGCAGCTATTCATAATCCGTTTAGAAGTTTTAATTTGCAGAGTTTCAAAGTTTTTTAAATTTTATTTATGTTGATTATATAAATAAATCAGATGCTCATGATTTAACCATGAATGTTGGTTTAAATTCAGAAAGTAGAGCACTACAAAAATTGCATTGACAGCATTCTGAACATTGAAAGCATGTCTATTCAGTCACCAACAGGTTAAGCAAAATGATACACAAACAAGAGGCATTTCAAGCTATAAAGTTATATAAAGTTGACCTAAGTCACTAATAGTTGATCCAAGTGACTAATATACTTTATGGAGGTTGGCCAAAAGGTCTAAAGTGCTTGCCTTTCCTGATCACAGCGATCTCACCTGTCTAATTGGGTTAGAATCTCATGATCAGCCAAAGCATGTATGAGAGAAAGCTTGCCAGTAGCTTCCAATATGTTGCTGGTTTACAGGACTAGTGTACCTGTTGGCAAGCAAGGGCAGAGTTAACCCGTACCTACACAAATTTGTGTCTTGAATTCACTACCTGAAAGTCAACCAGTCAGTTTCTCTTGTTTATTTTGATTGACTGACCACCTGACCTATTATGATCAGAGTTTAGTCTTGATTGATTAGCAATATAGGTAAAATATTTGCATGTCAAATATTTGCATGTATAAACGAAGTTCCAATTGTGGTGAATACAGAAGTGAATACAAAAAAATAAGGCAATAATGTAAAATGTCAATTTCTGTTTCACACACACCGACTGCCTGGAGATAACGATGATCCAACCTGGCCAGCAATGTGTGCCATCTCACAACAAAACCTGCCTCACCTCCTTTGTTGTTGGATGCATTACAGCAGGCTTGTTTAATACACCACTCCTCTGTGTTTGAAACTTCATGCCAACAGATATTATCTTTCTTTCTAGAACCCAGAAGTCTTGAGAAGACCAAACCTACCATGGATTAATCAGACCTTTGACACAAACGATTTTGTTTTCCGTCATCTAAACTATCAATGGTCATTTGTAAAGTTGTCATAGCAAGAATCAATCTGTGAAAAATTCCTCCCATACCAAATCTCCATATTACTAGATTTTTTAGACTATGAGGAATTGCTGAATAACAATCTGATAAAAACAACTATGAAAAACTTCTATACCAAATGACAATTTTCTCTAATATACTACATGATGTCAATGTTATAAGAGTTCTTACAATTTTAAGGATTATATTCAACAAGATATATTTGCCGACTACATAAAAAGACTGATTTTATAATTTTTAAGTTTTAGCAGATGAGTGTTATCAGGACAAATTGTTATGACTCGATAGTCTTAAAGTAAGTAACAGCTGGGAAGCAAAATGAACAAGTGGAGCAAAATTCATTAAATAATTTATTTCCCTAGAAAAAGTGAAACTTTTAAAGGAACTTGCAGTATTGAAAATTAAATCCCAAATAATCTGTAATGTTCAATCACAAGTGCAAAAGCATTGAGTTTTCCAAATGAAACTCAGTAATGAATGTACTGATGTTCCAGTAGTTTTATACGAGTTAATGTACCAACAGTCTTGATGTATCTCAGTGATATAATGCAAAATGTCCTTGAACGAATTCATATAATATTGAAGTGTGTAGACCAAACATCAAATGGCACTTTGTAATTGCAATGAATAATTTAATGAAAGATTCCTCCAATATTAAATCTGTACACAATTAAATGTGATTACAATTAAAAGTGATTCCACAAAACTGCTGTTAAATTGGAAATAAATAATTTGGTGATCATAAAACTTTCTTAGAAAACTTTGTCACTATGAGATGACCTGGATGTATATCATTTTCCTATAAACCCATAGACAATATCTCTTACTAGAACATTCTAAGGCCAAAAGGCCAGGTGAACGTGTTTACAAATATCTTAATTTCAAGTCCCTTACCCTTATGAACAAAATTTAACTTTGTAATAAATTACCCTTAAATTGTACAATCATTGATTAAATACAATAATAATAATAATAATAATAATAATAATAATAATAATAATAATCTTCTGCTATAAAAGATTTAAGCAGTATAATTCTTGAAAGAGTTCTTAGGACATTTTGTAATAATCTAGGAATACACTAATATCAGGCATTACATGTATAAGAAATGTGGCTATATTTGTTAGAATGTAAAATCCATTTAGTCTCACAGCTGGTACTGACACTGCAGTAATTCCCAACGTTTATTATTACTGTCCATATCAGCACTGAACCTTTAAGTACTGTTGAATACGATTTTCATTATTTGAGAATTTAAATACACGAGAACAATAGACCCATGTAGAGTGAGATCGCTTACTCCTTCCTATGCCTGGATGTTTTTGTGTCAAGGTTGGTTACCTACTGTTAAACGTTTCTGTAGGGGGATCTCTACAGATACTATGACTTTTTGAGAAAGGGACAAGGGTAAGGTGAAGTTTGCATTTGCAGCAAGCACAGTGGACAGAATGTTGGATTAACTCTAGTACTTTCATGCACTGTGGCTGAAATTTCTTTGGAAATTTTACTGCTAGAAATTGTATATGATATAAGCACACCGTTAACCAGAATGACTGATCCCATGTGCTCGAAAAGTTTGCCTGACTTAGTCTTTGGTTCACTATCTTTAGCAGTTATCAAAATAGGGAAAACGAATTTTGCTGAGATAGACAATCCCAGCCTCTGAAAATGCAATTAATAAGTTACAAAATATATCATTTATATCTGAAGACCAGAAGTGAAATGACCAAGCGGAAAAAGAAGTTTTTTGATATGTGAACATCTGAAATAATGCCAATGGTTTATAATGTATACTCCAAATTACACACAAAATGAACGGAATTAAAAATTCTTTAAATAATGTATAATATATATACAAAGTATGTTTAAAATGGCCAGCATAACCAGTGAAGAAAACCTGGGTAATGACTTTTCTTTAAATATCTAACCCTATACAATATATGATGAAACTGTAGAGCGCTAAAAAAAGTTGTGTCAATGTTATTCTGTGTTTAGTGATATCAGCCATAATTTTATTTCTATAGCAAAATAGTATCATGTGATCAAATTCTGCTTGGCTGTTACTGGGAAGTAATGAAAGTGTTTTTTATATTTAGTAGCATCATCCACATTTGATCATTTGTACAAACTTACCCACTCACCCCCATATCATAATGCTTTCTGTAAAATTAAGGCAAATTCTATTAATTTTAGTGGTTTTTGAGAAGAACTCGTTGCTATGATTTGCCATTTTACTAATGGTAGCCACATCAGATGGTAATATTTTATCATTTGCTTAACCGAGAAAGCTATTATTACCAAAAATTTAATACAAATGGAGTCAACTTCATCTGAGGTTTTCTGAGAAGTTTCTTTTAGTTATCCTTTTCAAGTAATGCATGCTTTGTGTGATGATGAATCGGGATGGTTTGCATATAATTTTGAATGTTTTTTCTTACCAGAATGTTTCTGTCAGATTTGACTATATTCAGTAAAGAAGTTCTGCAGAAAAAGTCATAAGAGATGTTATTATAATAATTGTAGTGATTGCCCTAGTTGATGGTATGCTGTCATAATTTGTACAGACTTAGACGCCTCTATAAAAGAAATAAGTTTCAAATATGTTCAACTGTTTTATAAAATTCAGATGAGATAGATAAAAAAGCAAGGTTATATTCGGGTACAAGTTAGACTTTTTTTAACCATCTCGAAATAAAAACATGTATTTGTTTTGTGCCTTGTTGTAGACAAGGCAGAAATAAGACATCGTAGGTGACATCACTTGTGTCTCGCTAACAAACAACTCTTTGATCTAGCAAAACATTTGATAGTATGAATTTGAATAATAAAACTACTGAAATCTCACTATCGCAAGTATCGCTTTTGTCAGGTGAATGATGGATAGTGGTGGATCAACATAGAGGGCTATATTTATTGTAATTTACTGAAATGAGTAGAGTATCAAATCATTCTTGTTGTATAATAATACTTTGATTATATATTTTTATGTATACAGAATAACAGTCTTTAGCATTTTGTGGTTGCTACAATGTTGTTATTTGTGTTATTCTTGTGATTTGCTTCCTATGAAGGCATTCATCTATTGTCTGAAATATTCTTCAGGTCACAAGGAACTGTAACTCCTCAATGTTTTATTATACTGATAGTTTATAAAGCGTTCCATGGAAGGAATATGAAATACTAATTTTATACTATTTCGTCTTGATACCACATATGCCATTTATATGCGGCTGTTGTAATTGTTTACTGAAATCATCTCGTTTACATCCTGGCACATGTGTGTGTGTGTACTTATGCAAAAAAGAAAATAAAAGACAGATAGCTTGAGCAGAACAACCGACTGTTTACTCAGTACCACAATTCTCAATATGGAAGCAACAATTCTGTCAGTAGCAGTAGATTTGCTGATTTTAACATAAATATTAGGGCAGTATTGGCTATATTATTATGCAGACGAAATGGAAGCTAATGGTAATTGACAAATCCAAATCACGATAGCTGATCCAGATTGACTTGGGTGGGATTTGGGACCTGTGAACCTTGTATAACAACTCTGCCGCTCTTTCAACTGAGGTAACATGGCACCCAGTAGCAGCAGCCAGAGTAGTAGTAGGAGGTAGACGAATGGTAGTAGTAGTAGTGAGCAGTAGTTGTTGTTATTATTTTTCTTGTTGACGATGGTGATGATGACGATAATGGAGTTCTCGAGCTGTTGCTGCTAGGGTACATGTTGGTATTACGTAAAAGTGAATAATAATTCAGGTTATCAGTGAAGTTTATTTATACTGAGTACTCATCAAGCAAAGTCTTCTGGAATGAATCGTACAAATTCGTTCTCGTTTTTAATTAAGATTTGAATATAAATTATTTCAAATACACAGATATAAAAGAATATAGCTATATATCTGATACATTCTCAATGACTTCCGTTATTATTATTACTATTATTATTATGATTAATATTATTATTATTATTATTATTATTATTATTATTATTATTATTATTATTATTATAACAGACTATCGCGATGCATTTAAATTAAATATCAATCTAGGTACAAAAAGCAATAAACGTTGTCAGTCTTTATTTCCATCTTGACAGAAGGGAAATGTAAACAGTATTCTTAAAATGTAGTGCCAATCTATTATACAATTCCTTTAACCATAGGAAATAGACTATGCAAATTTTTTTTATCTAATGTGTCATATGACTGCCTTATGATATCGATATACGGTAGGCCACATGATTTTGCTTTGTACAACAAGGATGTCCATGTTTATTGCCAGACATGTTTAATTCTTGGAAGACAGAATATCTCTGTGGCATATTGTGTCACGTGTTCTGAGTATATTTGTAATACGTGTTACAGTTGTCACAAAACGTTTAAAATAAGCAAGGATCATATAATCACTGTTCAGTCAGTGTCTGCTCAGCAAAGTTTGAATTCATCTCAGCTGGACATTCCATACATTGGAAACAATACAAATATTTTTGTTCCAACCACAGAGAACTCTGTTGCAGTGGATGTTTCATGAATGATCACAGAAAATGCGACGAAGTGTTGCTTATAAAAGATATATCTAAAATTAGCAATGAAAGACAAGACTTCAAAAAAGTATGGGAACAATTTGGGACAGCGAAAACAATGTTTATAACGTTGCTTGAAAGTATATCAAACATTATATATTACATTGAGCAACAAAATATTGCAATAACTAAGTTAATTCAAGATTGGACCATCACCATTAAAGAGCATATTGACAGACTAGAGACTGCCGCTCTTGAAGATTTGGATCAAATGTGTAATCAAGTAAATATAAAAGTATCGGATCAAAGTGTGGAATGTAAAAATGCAATAGCTGACATTGAAAAGTCTGAAGAAATGCTAATAGAGAGTAGAAAATCAGAGAATGATACTAAACTATTTATCATAAAGACTAAAGTATCTCGCCAAGTGTCTTAAGTATTTGGAGAAGAAAAAAAATACTGGAAAATAATACAGAAATTATTGAATTAAACTTTCATTTTGACAGCTTAGTCCACAAGGGAGACAACTCGGTGTATTACTATCACACGATCATAGACTCGAGAATCCTCTTTGCGTCTGTTTAAATAACAGGAATGACATAATTATTGTGTTTTGAAGAAGGATCAAATGACCTGAAAGTGTTAAAAATAAGTTAAACAACATGATGATTTACTTATTTCAAAAACTCGGCTGACGTCACTTTTCACAATTTTAAATTTATTTATACAGTAAATAAGTATTTGAATTTATTTCCAAACGGGTAAATATTCTCTGATAATTGCAGCTTTTTATTCTCGTGAAATTCATCCCATATGTACAGTAATACATATTGTAGATCTTAACAAAAACAAGAAAATTAAAATACCCATAGCAAATAAGGTTGTATCGTCTGATGTTCACATTTAAAATTATAAGTATGGGGGATAATGTTGGCTTTTTTTTTAACATGCTTTAATCCAATGGTTCACAAAAGTTTTAATCCAGTGGTTCCCATAATGGTTACTCTCAGTGCCCTAGCCCACCTTACCCCGTAGCAAGCATTATTCAGCACTACTGACCCCTCCCCCTTTGTTAAACCTACCGTCCACAATTGAGCGGTACCGCAAACACTTGGGAACCACTGTTTCAACCTAAGCTAACTGAAGGAACAGGATTATTGTCCCGCGTTAATTAATCATAGAACTGAAATAAAGAGTCTGCTATAAGAGAGAGAGAGAGAGAGAGAGAGAGAGAGAGAGAGAGAGAGAGAGAGAGAGATTCCTTACTTATGACACATTAGACAAACTCATCAATATATCTAACTCAAGTGACACCATCTATCTGAAATAAATAGACTAAGGCTGGACAACACTGGTATGAAATACCATAGTAGCCGTGGATATTACGTGGAATAAATTTAATAGATCTGAAAGCAATGGTGAGATCTGAAAGCAATGGTCTGACATTAGAGATAACTTTAGACAAATAGAGGATCATTTACTGCTGTGTTAAAGAATCTAAAAATAAACAGGTACGTGAAATTAGTGAAAATAAGTCTTTCTTTTCTCATCAAGAACTCTATCAAATTCAACGCAGCTTTCTACTGACACACACACACCGTTATTTTTTGGACTAATGCCCCTATTATTGACATTGTGCACCTTGAGTCTCAACGTTTTCATACATATAGTAAATTACGTCTCAAGACTTAGCAATTAGTTCAGAACATTGTAGCAATATGATCCATTTTCATTTTGGGTTAAACGGCTATTTTTTAAACAGTATAAGTAGTATAAACACTATCATTGATAACCACAATGATGGTCACGATTGGGAGTATCTTACTAGCTTTTAACACACACACACACATATATATATATATATATATATATATATATATATATATATATATATATATATATATATATATATATATATATATATATATATATATGAAGTACAAACATATTAAAAAATGATAAATACTTTTTTCTTGGCTTCTATATTTTGTGACACGCATTTTTTCTGACATCTTTCTTATTCTGTTTATTTTGGTCTTAAAACACCTTTAGTGAAATCGCGTTTCTCATTTGCTACTTGGCCTTATTGTAATTTTATAATCTGAATGTAATTAATATTATGTTGTTGAGGTATTATACATTTAGAAACATACCTGTATATATCTTTACTTCATTTTGTCTCAAAAACTGGACACTGCAGCTATTGAATAATTGAATCAGATGTGCAAACAAGAAAAAAATAAAAGCATCAGACCAAATTGTGGAATGTAAGGGTGCAATAGCTGCCATTAAATCGTGTGATGAAATGCTAATGAGCAGTAGAAAATCAGAGGATGATACGAAACTATTACAACGACTAAAGTATCTCGACAAGTTCTAAGTATTTGATGAATTGCCTACATAACTAAATATGTGCAGTATTTGACTGGAACAATAGACTGTGCAGAAGACGTAAATAAAACCGTTCTTTTTTAGCGGATTTGCACCCATATATACTGCGTACAGTTGCAGTAGTTGGGTAAAGCTTTGTCAGTTAGTAGACCAATTTATGTCCAAATTCGTATGTGAACAGAGGTGAGTTTATTTACTTCGTTAAGTTAACAGATAGTATATACTATTTCCATAACATTGTCCAATCAGTGACTCAGTATACAAATATGTCGCATTCATTTTAAAGGACCATGCTGTTAATAGTCTACTTCTTGTTCATTGCTATCTTGGAATCAGATTTAAAGTGTTAGAAAATTCGGACCTGCTTGTTTTTTTGTGGTTCATCACAATGCCGTGATTCCATATGGCAGCCTCAAGACTAACAAGTTGCTGTATACCAAATTTTGATTGAACTGATTTCGAAAAAGTATCAGTTTGGTTTTTGAAGATGCAGCAGCTGCGATCACTATTTGGGTTTAAAAAGAAATAATTTTTGTCGGCAACAGCAAGTTTAAATACAATGTATATAGTAAGATTATTCTTGCCGATTTTTGCAAGTTATTTTGTGATTTGGTTATTTTATAGCAGGAGAAATTTGAGACTTTGTAAAATATTAAAATTTATTTTACGATCTACGTTTATTTAAGGTGTTTTAATACAGCTTAATAAAAACATCGTTAACATTATTTATTATTCGAAGTGAAAAATCTGGCTACTTGGTTTTGGTACGAGTTCGTGTTCGTTTTATAATACTTGGGAGTGTAAAGCTTTTTAAAAAGAAAATGGTATATGCCTAGGAAGAAATGTATACTAATCTTATAACAACTTATTTTGTTCTTTCATTTGCATCATTTTTATTTTTGGGACATGGATTCCTTTTTCTAATTTTGTTAGGGTTCTTTTTTAAAAATAAAATTGTTTTGCCTCTTGGAGTTGGAATCACCTACTCTATACTCGGGCTTATTGTTTTAGTTCATTGATGCCATTTTTTATTTTATAATGGTATATATGTGTGTGTGTGTTAATGCAACATTGATTCTACCTTAGTAATAACAGGTGATTGTTTCCTCGATAACACAACTCCGTGATAGCATCAAAGCAATTATGTCGCCATGAGTAGTAGTAATTTAAAAAAGACGAGTAGAACTAGTAGTAGCCTTTATTGTTTATGTTGTTTACGTGGATGACGATGACGTTGTTGCTGTAATGGAAATGTTGTGTATTAGCAATCAGCATATCACCGACGACACTAAAGAGTATACATCAAAGTAAATTCTTATGGAATCGTTCAGTTGATATTCATTCTTTTTAAATGTAAACATGACTCTGAATTGTTACGAGCACGAATGGAATGTCGCTTGAATCTGTAATAAATTCTTAGCGATTTCCATTATTATTATTATTATTATTATTATTATTATTATTATTATTATTATTATTAATATCACGATACGTTTACACCGGAGTCACGTCTAGCAACATTGTACAAGAAAGATGTCTAATTTTCTATACATTTCCTGATCGTACGAGAAAGGAGATATTATAGTGATTTTGAAACGTCACTCTCTGATAAACATTTTACTCCTAGCCAATGGAAAGCTAAATTTAGCTATCATAACATTCCTACGGTTTATGGACAATTCGGACCAAAGACAATTCGGCCCAACTTGGACCGAAAATAAGACGATTCGGCCCAACTTTAAAGACAATTCGGCCCAACTCGAAAGACAGTTCGGCCCAACCAAAGACAATTCGGCCTAATTTTAAAATACAACTGACAAGTATTTATTTGTAACATATATTTTAACAATTCTTATATAGTATGTTTTATAATAAAATTTGGAACATTTTGTGAACAAGATAAATGTTTTCCGAAGTTATAATGGTTAGGAAAAACCGAAGAAAGAAAGGAGTATAGTAGAGCTGTACGCTTGGTCTCAAAAACTTAATTCTCAAGCAAAGCATGAGATATTCTCGTATTTGAACGTATTTGTTACAAATAAATTTATACAGATAAAATGGTTGAAAACTGGATAATTAGTTATTTTGCGATAATTTGACAAATTTAATTCGGAACATTATTCCGTTTTGCTGTTCTATGTTACGAAAACGACAGATAAATGTGCACAATGAAAGATGTATCTTTACCAAAATTTCTTGTATTTTAAATTTCATTTAATTTGATAATGAATATTCAAAACACCACAAACATTTTAAGTTGTAAAATTAATACCATTCTAATTATAACAGTTTCCGATTCAAAATATTAGCGCGAAAGTTTACAACGTGTATGCCTTTTTAGTCAGTCCAAATATATAGAGGATATTTGCTTGAAACGAGTGAATAACGGATATATTTCATCGAGTGGATGAAACTAGAGTTGTTTTTTTTTTTATCCAAGAGATGAAATGTATCCGTTATTCACTCGTTTCAAGCAAATATTCTTTTTATTTTATGCTCACATACATTTGCTACCTCAAGTTTGTGACAGTGAAAGAGCAGATTTCTTACGTAAGTATGTTCTGACCCAAAAATGTAGTTCCTGTAGTGAAAAAATATTGTTATTTTTTCACTGTTATTTTTCACTGTTATTTTTTCACTGCAGTGAAATATCAATATTATTTTAACTAGAAAATCAAGTAATTCACTGCTGAGCATAAAATAAATAACGTATGTATGAGAGATAAACGACAAGAGACTGTTCATTAAATATGTAATCGCTTTCACTCAGTTTTCCCTTTTGATCATAAAAATATGGCATGAAATTATTACATACCTGTATGTATGTATGTATGTATGTATGTATGTATGTATGTATGTATGTATGTATGTGTTTGTGCGTGCGTGAGTATGTGTAGATATATATGTGCCTTCAAGCTGGTGAGTTATGTATACGAGCTGATGTATTTTGCTTTGCTTCACTTTATCACTTTCAGGCAATTGTTTTCTTTTTCATTTGAGAGAGAGAGAGAGAGAGAGAGAGTCACACACACGGACAGACGCATTCAGATGTAGCAGCTTACAAGGGAACAAAGACAATGAGTACCATAATTAAGATTAGTAATCAGTTTATTCATTTCTAATTTGTATGGAGTAAAGGAGGTAATATGATTGACGATACTGAATAAAACATAAACTTGACTGGTACGAGGTTGATGTTGCAGCATCTAAACTGGCAAAATACTCGGCATTTCTCTCTCTCTCTCTCTCTCTCTCTCTCTCTCTCTCTCTCTCTCTCTCTCTCTCAGACACACACACACACACACACACACACACACACACACCTGATATGAAAATAACACGACTCAGTTCTTCAACTTCGTGGTCGGTAGATCCTTCCGCACATTCGTAGAAGATTGTTGACGCTAATTTCCTTATTGGCGTACATCCTCCAAATCTTAAAAAGTTTTCCGTGCATGGTACGGATCTGTTTAGTTTGGTGTCTTGTTAGTTTGCCTTCCGATACAATCTTTACTTGAGATGGTATCATCTCATCTTCGTTATATAGTAAAGTAATCATGAGATAAAACTGCAGATTGCTTTTGCGTGCTTTTCGATTTAAACGACTATGCCACCCCTACATGTCATTGTTTGTCCGTACACTTTTGCCAAAAACACTCCACGTGGATACCGGCCAAATTGTGCTAGATATCCACCTGTCAAAAATGTAAGTAATCCATTCTTCTAACGCGTCGGTTCTTGCCATTCTTTTCAATTTTGCAAATACTGAAGGGATATGCTCGGCTGGAAGAAAGGCCAGAGCAAAAACCTTCCTACATAACTTGAATACAGCATCCCGCTGGTTGTATGTCGTCTACAAGTAAACATATTAGACTTCAAATTGATCCAGATAATGAGATCATTCACAAAATAATGAAAAGTTTAAAAATGAACACCGTGAACCATCTTATCTCTAGGTTCAAACAGTGAAGAACTGATAAAAATAGACATGAAGACTTAACGTGTCACAAATCAACAATGAAAAATATGTTATAGCCGTGGTATATAAAAATTATACAATACCTGAAGACCTTTTTCCTGAAGTTTTCGCCATAGAGCCTGGGCCCAGTGGAACGCACATCCACTTATATGTGGATTATCGAATACCAAGCGGAGCGCCTTCCATATTCCACTTTCAAAGTCTGCTACAAAGGACTTGACGGAAGGTTCTTTGGGTAGAAGTCGAAGTAAAGCTTGGAACACCTAATAATGAAACATTGTTACTTGATTTTAATATGGAGAAAAATTATATAGCGAACAGAGAACATGTAAAATGTAAAAGAATGTTTGTTTAATTCATAGTTTGCAGAATGAAGACATTTTAAAGTTACTCGCGTTTTTATTTATAGTGAATATTATTTATAATGGTGAGTTGAGCAAAATAATAAACTACCTTCTTGTAATCTTTCTTGTTCTTGCCGGACATCACGATGAACACAAGTGGTACTTGCTTCATATTTTCTCCTGACTTCAAGAAACCGTGAACCGTTAGTAACTGATAAAAAGGTTTCTTCACGATCTTAAAGGTACCATCGATGTACCATGTTTTAGCTTTGCTTAGGAGTTCCAGCTGGTAATTAGTTGCAAATATTAAGTGGCGGTTGTCTTTGCGGATTACATTTTGTCTGAAGAAGGGCTCTGTAATTGCATTCGACAAGTAATCGTCGTCCAGCTGCAAATTGAAGAGAAAAAAAAAACACCGTCTTAAGAATACATATTTGATACGAATCAAACGTAATATTGAAATAATTTATTCTGTAAGGTTCTGATTGTATTGTTCATGTAATATTCGATAGAGAAAAATAACGATTTATGTAACGTCATTTATGTACCTCGAATGACAAGTATGATGGGTCTTTAGGTCTTTCTCTTTCTCTATATCTGTTACAGTTTCGAATCATGTTGTTGTAAGTGGGTCTTGATGCTTCCGATTGTTCAACATCTATGTGCTCCTGAATTACGTGATCTACAATATTCTGAGCAGGATCAAACAAATGGTGTACAGCTTTGACTCTCAGCTGGAAAAAAGAAAAATCGATACATTTATGCAACACAATACATTTGCCATGAATTCTACTTAGTATACATAATTACAACTATACTTAGGAAAATTTGATATTATGCATATAGCGACGTTTAGAACATAGTCGAAATCATTTAGAACAGTTTATATGTTGGCAGATATGTCATGTTTATGTATTATTATCGTGTTGTCCGATTATCAATATTTCGCCAATAAATGTATGAAATATAATTAAATCGTACCTCCTTGCGAATATTAACTGCTGTCAGAACACCCGGTTTAGCAGCATGTAAATGTTTCTGGAGAGGCTCTATGAACGATTCACCCTGCTGTTGGATGACGACAGGACAGACAGTACACTTGTTGCGGATGGTGCACCGCCATTCCGTAGTTCCTTTGTTTAGTCTCTTTAACGTATATGTATAGCCATCGCTAGCGATGAGCTTTCTTTTCCCTCTCTCGGTTCCCTATGTAGACAACTGTGTACGTAACAACATCATCTGTCGTAGAGTTCTCTGTTTGGATTGATTCATCTGTCACAGATCTATGATAAGAAAATACACGTCAATGCATGTACCCGTACATACAGCTGTAAATGAACAAACGCGCTGGGATTTCGCGTTACAAATATTTTAAATGGGATCATCGATTTTAATAAAAAAAATTAAATACTGATTTCTTTATTAACTCAGTGTTCACAAATCGTTCCGGTACGAGCTAATAATAAATATGTAATCATTACAAGGAGTATTTATTTAATAATTCTTTATGTTGTTGATGAAATGAGTCTGCTATAAGCAGTTTTCCAGATAAGTTGCCCGGGGTTATAAAATTGGTATAATATAAAATGGTGTAATTTGTTTCTATTAACAATATGTATGTTTATTTGGAAGAACAAATAACAAAACAACGTATATACTTTTCTTGCACGTCTTCCTGTAGTTTAATCGAAGACATATTCGTTATTTCAAAGGAAAAATGTTCAACGGAGTCTTCTGGCTGAATGCTTCTGTTTGATATGTCGAAAGATGATCAAAGATTGTCTATAATGGTACTATCTAAAAAGGGGTCAGCATCCATTTGCGTTGACTCAGCAATAGGATTTACAGTTGTCCATGAGTTGGTGACATCATAATTCTAATAAATCAAAAACATTATTTTGAAAGTCTTCTTAATCTACAGCAGTGCACATAAATGTATAATATATAATTAATCAAATATGATGGATGATTTTTTTTTATTATTATGCAATTTCAATTATAATGACATTTTGTAATCAGCAACTCGCACACTAAGTTTTAACTATATTGCCACTTACGCGAAGTTCAAGCGCTGGCGGTACTACTTCGTGTGATGCGTTGACAGCAACCGGAGTCTGAGGACGAAATTACGAAAGGTGCATAAAAACAGAAAACACCATATATACGTATAACATTGAAAATTTAAAACAAAAGATGTATGTCTCGCCAAGGTATAAAGATATAAGCGACGATCGCCAGCGCAAGTTAATATTTCACCATATATATTTATGTTAACGATATCCTATTAGGACACGATAAACCCTACAATTCATTTTAACTTGAGGTATATTACTGGACAAAAAAATGTCTCAAAACGGAACGCACAGAACAGTGACGTATTCTGCTACCGACGTATTCCACCACACAAAGGCACAGACTTCTGACGTATTCAACCACACAATGGCCCCTTTAATTTCTTTTATATACCGGTGTACTGTGGTGCTGGCGGGTTATCAAAGTGTTATTAGTACAATATTGCACAAGGCCTGGTCAGAGGTATTGCGCAACTTGGAAAACAACACTTGAAGACCGCCTCCCACTAATTATCGTTATCTAGAAGATGATCTCTACGGTGTAATCTGCCCGGTCAGTGGATATAGTAATCTGAGATGGTACTTTGAACAAGACAATACACGAGCCCCCGTAAAGATAAAATATGAATTTAATTAAAAATACAATTAAGAAAAGAATGACACTGTGAATTACAATTTCTCTCTTTCTGAATACACTTAGTTCAGAAAAATACAAATACTGAAGCTTTAAAATAATGGATACATTCATAAGAATCCAAACACTAATGAAAATAAATGAAGTTAGCCGTTAATACTGAGAGTAAATTTCATCAAGGAATCGAATGTTCATTTAACATTGGACTGTTGGGTGATTCAAAATGACCTTTTTCGTCGACTGGTTTTTCTTTCTTTTCCCTGCGTGCGTCCGACTTCAGCTTGCCCTTTGATTGAACGGGAATTCCACACTCTGACTTCTTACTTCTTTTATTCTCTTTTCCTTTGACTTCTCGCTGATTCTCACTCTTGCCAAAATAAACTATTTTCCTTGTGTTTTTGGCGTCTTACAATCGTTCCACATTCAGTTTAACTGGAACCCAATTTTTACGAACGTCTGTCTTTCAAAGCACGCTCGGAGTCTTGACTATGTAGTTTTCTACTTCCTCTCTTGCAGAGGTCTTCCTAGACTGACTAACCTCGTTTGATACGTAGTATATATTTCCCCGATTCTGGAGTCCGACACACCCCCTTCCCTATATATTTGACCAATCGGAATAAGTGCTATTCTTACTGACCTTTTGAAAACCGTCTATCAAGATGCCAAAAATGCCACCTTATCACCCTATCATTTGTTTCAAATCACTTTGTCAGCTTGTACGTGAAAAATTCGTATTTTTAAGCGTGTCAAACACCCAGTCCGTTTTCACTCTAAATATTGTAGCAGTCTGACCGAGGTAAGAAAACATTCCTCCCTCCAAACTCTACTCCAAGATAATTAATCGTCGGCGAGCCTACGAATTAATTACTGAATTTCACTAACGAAAAATTTGGCACTTGACAACCGGTCACATAATTTTTAATAGCTATATCTGAAAGTATTATGTGTTCATTTATGTTCAATTGTGCTGATTTGTCTTCCTCAAATTATTATAAATTACTTATTTTTATATTTATGTAACTCAGTATCACATCATATATACATACATGCAGAGCCTTAACGTAGGGCATTAAAAAATTATGATTGATACCCGTAACAATTTTCTATAGCAATTAATGACTTAGCCAAAATTTTATTCTAAATGAGAAGTACAGGTTATAATCTGAATATCAAAAATACGAAACAGATTAAATAAAAAGTGACTTCATAGAAAATTACCCTTTATTTGAAAACTCAGTTATTTTTTGTGGATCTAATTTTGGCATCATAGAACTACTGTTATGTAGACAAAATCTGTTTTCATGGAACAGTCACTGTATATTGAGTTGGAAATATTTTGGGGGCAAAAGTCATAATAAAAGAGTCCCATATTCACAAACTGGCAACCTGTTACATAGACAAAGTCTGTCTTCATGGAACCGTTACTGCTTATTGATTTGGAAATCTGTTTTGATGGACGAAATTTGTCTTTATGGAACAGTTCCGGTTATTTCATAATTCAAGACCAGTTTTATGAACTACAGTTGTCTTCACAAATCAGTCTCTGCTTATTGAATTGTGTATCTTTTCTAAGGATAAAATTTGGTTTCATTGAATAGCCTGGTTCGATGAAATATCGATCTGTTTTGATGGACAAAATTTGTCCGGATAGAACAGTACTGCTTTTATAAATTGTGCAACTGTTCTATTTACAAAATTCGTCTCTTTAGAACAGTCCTGAGTTCATGATTGGTAGATCTGTTATATGGACAAAATTATTTTTTTTTGGACAAAATCTGTTGTAATAGAATCATCCCTTATTCACAAAATAACGTTGCCTGTTATGTGGACAAAATATGTCTTCATGGAACAGTTCTGGCTATTTCATAATTGAAGATCTGTTTTATGAACTACAGTTGTCTTTACAAATCAGTCTCTGCTTATTGATACGTGTATCTTTTCTAATGATAAAATTTGACTTCATTGAATAGCCTGGTTCGATGAAATATCGATCTGTTTTGATGGACAAAATTTGTCCGTATAGAACAGTACTCATCCATTATTCACCAAATAACGTTGCCTGTTATGTGGACAAAATATGTCTTCATGGAACAGTTCCGTAATTGAAGACCTGTTTTATGAACAACAGTTGTCTTCACAAATCAGTCTCTGCTTATTGAATTGTGTATCTTTTCTAAGGATAAAATTTGGTTTCATTGAATAGTCTGGTTCCATGAAATATCGATCTGTTTTGATGAGCAAAATTTGTCCGGATAGAACAGTACTGCTTTTATAAATTGTGCAACTGTTCTATTTACAAAATTCGTCTCTTTAGAACAGTCCTGAGTTCATGATTAGTAGATCTGTTATATGGACAAAATTATTCTTTTATGGACAAAATCTGTTGTAATAGAATCGTCCCTTATTCACCAAATAACATTGCCTGTTATGTGGACAAAATATGTCTTCATGGAACAGTTCCGTCTAATTAATAATTGAAGACCTGTTTTATGAACTACAGTTGTCTTCACAAATCAGTCTTTGCTTATTGAATTGTGTATCTTTTTTAATGATAAAATTTGTCTTCATTGAACAGCCTGGTTCCATGAATTATCGATCTGTCTTAATGGACAAAATTTGTCTTCATAGAACAGTAGATGGTAGATCTGTTTTATGGACAAAATTAGTCTTTGCCTGTTATGTGTTATGTGGACAAAATCTGTCTTCATGGAACATTTCATGCTTATTCATTTGGAAATCTTTATTTGACAAACAAGATTCCCATATTCCCAAATAAATTTTAAATGTATTTTGGATAAAATCAGACTTCATGAAACATTTGCTTCTTATCGATTGGGAAATCATATGTGGACAAAAGTTGTCATAATAGATAAGTTCTTGCTTAGTGAATTGAAAATCTGTTTGCTTGACAATCTTTCTTTTGACATAGTAAATTGAGCATCTGCTTGTACGAAAATACACTTGACATCAAATATAGAAGTATTTTCTAGTCAGAAAAATAACGATTTCACCCGGAACAACTGTATATTATTCATTCCATTTGGATTGAAACCCATAAAACTTTTCAGATCTAGTTGAGTGCGCGAAACAGCAGGACTATCCAAAGGATAGTGTTCCGCTAATTTGTTTATTGAATAGATAGACATGTAAATTGGTCTACTGCTATCACGAATGTCAAATAATACAAGAACTACATGAACTTAAAATATCAAATATCAGCAAGCGCAATAGATCATGTAAAATTAAAATACCTAAAACAGGGTATGATTTGGCTAATATATATAATGAAGGAGCTGTTTGACGCAGCTTTGTCACGAAAGTAGTATTTCCCAGAATTATACATTACACACCAACAGCAACTCACCTATTAGCTCTCTTTGGAAGTGACGTTTACATTTAACTTATAAATAAGGTGAAAAAGTAGTAAGAGGTTATTCTTGGTATTTTCTTTGATTGATATGCATTTACCCGCACGAGTTACTGTTTCTTTTAGTTAAATAAACCCTACAAATGTAAGATATAATTTAAGTTAATAACAGTCGGTATGGTTTTCATTCCCTCGTGGTTTGTGTATATGTGTGTACTGTCTAGCTATTGAGTACAATTATGTATGAATTTAAGAATAGAAAACGTATTAATGTTAAGAATTTGTATATTTCGTTTTCTTATGGTTTTAATTAAACAAATTGGTGTTTTTTTTGTTTGTTTGTTTGTTTGGGTGGTATTTACGGCATTTTATCACATTATTCGCTAATCGTCTTTTACAATGAATTACGAGACGTACCTTCTTGAAACTGGTTGTCGTCACTACGGAACAATGCGTTACAGCGAAAAAAATTATGGTAGTGAGTAAACAGGAACTTCACTATGTTACGTGCTTAGGCTCGAATAAACAGTAACACAGAAAGAGTGAAAATAACAAGCTTGTAAAACTTAATAAACAATTTATTGAGCTCAAATATTTTCCAGAAAAATAAACTTACGGTTTTAAAAATCAATTCCAAAATTAATCCAAAATATTATCCACTAGAGAAATTGCAAAAGTCCTGGTAATAAAATTTCCAAATAATTCTAAGTTCGAATTCCAGCGAAGTATCCAATATGGAAGACGATGTCACTTGATGAAGTCAGTTCTTGTTTATAAAAATCTATAAGCACAATTCTTTTCCAGATAAATAACAAAATAATTCCTCTTGATCCAAACGAATTAACATAATTTCCAATACAAAGTAATTTAAAATAACTCCAAACGACACGCAACTGAGTATTCTAACAGCCCAAATTCTTCTACTGAATAGCTCGCTCCAAAACATAGTTTATATACCTGTTTTTACGTAAACAAGAAAGGGGTCACGATCTTCTAGAATCTCTCAGAACAAATTTACGTTCAAGAAATCACGTACATACCGTATGACCCAACTAAAATAGAATGATGTTTATACAAAACTCCATAATGTCCTTGGAACCAACCAATCATTTTAAAAGCTTGTTTACAACTCTGAAGCCAGGTCAGAAATGAGGTCAACACCTGGTGTTTACTCTGTAAAGTACATGTCACCCCCTTCAATGAACGAATCTTAAAAACTTAAAATGCCAAATTTAAATCTAACAAACAAACAATAAAAATAAATATAAATGACTTATATCAAATATACGTAACCTGATAGAATGTTATATTTTGCTTCATTAAAGCGGTAAATTTACATGGTTTTATACAAACGTGATAAAATTAAATGAAATTGTTGTCAGCAATGAAATTCCTGATATTTTTGGTGATTAAATCGCAGAAATCATAATTTAATGTAACACATACACGTTTGATACACTTGTTACGTTAAGACCTTCTTTGAGTTGCCTATTTTCTTAGATTTTTATATTGCATGGAATAATATTCAGAAAACAGAGGACCTTTACTTCCAAATAAGTAACTATTGTATGATTTTTTTCCCTTCTTATTTCTGCTGATTACTCGATTTGCATATTGTATAAAACACACACACACACACAAACACAGAGTATGTATTGTCATGAATAACAGGAAGAACGTTGTATTTTGCAACGATATAGCATTTTGAGGCTTGTATTTTTGTTTATTATGGGAGAGAACACAACGACGGTTAGATGGTGCCAAGGCAAGTAAAGTGCCTTGCACATGGACACACAACGATTTAAGACAATTTTCTTTTAGAACCAACTTGCCATAGGAAGTCTTCTGTTGAGAATATAATGTCGAGATAACCTTAAGTTCAGGAGTAGCCATAACATGATTTGTTTAAAATAGCTGTCACAACAACCAAATTTGATGGGAAGGGCAGAAATAATAAAATATTTAAAAATGACGGCCACAGTGGCGGCACTCAACGTTTCATCATTTAGGATAAACTATATTTATGAAATCGTGTCAATATGACGACTTCTTCGGGCGACTTAGCAGTAACAAGTTTTAAATGGCCACTGGATATACTGGATCTTCGAACTTTACCATTTTTATTTTGTGTAAAGTGGCAATCCTCCAAAGAATTTAGAGGTACTAGCTATAACGAATTTGTTGAAATGGATCTCGAACCAAATGCAATTTTAAGCAGCACCAAGTTCTTTCATGACAAAATAGACCTCGAGATATTCCATGGCAATCATTTAGTAGTACAGTAGTCATGATAGCAGATAGACACCGGTAACATTTTGGGCATACAACTGAATTTTATATTTTTGCTTCAAAGCTGTCAAACCTCGTATGATTTATGTACATGATAATCTAACTTGCGGTTTCTGCCTACTGTGTTGGGTCATTGTTACTAGGTACTTAAGATGCATCATTGGTGGTGTTTGGTTAAACAGCAAGCAAAATCAAGGCTAGAATTAGTTTTCTTGATTATCAATGCAAAGTGAAAAAGTGTAGATGCAAAAATTGCTTACTTAAGAATGAAAAGTAGTCCCATATCTACTTTTTCAGTTGTAAGATGCTCATAATTGTGCATGCATCAGAATAGTAGTTGCTGAAGCCGAGTCAAGATGCCAATGAAGAAAATGCGATTGAAGTAAGATTTCTATACATATACAAATCGATTTTCCCTATGATGACAATAGCATAGAAAGCGGCATGACTCAAGAAGTGGACTATCATAAAATATACCACTTAGCTGTGTGTAATGGATTGAAAGATGGAATTCAGTAATGTGTGCAGCTTCCACATTTGTGGCACAGAAAAAACAAAGAGGAAATAAATATGCCTTTACTGCATTTTTTTTATTTCATATTTTCTTTTCTTGAAGAAATAACAAAACATGAAACAGATGATGAAAACAGGTTTCCAACCGAAGTTTATTTGAATCAAGTCTTCATCTAGGCATTTAGATATTATACTATATAGAAAAATAGATAAAATAATGTGAACATTTTTAAGCACCGCACCCTTTTAAAACTATAATACTTGTGAAGCATATAACTACAACTGTTGCAAATGTCATACTTAAAAAAATACGTTTTTTTCTATATAAATGTAAAGCCTGTTTGTAATGTGGCTAAATATAAAAATCACTCTGGTAGCTATTATTGAAACATGCGTTGACTACATCTTTATTACTATAATATTACAGTTCAAATTTCTTACACTGAGCCTACATACTCAATTAAAACAATGATATACACATTCCAATTGATATAATAAAGGCTAATACTTGTTTTGATAAAAATAACTCCTCTGGCTAAGAATGAATTATTTGATGTGGCAAATTCAGATCACCTCATATCCATGTTATGAAATCTGACACTATGTACATTATAATCTAGTTGATTATGTGAACAATGAAGTCAGTAACCAAGCAATGCTTTTTATAGTAAGAGCATTGATCAGTTTTCAAAGTAAAGCATAACATTTGGTTTATCAAATATTATAAATAATTTGGAGGGAATTTTTTTGTGTGCACACAATGAAATTAAATCTTACTTTGCAGTCAATAACAGTGCTTTATTGCTTGTATTAAACTGATGAAGAAACTAGCCTAAAAGCAAGAAGCAGTTTTTAAATTTTCAGTGGCATAAAAACTGTCAGCTGCTAAACCACACAGGTTACTCTATAACATCTGGACATTGTTTGCTAGGTTATGTTGCCACTAACAGCTTATACTACAATTCACTCTTAAAAAAAATAGGAAAGTTTAAGATTGATATATTAAATTTAACAAAATACACAAACATATCTGCTTTCACAAACAGCTTTGTAAGATTCATTGGTATTCATGCACTGGTAATGAAACCAGAATTCTCCACACTCATCACAACCAATCTGAAAAGATATACAAATTAAGATAAATTACCAACTAACTCGTACACCTCAAGATTCATAACATTCAGTCTACAAATATTGAAAACATCTTAAAGTCTTCTATTGCTCGAAAATTGTTAGTTTTATAAAGGAAAAAGCAAAGCAAATGTGCATTAGACAAGGTCCAGCAAAAATAAAAATTGATATCAATATTAGTTTATGTAACTGACTTATTCTCATTAAACATCCTGAATTATGTACACAGTTACTGAAATTTGAAAATTCCATTTTCAGATACCAGGACACTGTATCCTGCTTAAGTTTCCGATAAATCCTCGAATTTTAAACTTATAAAAACTGTTAATAAACCCTAATAAATATTTGAAACATATTGAAACATAAGACTAAAGATTCAGGACATTCAAGATACTACTTGTTAATTGTTTAAATTTCATTACTTGTAGTGGCATGTAATGCTTTATTTACAATAAACAAAGATTCAACTAAATAGTTAATTAAAAAAAAACACTGAAACATTAACCACACCCACCCCATGCCAAATACACAAACATACATCCCAACTTACCCACTGAACTCTATTTTCTTTACCTGGGGGCATCTTACATCCACAGAGTCGACACAATTCTTTAATGGCGTTGTCTAAAAGAAATAGAGAAAAAGAAAAAGTAAATTTTTCCAACTTTTCTACTGTCTGTGACAGAATTCACAAATATAAAAGTAACCATTTAACAAATGAGACAAAATTGTTTCTTGTTTCATTGGTAGTATATAAAACATGTCTCATGATTGTTTGTTAGGATAGCAGTTGTGTAATGTTCATTATAAATAATCAAGTCCTCAGAGGGTGGGTTAAAATATTATGTAATAAAAGCAAATTATAAAACTTAAATATTTAAAAGTTTAACATGATAATGTAGCAAGTAGATGAACATATAAAAAGAAACAGATACAAAATGTATACTTTTATCAAGTTTGGCAAAAACAATGTTAACTGTTGACAAATGACTTGAGAGAGAGAGAGAGAGAGAGAGAGAGAGAGAGAGAGAGAGAGAGAGAGAGTATCGCCGGGAATACACTGAATGCATCTGAACACTGTAGACTAACACTTCGATACTGGCTACTACACAAGGGAGGAAACTATCATACGAACTATGACTTAAGAATGCCGAAGGGATCCGTTCGAATGATGTGAACGACATGATTCTCGTGTTTAGCTCTCACTGGACAGTTGTTTGCGGGCAAATTTTCGTCCGACGATGGCCTATTGCGGAAAAATTATAATAATATTACATTAAAGATACAGATAAAAGCTAATGGTTCTTGTTAAAAGGATGCTTGTAAGATTCTGAAATTGGGGGTGATAGACTGTCAAAATTTAGTTTTGTTCTGTCGAATACTTCGTGAACATGTTTCAGGATTGGTTTATCAATTATGTGCGATAACAATTTAAAGTTGTTTTTAAAAAAATATAAATTCAAATATGGGCTTAACTTTGCAAATTTTTCTCACTGCCCCAAATTCCCAATAATTTCTTACTCTTCGACACTTCATAAACATTGCAGCTGTTGTTTTCTGGTTTTTTTCCTTTGGTTTTCGTTTATAATTATGATCGTGTATTAATTACATTTATGTCGCATACTCTCAGCCACCGTTTTCTGTTAAATACAGATTAAAATTTTAATATAGATTTGACAACATCTACTAATAATACATTCTTGGATTTTTCTGACTAACTTAACCAATTATTTAGTTAATTATTATATTACTTTTTCTGCTTAGGGTTAAGCGAGTACTAAAAAAATTTCATGCTCATTATTCCGCTTAAATAGTTTGTGTTTCTTTTATTTAAATAGAAAACAAAAGACATAACATAATTTCTGTCCCTCTCCTCTTTCTGAAGAAACTATATTTAACCAGGTAGCGGAAACAGGAAAACTGCAGTAGTAAATGATTTCGAGAAAATAAAAATGGACAATGCTCCACTTACTGATTAGTTCCGTGAATCAGACTTTCTTATGGCTAGTCTAAAAAATCCCTCCCCAGAAATAGACTAATGATTCATAAAGAGTACATAGGAGAGTTTGCCAGAAAATGGTGAAGAACTTAGTCCCATGCTGAAATACGTAAGACAAAATAGTATCATGTAAAGGTACAGTATGATACATTTATATATGTACATGAGTTAAAGGAAATTCTCTATAAAAATGTGGTTAATATTTCGGCCAAACTTAGGTCGTTTTAAACGAGTCGCTGTAATGAGTACTATGATTTTGCTTGATATGCATTTGGCGTCATTGATAAACAAAAGTGAATGTGTACGTAATATCAGCTACTGCAGTACTTCCAAAGTATTTTCCCGATAATTGGCGGAAAGAACCAAGCGTGTTCCGATTTGATCTTTCTATGCACTATGCACATGTCCTCCGTGCTATTGATCGTAGTAGTCCGGAAGTGGATGTTTTGCCTTTTTTGCTACTCTATGGATCCCTGGACACCAGTTTTTGCTTCTAATCCCCCTGACAAGCTATCTTCCTTCGACCCATAGATGTTTGGTTACTTATTTTGTTGAGTGGTTCCTAGAGGTAAAAATACCCACTTGTTTTCAAATGTGCCAGTCATGGGTATTAGGGTTTTGTACGGCCGTTCATGTCCACAGTCATGGGTATTAGGGTTTTGTACGGCCGTTCATGTCCACAGTCATGGGTATTAGGGTTTTGTACGGCCGTTCATGTCCACAGTCATGGGTATTAGGGTTTTGTACGGCCGTTCATGTCCACAGTCATGGGTATTAGGGTTTTGTACGGCCGTTCATGTCCACAGTCATGGGTATTAGGGTTTTGTACGGCCGTTCATGTCCACAGTCATGGGTATTAGGGTTTTGTACGGCCGTTTATTGTCCACAGTGGGTATCGAGCAAAGTCAAACAGCACTTTCGTACTACTTTAGTCTGACTTTGTGCAAAAAGAAAAATCTCTACAGAGACAAGTAAGTTTACGGTACCTATTGATATACACCCTGTTAAGCCTGCTACAGTGAATTAATAAAATGTCCTTTACAATTTCCTGCTGTGAAATTTTTAAAAAAGTGTATTACATAGGCCCTATAGTATATGTGAATTGATCATTTTATACTAGTGACGTTTTTGACGTGGTCAGTGCAGTTTATTTAAACAGATGCTTCGGGCCATACTTATAAAAAAAGGCATCCGAACTCCCATTCGCAAAGTATTACACTGACGCAGTGGAGCAGAGAGGCAAGCACCTAATATAATTTAAGGAAGCATCGGCTAAAGGTGAGCAAGCTATAGCGATGGAGGGAATTACACAGCGTTTCACGAAAATTGATGTAATTGTGCACGAGCGTACAAAATGTGGTCGTATTTAAGTTGGTACAGTATTCAGTAACAGGTTATTTTATGCTCATTTGGATTGATGCTGGTCTTCTATAAATCTTATCCGAGTGTGCAGATCAATTTAAGCGAGCAAACTCGAACAAGAATTCACAATTGTTTCTAAAAAAGCCTGATCTGAAATTTCGTATTAACATAAAGCTGCGTAATGGACTCTGAGGTTCGTAAACCGCCTAGCCTTGAAATCAGTGTACCATCTGATGTGGACGAGCAGTCGTCTCCCAAAATATTAAAAAAGCCTGTTTTTTCTTCCAGTGACAGATCTCAAATACAAACTGCACCAGAAATGTCTTCGAGACCGTCGTGAGTTGACGCACACGGCAAATATGATCTGATTCAAGATCCATCACATGGGTGTATAACGAAACACTAAATCGTGTTTGACCCCGCTGGATACCAACGGATGGATACTCTCCAATGGCGTTTCCACTTACGTGTTTGGCCATCACGCTATTGCGAGCGATACTGGTTAATGGCGTTTCGATGTAAATCCTGGTGACAGTTCTGTTTCCGCTAGAATGACTTGCAATTCCTTTCGCTTATTGCACTGCTGGAAGGTGTTGCCCCACTCTGTGTTGGTCCCAATCAATAACAGGTTGGTTGTCTTGAAGTATCAATCCGTTCCGAAATGGCAAACACGTCTACGGGCCATATCGGGTCAGAAGCAAGGCTCTGTGGCCTACTGTCCATCTCTCCAAGCACATACAAATACCGAAAAACTTGTCTCCTAACGGTTATAACGATGCTGGCTGAGACATTGATTGATATATCTATACAGCAATTCTTGTCACACTCAACAGGTTATTTTCCAAATATTCATTTGTCAGAATATTATGAATCACTGTCAAACAAGCCGCTAGTTGTTGCCGCATTTGTCGAATAAACTTTAAGAACTATACTCTTGCATGTCTATACATATATATGTCTAACAAAATGTATTTCTTGCTTCAACAAACAGAATAACTTGCTGTGTTCAGTAGGAGCCCTATCGCTAGATCTTCCAAGCCATGTATGCGCTGCTGTTACATGTAGAAGACGAAGAAAACAACCCCTGCTTCTGACCTAAATGTTGGCTCTGATAATAACGTTTAACAAAACCCTTACTCCCTTTGAATATCTCAGTGTCGAATTGAGGCATTTTGTTTGCGTAAGAGTACAAGTAGTGTTGTTCCAAATTTATAGACTCCATTGATTAATTAGAGCACTGCTCTTTTTGGAACCACCAAAATTATTGCTAGAACATGAGGTCAGTAGGGCCAAAAACAAATTGTTCTGTTGAGCTGCTTGTTCTATTTAGGAATTCTTAATTTGGCGAATATTTTTTATTAAATGTTAGAGGAATATAATGTAGATTTCTGATTTGTGTTTCTACTAACAGAGAAATAACATTTGGCAGTAGGAAACACACTGTTAGATAATTCGAGTAAACAGTTCTGAAGCTTGAATAATCTATTCTAAATACATATGAGGTTATTTCTGGATATACTATTCTATATCCATAAACTGTAGTTAGGTCTAACCAATCCGCTGAAAGCAATCTTTGTAGGACGAAACTGTCAGAGGATATAAGAAAAACTATTCAATATATATGTAATGTAACCAATTATGCACGGGATTATAAGTGTATGGACGGTAGTATCAAATCAATTAAAATAAAGAATTACTGAAACATGAGAAATTCGGTGTGAGTCCATTTTCGAGGTAAATGTCGCGTGTTGTCACTGCATAATAGTCGCTGACTCGCTTAGTACAGATATTTAAATCCCTTTTTATGGAATAAAAACAGTGCAGTCGTTTTTTCAATGAAATGTCATGTAGACTAAGGACTTTTAGCAAAATATATCTGATAATGTATAGTTGGTCCTAAATGACAATAGTGCCGATCGGACAGACAACATCGCCATTAAATCAGACATTCTGAAATTTTTGTTATAGTAACCCTTCCAGAACCTAAAATTCACATGGGGATTCCGCCGTAAGACTTCTTATGATGTCAACAATGTAGGCACTATATGAAATACAAATGGTGCTTTTCTGACCACGGCCAGCACATACGTCATCTTGGAAATATCATAGCACGATCTTGATCAATTTGAAAATCTTGTCTATTTGGTTCTAAGTTAAAATGGTATAAAATTTACGTTGAATATGGCTGCCACAGGGATTAAAATCATGTTAATGCTAACAGTTATCAGAGATAGTTTTAACTCTCGTTAGTTAGAAAGAAGAAAAGGTCTTCCTGCAAATTCTTTTCGTCCAGTATAGCTAAAGGCTCCTATGAATCAGGATGAAGCATTTCATTGTCTTGATTTTATTATTTAGTTTATAAAAGATTATTATACGGAAACAATTACATGCATATTAATATGTGTATGGAATTTTATCTTGCATCCAAAACATACAAAAGACATTAGTGATCACTTTTCTGATGGAATTGTTGTTGCTGTTTTCATAATTAAGTTTCTCCATTGAGCTATTTTCTTACCTGATACAATTGTAAAGGGCAAACAAGAATCCTAATTGGCGTATTTATCTTGGAGTGTAGCTCTTATCACGAGCAAAGTAGGTTATAGGAATTACATTTTACGCTCCAATTATTACGTTAAGTATTTCCATTTTGACACAGTCCCTTTAACACTGTTGTATGGGCACTGCCATCGTTTCATATTTATCTCAATTTATTTCATACCAGTGGCTGTTTGTATAGTCACAACACGTATGAGTGTATTCTCTTGAGAGGGTGTGCACGTTTCGTTATAGCGACCTTCAATTCACGCTCAGGTGATTACTATAAGGTTTGACCTAGTTCCTTGAACACTTGTATGTACAGTAATGAATTTCATGAGTGTATTTATATTATGAATATTACTCGTCTCAGTAAAACTGTTAAGGTAAGAGTGGTATGTTTTCCTTTCCCTTGTAACAATACAAAATTAAATTGCTTTTGGTTAAACCACGTGATTCTCGTGTATTGTGTGTTAGATATCATGGGTCGTTTGTCATTCTTCATGTATCATGTTTCGCCCATTATCAATTGCTTGTTTCCGCTGTTGAGCCCGCATTTCTGATCCGATTTCAATCGAACTTAGAATATTGGTGTACATGTATATCATAAAAATATTAAAATGTGTCGATAATGAACAAGATCCGTGCGTATCAATGAAGGTGATCTTGCATCTCATGGACTGTGATTTTGGTACTCTGGAACCAATAATTATAATACATGCTAATGAGGCAATGTTGCGTCTGATTGACAGACCTTTGTGACACTCTTGCAGCTGCAGCCATATTTCTGATTTGATTTTGATCAACATTGGTACATATACTTATATCATTAACACCTATGATATTTTTATTGGCAAGCGGGATCAATGCACATTAACGAGGCGTTCATGTATTTTATTAACTACGCTCGTTGCCACTCTGAAAGCAATATTGTTTTATATAATGAAACTTAAAACTTATGTTTATGTGATGGAGTTCAATAATGTGTGCCCAGGCCGAGTCATACCAAAGACTTAGAAAAATGGCACTAACAGCTGCCTTGCTAGGCGTTCAGCATTAAGAGGTTAGTGTTAGAACTGGTCGGCCTGTTGTCAGGATAATGTGAATGGGTGGGGCATTATGCTCGATGTCTGCGGCGGCATAATGCCACCGTGCTAGACATCACAATAAACTGCCACACTGCAGACATCATATCAATATGACTGAAAAATTGTTTAAGCTACGTAAAAATTCCTAATCACACACACACACACACACACACACACACACACACACACACACACACTGTGTGGGATTGATGCATAATAATTACGTCAACTTTCATGTGATTGATTAAGCTTGCTAACAATCTAGAAGCTGTCTTTTTAAGAATCTGGTAAAACAGGCTTAAATCATCTGAATGTTGAATTTGGGGTATTGGATGAGTACGACCACAACCGTGAGCAAGTTTTTGTGCATTGCAATAAGATGCTCTTGCATTCAATTGGCTGTGTTCGTCGACATTGTACAACTTCATTTCTGATCATATGTTGTTTTTTTTTAAATAAAAGATTTGATTAACCAGCTGTAAAAGGTGTTTTATGAGCTAGATCTACATAAATTTTATTTTTATGAGGTTAACCTCTAAGTCATTGGCATCGTTGTTGTTCTTGTCGTTGTAAGGTTTAACGCCATTTTCAGCACAAGATAGACTATACATGGCGGCCAGTTTTAATGTTGGAGGAAGAACCAGGAAAAACCCAGGAAAGAACCACCGACGCAGGAGAAATAACTTGTAAGCTTTTTTACGAACCATCATTAGTCAAACTGGAGACTCGAACCCATGCAGAGTTGAAACGGCAGTGATCCGTAACGGTACGCGCAAAGCCTGCAAAATGAAAAAGTCAACCATTATATAAGCCTGGTACAAAACATTATTTGGATCACCTGACCTCTGACTGGATTAGGCCATGAACTCAGTATTCCGCAGAGTTAATTAGTGTCTTTTCAAAACTTTCCATTACAAGGATGTTTTGTGGTAATTTCCTGAATTGTTTCTTCTTTAAGATTACAAACTTTCATGTTTCAATGGCTTTATTAGTATGGAAAGTTTTCTGAGGTAATTATTTACTTTACCCATGCAGTCACTTCTTTTGTGTATAACCCATAAATTACCTATTCATTGTTATGTATATTTAATTTGTATTGTCTGCTTGACTTTTGTTCGTACTTGAGGGTACGATCTTGGCCTTCAAAACTGATGTCATTGTTATTATAAAAATATGATTATTTTGATTTGACGTTAGAACCTTGGATGTTCGATTGGAATATCTATGGTCTACCAGTTTTTGCCATGTTTGTAAGTTATACAGGATCGTTAACGTTTATCTGAGTGTATGGTCTAGCCTTATTTACAAAATTTAGAATGTTCTAGAAGCGAAGTTGTTTACGAATTTGTTGGAAACAAATGACCCACATCCTGGTCTTATTATTGTGTCTTAGGTTTTCATATAATGTTCTGAAAAAGTAACAAACCTCTTCATTCCCATTTTTAATCTCATATTTTGGGGAATTATTTTTATTTGCGTTCAGATATAGTTTGGGAGGAATTATTTATTCAAATTATTCACTAGAATTACAAAGTGCTCATTGCCATTTTGTACTAAAACAATATATTGGTATTTTTGTAAATTCATTCAAAGGCATTCACTTTGATATTGGTGTGCTAATCAAGACTGATAGTTCATCAGTATATTCAAGACTATTGGAACATCTACAAATTCAAGATTGAAATTAATTCGGAACACTGCTGGAATTCATTCCAAACATTCTATTCTTTTGAGCTGTGATATAAAATTTAGGATTATTAGGAATTTAAATCCACAATAGTGTTAGGTTTTTTTGAAATGTTTCATTTTTAACTGAGAAAATTAAATAGTTGAATTTTACTAAACTGGTTGGTTTCGCTTTTTCGTTTACGTTGTTTAAGACCATTGAGTCGTAACTGTGTCGTGTGCATTCTTCATAGATCCAGTTCTGCACTGTCAACTAAAATAAATAACGGATGTTTCGGATTTAAAGGATAGGGTAGGTGGTGATGGAAGGTGCATACCTTAACAAAAGAAGGTTAGGGGAATGCAGATTGTTTCATGTTTTTTTTTCTTCTCGATTAGACGAATTAAACTTTGATAGGTTGTTGTTGTTGTTGTTGTGGGATTTAACGCCATTTTTCAGCACACAAAAGGCTATACATGGCGGCCAATATTTTTGGTGGAAGAAGAACCCGAGAAAACCCCATGAAAGAACCACCGACCCACTAGAAGCTACTGGCAAGATTTCTCACATAACTACATTAGCTGAATCTTAGACTCGAACCCACGCAGACAGAGGTGAGATGGCAGTGATCTGTAATGGAGAGCGCTTTAGACCACTCGGCCACTCGGTGCTCCCCACTTTGATAGGTGATGTAGTCTTTAATAAAGGGAGTTTCAACCCATCCATACTTGGACATCACTAAGTAGAAGAAATAGCAGAAATCGCGATCTGCTGCCATATTATATGGTAATACATGTTATTTACCTCTCCAGGTTCCTAATTGTAATATTTCTGTTTTCTTTGGATTGATTTTTGACCCCGATGCTTTTCCGAATGTTTCGAATTCCTGTATAAGATTTTTGTAGGAATTTAGGTCTTTTACAAAGTTAGTGCAATCATCCGCATGTTATTTTCACCGATTCTCCAATATGTGAAACTTTGATCAATTTTATTTCTTTATTGAGTCTTATTTTAATAATTCAAATTTTCATTGCTTTTACGTATAATAGCATAGATAGTGGACACACTGTCTCACCGATCTCGTTTTGTCAGTTTTGTGATTTTGCTCCATTTGCATGTACACGTGAGTTTATATCTCTGTAGAGGATTTTGGTCCAGTTTTACATATTTTTCCCAAGCTGAATGTTTCTAATGTCTTGTATAGAAAGTTTTGTTCTAATCTGTCAAAGGCTTTTTTCCTGGTCAAAGAGTACCATCGTACCTCTCTAACCAGAGATGTTTAACATTTTCTATTATCATTCTAATGCTTAAAATATATTTTGAATATCTCTCCTTTTGCTCCACATGTTTGATTAATGTTAATTTTTCTATCAATCCCTTTTTTACTCTTTCTCCTAAAATTGTACCAATAATTTTATAATCTACGTTAAGGAGGGAAATGGGTCTCCAGTTTTTCAAATCTTCCCTATCTTCTTTCTCTTTGTATATTAATGTTATAATCCCTTCCCTCATACTGTTTGTCATGTTCGTATTCCTTAGTGCAATGTTGTTATACAACCATTCTAATACCTGGAGATTTATTCTTGTTAAATTGCCTATGGTTCCTATAATTTTTTCTTGCGAGATGAAATCCTCACATAAATCCGTATGTTCTGGAGATATCGTCTCGCATCCTGTCACCTGTAAATATTCGTCAATTTGTTCGGCATGCATGTTTTGCGATGTATATAGACTTCGTAATAGTCTTGTATGTATTTTAATATTCTATTTTTGTCTGTTGTTACTCCCTTCCCTTCAAGTTTCAGTGCTTCTAAGGTTTTCTCTCCCCCTCTTCGTAACTCTTCCCTTTTGTATAATCCTTCTGCTTTTGTATATAATGCCGTAAATATTCCCGCTTTAATTTACCGCCGTTTATGTTCTTCCCTTTTTTTTAATTTAGTTTATCATTTAATGTAATTTTTATTTTCTGTGTGATAGTTGTTTTAATTAGATTTGTTATTGCTTCTTTCTCTTACTTTATTTTCCTTATCCTTAATGTTGAATAAAATATTGCTTTGTTTTTGAAGCTCCCTTTTAATTTATCCCATTCTTTAATTAAATCAAAATTCCCTTTATTTTTATTTTTTTGTATTTCCTCTTTAATTTCCCACCCAAAATTTAAATCTTCTATAGTCTGATTGTATATTTTCCATGATCCCCTACCCAATTTTATTCTATTTATTTTCTCTATTTCTACGTATATTAGTTTATGGTCCGAAAGTGTGAAGTCTATAGGTCCTGATTTAATGTATTTATTTGTTCCCGAAGTTGTCCCCCCAAATTTGTCTTTCCTACTCCTCTTATCCCCTTTATATTCGAAAGTGTATTCCACCCTTAGCATATTAAGTCTTCTGTATATGTCAACCAGTTTCTGTGTTTTTATTATGTATTCCATTTTGTCTTTAAATCTTATGTCATCTGTTGATAGTAGTCCTGTTCTGTCTACTTCATCTCCTACCCAGTTTAAATCCCCTCCTATAATTAAGTTTCTGATTGTGTAAGTTTCCAAATATGTGGCCATTTCATTTATAAATTGTTTCTTTTGGTATCTATTTGTTGGAATATACACATTGATGAAATTTACCGCACCCATTTCAATGTGTATTAATCTCCCATAAAAGAAAATTTTCTCCTCGATCCTTTCCCATTTAACCCCTTTTTTATTTTTAATTATTAGGCCCCACACCCCGGTGCATCTATCCTAATAAAATCATTAGTTATTATTATGCTATCCATATCTATTTCCCCCTCTTTTTTAAGTTCTTCTATTAGTCCGCTATGTGTCTCTTGTATAAACAACATGTAATAATTTTCTAACAATTTTAATTTATCCAATTTTTCCTTATTTATACCATTAGCATTTTTTGACATCAAACGGAAGTTTGTTTCCTCCATTTTTGTTTGTTTTTCTCGTATTATTGTGGTTGTGTTTATTTTTTAATGTCTAACTTTTTTTTAAATATTTACATTGATATTATTGCATATTTTCTGGGGACATTGGGTCGTCACCTACTGTATTGCTATTACTATGAGATTGGTAAAAATCGCTTGTGATGTTAGAAGTTAATAGTGTGTCCCTTTCTTCCTCCGTCTGTCCTGTTATCTTCATTCCGTCCGATACGCTGTCATGATCAGTTTCACCATCACTATACTCTGGATCTTTTGATATGTCTGTTTTTTCCTCCCTCTTCTTTTGGCTTTTCTCCTAATTTTGTCCCTTTGGGCTCCTATTGCTTTTTTTGCTCCTGCCTTTCCTTTATTTCAACCTCATCACTCCATTTTAGCGCGTCTGTTGATCAGTTGACGATCCGTCAATATTTTATGTGTACCGCCGGACATCTGCGCTGGTTTCAACGTTATTGTGGTTCCACATTCTTTAGCGGATTTTGATCGCAATTTCTTGACCTGACCATCAGTCAGCTTGACACTAACAACACTATATGTCATTTTATTGTAAAACACATTTATACTTTCAATTGATCTAATTGTGAATCGTTTACATATTTTCCACTGGTGCATCAACAATTCTCATTCGTCCACCAACACCTTCAAGTAGCATTGATTTGTCGCTGAGAATGACAGCAACCGCTCTATAATTAGCAATAGTGCCACGAATGACATTGGCTCTGAAGTGTATATCAACGACGGATTGCCTTGTTAAATCAAGATGTTCCAGCGAAAAGTAGTAGATCGGATAAAAAGTTCTTAAAATCATATTGCGATATTTGCAAACCAGTATCAACATTTTGATCACGGCCCATATATGACAGCATACGATGGTACACGCGCGCAATATGGTTTTGACCGAAATTAAGTTGTATGTCTTCGGATGGTTCCTGCTGGCCATTTATTCTCAACGAGACCTCAGTAACTCCTAATTGATCAAATATCATATGACTGTGTAACTGTGATTCCACTCTTGTCATATCCTGTAATGTGATAAATATATGACGTGGATCTGAAACGCCTTGTTGTGATGCCAAGTTCCATGTAAATGTACCATTGATATTTGATTGCTTAACATCTGTTGTTGTTGTTGTTAGCCAACTTAGCAATGATTTGCCACCCGCATCCATAAATGATAGTAGTCGCTGTTCTGTGGTAATTGATGGGGTCATTACTGGCATCCACAAGACCAATTTAGTTAAAATGACTTTACCAGCGTCAGCATTTGGATTTGCAGGATCCGCTGGAATTCTCCAGATTGCATCATTGTCACTACCCTTTCGCACGAGTACTACTGTATGCTTCGCTCCATAAATAACTTTTCGTACATTTCTGCAGAATCCAAATATATGATGCAACGGAATCGCACATGAAAACGATCTACGCTGTCCAGCCAACATTGCTATTCGTGTTGCAGCTCCTAGATTGTACTGGGGATCAGTATTTATAATCATATCCTCGATAGCAGCAGGGGCGGGAGGAACAGCACGATCATTTGGTCGTCGTACAATAAATTGAGTGTGCCCAGCAGTGTTTTTATTATCTTTTGCAAACATCATAGACGGACCTGCTGATCTTGTATAATCGTCAGAATATCTTGCTAACCCAATTATTGTTGTAGCCACATCAACATCACGTTCTATAGACTCAATCTCTTTTCCGTCAATGAGATATCTCGCGGATTCAAATAGCGCCATGATACCATTATTGACTAAGCCGACTTTGGTGCCATCTGGATACGGTGCGGGTACAGCAGGAGTATCAGTAAGTCGTACAAGTTCTCCTTCTACTTCGATAAACGCTTCAGCGGGTAGAAAGTATTTGCTGGTATCATGGACTTGAAGTTCAATTCGCGATCGAATATCTGCTTGTATTGCATGATAGGAATAAAATTGATAATCGCGGACGGAATTGTCCTTGGGTACTGGGGCTTCCATATCTAACGCTGGATCAGCTGTTCTTTTGAACATTATTATTATTATTCACATCAGAATTTTCAATTGTGAAATTCTTTGTAATCATCGTCGTTTTTGTTTTCGTTTCAAACCACTTCCTGCTATCATGTTTGCGATATCATCTTGGTTTCTGTTCGCCAGCGGCGCAGCCACGGATGACGGAGTCACCGAAGCAGCCAACGACGCTAAATTTTCTTCCACTGCTCTATTTATTGCTTTGCTGACACTTGCAGGCATCACTGTTGTAGATGGCAGTACAACTGGTTGCTTTTTTCGTCGTCGCACCAATGATGTTATTTTATCTTTCGCGGCAGAAAATGCCTTTCCGGCAAGATTTCCAAAAGCGATGATTCCCTTATCACGAATAATATCAATGGCCTTCATTGATAATTGTTTAGCTAACGGCGCCACCTTGGGAGCCATTCTTGTAAATAACCCCGCAATGGTATTGCCGAAACCATCTCCGTAATATGCTCTATAAACAGGCAATCGTGAGTTCACCACGTAGACGCTTACGGGTTTATCATGGTTGTAGTGTATGATCATCTTGTTATAAAACTAGTAGTTTTTCAATTAGTGATCAATCGCTAAGATCCATAGTATTTTCATCATAACCATGGGCGTCTCTGTGATTTTCAACTAATTCAGCAATGAGTTCTCGATATACATCAATGTCCATGATACCGCCGGCAAATAATCGTCTACAGATATCAGCTGCTTCATTAATTATCTCGACGGAGTTGTTTCCGGCTCGCTTTCCACCCATAAGTACTTCTAACCGTGATATATCACTTAAGATGTTACCAGGACATGTCACGGCTGCGTTGAAATCCAAAGGATTTTTAATTGAATATCCTTTTACGCTTGTTTTCTTAGAACCGGCTTCTGCTTTTATGTCTATTTCTTCCGGGATTGAATCCTCCGTATAACGTGGTGGTTGTGGACCGCCTTTAACCGCAGCTAGAATGTCATCATAACCAGGGTGCTGCAACGCCGAGATTTTATTCCCGCCGCGTTTCACTAAATATATTTTTGATGCCCAAGTGTTTTTGTTTTTTTATAAAACTTTTAAACTCGTCTTTTAATAAATTCTCTCTTTTACCCTTTGGAAAATTGTCTCTAGCAAAATCAGCTAATTCGAAATCCGTATGGTTTCCTTTAATTTCATTTAATGCTGCGACTGTAAATATATTCTCAGGTGAATAGTCTTTTCCTCCAGCTGCACCTTGTTGTTCTTCTTCGCGTTCTTCAATTTCGTGTTGAGTTTTTATATCACTGGATAGCTGTTGTATCCCTGCGCGCGTTTGTTCGGTCTCTGCTGCTATCTTTTCAAGCGTATCAAGCAGCGGCGCCTTCGTTGCTCGTTCTTTTTCAGGAATATCTCCGTATATCGCTGCTTCAGTTAACTTTTTCACATCTTTGGTCGCACTTGTTATCGGAGTAAACAGTTGTTCACTTGACACAGAAAAGTCAGTCTGCGCTTGTTGTCGTTGTTGAAGTTTTTCGCGAAGTCTGTCTCGAACCGGTATAAACTTTTTAATTGCTAATAGCCGCTCTCGGGCTAATCTAGTTGTAAGCGATTCACCTACCATATATTGTTTGTGAACTGAGTTTTCAAATGTGAAACTATAACAATTAAAAGCTGAGTTATTAAATAATGTACCATCAAGCTAACTTATCCATCTCCGACAAGGTTAAACTGTACGACGCTATCCGCGAATGTTTCAGAATTAACATCGCTGGTGGTTTCAGAATTGTAATATCTGAGATCGCCGATGAACGATTTTTGTTAACGACGTGGCAACAACAACAACTACGTGAAAATGGAGGCGTCACGGTGATTACTTGCTACCACAACCAGATCATCCAGTACGCGCATAACTGCATGAGCAAGCCCAAAGTGATGAGTATTCTTTCAGGAGAAAATCCTACAAAAAACGCTAAAAAAAAATAATTTTTTACTGAAAATTTACTGAAAGTCTATTTTTTTATAGTAATGCTCACGTGGTTAGGATACTGGTTTTTCCTCGTTTAATATTTTTCTAAGATCACGAACCTTAGAACTATTTTCAGCTCGTTATTGATACTCTTGGCCGAGCTTTTGACGTATTGCTTCAACGGTGCTAAATAGCGTTATAAATACATTAATGTCGTTACCGTATAAACAAGCATTGATGGACTTTTGAATTCCTTTCACGAGCCTGTACATCTTAGGTAAAACATAACGACCCTTACTAGACTGATACTCAATGTCTTCATATTCTGAGGTAATCCTGTCGCAGTCGAGATCTTTAGATAATACTATCCCTCGATTTTTTAAATTTAAAATTTGAACAATTATAGAATTTACATCTTTGATATCCATTATTTATAAAAAATATAATATAATATATTTTACCTCTAATTATTATAAAATATTCGGGGTCGTTTTTGACCCGTTTTGTTTTATGGACAGTACAATGCCGTATATCTCCACTCGAGTGTTGTGGCAGATTTTAGGCATACATATACTTAATTAATGCACAATACAATGCCGTATATCTCCACTCGAGTGTTGTGGCAGATTTTAGGCAAACATATACTTAATTAATGGACGATACAATGCCGTATATCTCCACTCGAGTGTTGTGGCAGATTTTAGGCATACATATACTTAATTAAGGATGGAATTTGCGATGTCCCCAAAGCATACATCTCCGAAAGGGAAGCCTAAGGTGACAAACATCATCTTAGACCGCCCAGAAGATATGCTTGGGAGACATCACTTAATTAAGGATGGATATATTCAATGAAACGATGATGGAATTTGTGATGTAATGATGTGGGACGGCACAAGACAGCACAAACATGAAACAACGGGGCTGATTTTCTACGGCCAATCCAACCAATCAAAAGCAACCCAATTAAATTAACCTGGTTGCATGATTGACAAAAGACAACCCCACGCCCGGGTTAATGACGTTGGTTAGTTTTGATCGGTCGAATTGGCTTTCGAAAGCCCCAAGCTCATTACGAGTCAAAACGTATATAAGGTGACTAATACAGCAGCGTTGATTCACGGGTGTTTTTTTTTTATTTCCTTGAATAACTTATTAATGCTGTTTCACAACATTTAAATGAGACACAATATATTTGAATAAAACACTAAAAAAAAAGAATAAAGTTGTTAGATAACAGCGTGTATTCTCCCTGTTCTAATTCTCTAGACAAAATGCATTATCGATTAGATCACAAAGAGCTGTATACAGAGGAATTTTAACCACGCCCACCTACTTCAATGAATGGGAAACACTAGTGTTTCATGCTCGTTCCGGCTGAGCGAACATAGGTAATGCGCTGGATTATAAAGAACGTCTGTACTAAAAGTGTATTAATAGCTGAATTTAGATGGTCTAAATAAATACAACTATTTAAATGATGCGGTTTTAGCCAAGCGATAATAAAAAGTTTTAAAAAAATGTTAAAAGTTGATAAATACAACTCTACCGAAACTATGTATTATACTCCATTATAGTCACGTGTGCGCGCGCCTATGCCAATTATAACTCTCTCTACAGGTGTAGCAGACGACACAAATTCCTTTGACGTCATAATACAAGGGAACTTAGTGAGTAGAGTGTTATGAGTGGCGGCCGACTTATCCATAATGGAGTTATCTCCCTTGATATATGAAAATTATATCCTGTGTGTATCGTAGTAGTAATTCAACTTCAAATGACGTAACACTGTCATGCGACTTTATTATTGTACGATTTATCCCCCTTGATATATGAATATTGTATCCTGTGTTTATTTTTCTTTGAGACGGCTGTTTGACAAATTCCTTCTGCTACTCTTTGTACTGAAGGCCCACAAATGTCAAAATATTTTCCAGCCGCATACATTGATTGAAATACCCTTTCTTCGTTAGTTTCTGTATCAAATGATTTCACACTCTTGGGGTGTTTTGCGTGTTTGCCGGTTCCACCTAATTTTGTATTCTGACTTTGAGTAACAACTCGTAAGTTATCCAATTTGTTATTTTGAGGGAATCCATCAACGTGATCGATCACAAGTCCGTCTTCGATTAATCCGTTGTGACATTCGTATGCGAATCGATGACAATAATATTTCTTCTTCCCGGCACCAAACGTCAATTATCCCATATTATTTACCCGTCCAACCGGTTTTTTTAGTCTGCGATGCCTGACAACACCATCACGGGATGCTTAATAATTAACAAGCACTGGGTGAGGTTTGAAATCTTGGCTCATTTGTATAATAATACTATTTATCTAATTTATTATTTGCTTTAATTATAAACCTCTTGATATAATCTTGAGGTTTTTTATGATTTTGTCGCTGACGGAGTCATCGGTAGGATCAATGACTGCATTTTTTATTCGTTTGTCATAATAGCGTTTTAGTTCCCTGTAACGTTTGCCGCCACAACTGAGACACAACTGCGATTTTCCCCTTACCCCCACCCCACATCGGAGGCACGGAAGGGGGCCAAAGGAACCGTTGCGAACACTTTGTAAATGATACCCACATAATTCGCTTCTGCATGATTTGTTACACGGGGTTGTTGATCCAATCATTAGCCACTTGCAGTGATTCATTATACTATATTTTTCTATTTAAATACTTGTTTTAATTATAACATGGAGGAGTTCGAGAGATTATCAGCAATTAAGCCTTTCAAAAACGTTAAATTTAATCTCGATAGAACCCTCAAAGATGTGCCAAAACGGGCAATAACGGATAGAGCCTTGATAAATAAAATACGCGATTGTATTAATGAATTCATGCACGACGGTGCATCTCATAGCTGGTCAACATTTCGTATTGATGGCGCTGTTGATGCCACCATGAACGACAGCAACGCAGCGTTGATGTTATCACAACTTGGTAACAAAAAGTATTTTTTTAGAGTGAAGTTCATTATCCGTGTAGAATCAGGCGGTTGGATTATACGAGACAAATTTGAACCGATTCTCAAAGACAAGAAAACAGTCGTTGTTAGCCGTGATTCTAAGCCGGGTCTGTTAACTGGAATTGACAAACCATACTATGAACGAGCATATCCTGAAACAGCAGTTGTGTATGGGATATATCCGTTAAATGAAAAACCCGATATAAGAAAACTTAAACCAATGAAACAGTCGTCGCCGGCGACTTCGTCGTCAGTGGCTTTGCCACTCAATTGTGTAGCAGCACGAATAACAGAACATTTTACAAATGCATCCCGAGGGAACAAACTTACCGATCTACGGCGTAGCAAAATAGCTCAATGGGAGTTAACGGTGAAAGACCGCGGAGCGACTATTAGCGATATAGCAAAATTAGAAACGTCGCTGAGATTTCCAATAACTGTTACAACGATAACCGGAGAAGTTTTATACGAATCAAAATATAAATCAAAGGGAGCCCCAATTAAAATTATTGATCATAACGAACACGCATGGACGTCCGCGGTCACAATATTTCCACGAAACAGAACAATAATGTATATACCCGACGAATTCTTACGAGAAGAATTTTCCAGGGACTGTTTTCTCGCTGAAAATAAACTATTCGATGCTATTGCGCATTTGGGTAAAAACGACCCCGTGTCGGTGTGGTTACTTCGCAGCACTGAAAACGATTCGGATACGTTTGATCAGTTATTAAGACCAAACGGTGAATTATACCACACTGAAGCATTTCACAACAAAATGAAAAAAAAAAACAGCTAGTGGGTTTTTAACGGCGTCTGGCGAAGCCACCGATAAAATTATCAACGACGAACAATTATTGACAAACTGTTTTACAATCCCGTCGGTTGCAGCTCATTTTGCAAGAATCAAAAACGCATGGAAACCAACACGCGTAGAATTCTTGCCAGACATTGAGGCTAGTTGTTTAGAATTTAATCATGGCGGTTTATGGAATAACAAATACGACCATGATAATATCATTTCTGTTGATATGGTTGCTTGCTATCCAGCGAGTTTTCTTGGTTATGGAGAGTGTACTGAGTATTTTTAACGATTTGGACACCCAGGACATGAAATGACTCGTGTTGCAATTAATGGGCCGCTGTCTGATTTTGATTTAACTGGATTCGCTCGTGTAGTATCATTTGAGTTCGCAGCAGGACTTCATCGCTGTTGTTATATTTGGATTGGTAGACACATGTCTGAAAAGAAGTGGCTGCCAATAGCGCTATTACGATTCATGATTGATACAAAAATGTTAATTTCGCTGACAGTCAGTGAAGCAATTATATCATATCGGAGACAAATCAATTTCTGGTTACCAACACCGGAACGTCTTGATAGTATAATTGAGGAATCCAGAAAACATATTGATGCCGGCGAAGAATATATCATTGAGTGGTCCAAACGGATATTTAATCAACGAAACATCGAAGCAAAAGATCTCGGCAGAAGAATAATCGGAAAATTCACTCAGGGAGGAAAAAAGTGCGACTATAAACGATATTGTTCACGGCTGATTATGGATAACATCGAATACGACTTTGTAATCTCGGATGCAGTATCTAAAAACATATGTGGATCGTAAAGATGCTTTTTTGTCCGATGGAACAAAATTGGGTACAGTTGTTACTTATAGCGACGGTTACAAATCCCCGTATACACATTTGAGGTCGTCGATGCAAGTACAGTTGCGCAGTTGCTGAATTCACTAATTCGGATGAAAGTTGGGGATCATGGAGAATTAAAAAAGAAATGCTGCGTGATTATTCTGAATCAGCAGATGTTAAATTAAAACTAATTACTTACGCAGTGATAATTTATCAGAGCGTTCTAATGCACCATCGATATCAGATCCAATTTGTAGATATAAAACAGTTTATTTAAACGGCTGTGGCGGGTCAGGAAAGACGACGCGTGCAATCGAGTTATATCGAGGACGCGTAAACATGATTGTGCTGACGCCAACACATAGATGAGCGAGAGAGATAAAACAACGAGGCGTTTCCGCGTATACGTATCATAGTTTTTTCAGATACAGTGGTGACAAATGGACACCTGAACGAATGGGAGATAAATTCACCCCCGAGGTTATAATTCGGGATGAAGTATGCACAGTATCAACAGAAATATTAAAGATGTTCTTGGATTGGCTGCTGCAAAAGAATACAGCGGTGATAATGTGCGGAGATCATGGACAGCCACCACCATTTGTCGGCGCGGGTCCACATAAGTGGCTGAAAGAATTCGTGGACTATTATGAAGAAATTGATAGCGATTATAGGGCACTTGATGAACAATTAAGTGAGGTTAAAAAATTAATTAGACTGAAACCCGACAGAATCCAATGTGAAATAATCAGGGAAATAATTTCTGAAACTCCAATGGAGGAATTTTATAACACATGGAGACCAAACGATTTTGTAGTTGCTAGCAGAAAAATAGTCAGAGACACACTTCAGAAAAAGTTGTTTGAGCTTCACAAAGAAAAATATCCCCCGATAAAAGTTCCATTGTGTTATAGACCCGCTGACACACGGCGACAGAATATTGAAGTTGAAATTCCAGGACAGCGCGAAAGACAAACACTATTGTTAAATGATATTGTGCTGGTTGATATCAGTATTGTCGAAGACGCATTGCGTGCTAATAAATCGCCATGGACACTGGATTATGTAACAAAAATACATTCCTCGCAGGGATTAACCATCGCGGATACAATTGTTTGGATAGTCGATAATCGCATTGAGTGGTCAAATTTAGTCTATCTTGCAGTGTCTAGAGTACGGCGAATAAATCAGCTTCGAAGAATTGTTTTCGATGACGACACCACAATGGATGATATTGATGTTAGCATCATTAATAAAAAACTCTCCGGTTACAAACAACAAGACAAAAAATACAAACGAGAATTTGATATTGATGCTGAATTAATAATTACGCTGAAGCAACAACAGAATAATCACTGCGCGAGTTGCAATTGTATAATGAGTTGGCAGTATTCGGATAAAGATACTCGCCAATTTACCGTAGACAGAAAAAATAACAGTCTCGGTCATGTCAGAAACAATGTGATGTTGACTTGTCTTGAGTGCAACAGACGCAACGGCGCTAGTTAAGACCATGCGATGGCAATTGAGTATCATCAGGAATCACTTGTAATTGTTGCGTGTAAAACCCCGCTGAGGGGCAGTTGAATCCAATTTATAGATTGGAGGTCTACCAGTTGATCGTGTTATAGTAGATATGCTATGCGTAGTGACACTCCAAATAGGATCAGTAGCCCTTTTTTTTACCACCTTCGAGTTCTCCTGGTTCATATAAATATCTCACGGTGACATTGTTGAGAATTGGCTGAGAAACGCTATCCCGCTGTGGTTGTGGTATATACTTTTTTTATTGCGTTGTTAGGTTTCATATTGATTACTCTGGTAATCTCGTTATTTAGCGCTGCAACTACCCCTGGTAACCTTTTGACCCATTCACGGGACCGCTTTTCTTGGATGAATTCTTTTGCGTATTGATATCCAAATAACCGCTCAGCAAGAGTCCGATTAAATCGTTCTACAATTGCCTGATCGCGATGTAATGCAGTATGCCTCCGTCTGATGGTGACATTGTGATGTTTCATTGTAGATAAAACAGCGCCTTGAAATTCCTTGCCAGGATCAACTTGTAACAGATTTGGCCAGCGTAGTGGGCCTCGTGGATAAATCCTTTCAAATGCAGAAGCAACTTCAGGTGATGATTTTGTTTTTAGCGGTTCTGCTTGTTTGTATCGACTCGCAATGTCAACTACGGTTAGCGCGTATTTGTAACCGTTGTCATGTGGTAAAAACAATAAATCAGCTTGATGAACTTCATTGGGTCCGGTAACATCAAAATGCGAGAAATTGATTTGTTTAGGACGCGGTAGATAAATTTGCCATATAGCCTGTTTGGATAACCAATTAGCCGCAGTGGCCTTTTTCACTTTTGCGGCATTGGCGAGTTTATTGATTGCAGCGTTACCTCTCCAGTATCCTTTTGGAGAATAATAAATAGATTCCATATTATTAATTACCAGCGCCCATCATCAATTTGCCTTTCATAGCTGATTTTACCAACCACGAAGCCAACTTTTCTTTGAACGATTTATCAGGAATAGCATTTAACGCATGAATTAATTTCACATCCGCGAGATGCCTGTGTTGCAGATTGCTGCTTTTATATGCAACATCATGAGCATGACACGCATTATCAATAGCGTTTATCGGATACTCGCCGGGTCGGGGCTGATTTTGATCATCAAGTCTGATATCTAATCGTGTTCCGGGGCCACAATAGCTATATCCTGGAAGGTGCTTTTCTCCGGGGTACTTTGCCCATGGGGTTCCAGGGAGCTTTGCCAATTTGGCTGTGATATCACCTCCTCGTTTTTATTAAAAAAAAATCTCCGGATTTCATAGAAACAAATCTGAACTTTTTTATACCACATGTTGCACATCTACCAGTAAGTGCAGATCTGTTATTTTTAGTTGTAATCGTCGTCACATCATTTGTGTTAGTACGCGTTTTACACTTCACACAATATAGATCCATAATTTATGTATAGAGATATGAATATAATTGATTTTTAAGCGACTAAAACAAAAGAACCAGTTAAGCATCATGCAGCGCTACCAAACTCTATCCGCGCAATTATAATCGGGCCATCTGGATCCGGCAAGACGCAATTGTTGCTCAATTTAATAGTGAGATGGATGAAGTGGAATAAGGTATATTTAGTTGCTCCTAGCGTAGATGATCAACGATGCTATGAAGTGCTAAAAGATTTTAATGAAAACGCTTCAGGGATTGCCGGCAAGGGCATTATTGAATTTATAACCGATATTGACGAGGCACCATCCGTGGATGACCTTGATGGGAGCATTAACAATTTAGTCGTATACGACGATGTGATGTTAGACAATCAAAAAAACCCAGCTAGAATATTTTCCCGAGGCAGGCACAAAAACACTGACGTGATATATGTCACTCAACGATACACTCAGATTCCAAAAGTGATCAGAGATAACTGTAATATTCTTGCTGTGTTTAACGGCGTTGATACACATACGCTACGAAATATTTGACAGACATGGTGTTCCGATATGGACTTAAATCAATTTAAAAATTTCTTTAGTAAAGCTCAGTCAACCCCGCATAGATTTATAACAATAAATTTACATGATCCTCGGGCACGATATCGTATCGGACTCGATCAAATATTTGGTTGAAATAAATTATTAACCCATAGCAGCAGAGGGGGGCGATGACATCACGACGAGACCGTATTTTGACTAAACGATGAAAACGGTCTTGGAGTATGATTTGCGAAAAACTTATGTTTCGAGCAAGTAATCTTTTTTTTTGGTTGAAGGATTCGAATTAATTCTCTCGAGATGTTTGTTAGATTTAGAGCAAATGATGTCTGAAGCAAATGTCCGATTCCCCCCTCTGCTGCTACTTCTCTTGTGAAAGGGCGGTGATGGGGGCGATGTTCACCGTGTCTGTCATTCCTTTAACTTCTAGGTTGTCACTGTCCTCTCCCTGGGATATATCATGTATTTGTTGAAGCCTGCGTTTTGCAGGCCTTCAATCTTCCCAATATCCATACACGTTGCATACATTGTTGCCACTACTTCGGCCTGGCGTGGCGCTCTTCCTGCATTCCAAAAGTCCAGTAGGTAGCATCCAGGTGGATGGTATGCCAGGAGTACATTCTGGTTCAAGATTGTTTTGAAGTAAGTGTTTAGTTTTGACGTCCTCGCTTTGACCGGCACACCATTACTTCCCATGTCCACTTCAGTAATCCTTGAGTTTAGATCCAAAAGTTGTTCGAAGTTTAGCCCGTTAGTCTTGTCGCTGTCAGTGGGTCTCACATTAATATTCACATTCTCTATATATTGTGGGTTCATTTTCTCAAAATATACCCGGTCAAGGTCTAGTTCTAGCCGATAAATTTTAAACTATAATGTGTAAGTAAACAAATTGTAATAAACGTTTCCTGCACAGAGTTGCAATAAAACTACAAAAAGCTGAAATGTAACATATCTAGATTTGAGAGAATGATCTTGTTTAACAAGAGAGGATTCCCTCAACGAAAAGCACGATCTGTAAATAGCAAATGGCTGTAAAACATGTAGTGAGTATATACTCACTTTAAAATAACTGCTAGATCCTTTGGGTATGTAATTAGAAACACGTAGTTTACTTCTCAACAACAAGTATTCGTACGTACCATTGTAATTATAAACACGTAGTTTACTTCTCAACAACAAGTATTAGAATAAAGTGTATGGGAGCTTAGAGTTTTACTTGGAGAACTGTGGTTCTTTGAAGTCCGAATTATAAATGGGCCGTTCGTTCAGTGTTGATCTTCTATTGTACACTGTACACACCGTGGCGCGTGTTACATCAGTCTAGAGCTAACCATGCATGTTCTTGTTTGTGGTCACAGCATAGTGAGTCGTTCTGGACGTATACAGGGGTTATCGTGATTGTGTCATCGCTCTGCTGGTATGACTGTTTCACACAAGGGTCATCCTGGTGTAATGAAAACTATTGCTTACTTTGAAAAACTATAAACGTCAAACCCCCAAAAAAGGATATTATTACATGAGTTTTATACTAGCCAATACACGTTTAATATACATGTTTATATATATATATATATATATATATATATATATATATATATATATATATATATATATATATATATATATATATATATATATATATATATATATATATATATATATATATATATATATATATAAGCAGCAGAGGGGGCGAACCAGACAACTTTTTATAGGCATCTATTCGGAAAATTAAGGCTTCCTCGAAAAGTGAATCCGACAAGTGTCAATTTGGTAAACTAAGGTTTCCTCGAAGATGCCATGGTCGTTGTCGCCGCCCCCTCTGCTGCTATGAGTTAACCAAATATTTTATTAAGTCCGACACGATATATTGATCTCGGGTCGTGTGAATTTATCGTTACAAATTCATGCGGGGTTGACCGAGCAGGACTAAAGCAATTTTTAAAGAGATCATAATCCATATCACCGCTGCACCAAGTATGGTGAATATTTCGTAGCGTATGTGTATCAACTCCGTTGAATACGGCTAGAATATTGCAGTTATCTCTGATTAACTTCGGAATTTGTGTGTATAGTTGAGTGACATATATCACGTCAGTGTTTTTATGTCTGCCTCTGGAAAATATCCTAGCAGGATTCTTTTGATTATCTAACATCACATCGTCGTATACGACTAAATTGTTAATATCTCCATCAATATCATCAATGCTCAGTGCTTCTTCGATATCAGTTATAAACACAATAATACCCTCGCCGGATTTTTCTACCGCGCTGTCATTAAAGTCTTTTAACACATTGTAACATCGCTGATCGTCTACACTAGGAGCTATCAAATACAACTTGTCCCATTTCATCTATCTCGTTATTAAATTAAGTAACAGTTGTGTCTTGCCGGATCCAGATGGTCCGATTATAATCATTCTAATTGAATTCGGCAACATCGCATGATGTTTGATAGGTTCCCGTCGACGGGTAGCTGAATAATCAATTACATTCATGTTATTATATATAAATTATGGATCTATATTGTGTGAAGTGTAAGACGCGTACTGGCACAAACGACTTCACGACGATTACAACTAGCAATAACAGATCAGCACTTTCTGGTAAGTGTGTACAATGCAGTACAAAGAAATTTAGATTTGTTTTCATTGATAAATCAAAGGGTTTAAAAAAACGAGGAGGTGATATTGCAGCCAAGTTAACTAAACTTCCAGGGACACCGTGGGCAAAGTATCCAGGAGAAAAACACCTTCCAGGATATAGTTACTGTGGACCCGGGACTAGACTCGATATCAGACTCGATGATCAAAACCAACCCCGACCGGGTGAATATCCAATAAACGCCATTGATAAAGCATGGCATGCTCATGATGTAGCTTATAAAAGCAATAATCTGCAGCACAGACATCTCTCAGATGTAAAATTAATTCATGCGTTGACATCTATCACTAATAAAGCTTTCAAAGAAAAATTGGCTTCATGGTTAGTAAAATCGGCTATGAAAGGTAAATTGATGTTAGGTGCCGGTAATTAATAACAACATGGAATCTATTTACTATTCTCCAAGTGGATACTGGCGGGGTAAAGCAGCAATTGGTAAACTCGCTAGCTCAGCGAAGGTAAAATATACCACTGCGGCTAATTGGTTATCCAAACAAGCGATATGGCAAATTTATCTACTTCCACCTAAACAAATTAACTACTCGCATTTTGATGTGACCGTTCCCAATGAAGTTCATCAAGCTGATATATTATTTCTTCCGCATGATGGTGGTTACAAATACGCGCTAACCATAGTTGATGTTGCGAGTCGATACAAACAAGCAGAACCGTTAAAAACAAAATCATCAACTGAAGTGGCTTTTGTGTTTGAAAGGATTTATCGAAGAGGTCCTCTGCGCTGGCCAAATCTATTACAAGTTGATCCTGGCAAGGAATTTCAGGCTGCGGTTTTATCAACAATGAAAAATCATAATACCACGTTACGACGAGGACATACTGCATTACATCGCGATCAGGCAATTGTTGAACGGTTTAATCGGACGCTTGCTGAGCGGTTATTTGGATATCAATACGCGAAAGAATTCATCCAGGATAAACGATCTCGTGAATGGGTCAAGAGATTAGCAGCTGTGATTACCGCGTTGAATAATGAGATTACTCGAACAATTAACATGAAACCTAACAACGCGATTAAGAAAAAGTCTATACCTAAAACCCCACAAAAAGATTTTTCAAAACAACCAATACTCGGTAATGTCACTGTTAGGTATTTATATGAACCAGGAGAGCTCGAAGGTGGCAAAAAAGGGCTACTGATCCTATTTGGAGTGTCACCGCGTATAAAATATCCGGTATAACACGATCAACGGGTAGACCAGCAATCTATAGATTGGATTCAACTGCCTTTCAGCGCGGATTTACTCGACAACAACTACAAGTGATACCCGAGGATACTCAATTACCACCACGTGGTCTTAACTAGCACCTCTTCGTCTATTGCATTCAAGACAGGTCAGCATTACATTATTTCTAGTATGACCTACGCTGCTACCTTTTCTGTCTACGGTAAATTGTCGAGGATCCGACCAGCACCAGCGCATTATACAATTGCAACTCGCGCAGTGATTATTCTGTTGTTGCTTCAGCGCGATTATTAATTCAGCATCAATATCAAATTCTCTATTATTTTTTTTATCCTGTTGTTTATAACCAGTGTTTTTTTTTTCTGATTATATCATCGCTGACAATATCATTGATTGTAGTGTCATTATCATCTAAAACAACTCTTCGGAGTTGATTTATTCTTCGTACTCTGGACACTTCCAGATAAACTAAATTTGACCACTCGATGTGATTATCCACTATCCAAACAATTGTATCGGATATAGTCAATCCCTGTGAAGAATGTATTGTTGCGTCCATGGGGATTTATCAGCACGCAATGCATCTTCAACGACGCTGATATCAACCAGCACAATATCATTTAGCACTAAATTCTGCTTTTCACATTGTCCTGGAATATCAACTTCAATATTCTGCTTTCGTGTATCCGAAGGTCTATAACATAACGGCACTGGAAGCGTTGCAAATTTTTCTTGATGCGTTTCAAATAACTTCATCTGAAGTGTGTCTCTGACTATTTTTCTACTTGCGATTATCAAATCGTTTGGTCTCCACGCTTCCCAGAAATCTTTCATGGTAGTTTCCGAAATTATTTCACGCGCTATTTCACTTTGAATTCTATCAAAATGTAATCTGATTAGTTTTTTTTGAACTCGCGTGATTGTTCTTCAAGTGCTCTATGATCGGTGTTAATTTCTTCGTAATAGTCTACAAAATTCTTCAGCCAATCATGCGGAGATAAACCGACAAATGGTGATGGGTGGCCGTGATCGCCGCACATGACGACTTTTGTATTCGCGTGCAATAACCACTCGAGAAACGTTTATAATACATCTAATGACACCGTGCATATCTCATCCCAAATTATGACGCCGGGGATAGATTTCTCACCCATTCGATCAGGAGTCCATTCATCACCTTTCCATCGAGAGAAGCTATGAAAAGTGCAAGCATTCATCCCTCGTTGTTTCATCTTTCTGGTAAGTCTGTGTGTTGGTGTTAACACAATCATGTTTGTGAAATCCGTAGAATTTTTCCCACGAAATAACTCAATCGCGCGAGTCGTCTTTCCTGATCCACCACAACCGTTTAAATAAACTGTTTTATATCTACATACATGATCAGATACCTGCGGTGCGTAAGATAGTTCTGAACACTGATTGTTTTTCAAGTATTTATCTTCAATCGTAACATCTGCTGATTTGGAATAATCACACGGTATTTCCCGCTTAATTCTCCATGATCCCCAACTCTCGTCGGAATTAATAAATTCAGCTACTGCATTGCTGTGTTTCGCGTTTATGTAAAATGAACCAGTGGCGACTCTAACTGCGGTGTCAGGAAATCTATTTATCATCGAAAATAAATTGATAGAAGCATAAGCCAGCATAGATGCCCTCAAATGTGTATACTGAAGACTGTGTCCATCGCTGAAAGTAACAATTGTACCTAATTTGGTTCCATCGGACAAGAAAGCGTCTTTACGATCGACATATATGCCCTTAGATGTTACATCCGCGATTATAAAATCGTATTCGACGTTATCTATAATCAACCGTGAAGAATATCGTCCATTGTCGTATTTTCCACCTTGAGTGAATTTACCAATTATTCTTCTACCAAGATCTTTTGCGTCTTTGTTTCTGATTTCATATAACAGTTTGGACCAATTCATGATATATTCTTCGTCGAGATCTGGGAATTGTTGTCGCTGTTGTGGCAACCAGACTTCAGTCTGTGCTCGATATGATATAATTGCTTCACTGACAATCAGCGATATCAGCATGCTACAATCAATCATATAACGTAGTAACACTATTGGCATCCAATGTTTTTCCGACATATGTCTACCAATCCAGACATAACAACACGGATGAAGTCCTTTAGCCAGTTCAAATGATACTACACGAGCAAATCCGGTTAAATTAAAATCGGGTAGTGGTCCATTAATCGCAACACGTGCCATCTCATGGGTGGGATGTCCAAATCGCTTGAAGTATTTAGCGCATTCTCCGTATCCGAGAAAACTCCCGGGATAACACGCGACTATATCAACCGAAATAATATTTTCAGGGTTGTATTTTGTATTCCATAATCCGCCGTGGTTGTATTCGGTGCAGCTTGATTTGATGTCTGTGAGAAATTTAGCTCGTGTTAGTTTCCATGAGTTTCTGTTTCTCGCAAAATGAGCTGCAACCGATGGAATTGTAAAGCAATTTGTTAGTAATTGGTCATCGTCGAAATTCTTCGAGAAACTACTAGCTAGTTTTTTTCATCTTGTCATGGAGAGCTTCAGTATGGTATAATTCTCCATTGGGTCTTACAAACTGATCGAATCCACCCTCGGGGTTTTCAGCACTGTGAAGTAACCACACTGACACCGGATTGTTTTTACTCAACTGGTAAATAACATCGAACAATTTTTTCTCAGAGAATTCTGGAGTGGAAAATTCTTCGGGTATATACTTTATTGTTCTATTTCGTGGGAATATTGTTACCGCAGTTGTCCATGCGTGTTCGTTATGATCAATACTTTTGATTGGAGTTCCTTGTGATTTATAATACGATTCGTATAATACTTCACCGGTTATCGTCGCTACGGTTATTGGAAATCTTAATGATTTTTCTAATTCAGCTATATCCTGAATCGATGTTCCATTCTTGTTAACTGTTAATTCCCATTTATTTATTTTTTGGCGTCTTAAATCAGTCAATTTGTTTCCCCGGGATGCATTTGTGAAGTGTTCTATTATTCGTTCTGCTACACAATTCATTCTTGACGAAGTCGATGACGAAGTCATGAATGACAGTTTCATGGGTTTTAGTTTTTCAATACTCGGTTTATCATTTAACAAATATATCCCATAAACAACTGCTGTTACAGGATAAGATCTTTCATAGTACGGTCTGTCAATTCCAGTCAAAATTCCTGGTTTGGAATCTCGACTCACAACGACGGATCTTTTGTCCTTCAAGATGGGTTCAAATTTATCCCTGATAATCCAATCTCCAGTGTCTGAACGGATAATAAATTTCACTCTAAAAAAACATCTTTTCCGGGTAAGATGTGAGATTATCACTGCTGCGCATTCGTCGTTCATGGTAGCATCAACACTACCATGAATTCGAAATGTTGACCAACAGTGAGATGCTCCATCAAGCTTGAATTCATTAAAACAATCACGTATTTTACTTATCATGGTTTTATCATCTATTAGACTCTTTGGGTTATCCGAGATTCTATCGAGATTAAATCTAGCATTTTTCCAGGGTTTAGTTTTCGATAATCTCTCGAATTCCTTCATGCTATAATTAAGACCAGTATTTAAATAAGAAATATATTATATAATGAATCATTGCAAATGGCTCATGATTGGATCAGTAACCCCGTGTAACAAATCATGCAGAAAGGAATTCTGCGGGTATCATATGCAAAGTTGTCGACGCGGAAGTCTTGGTCCGATTCCTTGTATAAGATGTGGAGTAGGGGTGCGAGGAATATCACAATTATGTCTCGGTTGTGGTGGTAAGAGATATAGAGAGTTGAAGCGTTACTATGACAAACGAGCTAAGAATTCCATCAATAACTCTGACCCTGACAGCGTCCTTGACAAGGTTATAAGAACTCCTCAAGATTATATCGGACGATTCTCAAGTATGATTCAACCAAATAATGAATTAGACAAACAATAGTACAGTATATAAATGAACCAAGAATTCCGACCACATCCCCTGATTCCAAATTATGAAGCGTCTCGTGATGGTATTGTCAGACACCGTAGATTGAAGAAACCGGTTGGTTCTGATAATGGTATGGGGTATTTGAAGTTTAGCACTTTAGGGAAAACTTATTTTAATCATAGAATCGTATACGAATGTTTCCATGGATTGATCGAAGATGGTTTTGTTATCGATCACATTGATTCTAATCCAAGGAATAATTCTTTAAATAATCTAGAAGCTGTTACACAGAGTGAGAATTTAAAACGAGGAGTAACTGGTACTTATAAATCAATTGGGAAAAGACCCGTAAAATCTTTTAATACAGCAACTAACGAAGAGATTATTTTTAAGTCTATGAATGAAGCCGGTAGATATTTCGATATTTGTGAATCCTCAATATGGTTTGTAGTAAAGGGAAGAACCCGATCAGCGATTTCCAAATGGAATGGACAAAAAATTAAATTTATTTATGTATAAAATCTGATTGGTTTACAAAAAATAAATAAATTTTAACAAATTAATAAAGTTACTATTTTTTGACTGATTTTGGTCGGTTTTTATCTGATTTTGGTCGTTTTTTGACTGATTTTCAGTGGTTTCAGTCGGGTCAAGCAGTCGATGCTGCATAGGATTTCTCGTAGACTGTTTCATGAAAATCATTTTTTGCGATATTTTTTTTCATTTTATCGTTGAAAATCAGTCAAAATCAGACAAAAAACAATAAAAACAGACAAAAATTAATCAAAAAACACCGAAATATCGCGGTGGTCTCAGTCGGGTCAAGCAGTCGATGCTGCATGGGATTTCTCGTAGACTTTTTCACGAAAAATGACTTACCCGCGAGTGTTAGTAAAAAATAAATAACGCAGACGCCAACGTCGTTGTAATTTACCCTCGTTGCTGCTATGAGTTAACAATGAAAATCATTTACGATGAAAATCCTTAGGATTTCACAAACAGACTATTTTGTAGAACCTCACCTTGTAAATCAATTAGATTATTAGACTGGTCAGTGAGTCTGAAATTAATTCTCGTTAGTGAATCATTATGACATCGCATATAGACTGGATTAATTGGATCCTCAACAATTAGAAATCCTTGAGGAGCTGTTGGTTCAAATGAATACAAAATATATCCCTGCTGAGCTTGATTTGATCGCTCGAGATTTATTTGATAGCTTCCTTCGATAACATCACATACTAAATTCAATACTATCACCGAGGTTATATTCACGTTGAACGGAGCGATATGCCTGCCGCCTCCGTCTGGGTCATTATTATGTGTCAGGATAGTTGTTTGTGGTTGTGACAATTTCTTCCATGCGTCATGGAATTTTTGGAAACCTTCATTGATGGCATCACTGAGTAGTTTTTCTAGTTCTGGTGCGTTATATCCTGGTAGTTTGAACTCAGGAATATCTTCTATGTTTATACCATACAATGTCGCAAACTCTGTTCTCGTTTTAGGATTATCGTCACCTAATATCTCTTGAATAATTTTCAAATGAAATATTTCCATGTCATTGATGATTTTATTACATGTTTCTAAGACACTGATAAATTCATCTTGGGTGAGAGTACCGGATTTAAGAGATATTAACAACAGTGAAATATCTTTATCAAACGCTATGAAATTTTCAGTGATTTTATCCTGATCAATTAAGTAGTATATTTGGTCGCTCTCTTCTATTACTTCAATGAAAAAATACAGTTTATCGTAACCTCTATAGCTTTTTATTGCATTATCAGATTTTATCATGCTAGTGACATAATCAAATTGTCGTGGTTCAGGTGGTATGTTAACCTGTCGAGGTGGTATTTCAGGCCATCCTAGTATGGTTCTTATTGAATTCTGATGGATATCTACGGAATACTCGGGTGAGTTTATCTCGATCGCAGATGATAACGTCGGCCCGTGGACCGTTATAGCGATTTTCGATTCTGCTCCAGTAATTGATTTTATTCTACGCTGGAATTCAGCATTGATTTGTTCGATTTCTTATGACCCAGATGGTATCGAAACAACGTTCCAGTCTGGAGTTCCATCGGATTTATTCTTATTCGCAAATACCAAGGAATTATTTGGTTGTTGACCGCCAAATACTACCGACCTAATGTTAGGCCAACTGTGATACACTCGTAATTTTGCTAACGCGATTTCCTTCATGGGGACTGGGATAGGGACATTTACACTGAATTCAAGATTCGTTGATGTTATTGAGATCATGCTGGTTTTCGGGTTTGTGTTCTCAACTATCCGGGTTGTGTTCTCCACTATTTGTTGAAGTAGTTCCTGCGGTGTTGTCATCGTTATTATACTTATGTTGTATTTCTAATTTTGGTATCGCGGAATCATAAATACTTACCATCACTGAGAACTTACTATCTGATATCGTTGAGGTTATTGAGATCATGCTGGTTTTCGGGATTGTGTTCTCTACTATTTGTTGAAGTAATTCCTGCGGTGTTGTCATTGTTATTATATTCATGTTGTCGCTCTAATTTCGATATCGCGGAATCATAAATACTTACCATCACTGAGAACTCACTATCTGATATTAATGTATCATCGAGCGACGACGATATCATCGAGGATAATTGCGAGTACGCGGTTGATACAACATTAAATTTAATTAAGTAATCCTGCATTTTACGCTGACTACATGATGATATTTTTTTGTTATAATGGAAATAATTCCCGCAATTGTTGTCGCCGCGGATATGCAAATTGGAACAGCTATCGGAGCAATCATTGTCACCGAAGATAGTATAATTCCGGCTCCGGCGATTACACCACTCACCGAGTACACGGTAACATCAATTGCAGTGATTCTTCGTCGGTATTTTTTTATTTTTATTTGATACTCCTCGGCGAGGGTTTTGAGTCTAGTTTGATACTCTCTGACCTGATCATAGCGATATTGAGATACCGAAGGTACCGTTGATGACGACATTTTATTTCCAAATCAGTTTACGATTTCAATTGAAACCGCTAGTGAAATTGCTTTGCAATTTTCAGTTTAGTTGTTTACTCAAATCTGCTACGAATTCCACATACCATGATACCGACATTCTAACCAAATTTTTATCAGTGGATGTTATCGTGAACTGTTCAGTTGTATCTTTGTCGATGATTGTTGATATCGTATTGTTGACCCCAGATAAACTCAACGATGATATATTAAATTGAGTTGGTGTCACTAGTGTTAATCGATAAATACCTTTGACGGTTGCAGTGATATCTAATTTGTTGTTTGTGGGTGTCCACGCAAATGATCCGTGTTGGATCGTGTATACTATGTTGTTGGTTTTCGCATGAGGGATTTTTGTTTTTTCAACGATTGTTATCATCCTCGTTGCATCTTCCCTGATTGCCTCGATGGTGTTTTTAATCTCATCGATGGAGTTTTTAATATCAGGAAGTTTTATATCAATTTTATCCAGCGTGGTTGCAAAAAATTTCTCAATGATATTTTTACGAAATGATGTAAACTTTTCAACGTGATCTGCATATTTGCTTTGAAGTGTTGCTAGTTCCAACATAGAATCTTTTATCGTTGTGAGGTTCGGTGTAGTCACCGGTGGATTTCCAAGGAAATCTAATAACGGTTTGTCAATATTGTTAATTCTATCCATGATAGTTGAAACAAGTACACCTGGTTTGAGTTTACCCTGATCGGAAAATAACGCGATAGTGCCTTCGGGTATGCCACTTTGTTTAACTAAAATATCATGCAGGGAAATATTACTAGATTTCAATTTACCCTGATCGGAAAACAACGCGATAGTGCCTTCGGGTATGCCACTTTGTTTAACTAAAATATCATCCAGGGAAACATTACTAGATTTCAATTTACCCTGACGATCTTGAAATACAACTATTTCCCCGGGGTCAACACTTGTTAAGTTCAACGTCTCAGCGATTTTATCTTCGATTTTTTCTATATCACCGGTTGCAGTGCCATCGGCGGAGGGTTTCTTCGACGGTAATATAGGTCTTCCCCAAATATCAATCATGTTATTGTAAAACTCTCTCTCTCTCTCTCTCTCTCTCTCTTTCTCTCCCCCCCTCTCTCTCTCTCTCTCTCTCTCTCTCTCTCTCTCTCTCTCTCTCTCTCTCTCTCTCTCTCTCTCTCTAAAATCTTTGATTTCCAGCGATTGCTGGTGTATTCATTTACGACAACATGTGGTGGTTTTCCAGATGTTGAAATAGCATCAAGAACATTCAATACTTCGCTGCCGCATATTGGTGGATCATTCATTTGTTGTGTTGGTAGCGTGGAATGCCAACGAGGAGTTTTTAAGCGGTTTATATAGTGGTTAAATTCCTTCGGTGGTGCTAATTCATATGAATCAAAATAAACAATTGCACGTGGATCAATCGCGTATACAACCCAGTGGGTTCCGGGTCCGGTGCTGTTATCGAGATTAATGATGCCGGTTTCAACGCTGTTTGGTTGTGTCGGTAACTGATCTTTCATAAAGACACCTCTGAAGTTTTTAATCGCGAGCTTTTTAGCAGCATCGAGTAAATCAAAATTGGACATTGGAGTCAAAGACTCTTCAATCAAAGACTGTACAACCATCGGGTTGGAAATCGAAGATTTCTGGGTTAATAAACCGTTCCTGGTAGTCTTAGACCCTTTCCGCTGTACCATGAATACGGGGTTCCTGGTAGTCTTAGACCCTTTCCCTTCTTTTTTTAATATCCCTTCCCAGTTGCTTTCTTTAGTGCCATTCCTGCCGCGGTACCAACTGCTCCTAACGCCGCCGCTTTAGCTGCCGCTGGGGCAGCCGCAGCAATCAATGCTGGTAACGCAGCTAACAACGGGAATATACCGTCTGATTTTTTCATGTCACTGATCGCAGCTGCAGAGAGAGTGATCTGAACGCCTTTTTTATCCTTGAAAGCATTATTGAAGTGTTTTACTTGACGAGTTGTCAACGACAACTTATTCTGACCACCAGTCATCTGATTGGGTTTCAGTGTTATTGTGGTTCCGCATTTTTTAGTTGATTCCGATTGCAATTTCTTGAGTTGACCGGGGGTTTACGAAACACTCATTTAACTGTATTTCATTATACAATAGCAGATTGATCTAATTGTTACATGTTTTTGGACCACTACATATTTTCTACTGGTGCATCTACCACTCTCATTCTTCCGCCAGCACCTTCGAGTAGCATTGATTTATCGCTGAGAATGACAGCAACCGCTCTATAATTCGTGATAAGAACAACATCACCCTCACATTAGTCGGACGTTTTACATTGGCTTTAAAGTGTATATCAACGACGGATTGTCTTGTCAAATCAAGATGTTCCAGCGAAAAGTAATAAATCGGATATAGGCTTTTAAAATCCAACTGTGATATTTGTAGACCAGTATCAACATTTTGATCGCGCGCCATATATGTCAACAACCGATGATACACGCGTGCAATATGATTGTTCTCGTAATCAAGTTGTATATCCTCGGATGGTTCCTGTTGGCCGTTTATTCTCAGCGAGACTTCTCTAACGCCTAACTGATCAAATATCATATGGCTACGTGTTTGATTGTCTAATCACGTTTTATCCTGTAGCGCAACAAATATATGACGTGGAGCTGAAACACCTTGTCTGCCAGGTGCCATGTAAATGTACCAGTAATATCAGAATCTATAGCATCTGTGGACACCGATAACCAACTCATTAACGACTTTCCTCCTTGGTCCATAAATGATAGTAATTTCCCCTCTGTGGTGATTGATGGAGTCAACACTGGCATCCACAGTGATAGTTTTGATAATTTAACTTTACCGGCGGCAGCATCAGCACCACGCCAAATTGCACCATCATCAGTACCCTTTCGCACGAGTAGTACCGTATGCTTTGCTCCATAGATGACTTTTCAGACATTTCTGCAGAATCCAAATATATGATGTAGTGGAATCGTGCATGAGAATTGTCGATGCGCTCCTTGTAGCATTGCTTTGCGTGTTGCAAATCCTAGATTGTAATCGGGATTAAAACTTCCGACACTATCAAACGCATCTCCTGGTCTTGCTCGGTGTTCATAGGTATCGGGTTGTTGATCAGATGCAGTAGCTCGTGTTGTTCGTATTTTAATATACGGAGAGTGATTAGGATTATCAGTAATATCCTTAGCAAACATCATAGATGGACCCGCCGATCTTGTATAATCGTCAGAATATCTTGCTAACCCTATTATTGTTGTGGCAACATCAACATCATTCTCAATGGTTTCAATTTCTTTTCCATCAATGAGATATCTAGCGCTAGTAAATAACGCCATGATCCCATTATTGACAAAACCCACTCGGATAAGTGGGTCATTTGCGTATGGTGGATCATTATGAACAGCATCATTTGTTACGAGTTCTCCTTGTACTTCGATAAATGCTTCACAAGGCAAAAAGTATTTACTGGTATCATGAACTTGAAGTTCAATTCTTGATCGAAGATCTGCTTGTATTGCATGATAGGCAAAAAATTGATAATCACATACCGAATCATCCTTGCGCACTGGGGCTTCCATATCAAACGCTGGATCAGGTGACCGTTTGAACATTATTTATATCTCCTTGATTTATCAGCGTCTAAATCATCGACGTCGTCGTGGTTTTTTGAAGCCACTTCCCGCTATCATATTTGCGGTTATGTTATCTTGGCCGTTAGTCATCAGCGACGCTAGTTTCTGATCTACTGCGTTATTTACTATTTTACTAACACTCGCGGGCATTTCCGCTGTAGATGGTAACGGTCCCGGTTTCTTTCGCCGTCAAACTAGCGCTGTTAGTTTATCCCGAGCTGCCGAAAATGCTTTCCCGGCGGCATCTTCAACAGCGCTAATACCCTTATCACGAATAACATCGATGGCTTTCATCGATAACTGTTTTGCTAACGGCGCCACTTTTGGTGCCATTCTTGCAAATAACCCTGCAATGGTATTACCGAGACCATCACCATAGTATGTTCTATAAACAGGAAATCGTGAGTTTACTACATAGACGCTGGTTTGTTTATCATGGTTGTAGTGTATGATCATCTTATTTAAATGGTATTTATCTAATGTGGAAATGATTTCCAATCTAAAGGATTTTCAGTCATGGTGATTAATCACTATGATAACCATGGTGATCCGTATGATTTTCCACTAACTCATCAATGAAATCTCGATATGTTGCAATGTTCATGATACCACCTTGAAATAACCGCATGTAGATATCATCTGCTTCATTAATTATTTCCGGTGAGTTATTTCCGGCTCGTTTCCCTCCGACGAGAACCTCTAATCGTGCTATATCACAGAGAATATTACCAGGACAACTAACTAAACCACTACCTGAAAAAGCTGTTTGATATCGATGTCCGCTTTTACCAGTTGCACCCTTTTCAGAATCAGATTCTGATATTTCCTGGAGAGGTTGGGATACAAAAGGTGCAACTGGTGTCGGTGGGTTTTCTATTTGATGTATCAACTTTTCAAGTTTCTTAAATCCTTCATCGTTGGGTTGTAGTTTAGACTTGCTAATTTTTGCCAAATATACTTTTTTTCTCCAATCCTTCTTATTAGTTATAGCATCTTCATATCCTTGTTTCATATATTGTTTTCGCTGATCCTTTGGAAATGAATCAACGATAAATTGAGCAAACTCTTTATCAGTCTTAAAATTTTTAATATAATCTATCATATCACTTGTAAATATATTTTCAGGGGTAAGATCTCTTCGTTCTGTTTTACCCTTTTGTTCTTCTTGTTGAAATTCAGGTGGTGGTGGGATAATATCAATATCACCTGGTAGTTCAGTTTCTTCTTCTTCTGCAAGTGATACTTGGAGTTCAGGTGGTGGGGATCTAATATCAATATCACCTAATCGTTCAATTTCTCCCTGAAGTTGTCGTTCTTGTCGTTTTGCAGTAGTTATATCACCAGGAAGTGTTTTTTAAGATTTTTTTTTATTTGTTTAGATCTTTTTGCTATTTTTTCAAGTTCACCAATAAGATGCTTTTCTTTTCTTGGTTCGTCCTTGGGAATATCCCCGTATATAGCTCGCATAGTAGCTGATATTATCCCTTTTGCTGCTTCCTTTGTTGCTATAGTAACCGGTTGAAATAACTGTTCAGATCCCACGGAAAGGTCAGTCTGAATACTCTGCCGATTTTGTAATTTACTCCTGACAGAATCACGGACGGGTATATATTTTTTGATAGCCGCCAGTCTCTCTTAGGTTGTCAGATAATTTAATTTCTTGTTTTTTTTTAATTTATAAATTTCGGATACAATCTTATCGATATTTTCAGAGTTCATTTTATATAATTATATATATTTCTAATATAAAAATATATATTTTTTTCAAAAATGAACCCCCGTTCGTGGTAAGTTGTTGTATCATCTTACTCACGCCAGGGGATATTATGAGATGATTATGAACCCCCGTTCGTGGTAAGTTGTTGTATTATCTTACTCACGCCAAGGGATATTATGAGATGATATATGAACCCCCCGTTCGTGGTAAGTTGTTGTATCATCTTACTCACGGCCTAGGGATATTATGCAATGATATATGATGATGAATCATGTCCGTGCTAAGGTGTTTGATCATCTTAGTACGTCCAGGGATTATGTGATTAACCCCATTTGGAACCTCTTCGGTGTATTTACATCGAAGACGCCCAGAGGTTACATATATGACAACACATCTCATAGGACCCAGTCAGGTGTATTTTCATCTAACTACGCCCAGAGGTCATGAAACGTATTGCCCGCGAGTAAGTCTAATTCGCCAAATAGCGGGTTAGACCCACAAAAGGATACGTTTGATGAATGGACAGCACAAACAATAGATTATATATCACGAAGCATATTTTAAGAGTGAATTTAACTAGTCAAATAACGGGTTATAATCACAAGATGATATGGTAGTTATATAATGAATGACATCAATGATGTGGTATTTGATAATAGATGATAAAGGGACGGCACAGGACAATACTACATATAACATAAAATGAATGATGTCAATGAATGATGACATTCCTACATTCAAATTGCAACCACTACCCCACCCACAAAGCCACCCTGGGTTGAATGGAAAAAATCATTCACACCACGGTTTGGTGTGGTTGGTATATATGGTTGCAATTTGAATTTCGGAGGGGGCAGAGGGGGCGGCGACAACGACCATGGCATCTTCGAGAAAACCTTAGTTTACCAAATTGACACTTGTCGGATTCACTTTTCGAGGAAGCCTTAATTTTCCGATTAGATGCCTATAAAAAGTTGTCTGATTCGCCCCTCTGCTGCTATAATATATATATATATATATATATATATATATATATATATATATATATATATATATATATATATATATATATATATATATATATATATATATATAATTGAGTGATTGTATGGAATGATAATTATATCACAGACTGATGAACACTAAACTAATATACGTTAATTTATTTTAAATCCATTCTGCTGTTATTTTATTAACATTAGCTATAACATGGCAATGTTCTTTCTTTCGTTCAGACACCAGATCTCTACTCTGGATGTTAATGTTAAATTTGTATAACGAGTTTGCTATCTCTTGCACATGTTTGTATATTTAATTAGGGAAATTCCATTGCTATCTATCACAGCACCCAGTTTAGGTTAGATAAGAGTATCGTGTCATACTGTGACAGGTATCTTATCATATAGGCATCGATGTAAAGTTGATTTTTCAAATGTTTTTAATGGTCTGCGTGTAAATAAATCTGTTTTTCCCCAGTCCAGTAAGTTAGTCAAGTTAACTTTATGTTAAATTTCCTAAAGTGGGTTATACAGATAAATTATTGAGCTAGCTTGCGGGGCAATTTACATCTTTCCAAACTCGTTTATTAAAACTTTTCATCACAAATCATTTAATTTGTTCTTCAGTTCTTCTGTTGGAAAACTTGATTAATCACACGTAATTAACGCAATATTTTACTCGTTTCAATTGTGTTTTTCTTTATGATTTAGAATATTGTGTTTTTCTTTATGATTTAGAATATTGTGCAACTATTGTTTTTGTTTTTTTAAGATTCTGCCATTAACTTTGTAGTTTACGTTCAATAACTAACTGATGATTTTAATATATCCATAATCAAATGATGTTGGTCACGTTTGTACTAATTAACTTCATATATTTCAATTTTGTTTTTATTTAGTTTGACTGTGATGTTTGTATTAATTAACTTCATGGACTTCAATTTTGTTTTTATTTAGTTTGACTGTGACGTTTGTATTAATTAACTTCATGGACTTCAATTTTGTTTTTATTTAGTTTGACTGTGACGTTTGTATTAATTAACTTCATGGACTTCAATTTTGTTTTTATTTAGTTTGACTGTGACGTTTGTATTAATTAACTTCATGGACTTCAATTTTGTTTTTATTTAGTTTGACTGTGACGTTTGTATTAATTAACTTCATGGACTTCAATTTTGTTTTTATTTAGTTTGACTGTGACGTTTGTATTAATTAACTTCATGGACTTCAATTTTGTTTTTATTTAGTTTGACTGTGATGTTTGTATTAATTAACTTCATTGACTTCAATTTTGTTTTTATTTAGTTTGACTGTTATGTTTGTATTAATTAACTTCATAACTTACTAGGATACTGAATACATATAGACGACTTTATGAACTTTTTTCTCTTATCTGATTTTCCGTATACTGTTTTCTGTCATAATCCGAACATTTTTCATTCATCAAGCTGTATTTGTCAGGCGTTAGGAATTCTTAATTTTGCCACATTGTATTTGCTCCTACAATTGAATAAATATTTGTGTAATCATCTGCACCTTCAATATCATAGTGAGCATGTATTAAATACTGTTAATCTTAATAATTTTATCAGTGTAAAATCCTCCAGAGAATACGTTATGTTGGAAATGTTTTTTTTGTGTGTATAAGCTAACACAGCGGAAAGGAGCTTTTATTGCAGGCAATTTGCATAATTTGCATAATGTCCTAGATCACTGCACACTTGAATGACTTAAGATGTTTGCCAATTTATTCCATTTGTTTCGAAAATAGTCACATTGTATAATGACAGATCACATGCTGTTTTAATTAACTTGTATGTGTTTGACTGTATGCTGCAGTCTGATGATTATAAAGTGTTCCAAACTTATTACAAATTTTGCAAATTACAAAAAAGATGCGTTGTTGGTGCTTATATCATTAACTATCATTTATAAATCTGAATAATTTCTAAATATTATATGTTATCGCGTTTTATATTTAAAATTGACATATCGACTTTATCATTCTCTTAATTTGTTAATTTGTTTCAAAAACAGCTTTAAAATTTTGTCACATTCAAACAAATGCTCACTTCCCCTCTATGCCAAGAGGGCAGTTGCCATCGTCAAGTCATTGAAATTAATAATTTTAGGCATTCTCTGTATGATGCCACAGACAAATACATGCTATATCCGAATTTGGATCCTTGTATCAATTCGCTTGGCTATCCTCGGCATGATCTATGCTTCATTTGTTCATATCATCCTTTATCTCGTATTTTGAATGTAACCTGCTTGTTCCTGTTTGGTGTGTTGTTTGGTGTTTGTTGTTGTTGTTGTTTTAGGGTTTAACGCTATTTTCAGCACACGATAGGCTATACATGGCGGCCAGTATTATTTGTGGAGGAAGAACCCTGGAAAACCCCTGGAAAGAACCACCGACCCACGAGAAGCTACTGGCAAGCTTTCTCACATAACTGCATTAGCCGAATCTTAAACTCGAACCCACGCATACAAAGGAGAGACAGCAGTGATCCGTAACGGAAAGCGCTTCAGACCACTCGGCCACTTGGTGTTTGTAGTTTTATTCTAAACTTCTCGTGGAAATCTGCATATTCAATGGTTCTTCGTATATCCAAATATATTTACAAAGTGAATTATGTACTGAATAAAGAAACACGCTTTCTATCTTTCAAGCTTTGTGAAAAAGTACAATCTCTTCAATGTTGATATTATGCATATGTTATTTAATTCAATTTGGTGCTTTTTCAGTACTCAACATGTAACATTTTGTCATCTACATTTATTGTATTAGTAATGTTTCTAAACCATGTTAGTGGAATGGTGAAACTGGGATTTAAATTAACCAGTGCATCGCATCTTTTATATTATTTTTGCAAAAGGTTTTAAACTCTTAGACATTAACGATCGTACTATATTAAAATGTACAATTGCTATCGTTGTCTCATATCATCTCTAATGATACGTCCAGGAGAATCGCAGACCCGCCACAATAATAATGACAATATTGAATCTTATGCGCACGAAACATAAAAATGAAAGTCTCATTAGTTGTGAATCCCAGGACAAAACAATCATGGTTGCAATTGATTGCGGTAGATTTGAAAAATGTAGTTTTTTTATTTTATAGATATGGTAGATTATGAATAAGTATACGTACTAACCAGTGCTTTGGGAAGAGTCTACTTAAATGAATAGATAAATGCGTATTTCAATACTTGATTGTATCGTTAAATTTGGCATGATATACGATACCATGCTTTATAATGCTTGCAATCTCTATACCAGAATCAGGTAAGTCAAGACAACGGGTTTATTGTTAGATATTTGATTATGAGATGATAGAAGCCCAACCTAAGCATTAGTGTACGAGACGTGTTTTGAAACCTTGGAAGGAAACATTGTATAGTAAGGCATTATTCCATTAAGTGACAATGAAAATTATGCGTGTTTTCCTACTGCTTCTTGTACACCGCTGCTTCGGTATCCTATATGGTATGACATGCAGTGATGTTGGGGCAGTCAAGTTGCGTTTCAGGCAATGGCTCCCAAACTTGTTCGGTCCACATGAAACATAAAAATGTAAGTCTCAGTAGTGGTGAATTCCCAGGACAAAACATAGTGCAACATCTGGTTGCAATTGATTGCGGTAAATTTGAAATTCTACGTCCAGGAGAATTGTAAATTTGGTTATCATCAGCGCACCCCTACTTTAACTCGTGAAAGAATTATTCAGCATTACTCACCCACCCCGGTAATCCACCCACCCCATGGGGGCGGTATTGCCCACTTTGGGAACCGCTGGTCTAAAGGAAGCATAAGATAAACGTATTCTGCTAGAAAATGACACGGAAATTCTCACACTAAAGGTCACAAGCCTCAAGTCTTGTGAAAGAGGCTAAAACACATGCATGCCCAGTTTTGGGGTTTTATTCTGGGTATTGTATTGATTGTGATGTATCAAATATCTTAAGAATAAAAGTTAATGCAATGGAATCAAAAAATCATCAGAAATAAAAGGGCAATACAGTAATATGCTCACTGTTTGCGGTCAACATCAGATTCAATGAGACAATGTTTACGGCTGACAAAAAAAAACATAATTAAAAAGAATCTGACCAGCTCAGAAACTTACTCGATGAAATAAAGGATAATACTATGTCCATGCGGTTGTTGCATGATCCACTATATTTCGTTACAGTGTGAAAACTTTCGGGATATTGTTATTAAACGTTCGAGCTTTGCAAAAGAATATTTTGAGTAATAGTTATTGAAGTGGCCGTGTGGAGCCCTTAAACAACCTTGCAAGGTCAGTTACATCGATGCTGAATGCTTATGTTTGGCAAAAAGCACCATTTTAGCACACAAGTAAGATTAACATTCAGCAGTGGGACATCCTTTCAGACCACCGAATAAACTAAAAGTTTGCTTTTCTCATTGGTTTACTATATACATAAATATTAATAAATTTTCTTACGTCTGTATTTGCCAAAAACAATGCTTGAAATTAAATTATCATTAGTATTAAATGCCACCATACATAATGAAACACATATTAAAATGGTTAGCAAGATCTTACAAGATCTTCCTTGTAATTCGATCTATATACAATATTCTAGCTATTGCCAAAACTAATTTTGTGAGAAGTATGCTAGGTTTCAGTTGAAGAGTTTCCGAATTTGATTTATCGTGAGTACAAAATGATTTACAAGGGAAGCCATATAGACCACGTAGCTTATATTAATTTGTATTTTTTCTTCTTTGCAATCTCACGAACTAACTCAGTTCAAACCGCTGACTTTATGGCATATCGAGGCACATCTTTAAACTTGCTTTCGAATTAACGGAAAGGTTGTCCAAGACAGAAATGTCACAAATGCAGGTGTTGGATATTCAGCAATCACGGAACTTTTTACGGCTCCTATCAAAGGAGCCCTGTTTTACTTGAACTGCTCCTTGCAGGAATGATTTTTCGAATTCTTACCTTGCTTCGGGCATTGTATTTATGTCGATATTGAGCATTCGATTTCTGCTGGTTTCCAAAATGAAAAGCAACTCAAGCCATATTTCATTTAAATGCGCAAGATAAGCTTTCAATCTGGAACTGGCGTCTTTTCACATTCAGCCCAAAGCTGGTATTATTCAACCTTTCCCGGATTTACGTTACATTAATAAAACGTTTACATTTTGTTTTGATGTTAAAACTATTTGAAATGCCCATGTGTTAAACAAATGCATTTTAATTTTCAAAATCTTCTTTATGTGTTTGCAGATTACGGATTACCTCCTGAACATGTGGAATTAGTTTCTAATGTTTGCATGGGATACGTGTTCTTCCCAAAGTAATTGAAAGGATAAGAATGGTCTCAATACATAAAAAAATCAGATTAAAACAGACTTATCACATAATTAATATGAAAACTCTAGTCACATTAAAATTAAGCTTGTCATATTGATATGAATCTTTTTCACACGAAAAGGAAAATTATTACATTAAAATCAGAACATGTTATAATTACATGGGTGATTTTGTTGTCCTTTCACTTAATTACATCGTTGTTGTTATTGTTGTTGTAGGGTTTAATGCCATTTTTCAGCACACGACAGGTTATACATGGCGGCCAGTATTATTGGTGAAGTAAGAACTCGGGAAAACCGACTAAAGAACTACCGACCCACGATAAACTAACTCCAACCCACGCAGACAGAGGTGAGATGGCAGAGATCCGAAACGGAAAGCGCTTTAGACCAATCGGCCACTCGGGGCCCCACCTAATTAGATACGGAGTTTGATATAATAAAACACAGTTAAAATAGACACTAAAGGTTACATGAAGTTATGATATAAAAGATGTAAAATCAACCTGTCTTTGTCATATCACTATGAAATAATAATTTCCAACTCCTGTTAGCAGTAGCGAAGCATACTACTCTCAACAAATGTTGTTCAGTTCGTGACATATTAAAGAAATTTCAACAAGCGGTTGCCGGTTTTGACGCCTGTACAATTGCTGGGTGGGAAGGAAATGCTGTTTTCACTCTGATTGTCACGGATTTCTCCATTGATGAACGAGATCAAATTGCTGGCTATCTACAGAGAGCATTTGGGATATTCTTGGATTTCAACATTTTGACCGAAAGATCCGAATAACCTCTAATCTAAACCTCGCTCATGGTGCTTTTGTTATAGCTTAAACCCTATAGCCCCCCATTGACAGACACTCCTCAACGAAGCCCTGTGTGTATTCAAGGGAATATATCTGGCGAGTTATAAAACTGGACAGGTAAGGTATAGTGAAACATGTCGTGATACTGTTTAACTAGTCCATAATTACCCTCTTTAGGGTCCAATCAACGGCTAGAAAGTTCAAAGTGATCGGTTTACTTACTGTATGCACTTTGCCCGTGCAGCACTGGGTGAACCGAACTCGGTATTTTGAAATAACGTAAAAAGTATACAAACCACTCTTGGATAACGCTGTACACGGAAAAGCAAGCTGAGCACATTTTAGTTACGATACATAGAGATAAAATAAACACAATTCCATGACACTCTGATTTCGTTCAAAAATATCTCCGATACCCTGTTTCAAAAGTTTAGAATGTTATATAATTCGGCAGGCAAAGAATGTTATTGTTATTTATGAATGCAATACTATACATAGATAATTTTAAATGGTTAATGGTTTACACTTGAATTTCTTAAACGAGCTGAATAATGGCCATCATTTTAAGAGGATTTAATATCCAAAACAAAAAGAACATTTCACACAATATATATTTTTCAACAGTGGATCTCTGATAGAAGTAATGTACGTCAAATAATTACTCTCCTTAGGTTAGACTTACCTTCAAGTGTACATCAAATTCGATGAAGAGGATGTTTAGAATAATTGTTTCAGCGATAGCTTTGTCAGTTCCACAACTAAGCATTCCAGTTGTAGGACAATCGTGTGAAAGGATGATTAGTGGAAGAATACATTCCAGATGTAATGTATTTGTGACCACAGTATACGAGGTTCGACACATTATGTACATCAAGATATTTACACAGACGCTTTTGTTATAGAGTTGCAATAAAGTCATACAAAAAAAACCCACATTAACTCTCTGGTTTTACCGCATAACAAATATTTTGGGTTGGATACCTTTCTGACACTTAGGAGACATGCATATATACATAATCTTCCCTAGCAACTGTAACTTTATTTACTAATACAAGTTAACATTTAAAACACGCTTGTCAAATAATGGAATCAATATTGTAAGTCTGAACCCACCTGCCTTCTGTCCATTAACCGATACCATTATTTTTCTTGGTAACGAGACGTGTGGTATATTGCTCATATTCTGATAAAAGTGTTGAAAGTAATAGTAAAACCAAAGTTCTAGAAAGCGGGGTAGAGCAAATTAGCACGGTCACAGTCAAGGAATTAAAGAGAATACATAGCACGAATGACATGGACTGGTTTGGACTAATCATATTCATATAAACTGATGTGTTAACGTTTTGACATATCAAAATTATCAAACTGCACACATTATATGTTAAGTGCACTATGTTATAAATGTAACTCATATTTACTTCCTTTACAAAGTCATTATTTAATGATAAAATTTATTTCCTATACCATCATTCTATGTTAGAGCGTGTGTCGTATAATTCTTTACATGTACATATGTGTCGAACCTCGTATAATGTGATCCGCTATAATATGTACCAACTTTTTAAACCCGTTTGTGCAAACTTTGAAACACCATTATGACCATAATTTCTTTGTATTTGTAATTTCATTTTCCAAAGAAAATGCATAAGTAGCAACATCATTAAAATGTTCATCTGTCGAAAATCTGTAAAATGTTCATTCGGCGTTTCTTAAATTTGGATATATGTTAAAATTTGATCTTAGTTGCCATTAGCATTACTTTAATTCTGTATAAGTTGATGTGTCTCTAATTCGAACTATTTTCATAATCAGTAAAGGGAATAAAATAAAGATCGCATCATTTATCCTGATTTAAAAAAATTTTGGCAAACATATCCTTGGAATAACGAAATATATAACAACTATTAAAAAAACTTCATTCCGCGTATTTATACATTTACGAAGTCCACGCCAGTAGTATAGGGAGGCTTCGTGTACTAATCACGCCGTATTTAGATGAGGAAAGGTTTGTTTGTGTTTTTCTATTAGGATTTGTAACGTAGCTTTAACAATTTTTCAGTCATATCGCTACGATCTCTGCAGTCAGGCAGTTTATAGTAATGTCTGCACTGGGGCATCGTGTCGCAGACATGTAGCATGATGTCCCACCCAGTCACATTATCCTGACACCAGGCCGACCAGTCCTAACATTAACCTCTTACTGCTGAGGTCAAGCGAGGCAGCTGTTAGTATCATTTTGTACGTCTTTGATATGATTCGAAATGGAATCGAACCTACGACCTCCCGCATCCGAGGCGCACGCTCTAACCACTACACCACCTAAGCGTTCACATCGGTGTATTAAATTACCCCAATCAAGGATCAGGTTTAGCACCAAGTGATGCTAATCCATATTTGCACGGTTATAAATTTCGTTCTGAAGTATTTTCAATCAAACTTATTTCATTATAGTTTTGGCCTGTTTATATTTTTTGTTTGAAAGAGTGGGCATATAAGCTTCTTCTTATTGGTCCTATTATTGCTTTAATTACATGTTTAGAATGTTTTGGGGAACATGAAAATGTCTGAAACCAGCATAAAGCATGTGTTTATAATTTTTCATTTATTTTATTTATTTGGTTTATTTGGGGTTGGGTGCTGGGCGAGTGGCATGTTTATTAAATTGTTCTAGATACTGGATGACGTTTAGTTGAGTACTATATTAACATAACTTCAAATACCTCGACTAATCAGAGCATCGTTCAGCCATTTCCTGTAACTCGAGAAACTCAGGAAATAAACGACTTGATCGAACAGGTTGAGAACGTTTCGCTTCGTTTTCCAACAAGCCTCTCGAACGTTTGCCTTGAGCAAACGTATATTACTCTACCATTCGAGTCAACAATGAACGCGCACTCATTGTTTATCCAAGACACAGACTGCATTGCCACATGACAAATTATATGTATGTATACACATAACAATAATACTTCAAGCTATATTGGACTTTTAAGTGTGATTTTAACGAGATT